>JAEUWY010000005.1:5425316-6050632 GCA_022059125.1 Corynespora cassiicola | reverse complement strand
CTTATTACTATATTTAAATAGATATTTTATATAGCAGATAAATTTTTTTTATTTTTTAACGAAATACTTTTTTAAAATAAAAAAATATATCTAAATACGCGATAATATTTACAGAAAATAATATTTATTAAAAACAACTTTTAACGTTAACAGTTTTTTTACTTAATTAATTAATTTACTTTTTTTAAGCTTTTACTATAACTATAAGCTATATTATATATAACTTTATTTTATATAACTTTATTATAATATTTATATAACTATAATAGTAGAAGATGTATATAAAATAATTAAAATAGTAAAAAGTAATAGTATTAAAAAGTAAAATAGAAATAAAAACGTATATACGCAGACAGCAGTAATTATATAAACTATATAATATAAATATAAAAAATTAAAAACTAAAAATATGTTTAAAAGTTATATAATATAAAGAATAAACGAGCGGGTTAGATAAGCGAGCGGGTTACTTAATGCTAAGTATTTATATAAAACTTTAAAGCTTAATAACTTTTTTATTATAATAGCTATTAAAATAAAAAATTAATATTTGTAAAATTAAAGCTTATAGTTTTTTATAAATATAAAAATGATATTTATAAGTTTACTAATAAAAAAGCTATTAAGTTTTAGAATTTATATAAAATAGTTTTAGTTTTATTAATATAATAATATTAAAATAGCTATGATAAATTATAATGTTTTTTTTCTAAGTAAAGTTTATATATAAATAAATTTAATTTATTATTATAGCGTGCAGTGCTTATTTTAGTAAAATTTATTTAGTTTATTTTAGTAATATTAAAAAAAAAATTTTAAATTTATATAGTATAAATTTAATTTAAAACTTTTTAAAAAACTTTTGTTTTAATATATTCTTTTCTATAAAACTATTTTAGTAATTTCTTTTTTAAAAAAAGTTAAATATAGCGTTTTATATAAGTAAGTATATATTACTAAAATTTATTTTAACTTAAATACTTAATTTTAATATTTATTATTATAAAAACTTTTAATTTTTATAATAATTTATATTAATTAGTTTATTATAAGCTTAAGATATTTTAAAAAATTACTATTATTTTAAAGTTAAATTATAGACTTCCGTAGCTCTTTCGATAAACTATTTTTAAGTAATATATTAAGCTAAACTAAATAAACTATACTAAAATAAGCAATACACGCTATAATAATAAATTAAATTTATTTATATATAAACTTTACTTAGAAAAAAAACATTATAATTTATCATAGCTATTTTAATATTATTATATTAATAAAACTAAAACTATTTTATATAAATTCTAAAACTTAATAGCTTTTTTATTAGTAAACTTATAAATATCATTTTTATATTTATAAAAAACTATAAGCTTTAATTTTACAAATATTAATTTTTTATTTTAATAGCTATTATAATAAAAAAGTTATTAAGCTTTAAAGTTTTATATAAATACTTAGCATTAAGTAACCCGCTCGCTTATCTAACCCGCTTACTTATTCTTTACGTTAGTTATAGTTATAGTTATTATAAATTAAAAACAGAAAATATTATTAAAATACTATTATTATTTAAAGTAAAAGTATAAATTATATATTAATATTATATTAGGTAATAAAATTATATTATAAAATATATAAAATTACGCAACAGTTAGTATATACTAACTAAAATAAAACAGAAATAAAATAATATACTCGCTGCTCGTTAATAACAAAATAGAAACAGTAGAGAAAAACAGAGAAAATAAAAATATAATTTTTTCTATATTAAGTTATTACAGTATTTTTTTTAAAGTAGTTAAGTAGGTAGTTGCGCGCATCAGGGCAGTTAGAAAGCTGATCCGCTCGCTTGTGTGATCCGCTCGCTTGTGGGCTACGTTACTAACAATTAGTTTATGAATGAGAAAGCAGCGGCGACATATATTGAAGATCCCAATGAGACGGCGGACGGGTGCACGCATGTTGAGGGGCTCGACGAGGCTGCCGAAAGTCTCACCCTGGATGATTACCCCTACGTCGCGCTCTATTACCTAGCTCAGGCACCAAAATTCTCAAGAGCAGGCGCATGAGTCCTCGTCAGGCAAGGCTCCTGAGAGCCACCAAAGGACAACTCGGGTCTTTACGGGTGAAAAAATGTTGGCCAGTGGCACTTGATATGGAATCACCTTGCTTTGAAAGCCGCTCCTATAGAAATATAGATCTGTAACCAGACCAGCGCATTTCGTAATCAATATAAACTTGTAAAAAAAGACTATCAAGTGGTATAACTGTCATGAATGTCAATTAGCACCCGATAATGAACCCTATCCCGTATCCAAAACGCCCTTTCTTGCCTATGCTACCCAAACTCCGCCCATTACATTCCACTACGCACCTCACCGCCTCGCGCGCACATTGAAGGGGCTGTTTTCCGCAGCCTTATAGCTGTCAAAGCTAAACAGACTAGTGACATAGAGTCCCACGAATCGGACAACGAGGTCCATGAAGCCATTGTTGCCGCTGAGCAAACCCGAGAGCGGGTTCTGGTTCACGCTCCTGCTAGGCTGTGTGGTAGATCCTAGAGTGTAACCCTTGGACTGGAATGCAGCGCCAGGGCGTCCAGGGCCGGCGGCGGCGTCGTTGGAGGCTTTGCGGACGGCGGCAGTAAGTGCGGAGGGGTTGGCGCCACGGATGGTTTCGACTACGGACGAGTTTTTGATAACGAGGAAGGTCGGCATACTGGTATATCTATTATTAGCGGCCATCATTTTTTTGGCGGTGCGTCACACGTTGGCGCGGCTTTCCCCTTTGTCGCGCGCCTATTCATGATGCGACCTGCGCGTAGAATGAGCAGTCGTAGACTTACGCGGAAACGCCATATTTCCTCGCAATGTCCTGTTGCGCGTCGACATCCACCTTACAAAACTGTAGCTTCCCGGGCTTTGACTCCTTCTCCGCGAGGTTTGCAAAAACGGGCGCAATGGTCTTGCATGGCCCGCACCAGTCAGCGTAGAAGTCGACGATTGTATAGATGGACGAGGAGAGCAGCTTGTCGAAGTGGGAGGACGAGGTCACGGAGACTATTTTGCCGGCCATGGTTGCTACTGTTGATATAGCGCACAAGAATGAGAAACGCTTGCGGAGGTGGTAGGGCGGGTAGCGGGTATCGGGGAATGTTCGAGACGCGGGGACGGAGAACAGAACAGCTTGCGACATGGATGCGGGAATGGCGGAGGTTCGGGAGGGAACACCGAAGATGTACCGATTGGCTAGAAGCAACCCGCTACTCATCACCGACAGCTTCAACATTAGGCAAGACTTGCATACAGATGTTATTAATATGCTCGTGTATCTACTTATTGCGAGATTACTCTGTATATTTTCCGTTTCCGTGAACTTATTACCTTGCCACCCATAGACTCATCACGAAATCTCGCAGAGTCCAGAGCAATGTGCAAAGAGTATGCGATGGAGTGGTGTTATTGACCCAGTGTCTTCACCTGCCCGATTCCAGGGGAATTTAGTAGATGGCAAAATCATTCCTGCCCTCGAATCGTTTTCAATTCATCAAATTCAAGATGCAACAAAGCGTGTCTGTATTTCTGAGTATCTTTTCTCCGTGTGATGAGATATTCAGGATTTATTTTCCTCTTGTATCGCGGTATATTCCTCGAAGCCAACTCGTGGCTGAATAACTTCCTCGTGGCTTTTACTGGAGGATCTCGTACGCTTCCTCGGAGAACGTCGGGCAGGTTCGATATCCACTTCTTGAAATCCGCGCTTCTTTGTTGTCTTGTCCATATTCTTGCCATCATTCTCGTTCTTCGCAATGGCCTTAACACTGTTGCCAACCGCACCCTCTTTGTCCTTGTTCTTGCGTGTCCGCTTCCGTGTCAGCTTTGGCGGCTCAGTGTTTAACTTCGGGGGGTCCACGATCTGGTTCTCATCAAATGAACTGATCACAAAGTCTCTGTATTCGGCAGGAAGTTCGTTCCAACTCTTCAAAGAGTCATCGTTCAAGGCGCTCTTCGCAGAGTCGAGATCATACTGTGTGATACACTTCCTAACTTACGTTTAGCAAACAATTGTGACAGATATTGCGGTACATACCAGTGCTTATAGAGCCATGAAGTGATTTCTTGCCCATACTTCACTTCAAAGCCCATCCTAAGTTCGCCCTTGGTGATTTTGCATGCAGAAGCTGCCTGTTGGCACTCGAGTCTACGGCAACCGGTAGCTCGCTTGCAGACATCGACCTTGTAGCCTATTGCACGAATGATCTCGCTCACAACAGGAGAAAAGTCCTTGGCGAGGTCTTCGCGGATATCCTTAAACTCTTTGTCCACGACCACACCTTTATCAAAAGCAAGACGAACTTGTTCTTGGCTCTCCAGGCTGATGGTAGAGAACCCAGGCACATTTTCCACCTTGCCGCCGGTGATTTTCTTGAGTCCCGTTATCTGGGAGAAAGTTGCGCATCCCCTCCGCTGTCGTTAGTACTTCATCGTCGTACGGCCAGGTCAACTTACCAATGACGCCAGAAGTAGGTGTACTTCTGCTCAGTGTCAATCCATGTGCGGGTACCGATGCGAAACTCGCCTTTGGAAATCTTCGCTTTGGCTTTCCTGCAGTCAGCGTGTTGGCAGCCTGCAAGGCCAGAAACGGAGTGCTCAATACGCCATTTTGGTGCGTTTTCATCCATATTTTGTTGATTTGGACTTATTGAAAGTAGCGAAAATAATGAGAGCAATAATTGTGGATGGCCTGTAGAGATTACCTCTGGCGGGGTGCGTTGGTCAGTGTTGTCTCTTAGTGATAAACCCCGCCGTGGAATAAAGGGAGAATCGAGACACTATAGCCCCTTTCAGAAACCATAACAAAGCATGCTTCACTGAAAGTACTGTATCTCACTTGGTGGTAGAAAAGAAATCATAGATTATGTTCGGGGAATGATGCAGCGCTAAATGACCCTACACTTGTCAGCGTTATGGAGTAGACGAGCGGGAATAGTGTAAGAAAAGAAGTCTAAATCCACTTACAAGATATCAAATCGTGGCTCAGGGTGAGGCACTAGTGAATGACCTTTGAAGGCCCTCGGCCCAGTTCTTTATACCTTGGTCGACCGCCTTCCCATGCAGGGCCTTGACAACGTACGCTACAGGTCCATACATTTCTTCGCCAGTGCGATAAATACACTCATTTTCTCCCGTTTGCTCGATCTCATTCCATCTACAACTTCTCAACAGGAAGTCTGGCAAGTCCTGGAATGCCCAGCAAATCTTCCACGCTTTCTTCTCATCCCCCGCCGCCGGCACTTCGTATACGATAACTTTCTGATCAGACTTCTGAATATTTCCATTCATGTTCACTTGGAATCGAATTCGGTTGCCCAATGCCAACGTTCTGGGTCCAGAAGAAGGCTGGGCATCCTGTGCGTCGAGAATCTCAGCCTCAGGGACAAAGCTGTTCCATGACGACCAAGTTGAAATATCTGTCAGCCTCTCCCACACGTCCTTTCCTGATGCCTTGATGATCGCGGGTTCTGCTTTCACTGATATGACGGGCATGTTGTTG
Source organism: Corynespora cassiicola (assembly GCA_022059125.1). Taxonomy (NCBI): domain Eukaryota; kingdom Fungi; phylum Ascomycota; class Dothideomycetes; order Pleosporales; family Corynesporascaceae; genus Corynespora; species Corynespora cassiicola. The sequence continues at coordinate 6,045,076 of JAEUWY010000005.1, read as the reverse complement.
ATGAAATTGCTGGTAGTCAGGGTGAAGCTGTTGCACGTTCGTTGCATACATGGTCTGAGCAGTTGGGGAAGGCTGACACCTGCAAAAGGAGGCGCTAAGGCTTAGCGAGGTAGGTAGCCTCGGCACTAGTTATCGATAACACATACACTTTATTCCCAAGCCCATCATGAACGATACCCGAACGCGTCACTCTTCTTCGCATAATTGGCCCTTTGTCCTTTTGCATTCACGAATACTGTTGTGAATATATTCTTCAAGTCTAAACTGCATGCTTGGGCCTCATCGGCCTGGGCTCACAGACTGCTGCGCGACAATTTGGGCATAGATTGCTCCCTTTGCCTCCGGTATTAATCATGTCATCCATACACGTGAAATGAAACACGTGGGGACATTGAGGCAGCCTCACACATTTCCGACCTTCATACGAAAAGTCTTCCTGACAGATGGTGCATACTTCTTCTGGCGATCCTTGGACCAACTCTAAGAAGTAGCACACATCTACACGAGGACCTTCAGGTACCAAATCCACATCTTCGTACAATTCGATCATCGGCAACTCATCGTAGTCGGTCATCTCTCTATACCAATCTCCGTACAGGAGCAAGTCTCCTTCGTCGATGCGGTTGAACAACAAGGTGCCGACGGGGTCCACCCCGCATACGCGCGTATTGTGTGCCTCCTCCAAAGCTTCTCGGCTCAATATCTGTTCTATCTTTTCGAATTTGTAGAATAGCAGAGCATGCTTTGTTTTTGCTGCAAAATTGATCGCGTCCATAAAAGTGTTGAAAATGAGCTCCGATACTTCTTCGCTTTCGTACGGGTAGGTTTCCGGATCTTGTGCGGCTCTCTCCAGCCACAGCATTAACCGCGAGATGATAGACGTGTCGACCAAATAACTCGACCTTGTTGCCCTGTGCCAAAACATGTCCCAAACTCCTTTTACTTTGATAGAAGAAAGAACTTGGCGCACTCGGTACGGCACCGGAGAAAAGGGGTCCGTTATCATATTCCACCACAGGCCCTCCATTTGTGTGTAACCGCAGACATACAGGGGGTAAGCGGGCAATAATTCTCTACTTCTACCTGTGTTTGAGCTTGGATATTCCTGCCAAAGGCTGGCTACCGCCATTCCGACTCGAACAAACTGGTGAGCTACTTCCCACAGTGCTTCAGAGTCACACTGCTCGTTCCAACCAGGATATGGGAGAAACGGTCGCAATGCCAGGGTCAAGCTAGGAAACATACCCAGTCCTTCGTTGTTTAGTTGACGGAATACATCCGATGATACGTCGGTATATCGTGGTTGTTCTATCAGTAGCCTCTCAATCAACTCGGTCTGCCGAGGACTAAGCCCAGCCTCAGGACGGAGAGCACATCGGATCAGCCATGCTTTTCGAATCGAGATATGATTCGTCCCTGGTACGCATTCCATTGGATCTGAAATGGCTTCTGAAATCCCAAGTACTACCGTGCGAAACTGTGCAATGTCGATCGACTCAATAATATCCAGAACGTCTCCTGCGCCCATGTTCTGTTTCGTGCACCAAGACTGTAAAGCATCTTCAAAGCTGTCGCAGTTAAAGCCTGCATCTTTGATCTCGTTCTTTTGTCGCAATATTGATTCCATGAGAAAGAGAAAAGTATTGATAATGGTCGAGATATGAAACGGGCAAATATTTTCTGCAATCCAGCGTCCTTCAAGATTACCGCTTCCGTTGTCCTCCCATTTCCATGATGGGACTTGTTCTAGCGCATCATTACTTATGAAGGCGTCGAGTGCCTTTGATAGTGTAGGAATATAGACGTCTCGGCCCGACCAAGGTCTGCGCAGGTTTCCTGAAGGGTTTACGCTCAGCATATCCATGATCGATGAAGAATCGTACGTTCGCCTCGATAAACTGGGCTCCATCACTTTATTAAAGATAATTCGTCGTTCATCGTCACAAGGCATTCTGACACAACAATGCAAAATGCGTTGTTTCAGCGTTTGAAGTGCCGCAAAGTGAAGCTAAGGCATTGACTGTGTCATTTCTTTGTTGGCTCTTTGATGCAGGTGAGTTATTGCTGACCACTTTTCCTTGTTATTGTTTTTGAACATGTCTTTTTTTATACGAAAGAGCCTGACCCCCATATCCTAGTCTTGTCCATCTTTTTCATCGTCTAATCTAACAGCTTTACATACAACGCAGCATCCAACTTACAGGAAGTCGGATATGTGGCAAATACGTCCGTACGTTGGAAATTTTATAGCCATCTGCTTTCTCATCGTCACCTAGCTTTTGAGTTTTCACTCTCTATCATAGTTCAATAATAGTAAGTGCATAGAGTTGCAACGTACTCATTTCCCTTAGTACTAGTCAAAACCCACACGATAAACCTAAACCATGAACGATACTGCAAGAAGACCCTTGACGACTTTTGAAAGTCTCGTACTGTCACAAATAGCGCCAATGAGACGACACAACATACAGCAGTCTCATTCTTATTTGTGCACCGGTTTTGCTTGCTAGATGCTTGCGAAGATTGCAATACAGCAATATATCTATCCCAATTTTCAAGTAGAGTCTACTGGTCGTCATGATCCGAAAATAAAGCATTTCGTCAGCTGCATCGCTCATATAGCCTACCCTACATGTCTAGGTAGTCAGTTTCGATCATACACTATACTCTGAGTCACCATCATGTTCGCTCAATAATTCATAGCAGTAGACTAGTTGCCATACTGGCCAATAGGGAGACGCCGATTTCCGGGTACCAAGTGTGCGCTTCCGGTACCCCGCCGCTTGCTTACGTGTGCATTCCATCAGCAGTAAAACCAGATCAAGTCTGAAGCATGAGCGTTACTGCGTCATGAAATTTCAACTCTATTCTGCAAAGGAGGCGATTTGGCCTACAACATCCCTTCCTCAGTGGACCTTGATGAGTGGATTGGGCACACTTTCAGAGTTGATGATGATGCCGAATCCGCTTCGCAGGTCATTCGCAATGCCAAGCCTAACCCTTCGGTTGCTTTGACCTTTGTGACTAAAAATGGGGAGCTCTTAGGGAATACTGCACACTGGCGAACCGATGGCATTGGATTTCCAATGTTGCTGGATGCTCTTCTCAAATTGATCGTGAAGGTAGACTTAGGTGACCCAGCTTCTCTTTCCTGGGGCGAAGAAATTGGCAGGCTGGCACCATCCATTGAAGACGCAGCCAGAATCCCAGAGCATCCCAACGAGGAGCAAAAGGCTCTAGGACAGTCTTGCTTGGCCACATTTGGTTTGGTAGAAGGCGCTGTTGGAATTCCTTTCACTTCGGCTACGACCCCAGGAGGCACGCTATTTGCCCGGATGAATTTCAGCAAACTGCTCACACGACGGATCGTCGATTCTACAAAAGAGCTCCAGATCAGCGTGACTTCAGCGGTACACGCAAGCGTCGCATTCGCCAACTGGAAACTCGCTGATCAGAACCGCAAAACTCAACATCACACCAGCACCGTTCGTTTCAACATGCGGAGTTATCTTCCAGAGCCTTTTTCTGGCCCGAAATACGCAAGCGGATTGTATACTTCTGGGTGGATGAAGAAGGTTGAGTCAACAGATACTTGGGAGAAGATCACATCGCACTACAACGCAATCTATCAAAAGGGTATATCGAAAAAATATCTGGAAGCTCATCGATGGTATGCAAAAGGGCTGGGCGATATGCTGCGGAACTTGCCGAGAGACCTGCCACAAGCAAGCGATGTTGATATCAGTAGCATCGGGATTGTCGAGAACTTGATGAAGCGCAGCCATGGATCTGACTCCTGGGGGATAGATGTCACAGACATGAGCTTGGCTGTCAATATATTGACCCCGCAGGCCGTTTGTTTCGTTTGCACCTTTCAAGATCAGCTCAATCTGAATGTGGCCTACAACGAAGCATATCACTCAGAGGCACAGATGCAGGGGTTTACTAATCTAGCAAAGTCGATTCTATTGAATAATCTTCAATTAAAGGAGAGTTAATTGAGATATGTGAAAATCTCAAGGAAATTTTTGCTATCCGTAGCATTTTCAAGCTTGAACTCACAATTGTTTCTTCATCGGCCTCAAATACTCCAAAGTAAGTAAAGCCTTAAGAGTCGTAAAATAGGACCTCCTATTTCGGCTTAGACGCTTGAACAACATAAATGATAGACTAAAAGTGAATATCTATAACAGAAAAATAGAAGCTCCTCGTAATAACAGCAACTTTTCAGAAATGTAAACGCGTTGCTCTGAGTTGGACTGTCCTAGTCCACTGTTAAAGATGCAAGATCCAACCCATCCAAATTATCATCTGAAACGTAGTCAGATTCATACGCTGAGACTGTCTCCTTCACCTGTTCATCCACGAATTCCGGCTTTACTTGTCGGTCCCTCTCCCTGCAAATAATAGTCCTGCATGTTGGACATTTGTTTGAGCTCTTCTGTATTCCATTGATGAGCTGACGTAGACACTGACGGTGGAAAACATGTCCGCACGCATCAAGGCTGACTGGAAGGCATCTAGCTGGCTTGTCGAAATCGTACATGCATACAAGACAAATATCTTCTTTTTCCGGTAGTGTGGGATGAGCACATGACCTGACTTTTATGGGTGGGCCGCAAGCTATGAGCTCCACGTCTTTCATGTGTTCAGGTATCGGGATTCCCTGGCCGGTAAGTTCGATAAAGTCGTACATCTCTTGAGGCCAAACGGACTCGAATATCCGATGGGTGCTGGGCATCCCCCCGTTTCTTTGATTTTCACCAGTGAGTATGCCTCCCCATGACTTTTCGTCGATTATCCAGCGGACCAACACCCTATGTATTTCAGAAACTCGATTATCCATCCCACTCTGCAATACCCATCGATACAGGCGCAGTCGAAGTCTAATTCCTTGTTCCATGCCGGGCTCTTCGCTGAAAATCTCTCGAGCTTTTGCAATAAGTGCATCCACCATATCGCGGAAGTCGATTCGTGAAGCAAAGTGGCGAACTCTGAACGGGGTAGTCGAGAATAAGTCGTGAATGTCACAAACAAAATGACCGACTGCGAGATCCGTAAACCGACGAATTAAATCCTGTCTTGGATCATAGTCGGTTACCTCGAATAGTTGACCGACAAAGCATGCGAGCTGCATAGCGCACTCAACAAAAGTACGCATCGCTACCAGGTTTCCGTCTTCTTCTTCTTCTTCTTCTTCTTCTTCTTCTTCTTCTTCTTCTTCTTCTTCTTCTTCTTCTTCTTCTTCTTCTTCTTCTTCTTCTTCTTCTTCTTCTTCTTCTTCTTCTTCTTCTTCTTCTTCTTCTTCTTCTTCATGACTTCGATCCACCTGGTCATCCTCTTCTCTATCAGTTTCGTCAAACTTTTCTTTTTTCTCCTCCTCTTCCTCGATTTCTCCATTCTCTTCATCTTCCTCTATACACTCAAAGCATTGTGTAAGGGCGGGAAACGGACCGTAACCTCCCGGGCGGTCGGGTCTCTCGTAGGTTCGCCAATCCCTATATGCAGGCTGGGCGTCTGTGATATCGAATAGCCAATTTCGATATTCGCCATCGGTGTCAACATCTGGCTGTAATATCGCGGACAGAAAGTAGGCAGCGAAGATGTTAGTCCCTAGCCCACACCCGATGCCCTCCCAGCTGTTGGGATCTCGTATCTCGCCCAGCAGATTATAAATCTCCCGACATGCTTGATCAACGTCAATTGATATCTTTTCCAGGCCGCTGAGGTCTTCTGACATTGTGGCAAACATCTCGGCTGCGAAGGAGGGCTGCTGGTATTCAGGGTCGCCAGGTCTTGGATCTGAATGAAAGACATAGCAAATCCGAAACCAACCTGAGATGAGCTTGTAAAGATTTGACCCCGCTCCAACAGCTTTGACCTGCTGTATGAAAGAAGGCATTCGGACCGGAGCCATGAATTCAGGGACAGGATCCGAGCTATACAGAGTACGCGGCATGGCCTGGTTCGCCCAATAACCATTTCCATTCAATTCGAGGACATCTCTCAAGGCCCTGATATAGTAAGGCGAGGTTTGAATTTCGTATATGGTAACATGAGAGTCCATTTTTGTTTGATTAGAAATCGGATTGTGGATGGTGGGTACGCTGAGGTAGCTCAAGTCTGTGTCTATATATTTCGATTGCTGGTTGTAGCCTGATTTCGCTGGAAAGATTCCAGTTCGAGTTTACTCAGGACGATAGAAACCTCAGTGATGTGTAGGTATGTGAAATTTTTGGGGGGCTGCGTGGTATTTCAACCTTTTCGCCGAAAGGCTCCATCCCCCCCCCCCCTCAAAGGCAACCGTTGAACTGTCATTAAGGCCTTAGCACCCTAGGCAACCGCCCAATATCTCACATTGAACCATTTTTCTGTACTTTAACACCACAAATGCCAATAAATTTACGTAAGACTCACCGTTGGTACTCGTTTGCCTCGGCCGTTGGTAACAACCACTTTCTTCTTCGTTGAGTCTTTTCCATATAGCACAATGGAATGGAATTTGAATGAGTTTTATTTAAGATAATGTCAAATAACTTTTTTGGATATTTATATAGTATTTTTATGCATTTGTTGAGCGTCTATTATAGACCATATTCTTTGTGTGGTGCTACCTTTCTATAAGCTGGCGGTACAGCCAAAAAAACGACCATGTCACTCGCTTATATCTTGTACCGATGAAGTATGTTTATGACACTATTCAACCAACTGGAGACATCCGATATTAAGGGCTTCAAAGAATGGAAACTAGAGAAAATATTTTCAGCAAGAAAAAAGAACGAACAATGCGCCTTTTGAGTCACATTTTGAATATAGGTACCACATCTTGATCCATCCATATGTGGTGTTTTTTGTACTAGTGGCAACATTCGTTATTTCCACGCAATGGATCTGATATCAGGCTCTAGAGATACGAGGTTTTCCTGGGGGTGTGGAGAAATTTTTTTAGTAGCGTAATCGGGGGCCCTAGCGCCTCCATACCCAAGGTTGAGGTGATATAGTCCGCTATGAACCGACAATGATGACATACAGCAGTCTGCTTATTTGTTCTTAGTACAAAACCCAGCCTTCTATTCGAGATTTTGATCAATTTGTGGCTTTTTGTTCAGCCTCAAGCATGCGATCTTCAAGTCTCGACAGATCGCTCTGAGCATCAGTTAAATTCTGAATTTACACTTGAGTGGCCCGGGGGGACATTCGCTTTACAAAAGAGACACAACAGGCCTGTTGCCTCGCCTGAATGGACACATTCTGATTATCAGCGCCTGGTTAATTTCATGCTAGCGCAGGTCTTAGATAGATTCTGGAGCCCAACTTTCAATACCACTGCCGTTTCATGTTCTAATATCCCAAGGTTCTTCGTGAGAAAGCCTAGAACTCTAGTACTCCTATCTGTTCTTGAGGCTGTCCATGCTGCGCAATTGAGCATTTCTCAGTTTCTGACTTTAGAAATGACAGAGGCTCTGAAAAAGATAGATTTTATAAATTCACACCTCTTATTTTATTATTTTCCATGATATTAGTCTTCTTGACTCAAGCAGGCGCGGTCATTAGCTTATTTTATGCATGTTCATAATGATATTGGCTCGAAGAGAAGTACATATATTACCAGAATGAGACATAATAACGAAGGCGATTAGTGCGCCACTGATTGTTACTCAGATAATTTTGAACTCCTGCTCATTATAGCCCTCAAACATAGCTTCGCCATCCATCTTACCATAGATATATGCTTCGCCGATCAACTTATAGCCTTCAACTGGCACCGACTTAGTGACTGTATTCCGAATCGGACGCAGTATGGTCGGCACGCTGCATCCGTAAAGAATAGTGATAATGTCTCCCACCTGGGTTCCTGGAGCGCCTAGACCGACTAGTCTATCGCTTTCAACCTTGCCTTCGATGAAGCACCGGTTCCAAGTAACAGCTAGGACTCTTGCGAGATAATCTTCTACAATACTTCTTTGGCCTCTGGATTTACTTTGCTGAAGCAAGGTCCGGATGTTGATATGACCATTCCGGCTTATATTCAGAAGAGAGTATAGACATGCGCGATGATAATATGTTGGAGCTTCCATGCCGTCAGGGCCTCGATCTGCTACAAGTGTCCTCCATAGATAATCGGGTGCATGATCATGTGGAGTCATGTCTTCAAAATCCCATCCCAATTTTTCCAGGCAAACTTGGGGAACGATGCCGTCTGGAAAGGGCTGGGTACTAAATGTTATCGTTCCCAATGATATTCCCTCTGCCACCATGTACATATCGTGCGGTACCTCCTTCATTTGGGTGGATGATCTGTCTGCATCCTCTGTGCTGAATATGACCTTTGGTTCTTTTGTGCCTGAAGCACGATAATGACTCTTCCCAGGCATACCCACAAAGCTATCTCCGGCTCTTCGTCCCCTGAATACATCTTCTCCTCTACCGAATGGAGATTTGTCAACAATCTGGATCCACGAAGGGAGCGTCACAAGATGAGGAGTCTTAGGTCCGGGGCTTTTTCTTTCAGGAAGTGCCCAGTGCCGGCAGATGATGTCCAAAGATTTCGAGTCCTTGACCACCCATGCCACAAAATCGCGATAAACTTGGAACAAATCCCTTCCATAATCTGGTCTTGGTGGCTGTTCAACCGATGATCGACTTGTGTGGTTCATCTCTCTCGAGATATTTCTCAATGCGTGAATCGTATCGCGAGGATCTGACGTGTCAAAACCTGATAAAAGTGACACCAGTGTCTCTAACCCTTTGGTAGACTCATAAGACTTATCAGGCCTCTTGCGAAAGAGATTGGTAGTCAATTCGACCAAAAGGTTGGCGCCGAGAGGTTTCAATTCAAACTCGGTCAGTGATTCCGGCTCAAGGTTCAGTTTGGGTTTTAGGTATTCGAAGTATCGATAGAATATCCCAATGGCATCCTTGAAGTCGCTCCAGTGTACTACCAGGGTTCCACAATGAACGGTAGCCGCTTGTGCCAACGCCAGCTCTTGAATAATCCAGCGACGTGAGAACCAACTCCACTTGAGCAATTCAAATAAGCTGGTCCATTTGGGTATGTACTTGACATCTTCGAGTAGACTGTGGTGGTTATCCTGGTTCAGAATATCCGGTATGAAGGCCATTGCCCTGTTTGAATCCTCGTCGTCTCCTCCGAGCCAGATGCATACATTCTGTGCATTGCGATAAATCTTGTCCATCTTATTTACTTGGATCACCTTCTCTGTCTCATTGGGTTGATTGATACAGAGGGCATCCACCCACAACGGTGTATAACCTCTGTTCTTCCTAAGGCACTTTAGCGCCTTGTAGAGATTGGGCTTGACGTAGAGGCGTCTTGCTTTCATTCCACTTTCCGACATCATTCCGTCTACTGCATCCATCAATGACTTCATTGGCATTGATCGGATATCATCCTGGATGATAATCGGTTTGTTGTCGTCTCCTTCACCCCAATGATAGGAGAGCGCTTCGTATTGATGTTTAGTACCAAGCTCATGATCTTTTACGGTCAAAATAGTGGCATTAATCTCATCCTTTCCGGTCCCTTCCTTGATGACAAGCAGGCGGACCTCATCTTCCTTGATAGGACTAAATTTATAAAGACTCTTTTTTGCCTTCTTGAATGCCCGTAGAAAGACATCGCGAGCGCCGGGCCTTTTTCCGCTTTCGGATGGGGTACGCAAATAGGACTTTGTGTTGCTAACAGCTGTTGGCTTCACTCTCGGTGTCACCGTGAGATTGAACGAGAGTGGTTCAGAATTTTGTTGAGCATTCGGCGGAGCGTCTAAAACAAGACCTCCGGTAGATGATTGTCTGGAGTAACTTGGAGGCGCTTCATCTTCTGGATTGGTTGGCGAGGTGGGCGAGGCTGAAGCGGAGCGAGCGTCTGTGAAAGGCGATGCGACACGTACCACCTTCAAAGGTGGACTGTCCGGATGTCCGTTATCAATTTGTCGCTTTCTTGTGGTAATCATGTTGTTTAGTGTGTATTGGTGTCAGCAACCAACACAATTAGGGTGGTTCGATGGGCTTTAAATCTGCCTCAATATGCCGCACAGCTAGCTACCCACGCTCGCCATCTCACCCACCTCTAGGGTCAGGATGTGCCACAGCGGCAGATGACATGACCGTCCTTGCAATTATTGGCTAATTTAAATTCCATGCGCTCCAAGCCAAGGTCCTGCATCGAGCCCATTGTGCCATCTTCCTCTTTGTAACCATCTTCACACGGCATTTCTTAGCGTGTATCGCTGTTCCTGATAGGGTTCTCCGTGGTTCTACGTCTTTTATCTTTTCCTCGATGATTTTCTTCTATTGTAATCAGTCTAATCACCGGATGATAGCCCCTAATCGCCAGCGGAGGAGTGTAGTAGGCCCCCCTACGATAAGAAGCAGCAATCCCGGGGTCACCACCGCCACTTCTAGGATGTGCTCGTTTATGCGACCAACCGTAAACATTTTTAGGTGTAGTGTCACCGGAGTTGGTCAAAAGAGCCTCAAGTCTCACCGTTTTGTCATGACAGAATGAAGCCCCGTGACCGAAAGTGATGAGGTAATCTCAAGGAAACAGGTGTTCAGCTGAGTTGCCGCCTTCCTTTTCCTGTCTACCCTGGTCCAGCCAACAATATTGCTTGCTGAATGATCCAATGCCATGCCCTCGAAGAAGCCATTAATATATGGTTGCCTGGATCGACTAATTCTGGCGGATACGAGCGTCAAGTACTGCTTGCGACGTACCCCCTGCCGTCACCGTGTGACAGCCACGGCATGGTGCCAAGACAACAGGGTGTGTGATTGAGGGAAAGTAAGCGGAGTTCCTATGTGGCCATGGTTTTGCCTAGCGAGCCATGACAATTTGCGTGGAGCTCATAGTGCGGCGTAGTCGTGAGCGAACCAGTGATGAATGTTGGGGGCCGTTGTTCGATAGGGGTCGCTCAGACTGTTCGTTATCTCAGGCTCGGCCCGATGCAGGGGGGGGTTCTGTTATCTGTCAGTAATCACAGCAAGGAAATTTCATTAATGTCCACTCACACAATATCGTGGATGTTTAAACTTCTTCTGGTACACTCCACACTTTGAAATATCATATTACTTCGTAGAAGATTGCTTTGATTACGTTGACAGAAGCTCTCAATGCGGTCGCCTGTTTCGCACGTCTCAAAAGAGCGGATCATGGCCTTGGGCCTTAGGATGCCCGCTCTTATAAGTTTGTTTTGACCGCAGGCCGCCTTTAATTATCTCAAGCATGCACTAATCCACGCATATTCCGAGTGCTTTTGTCCTTTGTCTTAACCGTTGAGAGACTTTCCTGTGCCATACAACTGCTGCACAGTTCACCATAGCAGCGCTGCAAGGCGCACTGCATCAGCCTGGGCGCCTATCACGAGCTGTCACGTCGACCCCTCTTCTGACCTAAAACTGCCTCGCAGATGCACTGCCTCCGCGAGCTGTCTCTTAAACACTGCTACAGCCCACGCACTGATTTTTCCGACCCTCACCCCAAATAATGGATCCTCTGAGTGTGACTGCAAACGTCATTACTGTGCTACAACTTGCCAACTCGATCATCTCAATATGTTACGATGTCCGCGCAAATCTAAATAAAGCACCTTGGTCGCTTACTAGAGTCGCGGATGAAATCAAGGATCTTCGCAATGTTCTTGAGCAAGTCGAAAAAACATCCGAAAGGTTGGATCGGTCGTGCACTGCAGATTCTAAGGAGCTATGCGTTTTCAAGTTACTGGTCGAACCAGAAAATGGCCCCCTCGCCAGGTGCCATGAGGAGCTTGCGATATTGGAAAAAAAGATAGTCTCATCGTACGGACATCGAACATCGATTTCCAAACAACGAGCTTTTCTGCAGGTGATGGGTTGGCAGTTGAAAGAGAGCGATGCCAAAGCTTGTTTGGCACGTATAGATCGTTGTAAGAGCACTATATTGATGGCGTTGACTGCAGACGAAGCGTGCGTATCATCTATGGCACTCTACAACGCTTTAATGCTAAAACCAGCCAAGGACTCTTTTGGCCGACATTCAAAGAATGACAGGATCACTCAATATAGCAGTAGAGAACATGAGCATAACAGTCTCGAAAATATCAACCCATTTCGAAACCCAAAGCTTCGGTACCAGTCACCCATCTGCGAAATGAGGCTTAGGTCAACTGATTTGGTACAGATGATATTTACAAACAACTTAACCAATGGCTAGTACCAGTTTCACCTTGGGAGAGCCATGAGATAGCTTCCAATACTTGCAAAGACGATACAGGCAAGTGGTTTATAAATTCAAACGAATTTAGGACATGGTGTGAAGCTGCAAATCCCTGCCTTTGGCTTAGCGGGTTCCGTATGTTATTTCCATAAACCTCTGATGGTAGATATCTTTTCTAATACTTGATACTAGCTGGCTCGGGCAAAACTATCCTTTTGTGGGTACCATCTGCACACCTTACTTTTCTATCTAACAGCGATCAGCTCGCATATAGTCTCCCTGTTGACCGGCAACGTGACCCTCTTTACAGAGCAAAACTATCTTTCATATTTCTATTGCGACTTTCGAATCAAGGAGACGCAAGAGGCTTTGAACGTTGTAGGATCTTTAGTGTCCCAGGTCTGCGCTCAAATCGGCTTCTTCCCAGAAGAACTAAAGCATGCTTTCGAACATAGCAGAAACGGCAGTACAACAAAGAAACGGCCCTCTTTCACGATTTTGCGAGATTCTCTGTGCTCAATGGCCAAGCTGCAAAGACTTATACTCATGGTTGATGCCATTGATGAATGCGACAACCGCAAAGATCTGCTCGATTTTCTATCAAGTCTCCCTCGTGCCAGTAGCAATATTAGCATATTTGTGACAAGTAGAGATGAGCTGGACATTAGAGAGTCTCTCAAGGCTTTCGCAAATATACGTATGGAACATCATACCAAGGAAGTCGACGGAGACATCGATTCGTACATATACGGACGGCTTCACTCAGACAACCGTCTCCAATGGCTTAAACCTTCTGTAAGGGACGATATTAAGCAATCCTTGAGTAGCAAGTCTACAGGAATGTGAGTAAAATCTCTCCAGCTGATAAAACTTTCTGATTGTATTTGCAGGTTCCGCATGGTCCAGTGCACACTCGACTCACTCAGCACCCTGCGTACTGTTGGCAGCATCCGCTCAGCCCTCAAGACAATCCCGCAGGGTCTAGGACAAACGTACGAAATCATCCTATCCAAAGTACCACCTACCGACGTTGGCTTCGTCCGTCGGATCCTTCTCTGGCTGTCCTTCACCCTTTTGCCCATCACGCTCGAGGAACTCCATGCCGCCATCGCCATCGAACAAGGCCTCGACGAACTCGACGAAGACATGTGCCTAGGCAGCACCGAAGACATTCTCGCCCTCTGCGGTAGCCTCCTGACCGTCTCAGACACCCAGTCGCGCCGCTACGTCCAACTGGCCCACCTCTCGGTAAAAGACTACCTCCTCTCCTCCGAGATCCGCAGCAGCAGTGTCTCTGCCTTCGCCCTCGAGCCCGTCTCCGGCCGCCAGGAACTCGCCCTGGACTGCTTCACCTATCTCTCATTCAGATGCTTCCGCACGGGGCCCTGCGATACGTCCTCGGCCTTCGCCCACCGCCTCTCCACCCACCCCTTCCTCCGCCACGCCGCCACCGCCTGGACATACTACCTCCGGGGCTCCGCCTCCCCCGTCCAAACTTCGCCCCGCATTCTCGACTTCTTCGCCCCGCACAACCGCCCCGCCTTCATGTCCTGGGTGCAGGTCCTCAACGCCGACTCGAACTTCAAGTGGGACGTGTACCCGCGGCACGCCACGCCGCTGTACTACGCGTCCTCGTTCGGCCTCGCGGACGTGGTGCGGCACCTGCTGGCCAGCGGCGAGGCCGGCGACCTCGATGCGCCGGGCAGCAGGTTCGGGGGCACGGCGCTGCATGGCGCGGTGCTGAGGTACCACGTGCGGGTCGCCGAGGTGCTGCTGGGGGCGGGGGCGTCGCCGAATCGCGCGGACTTTGATGGGATTGCGCCACTTCATACTGCGGCTGCGCACGGGCATGCGGAGATGGTGAGGTTGTTGTTGCGGTGTGGGGCGGATGGGGGGAAGAGGGATGGGAGGGGGGAGACGCCGATGGATTGGGCGGTGAGGGCGCGGCAGGGGGAGTCGCAGGAGCTGTTGAGTGGGAAGGAAGGGGTGCGGGGGAAGGGGGAGGAGGTGGAGGGGGATGGGGTGTGGGTTCGTCCCGTACATTTTTTTCCGGATCCGTATGCGCGGAGGTCGGGGATGGAGTCGTCGATTGTGATTGAGGTGAGCATTGGGGGTTCGCCGGTTGCTGCTTAGAAGGAAGGGTTTTTCTGCGCAAAATGTGCTGTGATTCAGTAGATACTTTTGGTGGCTTCATCCTTATAAGGGTTTATATATGTACAAGGAATACACATTCATACATTACTCATGGCCTACTGTCTTTTCCAACTGCTTGACCTCTAGTAGGGCGCTCCCGTGACAGCCCTCAAATACACACTCTCGCAACCCGCGTCCTCTCCCTTCCAGAATAGAACCTCCGTCTCGACAGGTCCATCACACACCGTCCAGCCTTCCTTCTCTCCGTCCACAGTCAGCAGATACGCATCATTCAGCGCAATGTTGCCTCCCGTCTGCGCCTTGGCTTCAAACTCGAGCTCCGACTTGGCCTCGACATGAGACGAGTTGTAGTAGATCTGCTGCGGGTAGGCAGAATATGTCGACAAGGTGCCGTCTGTGAGGGTAAAGTTGGGGAGAGAGTTGTATCCGGGGCCGATTAGGCGGAGGATGAGGGAGGGCTCGCCGGGTGCACGCTGGTTATTGTCAGAATCAAGCGTACAGTCAAAATAGGTTAGGTGGGAATTACGAATAAGCTGGTCGCAGAGACGGCTTTGAGATTCGACGAGTTGGTGTTGGGCGACGCGTCGGTCGATGTGACGAGGAGGAAGTTTGTGAGTTCGGTGGGGAGTGCGGTAGTAATAGAGGCGCCGAGGAGGGCCAGGAGGCTGAGGCTTGAAAAGAACTGCATGTTTGGTCGACTGTGCGCGTTTCGTCTGGTGCGGGTATGAAATCGAGGGGGGTCTCGGGTGTTGAGGATTCGTTCGGTGTTGACACTCCAACGGCGAGCAACGAGAAGCAAGAGCGAAACGAAACGGAAATGTCAAATGTCAAGCGTCTCAAATCCAAACTTCAATGCCGATGCCGGGTTTTCAATCAATCAGTCGACTGCGCTCAACGGTCCTCGAAATAGAAAGCTTTCGTGCTACGGCGTAATACAGTCCAAGCTCTTTGACAATGATAAAAGCCGGTTGATCCAATGCCATCCAACATCCGTACCACCCAACACTCTTTATAGCGCTCCCAGACCCTGCACAGCAAGGGGGTTCGTCCAGAATGCCATCATTCCGCCTATTCCCCTCCCCTCCAAAAGACCACGCTCCCATCCAACCATGACGCCGCCACCCCACTCTTTCCGCGCCGATCGTCCAGGGGGGCCCGCCTGAGATGTGGCTGTCAGGGACCCTGCATTCAGGCACATCCAGTCGAGCAGCCTCGCTCGCGTGTCCTGGCCCGCCCGCGCGTTTCATAAACATCGAATGCTGGCTTCGGCATTGATGAGGGTGCGATCGCATTTTCGAAGAGGTCGAGGGACGTGGCACGACATGGTGCTCGCGTAGGCGAAAAAACAAAAGGCACTGAAACCGGACGTGAGTGGGCGGCCGGAGCAGGGATGGTTTGCTGTCGATCGGCTGAGTTGGGTGAGCCGGTTATGAGTAGGCGGGGATCGTCGTTGAAGAGGCTGGGTGCTTGCTTCCACGGAGAGAAATCGCATGCCTGCGTGAAGCTTCGCCGGAGAGTCTCCGTTGCAATCTCCCCAAGGTTTGCGTGTTGCTGTGGGGTTTGATGAGGTAAATGTGGGAATTGGCATGGAACCTGTTGAGGATGAGAGATGGCGGGTAGACGTTCGGAAGATATTCCGAGGAGGCCGGGATCGCTCACGTTGTCATTGCAGCTATCGAAGCTATACATAGGAAACGAGATTGTGAATGCAGATCTACTTGCTCTGGTATTCGGTAATGGTACAATATCTACGCTAGCACACTGCTACAAAAACTCGACACCAACCCCAAAGCTCAGGCCTTTCCTGCTCTCCTCCCTGGCCCTCATCACCAGTGGCAGCGAGAAGTTGATCTCAAACCGGGCAATGGGGTGCGCGTAGACGAGGCCAAATCCTGCTGCAGCACTGGGTAGATCTTCCTTCAAACTCTGGAGGGTCTTCTTCATGTTGGCCTGGACGGCGGCGCTGTCCATCTGTCCCTCCTTGTCGCGTCCCTTGAGCGCCAAAAGGCGGCCTCCGTTGATGAATGCCTGTAATCGCAGTGGGCTGTCCTTGCCAACCTTGGGGACAGGGACAAGCAGGCTGGCTCCACCCGCCGCGTAGACGTCACCCCCAACAGCGTCAGGACCATCGTGCGGGCCGAGGCCGGCGAGACGGAAACCGCGGACGCTGTTCGGGCCGCCTAGTTGGAATCGGTCGTTGATGCGAGACTGCTGTGGGGTCTGGCTGCCGCCAAGAGCAAGAGGGTAGAGCATACCTCCCCTCAGTCCGGCGGTCAGAGTGATGCCAGTGTCACCGAACGGGAGTGCAACCTGAGATTCGGCTTCAGTCTTGAAAAAAGCAACATCTCCCTTGAGCGGACCAAAGCCGGCAAGCTCAGAGACGGTCTTCATCAGATAACCCCGGCTGGGGAGCAATGGGTAGTCCCGCTTGTCGTTGGTCCAGGTGTGAGTAAGGCTCGACTTGAACGACTCGCCAGCATCGGCGGTCACGCTGGGAGAAGCATTCTCGGCAAGTCCGGTGACCTGACGCGAGATGCCCGAGTAGCCAAACTCATGCTGATGGCCGTTCTGCGTCCTCCACAATATCTTCGAGTTTCCACCCTTGAGGACCTCCTCGTGGCTGGCCCAGCTCTTCAGCGTCGAGCTTGCGAAGCCATTGAGCTGTAGCTTGAAATCGGGGTTGCTCAGGATGGGGGTATCAAAGGCCAGAGAGTAAGCAGAGCGTGTCCGTGTGCCAAGGGAACCGTGGGCATTCAGAGTTTCGGCTCCGCCAAAGATGTTGCGCAGCTCCGCGTGGATGTAGGCATCTCCCTCGGAAGCACCAACCTCGGTGCCGGTCTTGATGGTGTAGTTGCCGCGCTCCTGGGCCGAAATGTAGACGTCAATGTCGGAAGGCGACGTGGCTGGGTTCGTGGGGTCGGGCCTGTCTACAAAGACTGATATCGGGGACTTGAAGATGCCTGCCAACGATTAGACTGTATTCGGGGCGTCATGCGGGTATCTGTCATACCAAAGCGATTGAGCTTATCGACGGCTCCGCCCACCTCCTTCAAGGCCTCCTGTAGCGTGTACGACTCCTCGCGGTTCGCACTGAGGATGGGGTCGACGACCCGCTCGAGAAAGGCTCGTCGCGTGCGGTTGGCATGGAGAATGCGGACCGACGATATCGTCACGGGAAGCGTAGTGTTGTCGTCAATCTGCACCCAACGTCAGACAAAGCTGCAAAGGGCTCAATTGAGCCCCAGGGGCGGCCTTACCAGCTCCGCCAGCCTCTCCTGCGACTTTTGGTGCTGGGCGAACAAGCGCGCATTGAGCTCGTTTTCCTGCTTCTTGTAGTCGTCGGGGCTGGTCTTGTTCTTCAGCCTGTCGAAGACCTGGCAATCAAGTCAGCTCCAGCGAGTCCACGGGGTTGGCCGGGGCCGTCCTACATCGTCTTCAAGCGGGGAAGCCATTGAGGCTGGTGATGTCGTGCGGAAGCTCGATGCTTGGCATTAACGAAACCTTGCGCGCAGTCGGACTTGGGTGGCAGCGACGAGTCACGTGATGCATGCCAGCCGCCAAGGCCGAGTCCCTCTGCTCATGACGAGGCTGAGCCGGACCCCGGGTCTGGACTGACTGACTTCACCAGACCTAAACCTTCTTCACCCTTCACTGCCTTTCTGTCGGTCAACGCTGTCCCTGACGCGTAGCGGGCGGTCGTGTCTTCACATTGTCCTTCACCTGATTTGCATTTTCACTTGTTGACCTGTTGGCCTGTTTCCCTGTCTTTCCTCTTGTCTTGCGGGCATTCCAACACTTAAAGTTACGCCACTGCCTCAGCCATCTCCGCATTGCCAACCTCCAGAGCAACCGCAGACGACCTCCGTCCCCCCCTTGATCCCTCGTTCCAACACACCTTTTCCCTCACACAATGGCCACTCCAGCCGCCACCAAGCGCCTTACCAAAGAATATGCCACCATTTCGCGGTCGCCGCCCCCCTACATCATCGCCCACCCTTCCGAGTCGAATATCTTAGAGTGGCACTACATCCTGACCGGCCCGCCCGACACTCCCTATGACGGCGGCCAGTATTGGGGAACCCTCATGTTCCCGCCCGACTACCCTTTTGCCCCTCCGGCGATCCGCATGCACACGCCGTCTGGCCGTTTCCAGCCTTCCACCCGCCTGTGCCTCAGCATCTCCGACTTCCATCCCAAGAGCTTCAACCCGGCCTGGGAGGTCAGCACAATCCTGACGGGTCTCTTGAGCTTCATGACGAGCGAGGAGATGACAACTGGCAGTGTGCGAGCGAGCGAGCAGGAGCGCAAACTGTTCGCGCAGCGGAGTCGGTGGTGGAATAGCACGGGAGGCGGCAGCAAGCCCACCTCGGCACAGTCGTCCAACACGCGAGGAATCGGTGCTATAAAGGCTGGGGATGGCGGCGCAAAGTTCCGCGCCGAGTGGCCCGAGCTGGATGAGGAGAATCTCAAGTGGATGAAGGAGAAGCGCATTAACCCAACCAACGGCCTCCCACTACCAACTCACTCACAGCCACACTGCTCGCCAGAAGTCGCTGGCCTCAGGCGCCGTCCCAACGGCAGCGCCACGGGTGTGGGTGCCGTGGTCCAGGACGCCCAACAGGTCGCGCGCGATGCTAGCCAGAGCTGGCTCAGCAAGAACAAGTGGAGGGTCGTCATCGGCGCCATGCTCGCCTACATTCTGGTTGCGCGCGTTTTGGGCGATGGCGCGGTAGCGTCTTCGGCGGCTTAAAGTGGGAGCCTATTCGCACCACATCACGACTTCCTTAATCACAAGCCACAGTATGTCAGGAGTTAAGGAAACGCATTGCAAGGAAACAGGACTACGCCAGCTACGATTTCAAAAGGCTGGCTCAGGCGTTGGACGGTCAACAGCGCTCACACAACATTTCATTGCTCATAGACTCCAAGTATCTTTTCAGGTCTCGGGGTGTACTACCACCACCACGGCGTGTGGTGTGTAATGTGGGAGGATCTATCAGGCTTTGCTAACCTAGGCCGGGGGAATGTATTTCCTCCTGAGCTTTCTATACAACTGTATGTTCGTCTAAGCAGAAACTCTTCATCCCTCTCTATTAATACTCTCTTCCTGTCCACTCCCCGTCTATTCAGCTTCTATCCAGACTCGTGTCTCTCGATCATGGGCAAACCAGTATCACAGAACCCCCTTCTCGTACCTTCGTCCTTGCTCACATGCCACAAATGCCATATCATGTGTCCGACTCCGCCCTCTTACATTACCCAAAATCAAACTGCCCGCTTCGGCCTAATTCTTATCCTGCCAATCACTTTCCGCGGATTGCCCAAAACTGCATCACATTTCCCCCATGTAGCCCAAAACATTACACCCTGTCCATCTCTATTACAAAACCACAAAGTCCCCCCCTCCTTCCACTCCTTTCTCACATCTCCCTTCTCCTTCTCGCTCTCTCCATCACCGCCACGCCATCATAAACTTCCTCGACCAAACCACATCCGGGTCCAAGAACCACGGACTCGCACTTTCAAGTAGCTGCTCAGGTGTGAGGGCGTGGCGCGCATCGAGGAAGCCGAGGGCGTGGATGAAGACGTCGCACGTCGTTAGTGCGGTGCGCATAAAAACGCTATTGTAGATGTTGTGAGGCATGGTGTTTCGGAGCAAAGATAGGGGCGGGTACGTCAACGTGGGGTAGGATGGTGAGCTTGCGGTCGGTGGTATGCAGAAGAGGTGAGGATGCTGCGGGGCTGCTCTCATCGAGGGAGGTGGGTCGTCGGAAGTGTGACTCTCCTGGCTGTCTTTCTTCTGGAGGAGGGGGAGCGGAATGGAGATGGCACTGGTCTTGTTTTGTTCTGTTTCCGGGTACAGCGTTGTGGCCGATGGACGGTGTACTTCACCTCACCGCCCGGTCGGTCCCGGTCCACGCAATGCAGCGCACTGCAGCTCTCCCGCGAACAGGAAATGGGATGTCCAACCTGCGGTCTAGCCCTTTTGTCTCCGATCTACCACTTGGTTCCTTTTTCGTCCTCTTCGTTCCGCTGTTTCTCCAATCCCGAGTGCAGTCTTTCAGACGATTTGGAGCCCAACACTGCACCGGCTACGAGCTCGATCTCCTTCCAGGATCCCTCGTTCTTCGGCTTTTCCGCCAAGGAGGACCGAATCGCCGGATCGACGGATGAATGGATGGCGTGCGTGTGACCGAGTAGAGATGGTAGGTTCAGGCCTGCGGTGCTGACTGTGTTGCACGACGGCGAGGAAAACAGACGATGCTGCGGAGCACTAGCCTGGGACGACGATGAAGAGGCAGACGGGTAGGTAGCCAGGCAACTAATCAGGCAATCTCAACGCCGCAGAAAAAAAAGGCCGGCTAGTTATCTCCCTAGCCCCCCAATGAAACGCAGAGACACACTCGCAGACTAGTCGTCTGTCTCCCTTGGCCGAAAAGAAGCTGCACTGCATGTCACAAACAAACGCCCCCTCCCGAGGCCTTCCCTCCTTTATAGAACCCTCCAGCAAATCCCATCACCCTACCAAGGGAGGAACAACAGTGAGAAGAAGGGGAAGAAAAGTGGATGTTACATAATCCCCACTCATCTGCCCCCGTCAGCAGACATCCACCTACCCACTTACCCATCCATCCACGCCCACACCCTTTTTCGCACATGCACATGCCCCCCAATACCCGCAACTAGGTAGGCTGGATGGGTAGATAGACACGCCATGCACGACCCACGAGCCCGGGATCCCCCATCGCATGGCATGGCAGTACGCACAGCCCGCGAGCAGACTAAAGGACCTGCGCCGTTTCGTTTCGTTCGTTTTTTTTGGGGGGGGGGGGAGGGGGGAGGGACACGCGCGCCGAGATGAGAAAGGATAGCGTGGGTGGTGTGGTGTGGGTGAGGTGCAGTGCAGTGCACGCGGGTCTGGCAAGTGAGGTGCGTGATGGGCAGTGTGATTGGGTGGACTACTGGTTCGCTTGTGAGCGGAGGCAGCGAATGAGGGGGCAAGGGCTAGGATTTGGGGGAGGTGGAAGGCTCCGCGATGGGACGTTGGGGCGTCGGGGCGTCTTCTTTCGATTGAAAGGTGTTGGGTGTGATATTGGGGGTTTTTGTGTGATGGGGAGGGGGTTGTGTTGGGTGTGTTTTGTGGGTTGGGGGTGGGACTGGGGTTGGCGAGATGGGGTTGAGGGGTTTGTTTGGAGGGTTGGCGGATTGCGGGGCGGGTAACGACTGCGGGTGACGTTGAATGTCTGGTTAGGTAGGTCTTAAAGCATTAGATGGAAGCATATCTAAAGAGCTGTGGGAGTCTCTTTCTCTTAGTTTTACTAGCTAAAACTAAACAATAAATGTAAATCTCGCTTACTCGTTGATGACCCAATTTTTTCTTGTCCCTTTTTCAAGTTGAATAGACAAATCTCATGCGGACTAGAGAGTCCAAATATGGCAGAATTCAAGTAGAATATGCAAAAATCACACGCAGACTTGGGAGTCCAAAAATCGCACACAAACACACAGGGGCTACCCCCAACAATGCCCCGAGACACAGACAGGGACATTATTATTGCTTTTAGTGACTGTTTTAGTAAATGACCAACTAACGTTATTATTACTCATATTCTTTTTTATTTATATATGCTCTTTAGTTCCAGTTTAGTTAAGCTGAGAGAAAAAAAAAGACCTGTGGTTCTTTTAATTATTAGTAACACTTTAAGTTAGCCATCTATATATTCAAATTGAATAGGCAAATCGGACGCGGACTGGGGTCCTAAATCGCATACAAGTACACATGGGCTGTCCCTAACAATTCCCGGAGACACAGAGAGCGCGGGGCTATCTACATAAACTGCACAGTAAGTTTATCAATACAGATTACCTTAGTGTGCGACAACTACAGTCGCACCAAACACTTAGTAAGAATTACTTTTCAAGCAAAATGGGGACACCTGTGATGCATTCAAAGTAATGTTGTATATATCGCCTTTATGAAAGAGCGGAAAGCCGAGATGACGTTCTTTCTATCGCCTTTTGTCTGTGCGAAAACACTTCGGTCTGGTCGGGGAGAGTTAAACGCGAGATGTTGTGGGTCTGAAGGACAATCAAGCATTATTCTGGACTAGTGACTGAAGAACAATATCGGAAGCTTGGCTCTTGTCCGTGCCGAAATGGTGTAGATGAGTAACATTGTTGTTAGTTTAATCATTTACACTCTGGCACATTGGCTATAGATGGTTACCAAGCATAATGATTCCAGCCAGGTTTCACACTGCTCTTGGAATGTATATATGCGTCTCGTCCTATAAAGCTGGTTTATCCGTCCCCCAAATAATCTGCAACTTGACCCGGAACATACACTCTTCGCCTATTGATCATTTTATCTGCACATCTATCTTGTATTCACAATGACTCCGACCTCTAGTCTGCCTGCGAATGGCCAGAGCCATACTCAAAAGCCTCAGCCTTCTGGCTTCAGGCTTCTTGAAAAGACGGTTGAAAACTTCCGGCCAATGAAAATCATCGTCATTGGCGCAGGACCTTCGGGTATCTGCTCCGGTATTCGTATACCGGAGAAACTGAAGAACACCGAATTGGTAATTTACGACAAGAATGAAGGCGTAGGGGGCGTCTGGTGGGAAAACAGGTACGTTCGGAAGTTTTTAGGGTATGAAGATTCTGACGGGAATAGATATCTGGGGTGCGCTTGCGATGTACCCGGTAAGCCTCACCCCCTAACGATTTGTCGAAGATTTATCTTCTGATTGTTAAATCATGTAGCTCATTCTTATCAGTACACGTTCGAACCCAACCCGAACTGGTCTCAGCTCTATGCACCCGCACGTGAAATACAGCAGTATTTTGAAAGAGTCTCAAGGAAGTACTCAGTCGACCGATTTCTCAAGCTTTCGCATGAAGTCACTGAATGTCGCTGGGACAGTGCTACTGCAAAGTGGCATGTAACTGTCAAGAATCTCATCACAGGCGATATTATCTATGACACGTCTGATGTTCTTATCAGTGCCAAAGGCAACTTAAACACACCGTCCTGGCCAGATATTCCCGGGCTGCACACGTTCGAGGGACAGCTCATGCACTCTGCCAAGTGGAATGAGAGCTATGATTTCTCAAACAAACGAGTCGGTCTCATTGGCAATGGTTCATCTGCCATTCAGATTCTACCTCATCTTCAGCGTATGACAGGTACCCATGTCCTAAACTTTGCGCGTAGTAAAACATGGATATCACCACCTTTTGGCCAGGAACTATTTAGGAGCTATGGGTTTGACGGCACTGCTATTCCACAGGAGACCCGTGACCGTTTTGTTTCTGATCCAGAGTACTACCATCAGTTTAGGCTCGCGGTTGAAGGAGACACTACCAGCATACATCCCTCAGTTATAAAAGGAACAACCATGCAAATCGAAACGGAAAAAGCCTTCTACGATCATATGAAGAAACGGCTCGCTTCACACCCGGAAATATTTAACACAATAATTCCTTCCTTCCCCCCAGGATGTCGTCGCGTAACACCAGGAATTGGATATTTAGAAGCACTGGTTAAACCGAACGTATCATTCTTAATAGCCCCAATCGTGCGCTTCTCCAAGAAGGCAGTATATTTGGAAGACGGCTCTTCCCATGAGGTAGATGCCCTTGTCTGCGCGACAGGATTCAAAACTGCCGCCGCATTTCCATTCCCTACGTTTGGAGTCAATGGCCTGCCTCTTGCAGAGAAGTGGGAGCATAGATCTTCTACCTACCTCGGAATTACTACCGCGTCATTTCCCAACTTCTTCTTGCTACTAGGTCCCAACGCCAATCTCGCCACCGGTGCTTTACTCAGCCTTCTTGAGGCACAGCTTGACTACATCATTAAATGTACTCGCAAACTGCAGAAAGAAAACATTGCAAGGATCCAAGTGAAAGATGCTCGGGAGCAGGACTTTATCGAATACACCGACGAATACTTCAAAGCAACCGTTTTTGCTGAGGATTGTAGGAGCTGGTACAAGAACAAGGATGGCAAGGTGACAGGACTGTGGCCCGGATCTCCCATACATTGTCTGGAGACTCTGAGAAGTCCGAGGTGGGAGGACTTTGAATACACATATGTGGAAGAGCTTGAGCAGCGAGATAGAGAGAGTAATTCGGGAAAGACTGGCTGCGGCACTAAGACGAAGAGATTCAATCAACTGGCTTGGCTTGGAAATGGACGGAGCACCAATCAGATCGAGGCAAGGGATAGGGTATGGTATTTATATCCAGAGTTTGTGCAGAAGCCTACCTCTCCAAGGCCGGAAGAACACGCATTGTTCAAGATTCGGGCATTTTCGTACTAGGTCATGTATGAAGGTGGAAGGCGATACGTTTGCAATAACAATCTGGGTCATGTGGGAAGACTGGATAGTGATTCCATAAGTGACGACCCAGATCGCCAATATAAATGTTTCATAGCCGCTGAGTCCTGTTGACCAGCTCAGAAGCTTTCTTTGCCGATTCGACGCTCAGCTTCTATAGCCTTCAAAGCTAGTCATTCAATTTTAGTTCTGCATCTCCGGGCATTGTTTAGAGGTAGCCCCTGCGTGTCTGTTTTGCGATTTTTGGATTCCCCAGTCCGCGTGTGCTTTTATTCAATTTGCACAAGTGAAAGAAGTGTTAACAGGCTCTAAACTGCAAAATCCAGTTCTACCGCCTGTGCGGGATGATTGAGACCTGATTCATTCGATAGGAGAGGCGATATGCAGCATTATTGTGGCTGTATGGGTGGGTTACGGAACAAGTCTTCAGTTACTGTCGGTGTAGACGTGTCGCGCATTGGGCTAGTTGCTGGCCTGTATTCCCAAGTCTACGGACATTCTGGCCCAACCTGCGGCTGAAGAGCTGTGCGGAACACTTACGAAATTGAGCACCGCACCCGCCCATCCGCACCTCTCCCCTCCCTTCCAGATTCATGTCGACGTTTTGATGGCCTCGAGGGCTTGGAACGGCTTTAGGTGGCTTGCAAGGAGCGTGGTTAGTTGGGGAAAGGACTGGCTCAACAACAACAACTTTCGGGAAGATTGAGCCGTATTTATAGAAATCAAGCGTACAGGTGTACTAGACTTGGCCAAATGGAATCAAGGCGCACTGAAGATTCTCCACCGTCTGTTGGACGCACGGCAACTGAGTCAGTCTGGTCGCCTATATGGAGCTACCGAGGTCGAGATGGCAATGAGATGGAATCCGGTACCGACGCGGCTCCTCGCACACCACTGGTGGCGCCCAAAGCCACCCGTAAGAAAGTACGCGTTTATTCTGCACTCAAGTCCTTGGCATGCATATCATCATGTTGCGGCACCTCCCCGTATACCGGAGTTAACAGATGCGATGATGAAGCTACCCTGCTTTATTAGCAAGGATTGAGAGAAGGAACGAAATGATGGATTTCTTCAAGTTTGTTGGCCGGCCATGTCATGCCATGGCAAGCAAGCGTTGCAGACGTGCACAAAATTAGAGATTCCACGTGCAATACCAGTCTTTTCGAGGTCAGATGATCAATAGAGGGTAGCCAAATCTGCCAGCCTTGGGATTGGCCTGTCTACTTGTGCGGGAAGGGTGGCGTGTAGGACAAGCGTTCCCGTCGGCGTCTGTGCCGCTAGGCGGTGCAACGGCCATCAGGAGGCATGTACGCTACATACGACAAGCCAGACGTCAAAAAACTTCACCCAGCGAGCCCTGTAGCGGCTGGGCATGCAACAGCGGCCAAGTGCTGTCAGCAGATGTCTCTTAATTCCGCACACCGGTCCTGACACCGGTACCGAGACCGGCATTTCTGGGACAAGACCCTGCTGTTGTCGGGTAGTGGTGTCGGGGCAGAAAGGAGAGCGAGGGCAAAAAGCGAATCCGAATCGGGGCTTCTGGTCCTCGGGGCCCTTGCAAGATGAAGAGGGCGGCTAGGGGCGAGCAACAAGTCTTTTTGCACCGCGGCCGCCAAGTTTTTTTTTTGCGGCTTCTCGACTCTTGTCGCATAGTCCCCAGATGTTTGCTAGTTCTGGGGACCCCGTGCTACGCGCGGCCAACAGCTGCCAGCAAGCACACCATGGCCCCAACTGGGTCCGACACGGCCGTAGGCGGTGCCTGGTACCGACAGCGCGCTGGTGTGCATGTTGGAGATGCGGCTAGGACGGCCGGGGGGCCGCAAGAGACCCCGTGGACGAAGCCATGGTCGGTCTCATCCGCGCGACATGGAAATCCTTCCCAAGAGAAATGACCTCTGGAATCCGGTCGACCTGCTCCGAGCTATCGAAAGGCAAAGTCTCAACCCATGGCCTGAGACGTCCATTCGCCATTCCGAAAGCTTTTTTGTCCATGAGGGTAGCCGCTTGGAGGAGTGAGTCCTGGGTGGCCGCGGCTGCGCTTCCTGAAGGGGCTGCCGATGCGCCTCCTAATTTATCGCTGGCGGCTTGCGCAAAAGGCTTCTTCTTCCTCTCGGCGTCGAGACAGCCAGAAGGTCGCTGCCAATTCGCAGATGCGGAGGAATACTGAGCGAAGGCGGAGCGGTTGGCGCTTTGCCCAGAGCGGCGCTAGTCCCGCTGCGGGGAATTAGCCGGGCAGGGCTCCAGCGCCGTTGCATTCTGTGGCACCAGCCATCTACGTCGATCCGCACCTCATCCACGACAGCGCCCGCCAGGCCAGCGTTTGGGCGACCGACGACAGCAACCCTCCTCAGCGCCCGTCAACCTGGGGCACAGCCAGACCAGCCAGGCCGGCCAGGCCAGCGGTCCAGCGGTCCAGTAGTGGGGGGGGCTCGGATGGTCTCCACATCCTCATCCGAAAACACTGCAGCGTCCCGTTGCGGGGAGTGTCGGGCAAGTTACCGCCATCCATCCCAACTAGACAGACAAGTCCTGGGCAAGGCCGATGCCCAGATCAGGATGCTCGCAGCACGTCAGGCCCGCCCTGGAGCGGGCTACAGTCCTTCCCCAGCGCTTCGACGGCCTGACAGGCCGCATTCCTTTGCTGTCCCGCGCCCTCTTGGCTGGTCGTCCGATTTGACTCGACACTACACCGCGGCCGTTCCTCTGTCGCGTGGAGAGATGTGGGGAGCATAGAGCAATTGTCCCCCGAACCTCTCCAGCGCGCCCATGGCCACGCGTCCATCACTGGTTCCCCGCTGGCTGCACCCAGGTTTTCAGATCTGAACCCTCGGTGCTACCCATGCCCTAGTTGCGGCTTTTACACCACGGCTCAAGTACAGGAGCCCAGGTGTGAGGTCCATGCACGCTTGAGCCATTGTGATTGGAACCGAGTTATGCAACCTAATATCGGCCCATGTCCTTCCCCAGCATCATGTCAGTGTCCGGCAGGATTTCCGTCCTGGCAGTAAGCTTCCTTGCGGGGGAACAATTCTTGGCCGGGTGACCATCACATGGGAGACGCTGCAATTTCCAAGGCAAGCTAGATCCTGCGGGCGGCAACAACCTCCAGGGCTGGAGTGAATACTAGCACCCTTGGCGCGCCAGTGCCACGCGCAGAGACCACCCTGGAATATCACGCGCCGGGGGTGTCCAACAGAGCCTTCTGCGAAATAAAAGAACCTGGTCCCCAACGTGTCTCTTGAGCTCCTTGGACCTCTCCACTTTGTCTCGTCAATAAGGCCTTGTACCATTGGCAAGATGAAGGTAAGACAAATCTTGAGCGAACCACTCACACAGAGCAGCCTCGCTAACTAGCACAGACATTCTACAATGTCTACGCCATTTGTGGCTTCGCCGCCATCGGTGGAGCCCTCTTCGGTTTCGATATCTCGTCCATGAGCGGTGTCTTGGGAACCAACGGCTATCAAAACTACTTTGGCCGCCCTGCCGGTACCCGCCAGGGAGGCATCACGGCTGCTATGCCGGCTGGATCTCTTATTGGAGCTCTGTCTTCCTCCTTCTTGGCCGACAGGTTGTCTCGTCGAAACGCCATTCAGATTGCCGCCCTCATCTGGTGCCTTGGTGCCGTCCTCCAGGCTGCCTCCAACGGTATCGCTCTCCTCGTCGTCGGACGTATCGTCGGTGGATACTCGATCGGTATTGCCTCTGCTATTGTTCCTGTTTACCAATCCGAAATCGCTCCCAAGGAAATTCGTGGCCGTGTTGTCTCGCTCCAGCAGTGGGCGATTACATGGTGAGTCCACACTGCCAGAGCTCCGCAAAGATGCACTCGAGCTAAACATTCCACAGGGGTATTCTCATTCAGTACTTCATCCAATATGGTTCCTCCTTTGTCGACGGCGGCGCCGACAACCCCAACCAGGGAACTGCTTGCTTCCGTATTCCATGGGCTCTCCAGATTGTGCCCGGAGCCATCCTCTTCATCGGCATGTTCTTCTTCCCACGCTCTCCTCGTTGGCTCGCCTCTAAGGACCGCTGGGAGGAGGCTCTCGAGGTCCTAGCTCACCTCCATGGTGGTGGTGACGTTTCCCACCCCGTGGTTCTTGCCGAATATAAGGAAATCGAGGATGCCCTCCGCTTCGAGCGCGAGGAGGCCGAGACCAGTTTCGCTGCCCTTGTCAAGCCCCGCATCATGAAGCGTGTCTTCCTCGGTATGTCCATTCAGATGTGGTCGCAGCTTTCGGGAATGAACGTTATGATGTACTACATTGTTTACATTATGCGGGGTGCTGGTATCGGCGACGAGCTCCTCACCGCCTCGATCCAGTACATCATCAACGTTGTACTCACCCTTCCCGCCATCATCTGGCTTGACAAGGTTGGTCGCCGTCCCGCCCTCCTCTGCGGTTCCACCGGAATGATGCTTTGGCTCTTCACCTCCGGTGCCCTCCAAGGTGCCTATGGCGTGCCCAACCCCAACCCCGACGACAGGGACATCTCCTGGGTCATCCCCAGCCAGCACGGCTCCGTTTCCAAGGGTATCGTCGCTTGCTCGTACCTCTTCGTCGCTACCTTTGCTACCACCTACGGTCCTACCTCATGGACATACCCGTCCGAGATCTTCCCCGCAAAGGTCCGTGCCAAGGCTGTGTCCCTCGCGACAGCCTCTAACTGGGCTTGGAACTGCGCCCTGGCCTTTGCCGTACCCCCGCTTCTCTGGAGCATCAACTGGAAGATGTACATGATCTTTGGCACTTTCAACGGATGTGCCCTGATCCACGTAAGTTTGCAATTGTCTCCACGTACGTGGTAATTTGAAGAATTTGCACTAACGATTCTTGCTTATTAGATGTTCTTCGCCGCACCTGAGACCAAGGGCAAGACGCTCGAGGAGATGGACGATGTTTTCGACCGCGGTATCCCTGCCTGGAAGACTTCGGGCACCTTGTCGCGTCTCGACCAGCTGCAGGCCGATATCGAGAAGGGAGAGGTCAAAGTCAAGACAGGCGGCGGTGCTACCGTTGAGAATGTTGAGCCCAAGGCTGCCTAGACGCTCTCTCTCTACCCCTCCGTCTTTCCTGAAGAAGATCATCATTTTGGGTTAGAAGGTGGTGTGGGGCGCGCTGGCGGTTTTGGTGAGGATGCGGGATGAGTACATGTTGTTTTTCATGTGTAAATGTGTATATGTGATTTACGCGGCTACATGTGAGTACTCTTGCGTCTAGGCATTATGATGCGAGAAGGGGACTGTTTTTGCTGGGTTGTTTTGTCCTCGGCTGGTGGCTCTGACGCTACCCTCCTTTGGATTGCCCCGCCCGTCGTTCATGAACTATACACGTTTAATGTGCTCTCTGGCCGTACAGAGGAAATCAATAAAAAATATATATCATACATATGGTCCTTTTGCGTGTAGAGCTTGAAGTCTGGATTATCATTCGCGGATTGTGATGAAGGGACGAGGGCACGAGTACACGAGAAATAGTCAGAGGCCGTAAATCAGTATCTATATCGTAACAAGAGAATGGACAGTCATCACCTCGTCGTACGAAAAAAAGAAAACTATCCACAAGTCCCACCACATCCCACATCCCGTGTACACGCCAGCCGGCCAGCCAACACCTAAATCAAGCTTCGCAAACACCCCCGCGAAACAAAGCATGTCATGCATGCCAATGCGAACACTCCAAGGGCCCAGGGACCCGGCCCAGGGTAACAAGGAACTAAAAAAAAAGAGGACACCTTTGCCGATCGCCACGAGAGGCACAAGTCCCATTGCATCATCCAAGCGGCCGTTGCCAACCCCCGACGCCATTTTCCGATCCACAATGCCAATGCCACGCCAGTGGACGTGTCATCGGGGCCTTCTTTGAACACGTGAACAGGATGGTGGATGGCTAACGGGAAGAGAGTTGGGGAATTGAGAATTTTGGTACACACATCAGACAAAAACGACAGTCGGCTGGTGCGCTACTATACTTGTTGATTACGCCCCCCTCTTAAGAAATGAGAACTTTTGGTTTCTCGTTCTCCTACTGCTGCTGCTGCTGCTGCTGCTGCTCCTGGCCGCCCAGAGACGATGCAGCCGCAGCCGCAGGCGTCGCAGCTTGGCCATCGACAGCGGCCGACGCTCCCTCAACCTCGCTCTTCTGCCCGTCCATCTCCTTTGGTGCCACTGCAGGCGCAGACGGAGTTGGATTGGCAATTTCATCGAACAGCCCGCCCTCAGACGGCGTCTCGTTCCGACTAATAGCACAGAGGATCCTCCACGCTCGGCGGAACTCGTCCCGAATGGCCACGATGCCGGGATGCGTCACTGTGCGAGCGACATTGTGGTCCAGCTCAAAGGGGTCCTCAATGGCCAGGAGGTACCGATGCCGCACTTCCTTTCCGCCAGAGATTGTGGTTTTCGCGCCCGTCCAGCCCTTTTCCTGTTTCAGGCGTATGCCATTGGGAGTCCGAAGGCTGAGGACCTCGGTCGTCCAGTGGAAGGACGGGGGGCGAGCGCCGTACACATAGCCCGGGGAGACGGCAGCATAGTAGGAAAAGAATCCGCGCAGGAGGGCACCGACTGATTGCCGGTTTTGGGTGAGCCGTCCGACGTATGCTGCTTGCATGATTTCCTCCTCGTCCTTCCAGTATCGGACTTCATACCCCCCAACCTTGGACTCTTGGAACATTTGTTCGAGGCCCTCCAGGTTCCTTGGTTGCTGCGCGCAGAGCTGTAGGTTTGGACACACGGGCGGGTGGGCGACATTGACGAGATAGTGTAGTACCATGAGCACCCAGCCATAGGATGACAGCGTGCCCGAGTAAGAACTGTTGATCTTTCGGCGCTTAGCCCATGATTTCACAAACAGGACCATGGGGCGGACACGCGGGTCCGTGAGGGAGTAGCAGCGGAGAAGGTGAGTGTTTTGGATTCCGAGGGGATTTTCAAAGTTGATGTCACATTGAATGCCCACGCCGTCTTTTGGAAAGTCGAGGGGACCGAGAACCTTTTCGCGGGCCCATGCTCTCTCACCCCGAGGTACGCGTTCTTTGGGCTCGGTTCCCCCATTATTTTCTCCGTTGTTCACAGAGCGGTTGGGCTCTGAAAGTGGGGATGGCATGGAAGGGGCAGTCATCTCCTTCGAGTTACCCGTGGCTGGCTCGCTCTTCACGGCTGTTTGGGCAGCAGTATCTGTTCCAGCACCCGGTATCGGCTTTTGGCTGGGTTTGGGCTGGGGCGGAGGATCAATGTATCTTTCCGCTTCTGGGAGCTCCTCCCACTTTTT
This sequence comes from Corynespora cassiicola, assembly GCA_022059125.1. Classification (NCBI taxonomy): domain Eukaryota; kingdom Fungi; phylum Ascomycota; class Dothideomycetes; order Pleosporales; family Corynesporascaceae; genus Corynespora; species Corynespora cassiicola. The sequence goes on along the minus strand of JAEUWY010000005.1, from coordinate 6,013,088 downwards.
CCGCTCGTCGGACAATGCCTTGAACAGTGTCTCGTTTGGCTTTTCACACACTTTGAGAATTGGTACGCGAGTCCTCGTAAGAAGGCGTCCACCAATATTTGCCTCGAGGATAGCTCCTTCGAGTAACCTTGGAATGCGTTGCTTTATCGAGTGTTCGTATAGAACTGCCAGCGTCTCATGTTTCAACGAGGGAACAACGGACAAGTCCATGTCAGAGCCCGGCGTTGCAAACCCTGATGCAAGGCTACCAAAACCTACTAGAGAAATTGTCACCATATCAGGGAATGCTTTGGCCACGGCTGACTGGCATAGCAACTCCAAGTGCTTCCTGAAAACTTCCTTCTCCTCGATTTCGGGTAAACTGATCTCAACCTTGGGCACTTCTTCTGCCGCCAGAGCATCAAGGTGTCTGATTTGAGCTATCGGATCCACGACTGTGTTGGCGTGATTGGGGTTGTGATGAGCCTGGGGCCCCTGTGGTCTCGGTCGTTGAAAAATCCTGGCTCCTAGGGCATGGACTTCTTCTAGGTTACCTTGATTGGACTGGTGTGAAGGGAAATTTTGCCGCTGTCCATTGTGATTATTGGAACGGTGTTGAGTATTCGCGCTTGCTTGGGCCTCGACACCGTTTGCAGACTGGGCATTGGAAGGGTTTTGGACATTAGACTGCTGGGACCGTCGAGGCTGGAAAGTCCCCTGGTGTTGATGAGAGCCCCTTCCGTATCCTCTACGTAGCCCTGGGGAGATGGGAGCAGCAGTATGCCCATGGGCTGATTGGGGTTGGCCTGGAGGCTTCCTATTAGGATTTCTATGATAACCTCCCCTGCCTCGGCGCGGATTACCGGGAGTCGAAGCTTCCTGGGTAGCCTCGGGATTAGACATTGTGACATTGCTCAGGAGCAAGCCGCGAAGCCTGCTTTCCAAGCTGCCGTCAGCCTCGGCCGTCACCTGAGCTGATTGTTTGTCCATTGTGGAGAGATGGGTTGTGTGCTTTAAGGCCTGGTGGGGACTCAGTTATCGTCAAAATTACTGATGGGCAATAGCTGCAGAAGCAATATATATATGGCTGCTAACCAAAAATAAAGTTGGCCTCCCGCCAACAAAGGTAATTACAGGTCAAGCAATCCAGCCTTGAGGTGTGGTTGGTCCAATCACAAAGGGCGGTCACTGTTGTTGGGATCTCATCGATCCGCAAAGCGGGTGCCGTTGCCGAGATATAGCACAGGTCTCCCGAGGGCCGTGAAAGCTGAGTCGGGCGCTTGCAGTGGACTATACGGGTCGGCGTCGATGGCACAAGCACATAGAAGTGCGGCCCGTGAAGCTCGGATAGGGCTGGCGGAGCGCGGGTTTTTCCGTGGTACCGAAGGCGGGTTAGCGTCGGCATCTCTTGGCGCGACCATGGATGACGCTAGCTCACGTCCTCCGAAACGTCTACCTAGCAGACAACAAAGGCACACCATCCTTTATCCACCCAACAAAACCCACATTCTTTTCCGCTCCCCATCCACAAGCCGCCTACTACTACAGCAGCCCACCAGCTAGTAACACTCATCCAGGGCCGCCGCGCGTAACGGTACTCGCGCGCCGCTCTCACCATGAACGGCGCTCCACAGCCCCCAGCTGCAGCTTCCACCGGCAATGCTACCAACGGTCAGCACCCTTCGGCCAGCGCCTCACCTGCCACTGTCGCAGGGACCACCCCCGCCGCACTAAATGGCCAGGTCCGACGCCGCCGCCCACGCCCGCAGACGGATCCTATGCGCCCTCCGCGAAGACCGCTCAAGCAGATTGCCCGCCCGCTGGTGTCTCTGACACAGATGAACGAAACCCCTGCCCAGAAGAAGGAAGCGACCAAAACTGATGAAGGTGCTTCTGTCGAGGCTCTGAAGCAAGAGTACCTTGCTAAGGGTGCTATGCGACTACCGCTTGTGCTCACAAAACGCGACCTCCGAAGCCTCAGGCATCACGTCATGCGTCTTCAGAGCAAGGGGCGCGTCAACATTGAAGATGAAGAGCAGTTTACTCCTCCAATTCGCCTACATCGACGCGATCCTCGCGCCCCCCCCAGTGGTGCCGGTTCTCACTTTGAAGAAGAAGAGACAAAGGAAGACGTGGAGGAGGCCAAAGAACGTGAGCGATTGGAAATGCAAAAGGAGGAACGACGCAAGATTCGAGAAGAAAATATGGCCAAGATTGCGCCATCTGGAGCAAAGAAGCCCGCCGTCCCATTCCAGAAGAAGACGGAACAAAAGTATCGGCCTGACGATACACCCGAAGCCAGAAAGCGCCAATTGTTGCGTTATGAGGAAACTCTGCCGTGGCATCTTGAGGATTTTGAGAATAAGCAAACATGGGTCGGAACATACGAATCCGAGCTCTCAGAGGCGCATGTCATGCTGACGCCTGATTTCTCCAACGGTCAAGGCGCCATCCAGATGGCCCCCATGGAGAGGTGGTACAGATTTCAAGTCAAGAGCAAAGTCAAGGGCACAAACGCCGAAGACGTCGACAAGGCTCTAGCTAAAACCGAAAAGGTCCCCTCTTTCCTCAGCAACCTGGAAAAGCGCAACATGAAGCGCGAGCAGGAATATGAAGCTGAACAGCGCAGGGGTATGCGTACTCGTGTTGGCGGCAAAGGCGACGATGATGAGGGCAGGATTCGTCCTCGACGTCCAGATGACGACGAAATTGTCATCAAGCGGGAGGCAGACGCTGATGACATTGACTTCAATGTGGAAGAAGACTTTGCCGACGACGAAGAAGGACTGAACGGTCTCTTCGAAGGCGAGGATGTTGAGGTCAAGGACGCCGCTGAACGCTTGAAGCGCGATCAACTTGCTGCTAATGCTTTTGAACTTCGTAGTGAGGAGCAAATCTACCGCCAAGAAGAGCGCGAGAAGGCTGCAGCCGAAGAGGCCAAGATTTTCGAGAAGCAACTCCGCAAGGCACTTGCCAGACGCGAGAAGAACTATGACTATCTCGATGACGACGAAAACAAGTACGGCGACACCAGCGAAGACGAGACTGATTCTGAGACTGAGCGGCAGAGAGCCAAGGAAGAGGAAGAAAAGAAGGCCGCCGAACAGAATGGGAATGATCCAGAAGGCGCCAAGGTTGGCTCTGGCGCATCCACAAAAGGTTCAAACACACCTTTGGCAATTCATAAGGCTGTCGATATGAACAAGAAGAAGCGCCCTGGCTCGCCAAATCTCTCGGATGCTAGTGGCAACGAGTCGTCGCGCAAGAAGCACAAGAAGAAGCACGACAAGCTCAAATCCTCAGCCCTAAAGGGTGCTGCATCCGGAAGCGAAAGCGAGATGACGGACGCTGGTAAGTCAAAGAAGCACAAGCTCAAGGTTCGCCTAGGCGGTGCATCTCCGGGCGGTAGCCCTGGTGGTAGTCGCGCTGGCAGTCCCGCCGCGACTCAAGCCAATGGAAGCAGAGCTGGTAGCCCCGCTGCCCCCGGATCTGCTATGTCGGCTTCGCGTAAGTTCCCTTTACATTCTAAAAAAAAAGACAAAACTAAGACATAAACTAGAAACTCGTCTACCCTCTGCCCAAGAGATCTATGATGCTCTTCCAGCTGGTGGTATGACAATCCAGTCGTTGATCACCACATTCAAGGACCGGGTTGACAAGAGCAACACCCAATTGTTCATTCGTCTTGTCAAGGCTGTCTCAAGCTTCGACAAGCAGCGCAGCTGGCTCACACCACTTGCCGAGATGCCTGCTGCCGAAACCATCAACGCGGTCATGAATAACCAGAAACTAGGGTCCAAGAGTGCCGCCGCGAGCCCCTCGTAAGGCCATGTAATCAAGGCTCCCTATTTGTGTATATTTGGCGAGGCGTCAGTGGCATGGAACAGGCACTCTCTCTTGGACTTGAATTTTTGCGTTACTACTTGGAATGGCAGCATGATTCCTGGGCCTACCATAGATTTCTGCGTACGTAGGTGACGATTGGTAGGACGCTGGCTGGCGTTTTAGTATATATGCAGCTACACGAGCTTATACATGTGCCCGAATGAGAATGTGCTGAGTGTTTGATTTTCTGCACTCGCACGAATATCTTAACTACAGGCTGTGAGTGCCTGACGTTGAATTGCACGATCCCCGCCAGTCTTCTGGTTTTGTGCCCGGCATGTCGGCTTTACGATGTCCTGAGACCACAAAAAGCACATGGATTACACGTTGACATGCTTACGACCTGACTGCGACGTGCGGGTACGGGTACCGCTTGCATTGCCCGGTCAGCGACCCACACGATATGCGCCATCGTGATTGGAGATCGCAGCGATGATGGAGATAACGGGCGGACGTCGGGCCCGGCCCACGATTCGCCATATCCCACGAGTTGCCGATGCGGTCGGTATGCAAAGGAGCGCACCGCTCACTTGTGCGGCGCATGACAAATATGCCCTCCTCTTCCTCTTTTTTCCTCAGTTCCCAAACTCCAATTCTGTACACTTCCACATTGCAGCCATCCCCGCCGCATTTTGCGTTGCGTTGCGTAACATAGCTGATCCTAGAATCCCATGTCCTCGTACAACCCCAAAGATCAATGACGTCCGAAAAAACCTCCGAGGCACCACCACAGCCGAACCCCGAACCCCAGCTCAGCTCCACATCCACAGCAGCAGCAGCCCCATCGCCTCTTCCGCAAAAACGACCGGCAGCACCGCCGGTATGGCGTCGCATATGGGACGTGGTGAACTGGACGCCCCCGCGGTGCCGCTGGGACCCTTCGCAGCCGCCGCAATTCAGCATGGCCATGAACGTCCTGTTCGCGTTTGCGGCGGGGTTCACGGTCGCGAACCTCTACTACAACCACCCCATCTTGAACATCCTGGCCGACGACTTTGGCGTGAGGTATGAGCAGGTTGCGCAGATTCCGACGGTCATGCAAGCAGGGTATGCGGCGGGGCTGCTGTTTCTGTGTCCGTTGGGGGATCTTTTACCCAGGAGGCCGTTTGTGGTGGGGTTGGTGTGGTTTACGGCGACTATGTGGTAAGGCGATGTTTTGCTTGTATTCGTGGGTTTTTCTTATCCATGCACTTTTTTTCTCTGTCTTGGCATATCTGCCTTTGGTCGAGTCTTCCACTTTGATGTGCACGGTTTATTTGCCTTTTTTTGCGTTGTGGATTTTCGACCCTATGATGCATTGTCTACTTGTGGGAAGGCCAATAATTGACTTGTGGTAGGCTTGGACTTTGCATTACCAATAATCTCGGGGCATTTACAGCAATATCCTTCATTGTAGCTGTGACGACAGTAACAGTAAGTTTCTCTCAAGTCGCTTTGCATAGTATCAAGTATATCAGTGACTACCTTCATGCATTTACTAAATGTCAATTCGCAGCCACAGCTCATGCTTCCCCTCGTAGGAGATCTTGCTCCACCGAATCGCCGCGCTGCTGCACTCTCTGTGGTAGTCTCGGGGCTCATGCTTGGTATCCTCGTCGCTCGTGTATTGTCAGGTACAATGACAAACTATGTAACGTGGCGCTCAGTTTATTGGATGTCATTTGGACTGCAATATGTCATATTCATCCTCCTTTGGCTTTTCATGCCAGACTATCCCGCCACCAATCCTGGCATGAACTATTTCAATCTGCTTTGGTAAGTTCTGAATAGTATCCACGATAGCTACCTAACCCGAATACTGACACCGTAATCCAGGACAATTGTAAAGATGCTCGGCAAGCACCCCGTCCTCGTCCAAGCATGCGTAGCCAGCTTCTTCACCTCAGCCACATTCACCAGCTTCTGGACAACCCTAACCTTCCTCCTCGCCGGCCCGCCATATAACTATGCCCCGCTAACCATCGGCCTCTTCGGCCTAATCGGCATCGCCGCAATGTGCTTCGGCCCCCTCTACGCCCGCACAGTCACCGACCGCTTCGTCCCCCACCTGTCCGTCCTGGTCGGCCTCTCCCTTGTCCTCATCGGCATCTGCCTCGGCACCTACGTCGGCCGCTTCAACATCGCCGGCCCCATCCTGCAAGCCTTCCTGCAAGACTTTGGCATGCAGACGGCCCAGATCGCGAACCGCTCGTCCATCTACAGCATCGAGCCCAAGCGCCGCAACGGCGTCAACACGGCCTTCATGGTCGCCACCTTTTGCGGGCAGCTCGTCGGGACGGCGGCGGGGAATCACATTTATGCGAGGGCGGGGTGGATCGGGTCGGGGAGTACGAGCGTGGGGTTTGTGGGGTGTGCGATTTTGACCATGTGTGCGAGGGGGCCGTGGGAGGAGGGGTGGGTGGGGTGGAAGGGCGGGTGGAGTATGCAGAAGAAGGACAAGTTGAGTGCGGATGGGAGGCCGGTGGCGGTGGTTATACATGGTCCGAGTGAGAGGACCGACGAGGAGCTTGGGGCGCAGGACAAGGCCGTCGTTGAAATGGCTGCTGAGGATAAGGAGATTGGCGTCAGTGAGAGGAACAGTGAGTTGGAAAAGGAAAAGAGTGAGACGAGCGGGAGGTCGAGTCGGGGTGATGAGATTCGACCAGTTAAGATGTAGTTTACAGCGTGCTCGCTCATCCTGATACATGAGAATAAAACACATTGTCTGCGGCATAATTGGTATTCTTATTGCATGGTACATTTTGGTGTTTGGTATTTGTTGGATAGGGCGAAAAGGTGGCAGAGATCTAACAAATCTCCACAATCTTGTCATCGTCCTCCTCATCATCGTTCTTCAGCTCGAGCAACCTTCCACCGTTGGCATCCTGGTCGGGAATATCCTCCTCTTCGCCCTCTTCTTTTCGCATGATGATCTGGACCACCCTATCACATGCTTCTCTTACGCCCTCATCCTCCACTTGTAGATGGCACTCCCGGACGATTGGGTACACCTTGACCTTTCGGAGGACTTCTCGGCTCTCCTGGTTCGTACTCAGCAGCAACAGCGTCTCCAAGTGTGTCTTAATAATTTCAACATCGCTTTCACGCTCCTTGTCCGGCTCAAGGAGTTGCAACTCGTCGAGCATGCCCTCGGTATCCTCATCTGGGTATTCTTCAGGTCCCATGAGCGGTAGGAGAATGTAGGGGAGTAGGTTTGCACCCTGAGAGGGAGGTGGGAGAGCTGGGTCCGGGGAAAGGTTCGAAAGTAGAACAGGATGTGAGGGGACGTGAAAAGCCGCGTTCTTGATAGTCGAGGCCACACCCAGTCGCCGGATGTGTGATGGATGTGAGGTGAAGACTTGGAGTTTTGTCAGGGGGATGATGTCGTTGTCATGTGGCTGTGGCGCGGTCAGATATTCACGACCCTTGGGGAACTATGTTCACGTTAGTACCGTTTATAAAAGAATAGTTTAACAAGCCTAACATTACCTTTCCTAGGTCCGCAAAGAAGTATGATAGGTAGTCAAAGTCGGCGTCCTTGTTGTAGGCGCCCTCGGCACCCTTGACAAAGCAATCCAATAGTTGGTCAACAGCCCACTTGGAAGTGCTGAGCTGTTTTGGTACATCGCGTTTTAGATCGAGTATTCTTTGCATAGAATCATCCTTTGCCATGTTGGCAAGGAGCATGGCGATTTCGTTCGCATTTTGCTCTTTGGGGTTCTGAGCAGTTGTCAGTGCGATCCCAGGGCATTCCCCTACTGGTAGGTACCGGGAGGGAACCGACATACTGTTATTCTACTGAGAAGGGTTTCCAAAAAAGCGTCATCATTTGCCAGAGACTTCAGAACCTCTGCGTCTGAGGAGATGTTGATGAGGATAGTGAGGGCATTCTTTGCGATGGGCCCATAATCTTTGACAAGGAGTTTCAAGTCTTTTACGGGCTCGAGCTGATTTCTCTTGAACAGAGGAACGTCTGATTGAGAGTAGCCGACCAGATGTTCCGCAGCTGCAAAATTACGAATCAGTCTATGCTCATAGCGGGGTCTTGGAGGGGCAAACCTACCAACTTGTCGAATTTGGGTGTTGCCGTGGTGCAAAAATTCGACCAACTTTTTATCCAATCATTAACTAGGTAATACAGGTAGCAGCTAGTCTACTCACCTCTTCTAGTTCGGTAGGCATGGTGACTATAAGGAGGCAAGTATCTGGTGCGCCAGCGATGACGAAGTTTTGAACTTTTCTCGGTTGAAATTTGGGCTTATCGATAAGGCACCACGACTCGGCTCCCTTCGGTCTAGCGCCCCAGCTCTCATCTTACCCGCCACCAGCGCCGCAGGTGACGGCAGCGACATCGAGGTCGCTGACTGTTTGCCTTCCGATCACTCTTCATCTTATTATGTTCTATATCCGTATATAAGGGCCGACATCGCAGCTCTCCATCAGCACAAACCCCCCGACAGGTCAACGATACAGGAACACACGACAAGACCCCACCACTCCATGTCAAACGACGGCCAGTTCTATTTATTCATCGACTGTTCCAGCCATGTCATTCAGCAGGGGGGACTGCGGACATGGACGATTGCAGCCTTCGGGCGAATCTCGCTGTCAAGACGTGCACAATCAATTCTCTTGGCTACCAAGAAGGAGCTTGGTCAGAAGGCTTCCAAATCATACGAACACTGACGCCGAAAGCCCCATCGAGAGCGAGAAAATAAGACCACTTTTTGAAGTACCAAAACTTGACAGGATCTGATTCGTTTCGACACGGCCGACCTACTCCAGGCACAGATCTGTTTTCCCCACTTTCAGCCTAAACCTTTCTTGGTATCGGCTTGAAGTGCGGCGGCTATTCATCACCCCTCACGCTCTCCACTAACCGCTCACAAACACGATGGCTGCAGCGTTCCGCGGCTCGAAAGCCATGGGAATGAGCGTGTTGGCCTAGCAAACTCTTCAATAGCATCCTGTTGGCGCATCTAACAAAAGCTTCCAAAGTCGCGATGGAAATAGCGACAGAATTATGGCATGCGTTCGGAAACAAAGACAGCCGGATTACACCCTTCTTTTACTGTGCCCCAGCACACCGTCCATGATCTGCAGCAAAGGAGGGTCGAAGCATGGGATCTCCGCTTTCGGGCAGGTTAGATGAGCACGCGAGGATCTCGTTGGCCATGCCCCTCTGTGGTGTACGCAGACTACGGTTTTTTTTAGATTTCCGAAACAATCGCTTCGGGCCGCTGGTCTCTCTGTCACTCGCATTGGTGTTCTGTGCGCAGGGTCAGCACACCGCATGCGACGAATCATGCGGTTTACCCGCACCAGCAGGGCTAGGGTCAACGTGGTGGGTGGTGTAGCGAGCGGCGGGCCTCGGGCGCTTAGAGCAGAGACAGCCAACCACCAAAATTATAACCGCCAACTGCCATCTGGTGCAAGCGCCGAGGATTATATGCGTCTTGATTGGCTTACTTCATCCACAACGATGCCCAAAGGAGCCTTCCATCTGCATGGGAAACACTCGAGAACCGCTATTGCTTTGCTGTGTTCTCAAGCCTTTTCCGCCGGCTTGGTCGGAGAGAAACCACGAAGACCTTATAGCCCTTATCCCCACCTTATCCGGTTTCTGACGTACAAACTACCATGGTTAAACTTTGTGTACACTTGGACTGACTTGTTCGGTTCCTTCATCGTTTGTTCGAGTATCGTCCCGTGTGTTAGCTTGGTTATTTTAGGTGCATTCATTAAAGAGGCGGATCAACATGACAGGTCCTCCGCTGCAGCTATTTCCTCCCCCGCCTCGCCCCCCTAGGCAGACGAGCCCGCCGAACAGAAACCTTCGCATCAAACCTCCAACTCCAGAGCCTGCAGCGGCAAAGATGGACAGTGCAAAGAGTAGCAGAGCACCTGCGGACTTTCACGAGCTCATCATTCAGGTCAACTCAGTTCCAGTCTCGCCATCAAGTTCAATGGCTCCCCCCCCTCCACCTCCACCGCCAGTAGCTCCTCCACCAAGGGCACATGTGCCGAGTCGGCAGGCAATGCAGACGCCCCCAACAGAAGGCAGAGCAGTGTTTGGATCACCTCAGCGTCCGGGTGCATCGTCGCCCCTCCGCAGACCCCAAGACCCTATGGTCCCATCACCGTCTGTATCGTTCCAGGTTGAGCAGAGCAGATATCAAACTCCCAATTCCACACCGGATCCCAACCGAGCTGTATCGCCTGCATTCTCGACCAGTCCTACTCTAGTGCGAGCGAATAGTGCTGCAACACATTTTCGAAGTAGATCGCCTCAGGAAGAGGTGCCGATGAGATCAATATTCCCGGTGTACGACCCCACGAAGCCGTTGACACAACAAGCCTACAAACCAACACAAGCCTCGCCTACTCATATACCGAAGAATCAGATCAGCAGGTCGCCCTACTCGCCTGAATTCTATGTTCCACATGGCAATGTTGCCGGACCCGAAAGCTCAAGTCCCACAACGAAACCATTCTTCACTCCCTCACATTTGCTCGACAACCTTTGGGTGGCAGCAAATGGCCAAGAACAACCTGCTGTACAAATGTATACACTGCGAATGCACCGTGCAACGGCAGCGAATCCTACTATTACATTTGGCACAACCCCATCGCTCCCCTTCTACAGCCTAGCACAATCAAATCTAGCTGGCGAAGATGAAGTGCAGAGCATCATGAACGAGCTTCTCATTCAGCGCCACCATCCCACCCAACCTCGTGTACTGCCTATAGCACACCTCGATCTGATCGCTCCACCATCCTTGTCGACTACTGCGTTCGATCCAAATCAACAAGAATCAACAACCCTGCTTACTAGCATCTATCCCAAGCTTGCCGCTCTCCAGGCCCTCGATGCTGCTGCTGCCTCTCCTGCAGTATCTCACATTGCACTTGCGGATCCCGGTGCCACTTCGCCTGCTGCGCAACGACTGGCCGAGGATGTTCTCATGGGCGCTGCTCAACGTGAATGCTGTGCGCTAGCATGGACAAGAGATCCTCCACAGCAACAAACGAATCCTTGGGCTCAGCATTTGCCGTCCGAGGGGTCGTATCAGCTTCATCATCCAACTCTGGGCACGTTTCCTATAAAGATAGAAGGAGACTGCTCTGTAATTAACAAGCCCTCGACGCGTCCAGTCACGGCGATTTACGGACACAATATGGCATCTACGCCTCAACTTCCTCGCCAAAAGCCTGCCAGCATCTCCATCATGAATCCTTATATCCTCTCTCCGACATCGCCTCGAGCAAACGCCTTTTCACCTCTGCAGCCTCCACCTAGGTTTGACAGCTTGGGTCAAGAGATTCGCCCGGTCTCCATCACACCATCTGAAATGTCTGTGACGCAGCTCCCCACGACAACCGACGCAACTCAAGACGACGCCACGCTCGCAAAGCTCGACTTTGCCAATGACGCACTGACACTGAACCTCGGTGCCTTGACTCGGTTTGGAAACCCCTTTCTCGTGGATGTGGTTGCCTCTACGCTTCTCGCTGTCGCTGTTGCAGAAGCTGTCCGTGGTCGCAACAAGAAGGCACAAAAAGAAGATTTTCAGCCCCCGCCACCCAGCTATGTGCTCAACAAGCCCAAAGATTCGACCGCCAAGGCATTCAAGGAGTCGTTTGTCGAGGGTTTCGAATCCTTTGGCGGAAAGCCGAAACCACCAGCTACAACGAGCAGTCTGAGGAAATGGTCGCTGAGAAGCGGAAGCACATCACGAACGTCGTCTAAAAGCGATTCCTTTGATAAGGACATTGAGCTTGGGGACTGGTACGGACAGGCTCAAACTAAGCAGGCGACCAAAGAAGACAAAAAGGCACAGAAGAAGCAAAAGGAGGAGGCCGACAGCAAGTTGCCGTTTGTGACACGCACAATCATCAACGTTCTGACGTTTGCCTTCAAAGCGGTCGTGTTCGTAATGCGCATTGCCATCAAGGTCGTCGCAGGCGTGATAGTCATGATTACGCGTAATTTCAGCAAGCTATAGATGCGGCTGGTGATTTTTCGTTTTTCTTTTCTCGTTTATCTTTATTCCCCCTTCTGGAACATTGTATCCTTTATTTTTCTCCACGCTCGCTGTGGCTGGGCTCGGAGCGGACGGATCTGGCATTTTGTTTAACCATGGACCTCCGGGCTTTGATAGCTTCTCGTTTCTCATTTTTCCTTCGCACTGCATGATACCAGTCTCGGCGACTTGAATATCTTGGTTGGTTCTCTTTCGAGAAGGGTTTATATCTATTGTTGGAGTATATGTGCTGCAGGTAGCATGGGTAATGATACATTGGCACGACATTAGGAATATGAGGATTTTCCATGGGTATTTGATCAGCTGTGCTCACTGCACACGTGTCGTGATTTGAGCGATAAAACTCATGCCTGTCATAACCATCACACCACGCTAATACCGCATCTTTATACCCTCTTCTCTCGCCTCAATCAGCCTCAAAATCTCTTCGATAGATCATCCTCCTTCTCTCTACTCCGACAAGTCCGACATCTTGAGAGATAAAATCCACAACTATTTCTCGCCCTCCAGGTCCAAGGTGTGTGGTGCAACACCGACCGCCAACGTACCACCCTCGGGTATCAGTCCAACTCTCTGGCAGTCCTCCATATAGATACCGCCCTTGCCTTCTCATTCCTTAACAAAAGCGGCCGTCATGGTCGTGGAAGCGCCCTGAGCCGGTCTCTTGTCATACCTTTTCGCTGGCCTACTCGAACCCCACTGCTTCAACGTTTCCGGGTCGGCATGGTGCTGTATGTCTGTGGCAATACCGCAAGGCATCAAGAAGAGGCCTTGCTGGGTACCAGACTTCGCAGTCGCTAACAAATAGATACCTCAAGATGTACGTTTTTACTTGTTTCTTCCCAATCATAGACACGGAGATGCTAACCAGTGCATGAACTGTAATGCAAAGTCTCCGAATCTTTAGAGATCCGGTGGAATAAGGTGCAAGCAGATGGTTGGACAAGAAGTTGACCGATATCAAGGAAACATCTCAGTCTTCCAGCTTGGGTCCTCGAGGATGGCTGGAGCGAAAGTAAGTCGCACAGCCTTCGGTAGCTGTTCACACAAAGGGACTGACAGTTTACAGACTTTTTAACTTTTTCATATGAACTGGATATTTATGGATTGCGAATCCAGTAAACTCTGCCCCACCGCGAAATCATTTACTATGACCTTCATATATTTATGTATATTAATAGAAAACCCATCATTTGGCAACAAAATGCAAAAAAGGCTTTGAAATGGTCGGCCTGGGATGCAGAAGAATTCAGTCTTACCAAGTGAACCCCAGCCAATCTTGTAGAATGGCAGATCAATCCAAGAGATAACGTACAGGTCAGGCCCCAGATTGTCGCTGGCGAAATTGACTGCGTGACAGTCAGTCCAGCGACAGCTCTCAGCAATGTTTCGTTTGGGGTCAGGGTGATTGCCTGTCTGACTTTGATATCTTGCGATGGTATATAGAAGCAGACTGTCTTGAGAAATGGAGTAAAAGCGATGCATACACGCCCAGAGGTGAATATCTAATTTTAAGATGGCGGTCGTGATTTACGTATTCTACATTTCCTGAAATAGCTCGGTTTCGTCCAATGATGAAACCTGGCAGATTTCTACTTTGGGCTTTGTGAACATTCATATTGAAGGAAAGTGATTTTCGGCAGGTGCGCGTGGGCTATCGGGTCCATCACATCGAAGACGAGGTTCCATTGCATATACCGGAAGAAATGATTCGGAATACATCACATGCATTATTGAAGACTAAAGTAGTCGATTCTGGTCTGGCCAATGGTAGCGACGGTGGTCAGGATTATGACGAGCCATGTTCCGAGCGCCTCCCAAAAACTTCTCTCCCCCGACAATCTCCGCAACATCATCTGTCCCAACCATCTTTCACGACCACCACTGCCCCTTCTTGCCGCGCAATTCTTCTTTTAATTATTTAATCATCATGGGCTGGTTTTGGGCAGATAGCGCACCCGCAGCGCCCGTTGCGCCGCACCCAGTGCCTCGAGGCAACGCTGAACCTCCTGTACGCACCCCCGTCGGCCGACCGTCAATCTTCAGCCCTAAATCTAACCTGATCACAGCCAGCATGCCCTATGCACAACAAGATGACTCCGCCGCCTTCCAAGGTGGCTGAGAAGGCCTCGACACCTCAGGGCGCCTGTCCCTATGTCCCTCCAGAGAACGCGTCGACCCCATCGTCTGCGGCCGCGCCTGCGCCTGAGCCGGCCAAGCCAGGACTCTTCGCTCGCCTGAACCCGTTGAACAACATGCCCTTCGATCTCTCCAATAAACGCGCCGAGCAACAGTCGCAGGACCTTCCCCTTGAACGAGAGACTTCGACGATTCCCAAGGGCGACGGCAGTCTCTGGGAGTACCCTTCGCCACAGCAAATGTACAACGCCATGCTCCGCAAGGGATACACCGACACCCCGGCCGATGCTGTAGAATCCATGGTCGCCGTACATAACTTCCTGAACGAGGGCGCATGGGCAGAAATCATGGGCTGGGAGAGGCGCTTCGCACGTGGCATTCCCGAGGGGTATAGGATTTGCGCTCGCGGCGAGGAGAATGCAAACATTGCGCTTGGGACTGCGGAAGATCCTTTTGATACAACTACTTGGGATGAGAAGGATATTCCTCCTCCAAAACTGCTTCGCTTCACCGGTCGCCCCACCGAGCCGACGCCCAAGTCGCAGATCCTGCAGTGGTTGGGATGGGCAATGCCGTCCAAGTTCGATTCCAACGCGCCTTTTGACAGGCACGACTGGTTCGTGGAGCGATGCAACGAGAAGGGATGTGAGGAAGTGCGCTATGTCATTGACTACTACGAGGGTGCGCCAGAGCCGACCGGAGAGCCCGTATTCTACCTAGACGTCAGGCCTGCTGTTGATGGACCCCGCAGCGCTGCCGAACGTATGGTGCGATGGGGCACGGATGTCTGGTGGAGGGCCAGCGGTGGTGTCGTCAGAGAGGTGAAGAAGGCAGAGGAAGCGAGGAAGAAGAGGGAAGAAGAACAATTTGCCAACAGCCGCAACTACAACTAAGCCGAGGAGAGACGACACACATTGAGTATGACTGCATGCGAGTAAAAAGAGCTTGCAAAGATGATGGCATGCGAGGCTCCTACCGAACCATAGACGGCGGCGTTACGGATGATAATGACCTTTTTCGAGTGTAGGATATGGGTTTGCAGAACCAAGGTTCCTGGTGTTCTCTCTTGGTTCCTACGCCTATCATTACCATTTGATTCCTTCCCACTATTGTCGTTTTCTACCTATATTTTTATATCTCCGCTCTTCTGGCCCTTTTATCCGTCTTTCCGGGTTCCAGATCTGTAATTTCCAGTCTTCACCTTGTTCTTCTATTTGGCCAGGTTGCAAAATTGGCTAGTGTGTATAATTTCAAGTCAAAGACTCCTTGATTCCAAATACTTTCTTCACGTCCAAGCCCTTGTTCATCATCAGTCATCTGCTGGCCAGGCGCTCCAATACGAACAGGCGACGATTGTTTCAGTCACGAAGACGAGGACAACGCCGCCGCCGTACCTACGCAGACAAGCAAGGCAGACGCATGTATCTGGTCACGCAAGACAATTCGAGCCTCCAAGGCCCCGGCATTCTTACTCATCCCTCACTAATGCATCCAAGTTTCCCTTACTGCCAAACCTCCCCAACGGAAAATACACACGAACGAACCCGTAACTTCGGAGAATATTCCCTGTAGAGTAACCATCTACCTGGGTCCCAGCTCCACTCGGTGCCCATGTGCAGATGCCTACCATTTTCCAAGAAGCCAGGCTGGACTTGTGGGGGAGCACTCCTTAGGGCTGTCAGGCTAAGTCTTACCTAATCAGGGCAATGCTAATATACTACGCATTTGGATGTCGTGCTCCACAGGCTCGATCGACTTCAGCCCAAGCTAGGCTTTGTCTTATCTTGCCCTCGCCTTGTAGACGGAGCAAGGACGCGGATATGGACATGGATAAGGGAGCATGATGCAACGGGATCGTTCGATCACAAGAGAGGGGGATTCTTGGATGGCTTCTGTGGGCCGTTTCTACGGGATGGCAGAGCAGCGCGTGCTCTATGTGTGTACGCTAGGCTAGACCAGACCAGCCGGAAAACATGGCCGTTGTAGTGTTCTCACGGTCACTCTAGCATACTCACGCCATGGCAGCAGCTCGACGCTCCCTCCAGCCAGCCCATGGAGCATTCTTGTCGGAATCTGCTACCCGCTCTATACCCGATCGCAGTGTACTACACCGCCTCTCAATCTGAGCCTGGCTATTCTCATGCCTGCTCTCTGCCCATCACACCATTGATCCATCCCACCCCGCGCCCACGACCGGTCGGCATGACTAAAACATCAGTCAGCCCGGCCTATCTTTTGGTCGCTTTCACGCCCTTCAGCCGCAAGCCTACATTCTATCCCTTGCCTCAAGCAGGCTGGCACTCCAGCCTAGTCTCAGTCCAGCCCGCAGACCAGAGTACAGTACGCATTCGCACTGCCACGGTCTCGCTCGAAACCACGGCAAGACTGTGCCTCAAACCCAGCTGGCTAGGCCGTCGATTGCCATGCTCACGATCCCTATTCGTAGTGGACCCAAATAAAACACGAAATCAAACAACAGGTTATTCGAGTCGGAGATGCGAACATCCACCAACGACCCCCATGCTGACTCATCCCCCTTACCCATCCCATCCCACCATAGCACAACAATCCCACCCCTCAACAAACAGCAATAGATAGCGACAACACTGCACACCACCGCCGCAGCCCCGAACCCCCCCCGCTTTCTTTTCCGTCTATGTTTATCGCGCCGCCTTGCACACAGCGCATTGCACGCCTCATCCAGCAGGACAGGCAGGTGGCTCGCTCGGTCCCAACCCGACGACCCACCCACCCGATTAATAAGCACAACCTCACTAATCATCGATTACGTAACGGCACAGCGACTCCCACATCGGACCCCCGGCGCCGAAACCATCCGTGCGCACCCTGCCGACTTTGGCGTCCGTCCCCTCTCTTTGCCTTGTCGGTGGGCATTAGGGCGCGAGCGATGCGGTACGGTATCGCGCCGCGCCGCGCCGCGCCATGCTATGCCGTACGCACACGTAGGGTTTGCGAGTGCGAGTACGAGCATTGCATTCGCCATCTCTGGTCGCTGCATTGAGCTGTTACCACGCGCAACTTGGAAAAAGAAACAGGTAGAGGAGGCAAGATTACTGCGGCACTGGTGATGCTGGCCATGTCACATTTTGTAGAATAAGAAAAGAAGAAAAAAACACTCAACCCTTTGCATGGGAAGGAAGTTTATACATGTACAGAAGAATTTCGGTGTTAGAAAGAAACAACCGAATAGGGATTTGGTGATTAGAGGAAAAGCGTGATATATAATCCGGCGTGGCCTCTCAAGTAGTAGCAGCGGCCAGGGGAGAGGAGCAAACAGTACAATATGAAGACGTGATGTAATGGCTGCTGTCCGTGTTAGAGCCGTAAAAGGAAAGCGCATAACCAAAGAAGAGGGATATGATGCCCCGCCCCAATTAACGCCGTTCCCGGATAAGAACAACCACTCTTCTGAGCCCACCTGTTGGGCTCAACTATGCATGACCTCGTGGACTTGGGTAACATGGAAACTGTAGTAGGAAAAGGTTTCGTCGGAAACAAGACAACCGCTCGTGCGATGGCGACCAAGTGCTAGGCGGCCGACTCCTTGACCGACTGTTGGAGCTGGTTTACAAATTGGTCATAAGCAGCATTGGTACCTGTGGACATTATAAGCCATTTGTCGAACTTGCGTTGACGTCGCCGCCTTGACCGCCTGCTACATATAAGCATTTGGGTAGGGTGGAAACAAGGGGCTGGCTAGGGGGAACGGCTGACCTTGAGCAGTCTCGTCCATCTTTTGGCGCTTGTCGGCATAGTCTCCTGTATCCAATAAGCCCTCATTCGCATGCTTGCCGTGGTTAGCAGACGGACCATGCTGCGCCGCAGCGGCTGCTTGCGCAGCCATCTGAAGCTCGCCAATCTGACGTGCGGAAAGGCCACCATTGTTGCTGTTGCTCGGGCTCTGCTGCTGGGGCTGCTGCTCCTGCTGCTCCTGTGGAGGCTGGGGCTGCTGCTGTTGCGCCTGGTTGAGACTGGCAGGTTCGGGGTGCGAGCGCGTGAGGTCGACGCCGACGGGGGCGGGCGGGACCTCGCCCTGGATCTCGATCAGACGCGATTGAAGGTTGATGATGTAGTCTCGGAGCTGGTAGTTCTCCGTCTGCAACGTCTTGTAGAGCTCGCACAGCTGCTCAAACTCCTTGACCTGGTCCTTGAGTTGCTTGATGTACTCCTCTTTGCGCTGGCGGAAGGCACGCTGTGAGGGTTGGGAGTTAGCAGCAGGACATGATGTGGTGTGGGGGAGTGATTACCTGGGCAGCGCGATTCTGTGCAGCGCGTTTCGACGTCGACAGCTCGCGTCGGCCTTTGCGGCCCTCGCTCATGTGGCCGTCGCCTTGCTGGTCGCCTGCGCTCATCTGGTAGGGGTTGCCGGCGATGGCAGGGTCAATAGCATGCGGCTGGCCACCGGTGTGAGAGTGCTGGGGCAAAGGCTGGGGCGCGTTGGGTTGGCCGGCGCCAGCAGCAAGCAGGTGCTCTCTTAAACCTATCGCGATGCGCGTTAGTAATCGGGACGAGGAGATGAGGGCCCAAGGACCACAGGGACATTGGGGTGATGACTAACTCATTTCAATTGAGGACTTGTCCTGGCATAAATAGTGAGCAAGGAGCAGGGCGGGCACGGGGCGGGCGTGATGAGCTTACCTGAGCAGGCTGCTGCATGGTGCTGTCGTAGGTGCGAATCGACGGGTACAGCGTGGGTAAGCTGTGCGGCATCAAATCGAGGAGGCAAGCAGCAAGGGCCGAGGCCGGGAGAGATCAGCCTGTTTCGGCACGGGTGGGCGTGGGCGGAGTGGTGGTGCGATGATGTGCAGAGGGCTGGGCAGGCAGTCGACGAGGGCGGGCAGCGGCGGAGGCGGGCGGCGGGCGGCGGGAGGTGCGGCGGGTATCAGCAGGACTGCCGGCGAGCGACCTGGACGGCAATGAGCTTCATGGCGGCGGCGGCGGCGGCGGCGGCTGGGCGGGCTGGTGACAACAGCAGCAGCGCTGTGAGGGCGGCGAGCGGGCGTCCATGGGCGCTGGCTTTGCTCTGCTCTGCTCTGCGCTGCTCTGCTCTGCGCTGGGCTGGGCTGGGCTGCGACACGTCGCGACACGAGGCGGGCGCGCGACGGCTGGGGACTTGTCGCGGAGTACTTACTGGGTGCTGGTGACGACTTAGTTGTGATGACTACGCAATGAGTCAGGTTCTGCTGGGGATTTTTCTGCGGGCTCCGGGCTTATGTAGTCGATGTCAGGTGACGGGGCGCGCTTCCACAAGTTCCAGGGCGCCGGCCGGCCGTCGCTCGACGCTTTCGCTTCGTCGCCCTCCTCCAGGCCTTGTACCTGCGCTCGGACGAACCTGGGGCAATGAATCGATCAATACGACAGCCCCAGCCCGCTTATCCTCTGCTCTGCTGCTGCTGCACCCTGCCATGCACGCGCTCCGCTTTGATTACCTTCTTTACCATCGCCCGCGACCTATCCCCTCTGGCGTGCCCGAGTCGCCTGTACCGTGCAGCCGGCTGACGCGCTGACCAAGCCGTGCCTTTCACCCTGCCGGCCTTGGCACCCACACCCTCTGCCCCCTCGCGACCTGTCCAGCGTCCTCGTCGGCCCTACTGCCCCCAACGCCCTCTCCCCACACCCGTGTCAGAAAAGCCCTGCATCTGTCAGAAAAAACGGTGCTGCCCGTCCGCTGATGACAAAGCCGAGCCCTCCCTATCCGAGCAGCTCCGCACCTAAAAACACACCCTTACTGCATCAGGCATTCTGCTCGTTTGCCTCCTCTCCCCTCCCTCCAACCTTCTCCTGGCAGCAGCTCCTTGTTCTGGCAGCTGTGCCGGCCTCCAGCCCTACTTGTCATTCGAGGAAAATGCCGCTGCTGCTGGGAGACTGCGCCGCACCTTGTCGGCCCTCTGCTCTGCATCCCGATATTAACGGACATGCCACAGTATCCTGATGGCCGCCGTGGTCCGCAAAGCTCCATCCCTCGTCGCCCGTGTCACAGCATTCATTGCCTCTACTGTCCTTGTCCTGATGATAACTGCGCATGCCCCGAAATACCGGCGAATCAATGCGCCCGTATGACGATGGGGGCCCAAGCGTCGATCTATGCACGGCGGGTGGCTACCACCACCCCAACGTCCTTCTTGCATCCACGTCGCACCTCTTGGTCCTACACCTCCACGAGCGCCGGCTGCTGCCATTCCGCGTCGTACACGGCCGCTCCAACTCCGCCATCCTCGCCCTCCCCCCGATAGCTTGGCCAATCTGCTGCCGTGATGAGATCCTCCACGCGCCTCTCGCAGGCAGCCCAGTGAGTCCACCCGACTGCAGGCAATATAGCGGATCTGCAAGCCTTCCCTTGTCTTACCGGACATGTACCTCAACGCTTACTCAGAACTTAACTTTGTCTAACATGCAACTTGCCCCAGCATATACCATCATACGTTTGCCTGCCGCGTGTGGGCCCCTTTCGGACTCCATCGTGCGGTTAGCATCCCCAGGCAACCCGTCACGCTCTGCTCTGCATCAACCGCCTCTGGTGCCATCAGAGCAGCATCCACTTCTCCTTCTCACACAGCATCAAGCCCCGCCCTCGAGTCGACACACGGCGGCGGCTCTGAGATCATCTTCTCTGCAAATCAACCGGCTGAGTTGCCGGATCGCCTGTCCAGACTGTCGGCATGGACCATCACCTCGTCAAAGATGGGTATTACCCGTCGCTTCACCTTTCCCACCTTTTCGGCCGCATGGCGCTTCATGAATATAGTCGCCGACGAGTGCAAGGCCAAGAAGCACCATCCGCACTGGTCCAACCTCTACAATGAGGTCACTGTAGAGTGGACCACCCACAAGCCCAAGGGACTCAGTATCAAGGACGTCGACATGGCCGAATTCTGTGACAGGACGGCGGATGCGGTCGGCTTGAAGGCGTAACGTAGCGTAGCGTAGCGCCAGGGCCACCAAGCCACCATGCTTAGACTTCTACTTTCATACGGCCCATTTATGAGTGGCCGGCGGGCGCCATGCATTCCTCCGCCTTCCCACTCTCTCCCGCCAAATACGCGCCGGCTGGGTGGCTATATGCACCGTCGTGCCGCAGTTAACGGACTTTAAGTCCTTGTGCGTGCTCCACCACATCTGCGCGCGAGGCGTAACCCGGGAGCCGAATCGTCGTGCGAACTGCCCTCGGGCCCTATCGTTTCTCGGTCCTCGCTTCTTAAGCTGGGCCGCATTGGTCATGAAACCTGCCAATGCACCCGCATCGGCAATTGGCATCTTGCAGATATTAGTTGCCCACAATAAGAAAAACGCCGAGCATGGGGGGGTAGTGGCTCGGACTCTGATGGGAAAATCCAGAACGTGGTGTCGTGTGCATGTGTGTGTATGTGTACCGGCCATGAAGAAGTTCACAGTCAAGCATATTGGAGCGACGGCAAGGCTCGGTTGGTACCTCCCAGGATCATCGACCCTCGCGCTCGACTCCCTTATCCGGATAGCCATAGACAAATTACCACCACGTAGCCTTTTCAATCTATGTCGTTCATCATCATCGTCACCATCATCACCATCATCGCCATGATCATCACAACCTCTCAAACCATGCCTCGCTCATCAGCACAATCTGCAAGCGCATCATCGCCCCGATGATGATGACGATGCTACTGCTGATGCTGTCCTCTGCTACGTACACGCCTATTTCCCGATCCCGATTAGCCTCATCCACACATACCCCTGCATCACTCCCTCTGCCTTTTCTACCTGCTCAATTCAGGAATCCGCTCTATCGGTCATAGTCAGATATGAGTAATCGGATCCAATCGCACGTAACCTCCCCACGCAAAGGCCAAGATGCCCTTTTTTTCTCTCTTCCCGCACCTCATTCCCAAAACAGGCGAAAAGGCTGCTTGCTGCTGGCCTGAAACTGGCCTGACCTACTAACCTGTAGACATGGCTGGCTGGCTGGCCGGTCGGCTCGGCCTTGGATAACCCCGTCCTCACTTGAGCGCTTTTGGTCAAGCGGATTTCCGCATGCTTCGTTTATGCTTAAGAGGGTGAACGAGGGATGAGGTGGATGTCTGAGTAACAAATGCACCGCCTCTTTCTCCTCTTGGGCTTGCTGCAACGCGTCACATCACATCGCATCGCATCATATCATATCGCTGTGGATGGGGGATGGCGGGGTATTGATTGGGGATGATGGCGCGAGCGAAGAAAAGAAAGGACTGGTTTCTTTTGCTGGCTGGTTCTATTGATTGATTCGTTGGGGGGATATGCATGAATGGGGCTTTGGGGGGGGGGGGGGGGGGGGGTTTTTTTGTGCGCAGCGGGTTTGGCATTGTGGCAGAGCAGGGGAATGGGGATCGGGGAATCTAGATTGCGAATGAGGGAAATCGATTAATCATCTTCTGCCCTTTTTGTTGTCGAGGTGTGCGCGCAGGGGAGGGAGGGAGTGTGCGGGCAGGCGTTTGGGTCTGAGGGGATTAGTAATGCTGGCCGTGGGTGGTGAGTACTAAGGCTTGGACTAGGGCTAGTGTCTCTGTCGGCGGTGGCATTTCACGGTTTCACAGTTTCACGGGAAACAAGGGCTTGATGTGGCATGGCTTGGATTGAACAAAAAAAAGTGCACTAGATGAATGGACTTGTATCACGCGGTCGTATTATAATGAGAGGTGCGGACGGGATCAGCACAAGGAAGAGAGAGGAAAGACGGGGAGAAGGATGCTTACTCGACTGCGAGACGGAATTATGACCTGGGGAAGACTGTGATGTGGCCAATGTCCGGGACCACGCTTGTTTGGGAGAAAAGTGTGGAGGAGGTGGCGGGGTGATGAGGTGATCAGATGTTTGAGTTTAGAAACAAAAGTGTTGATTTGAAAGAAAATGTAGACAGATCTATAGATTACAAAGTCTTGGATTGAGGAGGCCGCGGTGGGATTAGCTGAGCTGTGAGGGGGAGATGTGTTTGATTCATTGGGCTTGGTCGGGACGGAGCGTAGATTGGCAAGCTCTACACTGCTCTACCAGAGCATGGTTCCTGCATCCTTTCCCCCCAAAAGTTCATTTTGTTATTCTGAAGGCCAAAGTGGAAATAATGCTCCGGATATAAGAGCCTTTGCCTCGGATAGCTCTCAGATGACCCCACTGTATCTAGACACCACTACACTTTCATGAGCAAAGTATGGGAGTTGACTTGTGTTGACGGCCGAGGTGGCTGGGAGGGGTCGAGAGTGAACTTGTAAGGATAGTTAGCAGCACGACAGAAAGTGATTTGACTGCAAACGAGATTCCTGTCTCGACAGCAAAAACCTAGAGTGCGAGGCTCTACCGACAAAGTCTGTGGTTGAGGCCTTTTTGCGGGATGCCCAAACGCTATATCATGCTAGATTGAACCTTTGAATCTTATCACATCGGTAGGTTGAGTGCTGGAAACTGACTGAACTGGTACCCACTTGAGCCGGATCAAGGCGGAAGCGGAGGAGATGACACAATAAGTGGTGCGAACAGATGCGTCGAATCCGCATTGAGCTCAACTCTCCAATCATTCTTCGAATTTAAAAGCATGGCAGGTATCTCTCGTACTCGAATATCTGAATTCAATCCGGCTGTTGTCTATAGTGTAGACTTCGATACACCCGTCCGCAAACACCGGGTGCCCACCTTTCGAATAAGAATGATACCCCAGCCAAAACGAAGATGAGAGTGTGTCAATACGCCTAATCATCGCACTCCCTCCTTCCCTTCTTGATACCCTCCCTCCCTTAGCTGCCAGTTTGGCCACACTTTTCATACCATACCGTACTGGACCCACCTGCCTATCCATCCCTTCAATATCTCCACCTCAACTCCTTACCACGCGAACATGCACTTGTTGCTCAGAAGCCTACTCCCCAAGACATCATACTCCTGCTTACTGATCCAGCTATCATTCCCATGGCTGCTCAGACGCCCAAACACACACCCACCCTTCCAAACGACAACCTGCGGATCAAACTCCCTCGGCGGCGGACCTACGAGAATTTCCTTGCCGTAATAGGGCCTCAACTCTCGGAGCCGCGTCTCGAGAAACGCGCCCACGCCGGGCGTCTTGCTCGCTCCACCCACAAGCATGATGCCGCCAAAAAAGTCGCGTAGCTTGCGGTCGTCGCCGCGGGCACCCTGCGTGAGGGACTCCAGAATGGCAGCATCAAGGGGCATGACGGGGAGCGTCTTATCGCGCTCGTCAGCGACCTTGGTCTTTTCGAGTACGGGGTCGCGAAAGATGAGAGGGGCATCGCCGTCGGCCATGGGTGTGTCACGGTCTGGGTTGGGCGTGTTTGTGCCCTCGGGGCCAGGGGAGCCGGCGACAGAAGACCGGGGTGTGTTTTCGTCGCCAAGGCGGCTGAGGAGGTTGAATTGCTGGGAACGCTGAGGCGTAGAGGTTACTGTGGCGGCGGCAGGAGTGCTCGTAGCGGCGGATTCCTGGGTGCCATTTACGGAGGCTGCTGTCTTGCCTCCGGCGGCCTCCAGTACAGCAATCTGGGCCTGGGAGATGGGGTCGTTGGGTGAGCCGTCGTAAAGATCTACAGAGCGCGGAATGACCTTCCTACGGTTCTCCAGCTTGCGCGAATGGTCAAAAATGGAAGGCTTGAAGAATCCCTACAGATAGTCAGCGTTGACTCGCAGTTGTCCAGTTTCGACTTACCATCACAGACAGCATTGTCTCATCATACGTCTTGAACGTATACTTGCGCGTATCTTGGCCTGAAGCACGCAAATGAAAATCCCATGTTTGAACTGTGACCGAACCCTCATCCATGGAGCAGAACTTTTGCTTCAGCTCTTCGGCGAGCAAGAAATCATACCGCCGCTTCAGATTCATATCGGCATACGGGAAATGGCCGTACAGCATCATCTTAATGAAGGTTTCGGTTACGTCTGCTCCACCCATCTTGAGGTTCACGCGAGACTCTTCAATGCACATGCCCTCATCGACACAGCAGATAGACGTCTTTTGAGCTCCAATATCGACAACGCAGGCAATAGAGTAGCCCGCACCAAAGGTTGCCGAAAGACTCTCCTGCTGAAGGCACACCTTTCCGAACCCGATATCACGGATCAGAATATCCAGAATCATGGTTACGTAGATGCGCTCATATAGATCCGGTATGACAAACACACACCTATAGGTAGACAGATCCTTCAAATCCATGCCCAGCTGGCTCTTCAGTGTCTCTTCGATAATCTTGGAGATATCGTGGTAAATCTGATTGCGATTCGTATAGTCCTTCTCGTTGAAAGTTCCATTACGAATCGGCCAGAACAGTTTATACCTGGGGTTGGATCTCTCGGGTATTCGAAGCGCTTCATTTCCGGTGAAGTAGTCAGGGGTCTTGTCGGTTGGAATCTCAGTCCACTCGATGCGGTTCACATCGTTGTGCTCCGAAATGATATCGGGAGGCGAGCGGCGGTTGAAGTTGGTGACTAGGTCTTTCGAGTTGGGTAGAACTCGTCGCTTGTTGGATCGCATTCTCGTCCGCAGCTCCGAGGACATGGCCATGTACTGATCGGCAAACTGTCCTTGTTAGCATTTGCATATCCAAAAAGTGAATGTCGCCTACCTCATCTCCAAACCACTTCTCTGGTAGTGCCTCGGCGGGAACAGCGCCTTCCACCTTCAAGCGCTTGGGAGACGGCTCTCCGTCTTCTTCTTCCGACTCACTCTCCTTCCATTTCCGCGCAATGACCATAGGTACGGCCTTGGGCAGAGCATCGGTGCAGAAACCAACCCTGAGATTCTGGCTACCAATGTGTAGCACGACGACGGTTGAGGGATCGGGCTTGTGAACGGTGCCGTACGCAGCTTCCTCGGGCGCCTCCTCCGTCTGAGTTGGCGCTCCATCTATAGGCGCTCCCTGAGCTCGTGCGCGATCTTTGTCTCTAGCTTCCTGAACCAGCTGAGCGCGTCGTTCCTCTTGAGGGAACCGGACGGCCAGGAATTGTTCGTCTTTCTTTAGGAACTCGGTATAGTAGTTTTTCTGGTTGATCATGTTCACCTGGGGCCATGTTGAGAGTTCAAGGTTGTTATCCGTCCTCGCAAGGCCTGCAGTCTATGTTAGCAGGCGCTCCCACAGTGTTGCGGGGGTTCTTCGTACCCTCTTCCCTAAGTTGGGCCCTCCCGGATTTCTTGCCCACCATGATGTCTGTTGATCACCGGTTCTCTGTAAGACGGAAGACAGATCAATGGATGTTCAGGTATCGGTATCGGCCGCTGCTTTCGTGCAGGTATGGTTTGCGGGAGCAGGCTGATGATTGAGCCGTGCTATGGTGAGCTCAAGGGCGAGATCTTCGAGTGTCGTGTGGAGATGGAGCAGCTGCTTTGATGGAATCGATGCGTCGTGCACCCAGAGGGGATCGGGCGTCGCTATAGAAAGGGCCGTAGGAAGGCTGGTGCGGGAGACTGTGAGAGCGTCGTGGTCAAGGCAAGGGCGGTGCGGGAAGCTATCGCAAGCAGTGGCGTCGCAATTCGTTGTCGCGTCGAGCAAATAGCGGCAGCGATGGATGGCCGAGTCCGAAGCTCACTGGAGGGCGCGTCGTTGTGCGCTCACGAGTGCGTGAGGGTTGGCCAGAGTTGTTCGTGGTTCGTAGGCGTCGCGGCGGAACGTCGCAGCCATTGGGCGATCATATTCGGTTCCGCGAGCTAGGACCCCTGCCGTGGACAATACGAGCCAGCCTCGCGGATAGCTATGGAGGTTATTGACTTCTATTGTCCGGGCCTGCCTTCAAACCCACGACGATAAGGTGAATGGTGAAGTGAATGATGACCCATAAATTTGCCGTCCCAAAATTGGTCAGACTTGCTTTTGTATTCTTTTTGCTGACCATGAGCACAAAACCACCTATCGTTCGGGCAAGTTTATTATCGCTGTTAGAACTCCCCGCATACGCTAAAGGGGTGAAAATACTATAAGAGCGCTATATTGAGATCGAAAGCCTCTCTAAGATATCAAAAGCGGACTCAAAATCATGAACACTAAATACATTACGCTGCCATCCGCTATGATGCTTAATGATCTACGAGGGCTTCACTTCATTTTCCGCCAGCCCACTGAAAGGATTATCTCCCCGCAAAGAAAGGGGGTGAAGACTCCATAGGCGTACAATTCTTTTGAAGAATAATAGATTGAAGGTATCACACCAACGCTAATGTGACTCGAATATCATACGCCATTTTAAAATCATGCACCTGTCGCTGCCTTGCCCAATTGGCCAACCCCTCTCGAAGAAAATATTGCCATGATGCCGAAGCTTCCGTAGAAAAGGACCATGGGATAGGCCACAAGGCCTCGCATAGACGTCATTCGACCTTGAAAGAGTTAGGTAGATGCATTTTATAATAACGATGGAAGTGACTTACCAACGATCGTGAACATGGAGCTAGATGAGTAGGAGCACCAAATGATTGCCAGACTAGTCAGGAGATAACCAAACAGACCATCCATAGGCACCGCGATTCCCAGAATGGCAACCAGAACCAGAGGAAGAAGGCAGTAGCCCAATACTGAGGCCGAGCGAGGATAGGTAAGTGATGAGGAGAAATGAGAGCTGCCTCGGTGACCATGGTCCTGGTTGGCTGCCGCCTCTGCAGGGGATAACGGAGGAGACATGAGTGACAGAATCATGTGGAGGAGGATTGTGCCGAGAACTGCCAGACCGTATATGTAGCCAAAGTGCAATTTACCGGAAAGCTAACAATGTCAGCGACTTGCTGTCCCTTGCCCCCCATTAAGCACTTACCAGTAATGACGTTCCGAAGATGAAGAAGAAGATGATGGGCCCCGCAATATCGCTGTCGTCCATGAGATGCTGGTCAATCCTGCCAAATGGATTCAGAACCGCAAGAGTCTGTACGCCTGTTAATCCTCATGCGCTTTGTAGAGGCATGCACTATGCGCATACCTTGGCCTTGATGTGTCCAAAATTCACCCCCAACTCTTCCAGCAAAGGCGGCTCTCCTTCATAGCTAGGTTCAGTCAGCCTACTGCTCCTATGTTGTTCCTGCGACTGCACTCACCCCTCCGTTCCAAAGGCGGCCAGCCAACCAGTCCGCAGTCCGCTCGCGCCCACGCCCATTTGTCCACTCACTCCTGGAGCACTGAAGCCCGCTCCATATTGCGCCGGGTATGCATTCGCCTGGGGTGCTCCGTAGTTTGCTTGAAACGGGGTGGAATGGCCGGAAACTGGCTGGTTGGAGAAGGAGGACGAGTAGAACTGGAGATTCTGTGCGCCGGCGCCGGCGCCGCTGCCGTAGGGTGGGCTTTGTCCATAGCCGTACTGAGCCATTGCAGGAGGTGATTGTGACTTGGGGTGGCCTCGAGGAAATCGGAACGCTATGCTAGGTATATGATCGGGAGTTGAGCGCGGGTGCCTGGTGGACACAGGTCGTCACTTTGCGATGGGGGTATTACGTAGCGCCCGAAGTGATTACGGTAGCGTTGGACGGTTTCGTTGGAAGGCCAGATTTACAGAAAGACAGGATAAGCACTGCCGTGATGCACCGAAAGTGAGTGAAAGTGGGACTGAAGCTGTGTCTGCGTGGGGTGTGCTAGGAGTTTTAATCGGAAAGGGCAGCCACCTGTTTATTCGTGTCGCTTCGGAGCTTAAGGTAGGCCCGCCGACAGCAATCACGTGATCAGGCCATTTTAGGAACATCCAGTAGGTGCCACCACTATGAAGCACGGTACCCTAGGTAGACATCATGACATGCACTAGCCTCAACAGGTGGACAGGCGGCATTGTAGCATGATAGTGTCAATGAATGTGTCATGGAAATCTCACAAGGTACAAATACATCACCGAATACCGGATTTCGATAGAAATGAAAGTGAGGGGGGTATCTGATTCGTGACCGCTATGAGTAGACCTAACAAACGCCAAATTCCTACCAAAACCTACCGCAAGCGCTGCATTTATAAAGACCCGCCGGTGTGTATGCGCCGATACATATCCTGAAAGCGTAAAAAACCATACCCAGAAAACTCCACCCTTAATACATCTCAACCGTTCGACGAGATGTGTAGTTGCACCAGTCGCACTGCAGTGTATTGTGTCAGCAAAGGTAGATTAAAGCCGGCTCGGTGGCATATGCATACCCTAGTGGCCGAAGACGCATCGTTATCCTCGAGACAGTACTCGTTACGGCACGTCTGGCACTGCCGAATAAACAGCTCCTTGCAGCTTATGCACTGTAGAGGTCAGAATAGAGCCGACGGTCTCGTTGGGGCCAAAACCATACCGTGTGGCCACAACCAAAGCAGTCGCGTCGAACGCCGATGATCTGTAAATCAACTCGTCAGCCGGTTTCTTTGCTGGTCTTGAGCACATACCTTGGCGCGCCAGGCCAGGTATCCAGGTGCTGTTATCCGATAGTCAGGCTCCAAGGCCAGTCATGGAGACTGGAATCCGGAATCCGACTACCTAGTAACCGCCTCAGGTAGGACCGTCGCCTGTGCGCGCCAAGGAAGTTCCATTATCCCCACATCCCGTTACTGCCTGCGCCGGCCATCATCTCGCCGACCAGACAGTGATCTACGCAGAGGCCCATATGTACCTTGATGGTTTGCTTTGGAATGAGATGTGTGGCCCCATTGGATTGGACACTCTCGGCGTATTCAGTTTGCTGGAGCTCAGTGCGCTGAGCAATAGTAGATCCGGCGTAGCAGTCCTCGTCCCACCACTTGTGGCAGCGCTCGCACCAGCGGCCCTTGAGGCAGTCCTCGCACCGAGCATAGAGAGGCGGAGCCTTTGAGCCATCGGTAGTGCAAGGCATCTGCGCAGCTCGGAGTGTGCTCGAGTGGTGCGGGATTGGACTCAAGAGGGGAAACTGGGAGGAGGGCGATTGGCCATAGACAGCTGGGCCCTCGGGGCACGAATGGCAAGACTCGCAGCCGGAGGAACCCAATGCAACCGTGGCAATGGCAGGACTGAGAAATGAAGCGGGGTGTGGCATGCCAGTAGGAGCATCGGGGATGAATGCCCTGCTTGGATCGTGTCGAGGACCCCGGCAGAGGACAGCATCAAATGCAATGATTCCCTCGCAGGCTTTGAGAGTCTCGGCCCACTCCAGAGAAGGCCGCTTGGCTATCATACGCCCGGAGCACTGGTACCATTTGTCTTGGGTGCGAGAAAGCGCAGTGCTCAATGCATCCGAAGACTTTTGGTTCCATTCGGCACCAATCTGGGCTCCCTGTGAAGACATGACTCCCCTGGAAACTGGCGGCGGGGGCTTCTTCTTGCCCGGGGATTCCGGAAGAGGCACAGGCTCGCGCGGGCCAAAGAAGTAGATGCCCTTGATCTTTGGAGTTCCCTCTGGGCGCGACGGGCGGACCGCATATCTCAGGACCTGCTGCAGCTTCCTCTCGTTCAAGTGCTTGACATCTCGAATGGAAAGGATGCGCACATTGAACCTGTCCTCGGCAATGATCTCACGCACGAGGTCAGCAGGGACGCTGAGACCGTCCAATACCAGTGTGTGGATGTTGTACAAGGTGCGTCGGCGCTCGAGCTTGGAGAAGATGCCGCGGAGAGGGCCGGAGTAGAATTCGTCTTCGGTCAGCGATTCGTCCATGCGCTCGGCGCGCCAGGTGATGCCGCCCGAGTCGAGGGGCTCATAGGGGACAATGGCTGACTTGACGGTGGACAGATCGAGATAGCGGAAGGTGTCGGGCGATTCGTGCACGAGGCGGTGGAAGGCCTTGGAGGTGGCAGCCAGGGCATAGAGGGAGGCGACGGGCAGATAGGGGGCCGTCTGGCGAAGCACCAGGGAGTTGGACAGCATGTCGGCCAGCGAGGTAGGGAGGCGGCCGTCGGCGACGTTGCAAGGACCCATGGCAGCAGCGGTGATGACGGAGGGGGGGAGAAGCAAGCTTTGGGTGGTTAGATGGGCACTCACCAGATCTTTATTCACACAGCCCGGGCGGGGCACGTGGGCGGCCACACAAGCTGCAGGGAGGGGAGGTGGATAGACAGCAGAGGGCGTCGGCGTGTTGAGACGTGGTGTGTAGAGGGCAGCAATTGTTGGCCTGGGTGCGGTGTGGGATGGCGTCGCAGCAGCTTCTCGACCCACCCTTCCCTGCGGAGATCTTCGCGCGGCAGGGTCCGTTAAGGTTGACCTGACATCAAGCGACGGCCAAGTCGCGCGCATAGTCTATCCAGATGAAAGTCCAAGACGGCACTTGCGGGCAGCTGGGGGGCAAGCCTGCGGCCAAGCCGTCTTAAGGGCATAGTCGTTTGGAGCAGGAAACAGAGGCCAAAACAACGGGCGTCGAGCAGGCAGAGCGAGCACGCCAGCGGAGAGCCAGACGCCAGCGCGGGCAGGGCGGCCAGGGCAGGGCGGCCAGGGCAGGGCAGCCGGCGGGCGTGGGGTAGGTCGAGCCGGGGGCGGCAGCAAGTGGTTAGGGAACAGAATTATGTATGCGGTACCCACTGGCGTCGCTTTTTCCTGGCCGCCATGGCCGCCATGGCCGCCGCGGCCGCCACCGCCTTGCACGGTACCAAGGTACCTACCTGTGCCCGGGTACACGCAGCGGGACGCATCATCTGACCGGCGGTGCACAGCAATGCACGGCGGCACACGGCGGGGACGCGTCGGCGGGCCGCTTATCTTATCGCGTGCTCAACCGCCGGCCAGCCCTGGGCCCGACGTCACTTGGCGCGTCCGCCGCTGCTTCTGCCGCCTTCGAGAAGAGCCGCGCTCCATATGTCAGCACGCGCCGCGCAGAAACGCTGCCATGCTGCTACCCGCGGGCTATATACAGCACTGAAACGCTGCACACTCGCGACACGCCCTCTCCCCTGAGCACTCCCGCCTCCCCGCATTTCCTTCGCCATGGCCTCAGACACCGAAGCGGGGCCCGCGGAGCTCGCATGGTCCTCCCAGCTCGCCGTCGCTCCGCCGCGAAACACACTGCTGCCCGGCGACAAGATACTGCTGCCTCCCTCTGCGTTAGAGCAGCTGCTTGCCGCAGCCCCCGTTGTCACCCTGGACGCCGCCCGCCCCCATATCACCGCCTTCGACCCCTACAACCCGTACACCTTCGCCGCCGAGCGACAAGCCCGCGCCCAGTTTCAAGACCGCCACCAGCAGCTCCCGCATCCCCTCACGTTTCGTCTCGTAAATCCAAACAATGGCCGAGTCGTGCACGCAGGAATCAGAGAGTTCTCCGCCGACGAGGGCAACGTCGTCCTGAGTCCATTCCTGCGGGAAGCCCTGGGCCTGGACCCTGCCTCCTCTGCCGAGCCGTCTCGGAGAGGAAGCCCCAGCGGCGATGCAAATATAGCCATGGCAGATGGTGCTGATCAGCCTGCCGCCAATGGCTCCACCCCGGCTCAGATTACCGTCCACGCCAAGCAGCTCCCCAAAGGCACCTTTGTCAAGTTGCGGCCCCTCGAGGCCGGATACGACCCGGAGGACTGGAAGTCGCTGCTGGAAGAACATTTGCGCGCAAACTTCACCACCCTGACAAACGGCGAGGTACTGGTCGTGTACGGCGGTCGAGGCCCGGGAGGCAAGCGTGAAGAATTCCGCTTTCTGGTCGATGGGTTCAAGCCAGAAGGAGACGGCATCTGCGTCGTGGACACTGATCTCGAGGTTGATATTGAAGCGCTGAATGAGGAGCAGGCACGCGAGACGCTGAAGAAGATTGTCGCAAAACGACAGCGAGCCCCCGGCACAACAGAGGGGAGCTCTGTGGGAGGCACCGTCGATATTTTCAAGGGCCAGGACGGTCAAGTGCTGGAGGGAGAATATGTCGACTACGAGTTGCCATCTTGGGACCGCTCTCAGGGTCTCCAGATCTCCCTGAGTGCAGAAGACGACGAAGACGAGATTGACTTTTTTGTTAGCCCATATTCATCCCGCCAGCGCGTTCGGCCGCGAGAAGACGAGCATGTGTTTTCCGATGTCTCGAGTCGATACCCCAAGCGTATACGTTTACAGCCAACAAATGTAGAACTGGATGAAGCTGAGTCAATTTGGATATCGGTTCGCGCTTATCCGTCAGACGAGCCATCCAGTACACCGAAGCAATTCCATCTCCGAGTCTCTGTCTTTGATCCCAAATCTGAACCAGCATCGGAAGATGGACCAGGAGCAGAAGCTCCGCATAATGAAGGAGACGTGCAGTGTAAAAACTGTCACCAGTGGGTTCCCGGGGGCTCGCTCTTTCTACACGAGAACTTTTGTCTTCGAAATAACACACTGTGCCCACAAGGATGCGGTCAGGTGTTCCAGAAGCGATCTCCCGCCTTCCAGAGTCACTGGCATTGTCCGCACGACACTTTTACGGGAAACACTCCCTTGTCCCGCAAGAAACACGATGCCATCTACCACACTGCTCAGACATGCTCCTCATGCGGCCTGGAATTCCCATCGATACCCACCCTCTCCCACCACAAAACTACGACTTGCCCCGGCAAGCTGATCCTCTGCCGCTTCTGCCACCTCCAAGTCCCGCAAGAAGGCGACCCTTCCGAGCCCCCAAGCTCTGAACTCCTCCTCTCAGGCCTCACCCCGCACGAGCTCGCCGACGGCGGCCGCACCACCGAATGCCACCTCTGCAACAAGATTGTGCGCTTCCGAGACATGGACACGCACCTCAAACACCACAATCTGGAGCGCCTCTCCCGGCCCGCCCCGCGCCTGTGCCGCAACGTCAACTGCGGGCGCACCCAGGACGGCGCCTCCAAGACGGGCGACACCCGCGCGGGCACGCGCAAGGGCCAGGGCCCCGGCAACGACATCGGCCTCTGCTCCACGTGCTTTGGCCCGCTCTACGTCTCCATGCACGACCCCGAAGGCAAAGCCCTGCGCCGCCGCATCGAGCGCAGATACCTCTCCCAGCTCCTCACTGGCTGCGGGAAACCCTGGTGCCGCAACGCCTACTGTCGCTCCGGCCGCAAGAACGCCGGCGAGCCAGACAAGTCGGTCCCCACGAAGGACGCCATACCCATGGTCAAGCCGTTCCTCCAGGGAATGGATGGCGCTGGGTATGACACCCCGCTGCACTTTTGCGTCGACGAGGCGAGCCAGAAGCGCAGGGTTTTGGCCGAGATGCTGGCTGCCGAGGTGGGGGTCGAGGGGAAGGGTGGCTTCGCGCTCGAGTGGTGTGTTGCGGCGTTGGAGGCTGAGGGGGGCGATTTGGAGAAGGCGAGGGGGTGGTTGAAGGGGTGGGCGCCACAGAGGGGGGAGGTTGGTGCTTAGCGTGGCAGAGAAGGGAGGAAAAAGGGGTAGGTGTATTCGTAGATGTGGATGGAGTTTTGGTTTTGGAGAATGATACCCAGAGGTGGTTCCCTTGCGGAGGGACTGGCTGGCTAGGACAAAGGGGATAGAAAAAAATTATAGAATAGAATTAGAGCGATGCGACGATCATTTGATGCAATGTCTTGGTCTGCAATACACATGCCATGCCTTGGGAGAAACTCTTTGCCATTAGATATCGACATGTCAGCCAAGTGGTACGACCCCTCAATGGCTGTACGCATACACTCACCAGCAAAAGCTCGACATGATTTCTCAATTCTTCGATTTCCCATTCATATCCTCAGATAGATGGATATATTGATTGACGGAAGGACTAATAAATATCCCAGACCCTCCCTCTTTTCTCCCCGCTCTCCTTCCACCCCATCCCATCCATCCACCCTAAACATGCATTTTGGTTCTACACACTCCCACCTCCTCTCTGCTTCCCCCCAACAAGGCAAAAAGGGGGCACTCAGATCAAAACAAAACCAAGCGAATCCAAACCCTCAAACGCCGCGCTGGCAATGTAGTAGTAGTATAGTAATAGTTGTGAGCAGTCCGTCCATCAGTTAATTAGTTAGTCAGAGCACTCTTAGATTCAACCCCAGAAAGACTCGGGAAGACACCCAAAGGATAAAGAAAGAAAAAACAGAGTAACCCCTCGACTCCCGAACCGAAGCCCAAAGCCCAGAGACAAACCCATTGGATGCAGATACACGCAAGCAAGCAAGCACCAAGCACCCTACACCTCGACGATATCGTACCGCTTGCGAATCGCATCGCGCCTCTCTGCCTCCGCAGCCGGGAAGCGCGCCGCCGTCTCGATGATGTGCACCTTGGGCACCTCCTCGCCGCCCACCATGTCGATCTTTCCGGGCCTGCGGGGACGGATGCTCGTCTTCTGCGAGATGGGGTAAAAGTAGGCGGCCTTTTGCAGCTTCTCGGAGCGCAGGGGCTCGGCCGAGTGCTTCCCCGGGTCGTGCAGCGCGATGGCGACCACGTCGCCGTACGCGTCCGAAAGGTCGCCCACTTGCTGCGCCGTCTCGTACGTGCGGATGTTTTCGTACTTGAAGTATTTGCGCGGGCGGCCCTCCTCGTCGAGGGTCGTGTCGAAGGGGATGTCTTGCTCGTTGTCGGGGTCGTAGGTGGAAAAGTTGCGCTTGATGCCGTGCACCTTTTCGGGGCCGCCTGGAGGCGGCAGGAAGAACTCGAAATGGTAGCGCGGGATCGGGACAGGTGTGGTTGGGTCCGCCTTGTGTGCTTCCATCTCTTGCATGTATAGGTCCTGGTCCTTGACTGTCTGTCCTGCGGGTCGGAGCAGCGCCACATCCAGGCGCTCGTCGTATGAGGGGTTGTTGGGATCAAACTTGACCGGAGGGGCCATGAACTTGTACATCATGTAGGATCCCGTGTCGGGTAAGGCATCCCAGTCAGGAAGCAGGGGATAAGAGTCGACGAGAGTGAGGCTCGAGTTTTGCGGATGCTTGGGGTTTTTCCAAGCATTCCTATCCGCCGGGGTCATATCAGCAGCGCGCAGCTTTTCACCAGTATCTGGGCCCGTGTACGCGTCTGCCGGATAGGCCAGATTGAAGCCTTTGAGGATGTGGCGCGCAATGTTGATCGGGTCGTCTTCGCTAAGATCCTGCTGTCGACGGCGCTTTCCACGCACACGCATAGTGTTCGAAGATGTACTCGACTCGAATTTAGAACCTCCGGTTGTGTTCGACGTAATGTACTCGGTTCGACGCAAGAAGGAGATGCCGGACGCTGTCGTGCTCACCTTGCCCAGGGCATTTGGCGGTCGCAGCAGCGCGCGATCGGTGGG
Source organism: Corynespora cassiicola (assembly GCA_022059125.1). Taxonomy (NCBI): domain Eukaryota; kingdom Fungi; phylum Ascomycota; class Dothideomycetes; order Pleosporales; family Corynesporascaceae; genus Corynespora; species Corynespora cassiicola. The sequence continues at coordinate 5,976,958 of JAEUWY010000005.1, read as the reverse complement.
ATGCATGGGGGGAGGGTTCGGGGCAGCATGAATAGCTAGCAGGCGCGTTAATACTTGGAAAGGAGCGCGATCGTAGCTGTACGTACCAGATTCATCGTTGTCGAACACGCCTGGGATACCAACCAGGTCAATGGGCATACCCAGCTCAGCATCTGCCTCGATGTTCAGAGGCTGTTCTCTCACAAGTCTCGAGGCATACCCGGCAGACAGGTATGCTCCTCCCTCTGCGAGACCGGAGTTGGGAATATCAAGGAGCTTCGGGGGGCATGGCGGCGGAGGAAGCGCGTTGGAGTATCGTATGCGCGCAATGTAGTCTTGCGTATATGCTGATCGCCCGGAAGAGGCCATGATTGGAGAATGCTAGCACGGGTCGTGTAAGGCTAGAGGTTGCGACGGCTTTGCGAGAGTGCTGAAAGAAAGTAACCAGAGAGCTGCATGTCCTGACGCGCCGGAAAATCGTTTGGCCACGCCAAGATATGTCTTGGCGATGTTTCCCTTTCCTTCACCGCGGAACAATAGCCAGATAGCCTTTTTTGTGAAAGAGTTTTTCCATTGCAATCCGCCTGTCCACGTGCACATTCATCAAATTACAAATGCCTAATCATGAGTAGTAAAATCAATCGTAAGCGATCGTGATGATGTTATTATTATAGGTAATCTATGAGGCCCTTCCCAAGATACTCCCCCACCCATTACCAAGGGCCATTTTATTTTACTGACCGCCGCGCCGCATCCATGCCGCGAGGCTTTCAACGCCAACCAATGCATCTAAGCCGAACATGCAACGGCTCAAAATCAAACCAGGTACCAAAGTAGAAGTCTCATATTGTCCACAAGCGTGTGCATTTACTGTGTCTTCCTGAGGGTAGCCAGCTTCCTTTCGCGCCTCCTCTTGGAAGCCTCGGGACCGGCCTCGGTGTCGAGGACATAGTCCCACCACCTGAAGCTGCTGGCGTAGTTGCCGATGAAGCGCTCATGGTGGACGTCGTGGTGCTCAGCGCCGGCCCAGAAGGGCAGGAAGTGGTGCAAGCTCCAGGGGAACTCGTAACCGCTGTGCGCATCGATGGCCTGGAATAGACGGAGAACGATCCACATGTACATGGTGAGGATGTGGAGATCCTTGGTGATGGCGCACCACAGGATAGGAGAGCTGACAGTACCGAGTCCCAAAACCATGACTTCGATGGGAGAAGCGTACTCGGCGGCCAGGCCGAACGGAGCAGAGTACTGGTGGTGAATCTTGTGAATGTTCTTGTACAGGGGGCCCCAGTGCATGGCGCGGTGGACCCAGTAGTGCCATGAGTCCTCGAGGACGAAGAAGACGGCGATCTGGAAAGCCATCTTGTAGATGCTAGGGAACGGAACCGAAGTGCTCAAACCGAAGAACTGGCACATGGGGTGGAAGAACCAAATCTGAGGGAGCTCGACGGTGAAGTGGGAGAAGAGAACCAGGAGGGCGCATTGCCACTGCTCCCAGGCGGTAGGAATCTTGTTCTGCAAAAGGGGTCAGCACTCTGTGACATGGCGATGCAGGCGGAGCGCGTTACCGGCTGGATCTTGTATCTCCTGAACCAGGGGATGGCGTCGATGATGATCCAGGGGAGCGAGCGGCCAAAGTAGACGACCTCGTGCATAACAAACGACATGATGCCCGTGGCCAGGACGTCGTTCTGCATGTATGTGTACCATGCAAGCCACATGCGCTCGGCGTAGTTCAGCGAGACGTTGTACTTGGAAATCTCCTCGAAGGAGCCCCAGTACGTGTCCTGCGCCATGGGCGACAGTACCGTAGTCGAATTCCTGTATCTGGTGTCAGCGGGAGCTCGGTGCGGTGAAGATGGGCAGGAGTCATACATGTTTGGGTTTGCGCCGCGACCAATTGGCTCGAAACAATGGGGGGAAAGGAAGGGAAGACTGCAGAGGCGGTCGGCGTGCAGTCGCAGTGAAGAGAGGAGAGGGATGAAAAGACAGGGAGGCGGTTTAATAAGTTCGAGGTGTTGAAGGCGCCGATCCACCAGGGCCGCAGGGGTCCGGGCCACTGGCACCACTTCTGGCTGCGAGGAACAGACTGATCCGACCGCCAATCAGGAAAGGCTAAGTACGGCCAATTTCGCTTATGTGCACGGGCCACGACCGTCCACCTCGTGGGGAGATTTCTGGCTTGCCGGATCGCATCTTCCCGGCGACGAGAGGCTTCTCGCCCGCACCACGCCCGCCTCACGTCACCGTCGTCCTATTTGCTGCCGTCCGCGTCTTCGAGCTGGCTTCAATGTCAGATGATGCTGCGCGGCTGTGCGGTGGCGACATGTGACGCGGCCAGGCTTGGGACCCAGGTACATAGCCATCGAATTTCGCTAATCCCATCAAAGCATCGCTCCACCCGTTGGACCAATTTCTGGTCCCTAGATACCGCAGAATTTGTGGCGGCAAACAAACAATACCAGCCGCGTAGCCCAGGAAAAAGAGCATTTCCTTCACCGCATCACTTTCATCTCGTCTCACACCGGACTCTTGACTTTGTGTGCCATCTATTGAGTTTGGGCTTCGTTATCGCACCCAAGTACCTATCAAGGAAATGGCAAGTGCCGTCGGAAACACCCTTCCTACATTTTCGGAGTAGTTTCGCATCAGCTCGCGATTTTCCAAAAAACCCCTCCGAGGGTTGCCCTGCATATTGGCAAGAATAAAGGGCATGTCAAGGCCCTTTACTAATGCCAATCCATCTAGAACCAACCCAGAAGATGAAGATCTGAACATTCTTTCCGTCCTTGCAGCTCATTGAGCATCTCTGCCATCAGCAACATTCATCAGCCCCTCATTCAACTCTCCTCAAACCGCCTTGCAATCTCCAACATCTCAGCATCCAACCGACTGCCGCTCAAAAATGTCACACTAAATGGCAATTCCCCACCCTCTTCCTTGCCACTCAGCTCCTTGATCGGATATGTGCCCGCCGGCACCGCCACCCCACAGAGATCGAGCACATTCGCAAAGTGGGTAAACTCGCCCAAATGACTATTCTTTTTGATGGGGTCCGCAAGCACCTGCTCGATTGTCCAGTGCGTCGGAAACGTCGGCACGACGAGCACATCAATACCCGATGCCGCATACCCAAAGACATTTTCGGCCTGCCTGGTGTAGAGGGCCTTGGCCTGGAGGTCCCGATATGCGTCGACAGCGCTGCTGTTGCGCGCAACGACGGCATCCATGAGCTCCACGATGACAGGGTGCAGTGCTGCGCGGTTCTTGAAGAGGAAGTCGTCTGGGAGCGAGGCTAGGCGCTCTAAGACGAAAGTTCCATCGTAGAGAAGTTGGCTACCCTTTTGGAAGGGTGTCCAGTCGATGGGAGTTAGTGTTCCACCCAATGCTTGCAGTTTTGCGACGGCTTCGTTGAACATGCGGCGTACGGGGAGTGAGCAGACGGCCATTGAGGCTGCAGGGGGGACTCCAAACTTGAAGCTGCGAGCTTGTGGGCCAATGCTGTTGATGTGGCGCTCGAATCCTATTGCAGGCTTCGAGTAAGGGTCCAGGGGGTCGTGGTCTTCGAGGATCTGCCAGAGGGTACGAGCATCGGACACTGTCTTGGTGCTGAGTGCTATGCAGTCGAGCGATAGACATGCGGGGGTGATTCCCCTGAATGAGATGGTCCCCCGGGTTGGTTTGTATCCAACGATGCCGTTGAGACCTGCTGGTACACGACCTGATCCTGCAGTGTCTGTAGCCAGCGAGAACGATACCAAGTTTGCCCCGACGCTGACGGCGTTGCCACTGCTGGACCCCCCGCTGATATAGTCCGGGTGGTACACCGAATGGGGTATTCCATATGGACTCCGGCAGCCACTCAGGCCGGTCGCGAGTTGGTCGAGATTGGTTTTACCAATAAACAGTGCACCCATATCGATACATCTTTGATAGACGAATGATGACTCGGAAGGCACATGAGCCAGGGGTGGACAGGCCGTCGTTGTGGGTAAACCGGCAATGTCAATGCTGTCCTTGACGCTAAATGGAATGCCGAATAGCGGTGGAAGTTTGGTTCTATCCGGATACTTGGCAGAGAGTGCTTGCGCGGCTTCAAGAGCAATCTCTCTTGAAACGAGGTGTATCCAGACTGCTGCGTCAACTTTCTTGTAGGCCTCAATCTTCGCATACAATGCTTCCACTAGCGATACTGGAGATAGGCCTGCCTTGTAAGCCCTCTGAAGACTTGGTATCGTGAGATCCCCATCGAATGCGGGCGGGGTTTGGGGAGGTGTGGCGTCTGCAATGGAGCTTTGTGCACGTAGTGGTGTAAGTTCATCGACGAGTGGCTGCAGGTTGGCAATGAACCCGAAGAGACCCTGAGACCAGTGGATCATGTCAAGAGTAGCAGCCTTGAAACACACGTCGTTGTACCCGCTGGTAGCTTCTTCGATTCCGCCTGGAGGCACTCAGAACTCAAAAGATCAACCTTGATTGATTGTCTGACTTACAGCACTCGAAGCCTCGATCGTTAGCTTCCCGTATCGTCGTCGCAAAGCAACACTCTGTTGTGACGCCCGAGACTATCGAGATATATGAGTAGTTGAAGCTAGATGAAATTCTGGAAGCAATTACCGATGAGATGGGTAATAGCACGAGCCTTGAGCTTGTGCATGATGGGCGTGTTCCAAAAGGAGCCCTTGCCCGGCTTGTCTATGACAACCTCGCCAGGTAGAGGTTGCAACTCGTCGACAAGATCATGTCCATATTCCCCTCGTGTGAGAAGCCTTCCAAGCTCGCCTTTATCGCCAATGACGAGATTGTGCTGTGTATTATTTGGAGCGGCGGACTGTCTGACAAGCTTGGAAGAAGGGCAGTCTGAAAGATCTGGTTTATGGCCCTCGCGGGTGTGTACAATCGTCATGCCCACTCCCCTGCATGCTTCTAGAAGCTTTTTGGTAGGTTGTATGGACGCCTGTACTGCCGCAAGGTTTCCCCCTTGGATCTCGCCGAAACCCTGGGACAGCAAAAAGTCCCTTTGCATGTCAATTATGAGCAATGCAGTGTGTTCAAGTGGGAACGAAAATGGATAGGGCTTGGCATTGATCGAAAGCACTTTGGAATCATCTTTCGACGGTGACATGTTTTCTGAAGCAGCGATACCTAGGGACGAGTTGTGAAAATAGTAATAATGAACCCAGACGATTGAATAAGTAGACAGGTGAGGTATGATGGAAGCGAAATCTCGGAGAATAATAGTGAGAAAAGAAAAGATCAAGAGCACGCCTCATGGTGGTTGGTTATCTGTTAGAGCCGGCTATCATAGCCACCCGTAGGGCTGGCGATGGCCGTCGGCCGGCGCAGGCTTTATCTCGTGGTCCATCTGCGGGCACCTGAAACGCTAGGCCCTATCAGGCCATGGCGTTATCCCCCCCTCCGGCAACGGCCTCTCAAGGCCGATCTTTGAGCGCATATCTGTGCTAACCCCCAGGTTTTCCCCACGATATTAATCCAATGGCGAATGGGAGAGGTCGGGTGCTTCAAGCCGCCTTCCCTCGCGATTGCATCTCGCCTGCGCAAAACCTCCGGCCCTCCAGCTCGCCGCAGGCCTGTATCTCTTGGTACCTTGATACCCAATTTCTCACGTGGACATGATGCACGAATAGATTTCGCGGTTCCTAGATCGAATACATGTATAACAAGGGGCGACGACCCCGCTCTGACCTTCAAATAACCTGCTCTTCCTGCTTGCTATCTGATTACCAGTCATACTGTCCGTATTGTTGATCTGCAATGTCGGTCCTCAAGGCGAGACTAGCTCCTCACTTTCGACTGCGAGTTCCATTCGAGAGTGGAAAATATGGCTCTCGATGGTCTAACAAGGGTATTTGATGTCTCTTCTCATTTCTTTTAATGGTATTGAGGACTCGCAGATATCGATCCGGTCCCACCGGAGCAACGAACATGGGGAGCTCTAGACTTTTGGTCTTACTGGTGCTCTGACATGCTGGCCCCGCCTCTGGCTTCAACCGTCAGTAGTGTTATGGCATTGGGCTTTACAGCGAGGGAGACGATTCCGTTGGTATTCTTTGGATTCGCCATCTGCAGCGTCGTCATCACTTTGACTGGAAAGATGGGTGCCACATATGCTGTTCCTTTTCCAGTGATCATTAGAAGCACCTTTGGAATGTACGGGTCCTTTGGAGCCATCATCATTCGATGTGAGTACATTGTCCCCGTATTAGCCAAATGCCTCGGTTAACTAGGTATAGCCTTCGTTTGCTTGGTATGGACTGCAATTCTCACAGTACAAGGCGGAAACTTTCTCCAGCGCTGTATTGAGGCTATCTGGCCGAGTTTTATAACTTTTCCCAACCAACTTCCAGAGAGCGCAGGTATTGATTGTGAGCCATGATGATGCTCTTCTTCCTCAGTCACAACTGACCCAACTTCAGCTGCCAGCCTGCTGTGCATCTTTCTGTACTGGCTTCTCCAGACTGGACTTGCTCTGATGCCGATTTCAAAGCTAAGGGTACTTTTTTGGGTCAAAAGTGCCATCGTACCGCCCACGTTTTTCGCACTGTTCCTATGGGCGGTCATTGTGACCAATGGGTAAGTGCAAATTCTGATGCGAGGGTGTCCATCTAATTTTTCGTGAACAGTGGAGGCGAGTTGGTTACTGGAAAGTACAAGATGACGTCGACGTACATGAACACATCTTACTCGGTCATGACTGGTCTGAACGTGGTCATCGGCCTTTTCAGCAGCCTTGCCGTAAACATGCCAGACTTTGGGAGATTTTCCAGGGATGCTGGCAAAGGAAACCATCAGTTTCTCGCACTTCCCATTATTGGCACATTTGGTGCCTTGACACCAATATTCGTCACTTCGGCTCATTCGTATATTTGGGGCGAGTTTGAATGGTGAGTCTATTCCACCTACCCTCTCTTACTCAGTTGACCAACCTTTACCAGGTACATGCCAGCCGTTATCGCGAAGTTCGATTCCAGAGCAGCAAAATTCTTCGTATCTGCAAGTTTCATCCTGGCTACCATTGGCAATCAAATTGCTGCTGGTACGTACATATTTTCAAACGACGTCACCGGAATGGTCCCCAAGTACGTCAACAACTTCCGCGCAACCATTTTCATCTCCGTTTTCAGTATCGTCTCGACGCCCTGGAACATCATTAAGAACGCCAGTGGATTGCTTGCATTTCTTTCCGGCTACTCATGTCTGATGGGCCCAATGGCCGGTACTATGATTTGCGACTACTATATCATCAAAAAGAGCAAGCTGGATGTGGACGAACTGTATGAGAGTCACGGCATCTATTGGTACCACGGCGGTTGGAATTGGAGAGCATATGTCTCTTTCGTGGTTGGATTCGCGCCTCTTATGCCTGGATTTGCCAAAAGCATCGAGCCTTCGCTCGATGTGGGTGGATCTTGGAAAGTTTATACATTCGCCTGGATATTTGGCTTCTCGACATCCATGCTGGTGCACTACATTATTTGCACCTATATATCGGTACCGATTTCAGCTATGGTTGAAGAGGCAGTCTACCCACCACATGTAAGCGACTCGTCTCCATCAGTCATTGAAGGGCGGGAGGAAGAGCCGAAGAATTCATCTCATGCAAAAGAGAAGGAAATGCCTGATATGGTCTAGCGCGTTAGTCTGAGGAATATGCACGGCCACGCTCATTTGAGTATATCCTTTCGAAGCCCTTTGTTTGCCCCAGACGGCTTGCTCTTTTGTGCTTTTGCAATGTTGAGGGTTTTCGGATGACGATGGTCCCCAGAAACTTTCTCATTAGCAGTGCGGCTGAGTAATAACGGCTAGCTTCATGTTTGATTGGCTCAAGCTCCATTCTTATCTTGACCTCCCAGAAACCACACCTATTCTTCCCATCTGTTCAAGGGTCGGTGCTTTGGCCACCAAAATTCTGCCGAGCGCCTCTAGCTCGTGTGCGTCGTGCATCGTCCCCGGCACGCACTCCATTCCCCACCTCGCTTCATCGTTCAGATCAGTCATTTTCTCAGCCACAGCCTTATAGTATAGATTTAATAAATCATCCCAGTTCGCATCGACGGGACAAGTCCATAATCCAGCTTTCTCTGGAGGCGCTTCTCCGGCGGCACCGTCCGGGTCCCCAGGCGACTGACAAGATACGTACACCTGCTAGATGAGGTATGCCCGGTCCATGCCGCTTTAGGACGCTACCTGCAGGCACTTCTTGCGCACGGTAAGTGGCCCATGCCTCTTCCTGCGCTTGTTTCTTCTTCCACTTCTCTCCGAGGGACCACCCCGTGTCTTGGCAAAGCCCTTATGGATCTGCATGATTGTACCAACAGTAAAGGAATCCTGTTGGACGTGGAAGCTACACATTGCTGTCCATTGGGTACTACACAGATCAATATGGATATTTGACATTGAACACAAAGACGACCCGAGATGTAATGTTAAGACGGATTCTTCTGGCTGAAAAGATCGGACAATGTTTAAGCATCTCCAGTTTTGGAGCGAGATGTATCTCGTATTCACGCCATCGCCCTCTAATGCTGACTCTGACATGAAAGAAGACGATGAATACCAGCCCAACCCAAGCGTTCTCGCCTCAGGATTTCTCGACAGTGCACAGCGATTCCCTATATGGCCTCAAAGCTCGGTCACGTCGTCCATGCGATTCGTGTCGCCGTCGCAAATCACGATGTGAGATGGCAGAGGGTGGTCCTCCGTGTGTCTTGTGTCGTTTCCGTAAGTATCTCCTGCATAGCCTGGAACAATAGATTGACACCTCAAAGATCGACAAGAATGCACATTTCTGCTGGAACCATTGCCAAGAAAGCGTAAAGCTTCAGCGTTGAATGATGACGAAAATCCTATCAACAACGCTGCAAACCGCACCCCTTCTATTTCCCAGACTCGCCCTGCCAACCCTACGGCTGTGGAAGCACCAAAGATTCGTCAAGACGCCCCAGTGCACGACTATGCCAATCTCAGAGGGCCGTCACTTTTGAAGAAGACTCTTGGTTTGCAAAAACACCGACATAGTCGGCTGATCGGATCTACATCTCAGTACGAACAGATTCTTCTCGAGTTGGACGCGTTCAGAGGAAAAGAAGAAATTCCTGCTGGGCTTTCGTCTCTTCGCAAAGTAGACGCTTTTGACACTGCCTTTATCCTGGCCCCAGATTCAGGGACGAAAAACTACGAGGATGAGATACCGGACCTAGATGCCATCGAGACTATAGTCGCTCCCCACGGCCAGGCTTTGGTTCATTTGTATTTTCGCATCGTTCATCCCAGCTTCCCGATCCTACACAAGAAGGTCTTTTTAGAGAAATACCAACGCACCCATAGAGAGTTTTCACCACCATTGCTCGCCGCCGTATACATTTTGGCCTTGAACTGGTGGACTTATAGCAGCGAGCTCGCGCTCCTCCCGAAACCCGACGTACCGCGTCTAGAGAAACTAGCGTTCAAGACAATGAACGACATTATCCACCGGCCGAAGCTCTCTACGCTCCAGGCTGGCTTACTATTACTACAAAGGCCCGACGGCGATTCATGGGCCCTTACCACCCAGCTCGTGGGACTCGGACAGGATCTGGGCCTACACCTCGATTGCTCGAACTGGATCATCCCATCGTGGGAGCGTGGCCTGAGGAAACGGCTTGCGTGGACGCTCTATATGCAGGACAAATGGGGCGCCCTTGTCCATGGCAGACCATCCCACATCACAACAACCGACTGGAAAGTCGAGCCACTCCAAGAAGATGACTTTCCCGAAAAGGCTGCCGACGACGACGACGAGGACGGCAGCACCGAAGTGGAGAAGGGCAAAACGCTCTTTTGCGAGATGATCAAGCTGACGCGCATCCTCGCGCTGGTGCTGTCCAACTTTTACACGCTGGACGCAGAGGCCGAGTCGGAGAAGCAGGGTGTCCGCTGGGTCCTCGAACGCGCGAAGCCGATCCAACTATCGTTGCGGCAGTGGCACACGGAGCTCCCAGCCTCGCTGAAGATGGAGAGCATAGCCATGCGCAAGCTCTCCTCCACAGGTAACAACGACATGACTCTGGGAGACTGACCTCCTGACTAACTCGCTGCTCCAGGATACCTCCACCTCGGCTACTACGCCGTCGAAATCACGCTTCACCGCCGCATCGTTCGCGCCTCGTCATCCCCCTCACCCCCCTTCGACCCCTCGCTCCGCTCCATCTGCCGCCAAGCCGCCCACGCCCGCCTCCAGTCCGCCATGGACTTTGTCCAGACCTTGCGCCCCGAGCACCTGCAAAGCTTCTGGTTTTCCGCGTCGCGCTACTGCTTCGCGCTCGTGGGCACCTTTGTGTCGCTGCTGTGGGCCACGTCGACGACCAAGGACGAGGCGGACGTGTACAAGGCGAGGCTGGACGAGTATCGCTGGTTGCTGAGGCTGAGCTCCAAGTCGGCCGAGTTCCTCGAGAGGGCGATTGCGATGCTGGCTACGTCGACGGATGTGCTGGTCAGGGCGATTCCGGAGCGGCCGGGGGTGGAGTTTTTGGCGGAGAGGCAGGCAAGGAGGGTTGCTGGGGCTGCTGGAGGGGGAGCAGGAACAGGAGCAGGGGGTTTTGGTGGTACTGTTGCTGGGAGAGGGATGCAAGGACAGATGGATGGCGGGGCTCAGCAGGTGCAAGGTGTGACGTACCAGTCCGAGTCTGAGTTCCATGAAGACACCTCGCCCGAGAATATGGTTGGAGAGACGCCTTCGGATAGTGGTGGGATGCACATGGCTGTTTCTGTAGCGGCTGGTGGTGGTGGTGGTGGTGGCTGGGGTGGTAGTAGCGTAGGTGCTGAGCACTTATGGTTTGCGGATGGGCTTGATGGCGCGGATGGCCATTTGTTGGGTGATGGGCACGAGGGGTTTACATTTTGACAATTCAGGTAGTTGGCGGAAATGGCTGGGTTGTGGAGAGAGGGAAAAGGAGTGTAATGAGATGTGGATACAGCAGGGCATGGCAAATGCTGTTTGCAAAAGGAAAGCCTGTGAAGGAATTTGCCTTCTGACTTGTATTTATTCAAGTAATCTGTCAATTCAGTTGATTGCCATCCATTCTTATTTCCCTAATGATAAGGGGTAGCCCCTGTTTTTTTTGTGCGATTTAGGAATCCAGTCCGCGTGTGTTGTTCTTTATTCAATTTGAGTTTCCCCAATGAACCCAACCAAAAAAAAATCATGGTCGTACCATCCATCCCATCCACATCTTACGACCCTTCAGGACCACGAAACCGCAAAAAAAGTAAGGATACGATCACTTTGGACACAGTGGGAATTGAACCCACGACCTGCCCTGTGAAGCACAATCCTGATTGTGCAAGAAGAAAGCTTTCTGTCATTTTAATTACGATGGCAGTTTGTGAGCTGATGACTCAATAAAACATAGCTTCGTATTTCTCAATAGGGCCCAAACCACCTAATAAGAGCCGAAAAAAATCCCTATCACACTATTTTTCTGCGTCTTGCAACCTCAGGATCCTGGAATCTCCAAAAAAAAAGACATGTCAATTGGACACAGTGGGAATTGAACCCACGACCTTTCACAATCTCATTTTTGTGAATGCGAAGCGAAACTATTTGTTTGTTAATGACTTGATCTATACATTTTGGTGTGATAATAACCTACATCATACCCCTAGACCATGTGCCCGTTGCTTGATATTATAAAGTCACTTCAAAAAATATATAATGTTTATTTTACAAGCCGGGACAGTTGAAACGTCGATTCCCAGAATTCGAACAGCTGCGAGGCAACAACAGGCATATGAGCAACGTACCGTGTGATGGCTTACCTTTAGCGAGCCACAGAGCCCGTCTACCCTATCAGCTTAGGTACGCAAGGTCGGTTTGTTGAGGGGGCCCGCTGCGCTGCGCTGCGCGGTCCGATTGGCATGCCTAAGGCGGGGCCAGCCGCATGCAAGCGCCCGAGAAGATGGGAAAGTTGAGCGGGCCAACATGCGCATTTCGGGATTGCGATCCGAGCAACCACACGTCCTACTGCGTGCACGGTAGACGGAGGCGACAGAAGACGACATCACAGCACGGGGTCCAAGTGGAAGGAGGCTATTTGGGGGAGAAGTCAGTGGCTATGCTTCCTCGACTATTGGAGTATGGGACGGCGCACGAGGAGGGAGAGGGATGGGTGGCGCGGCTGTGAAAGATGCAGGGCCGTGACGTCAATCCGCCATCAGCAATCCGCCGCTCTCCATCGCAAAAATCTCAATTGAAAACCGCGGAAACCCATACAATGCAGATTTTCATAATTCATTCATTACTCTAGATTTCAAGATGCGGGTACAATTATCCCTCGCACCGACGCAGACCTTCCACAGCCGCAAGTAGTAGTAGTAGTAGCTATAGTTCGAACAGAGGATAAAAAGAAGTGGTCATGCTTTCCATCTCACGAGCCTATTTCTTGCTCGTCGTCTCCTCCGAGTGCTTCGCGAGCGGGTGCGTGGGGTTGCTGGACAGGGCGGCCTTTTGGTCGTCGCTGGCTTCCTTTGCGTGGTCGAGGGAGGGGGCGCCGCCCTGCTCGTTGGGCTTGCTGGCGACGGGGTCCTGTTGCTGGGCGCCCGACTGGCGCTCGGGGTCGGGGGACTGGCGGCCTGCGTTGGGGGCGGACATTTTTGGATGGGGTTGGGTGCTGGGTTCTGCGTCAGATCTTGCGTCTCTCTGGGAGCTCGTGGAAGACGCGGGGGCGTACTGGTATGGGATGTGGTGATGAGAAGGGCTGTGACTGGCTGTTAGCTGCAATGCCTCGAGTTTCGTGCTGCACAACAACACCTACATTTGCTAGAAAAAGATCGAGAATTGTTCAATGGGTACGAGGGTGTCTGGAGTGTCTGAAGAAAAGAGCTTCGACGCGCAGCCCCGCGCCTTTTTCATCGAGAGAGCTGCCCCACGGCGACGTCATAATGCAAACACCTTGGCGTCTTCGATCGGGCGAGCCCCATCGACGTCAACAAAGTAAGAAGTTGCACTCTGCACGGCTGACGAATCGCACTGGCCTTGCTGATGGCATCGTCGATGGATGAATTGGTGCCCGAGGGAGCTGCACGCCATGCTCGCGTGCAGCCGACTAGTCCGTACAAGTACACTTGATGTTAAAACAAAAGATACCAGCCAGCATGTTGATGCATAACCGAAAAAGGGCCTGCTTCCCAATGGCTCTTCCGGGCTGTCAGCTCATCTTGCCCATCTCCACATCTCCGTCCCCTAGGTCGTCCTCATCGTCCCATCCCTGGCCTTTTAGCCGTTTGCCCAGCCATAGGCCTAGCATCGTCATTGCACTGGCCATCAGGAACCATCCTTCGAACCACCTCTCCGTGAACCGAGGCTCGAGAGGCGCACCCAAGGCATCAGAAATGGCGCTCTTCATTTCATTTGGCAGATTGCTCCTCAAAAGTAGCGCTGAGCTGATGACGTAGGTTGCGGCAATCTGCGATATCAAAAGAGCAAAGTTGGCACGGGCATGGTGGAGTATGCTGGGGAGAAACCGTGCAAAGAGGAAGAAGGTCTGGACGACGCTGTTGAAAGATGCGAGGAGCATGACGCCAGACAGCAAAAACGAAATCGTGCGGCTCCATGCAACGCGGTCGAGGGTGGGATCCCAATGCTTTGCTAAGAGAGCTAGAAAGTTGTTAATCGGATCACTATTGGAGAAGCTCGTGTTTGGCGATGAAAAGCGGCGCAAGGTCGTCACGGTGGTCGCGCCTATGCGGTAGAAGCAGTAAAGTGCAAAGACAAAGGAGAAGAGGTTGAGCAGACGGCCATATGCTGTGTGAGACCGTAGCTGAGTCTGCCGGCGGTTTTGGAGCACAGTAATCGAGTTGTGGAGCGTAGTACGCATAGTCTCGAGTCCTTGTATCTCGAGCTGAAGGGTGTTTCGCTCCTGGACGTCTGGATTTCCTCGGAGGGTCCCTACTACTCGAGTGACGAATCCTTCCTGTGGTGCATCAGATAACTTCCGTTGGACAGCCCTCAGCCTACTCTCTTTCGTGAGCAGCATGTCGTTGGTGGCGTCTAGGCCGGCCTGCTTGCGCGCAATATCCGAGTCCGTGACCTAGTAACATTAGTCGTGTGCCAATCGAACCAGAGCAAATACCGTACTGGGCGATACTTGACGCCAAACGTCTGCCACAGAGAACTGACAGCCGCAAACCCAGCTAACGACGCCATCAAACTGATCCCAATGATGCCGATCCTCTCTAGACATCCCTCACTGAGGCTGTGGTTGTGCTCATACGACACCTCGTGCAAGTACGATCCCAACAGTCCCTTGCCCAGGTACCAAAACCCCAACAACCACAGCAAAAGTCCCGCAATCTCCAACCCCCACGCCACCCTCCGCCGCCCCGTCTGCTCCCCATTCAACGCCCACCCCGTCTCGGCAACAACCGAATGTATAACCAGCGCGGGCGTGACAATGACGAGCAGAAACAACAGCGAGGGAAGCGTAATCTTGAGCGCCCACGTACGCGCTGCGGGATTCACCGTATTTGAGATCTCGCAGAGTATCAGCTCGACGAGGACGGCGGAGAGTGCGAAGTTGGTCGAGAAGGTGGCGCTGGCGAGGGCCCGCGCCGTGGGACGGAAATTCCGGAGCGCAGAGGAGCGCTCGCGTAGGCTGTGGAGACCGGGGAGCTGCGTACCGCTGCTGGCGTGGCGGTGTCCTTTGTGCGGATTTGTCCGGCCGGATAGCAGTGGGTATAGCTTGTGCGAGACGGCTACGGCAACGATGATGAAGGTCAGGATGAAGGGGAGCGCAGAGAGGGCTAGGGCGGAGGGAGCGCGTTTGCCGCCGCCGACCCAGTCGGGGACGCATTCATCGCAGTCGGACGAGGGAGGCAGCATAGGTAGATGTGGTGTAGTATCTCGGGGTGTACGCGGCCGGAGACGTGGTGGCGGCGGGCGGGCGGGCTGCGAGGCTTCAGTGCCACTTGGTACGGGTTTCAAATGAGGATCGCACTTTCCATCGATTGAGCGCCTGCGGATCGCTTCGATGGAGCATGTCAGTGCCTTATAGGAAGGTGCGAGGGCGCTGGTGATGGCTGGGGGGCCTGTGGAGAGGTACGCGCACTTCACGAAACGTTGCCAAGCAGGTCCATCACACGTCATCCCGAACGCGTGGTAGATCACGGGCAGGGGCCAGCGTCGGGGCGGGGCCGTTCTAGACGGCCATGCACCAGACGGAGGTTTATTGAGGGCTCAATGCACGGCAATGGACCCGTTTTGTTTTGATTTGGCTTCCGGCAATTTCTTGGAGAAAGGTTATATATTCGTGGCTTTCCTGACTGAATGCTGCTGTGAACGCGATGAATAACCCCCAACTCTCAGACTCCAACTAAACCCACAAAGGTAATCCTCTGCTCTGCTGATACAAATCCCCCATGTATGTATACACATCAATGAATGTCTCATGGACGATACATTCCTCTCCAATGATATATCCCAGACGAATGCTTGTCCCTGCCAAAGAACCAACTAGCGCATTGTTGCTCACGGGTGACGCGCAGGCTTGGAGTAGCCTGGAAGCACGTTTGGTAAAAGTCGGCTCGTCACCAATGGTGGATCTATAGCGCCGTAAAAGCCAATGCAGTCGAGTCCAGTCTTGCCCAGATGAATGAAAACCTAGAAGGACGGTCCATCTAGAGCTAGGTTGCTTCAGAGGGCTTTTCCACGTCCTTTTTGACTTCGGGTTCTTTGACTTGCGCATCCAACTTTGCATCGGCCTCTTTAGCATCTGCATCGGCCTTCGTGTCCTTTTCATCGGCACCCTTCTCATCGGCACCCTTCTCATCAGCATCTACGTCCTTGGCTACAGTCTCCTGGGTATCACCGTTTTGTTCAGCGGCCCCAGCAGAAGTCTCCTCTGAACTAGTTGTATCCGTCGTTGTCATTGGCACACCTCCGCTCTCATCATCACTGCTGCTGGAATCACTAATCTCGGGGCTGTCGAGGTTCTGCAGTTCGGGGCTCTTCATGACAACGCCAGGGCTGCGCAGCTCATCCAAAGCAGAGGTCGATTCTGCGTCACCACTGGCGAGCGTCTTGTCATCCTCATGCGGTTCAGCGGTTTGCATCTGTGCCAGCGGGCTCGCTTCAAGGGGCTGCTTGATTCCGAGCGCCGCCGCAACCGCCGCAGCCTCGTTGGTCACTGGCTGCGCTTCTTCCGCGCTGTAGTTGCGCATGTCGGCATCTAACAGGTTCCCACTCTTTTCAAGGAGTTCCTTGTAGCTGTGTCTGTTTGGATCCAACGCACGCTTGTTCCTGGCCTTGTCACGCTTTGACGTGGGCCGGACGACGATCACGGGCACTGGGGAGTGCTGCAGGCAGTACTTGGAGACAGAGCCTGGAAGCAAGCCCTGGAATCCACCCAAGCTGCGCCCCTTGGTTCCCACCACTAGAATTGCAGGTTCGTAGAGGTTGATCTACAAGGTGGTTAGCGGCTGGCGCGAAGCCTCAATTGATCGATACTTACCATCTCGTCAATGACTTTGTTGACCTTTCCCATTGCAAACTCCAGGATGAGGTTGATGGCTTTGTTCTCGTGATTTCGGCCCTGGATCATCTTCATCAGACTTTCTGCCTCGGATCGATAGCGACCCTTTTCCACGCTGCGGTCTCCGGCAAGTGTGTCGTCCTTCTCCACCACCCTCAGGCAGACAATCTCGTCGCCGTCATCGACCAATTCGTCAATGAGCCATTGCAACGCATACTCGGAGTATTCGTTGTCATCGCAGCCGCAGAGGAAGGTCCTGGATCGTTTCGTGTACTCATAGTCCTTGTGCTTTGCAATCAGCGTGAACGAGTTCTCCTCGATGAAGTCGGCAGGCTTGTCGAAGGTGTCAAAGGACACGCGAGGTTGGAAGACGCTGCAAGGTGCGTGTTAGTGCGGGCTGCAGACGGATTGGGGTGGGACTGTGGGGAAACACCAGCACCGGCGCCCGAGAGGCATACTCGGCCATTGCTAGGCATTCGGGGGTGGATGTGACGTAGGTTGCAACGAACAAACACAGAGGGCGGGGCAGAATGGAGGCGTGTATACTCACGGTGGAGGCGGAGGTGACGACATGCGCCGGCGCTCGCGGCCCTGCTTGGGGCTCCCCCTAGGGAGCGCAGAGTTGGCGTGGGCCAGAAACTGTATCGACGGTCGACGTGTCGGGTCCTGGCTGTCTGCCGTGGCCGAGGCCGTGGGCGGCAGCATCGGGCTCACCGTTTGGACGGCCTGGCGAGACGCCGTGTTGTTGGCCGCTGGGGAGGCATTCTTGGGCGGGCGAGACGTGGGGGAGGCACTCATCCTGGTATATGGACTGAGGGCGAGGCACGAAGGCGTCTCGTGAGCCCAACCGCAGGCGCGCACAGAGTTCTCTTCGTTCCGCCTGCGAGATCCTTGCGCAAGGGCTGCCTTCTCACAGGCGACGGAGCCTGCTGTACGTCGTCGCCGTCTGGGCTTGGCGCGGGGGAGGGGTGCGTGCGCGGGTCGACGACGAGGCTGGCCGGGACGGGCGGTGGAGGTGCTGCTGTTGCTGCTACTGCTGCTGCTTCACGTGTCGGTGGGGGAAACGAGGGCGATGCGGCTAGCTGAGGGTTCGTGAAAACTTTATGGGATCGCTCTGGTAGCCAGGCCCAGGCAGCGGCAGAGCTTGGCTTCTGTGTCTTGTGTCGACAGCTGCGGCGACCCAAACACGCGCTGGACACGGCAAACCGCAGCGGGGACTGTTCGGGTGTTCGTGGGGGGGATCCCGCCCCGGCACTTTCCAGCCGCACGCACGCACGTGAACTCTCCAACGCTCAACCCTCCCCTTGGCTCCCGGGCCGCCGCACGACATCACATTGCACCGCACGGCACGGGTGGGACACTTAATCATCGTCACATCATCGACCCTCGAATTTTTTTTGCCGGTCGTGCTAGTCTAAACAGTAGGAACCGAAAGAATGGGGGCGTGAAGCATCCTATGCCAGCGACTTGAGCTCGCCCTCGCTCGCCTTGCCGGCGCCGACCAGCCGAGCCACCTCGTCCTGGAAGACTTGCTTGATCTCACCCGCGTCCTTCTTGCCGTTGAGATTGGCCGTCAGCGCGGCCAGCTCCTCGTTATCGATCTTGGTGATGATGGCATCCACGTCGTTGAGGGCACTCTCAATCTGCGACGCAGAGGCCTCGCCGGCAGCGAAGTAGTTGGCATCCTTGACCGCACCGCGGACGACACGCTTGTTCTTCTTGGCAGCGTTCTTCGCAGCCTCCTTCGCCTTCTTGCTGTCGGCCTTGGCAGCCTTCTCAGCAGCCTCCTTCTCGGCCTGCAGCCTGGCCTCCTCCTCCTTCTTCTTGGCTGCCTCTTCGGCGAGGCGCTTCTGCTCGGCCTCCTTCTCGAACCGCCTCTTGTTCTTCTGGGCGTGCTCTGCCTGGCGGAACTTCTTGATGCGCTCGTCAAGAGCCAGGCAGTCGTCGACAAGCTTCCTCAGGCGTGCAGTGTCCTCGGTCTTCTTCTTGCGGCGGGCATTCTGGTTCTTACGTTCGACGTGACGCTTCTGGTCACGGTTCTCGTTGTCATCGGGAACATCCTCGTCAAGGTACTCAAAGGTCCTCCAGCTGTCAAAGTTGTACCAGAAGTTGTAAAAGTGCTCGACGTCTTCCTTGGTGCTGTTCTCGTTGCCAAGCCTGGGGACGGGGTGGTTGTTGGAGAAGCGGCCTTCGGCATCAAACACCTTGCTCCACAGTTTGTAGAAGTTGCCCTTTTGCGTCTCCTTCTTGGTCGGGGGCTCTACCTCGGCGGCCTCGTCAACAGAGTCAAACTGGCGACGCTTGACGGGGTCGAGGAGGACCTCGGTAGCCTTTTGGATACACTTGAAGAACTGGTCGTCCTCGGTGCCACCTGCGGCAGCCTTCTTGTCGGGGTGATGCTTGAGGACCTTCTTGCGGTGGGCCTTCTTGATCTGGTCCTCGGTGGCGCGGTGCCTGTACCTCGAAAGTCCAAGCACGGCGTAGTGATCTTGAGTCTGTCGAAGTTTAGTAGGCTGATGTTTGGCTCCGAGTAAAGTCACTGACCTTCCAGTCCTTGGCTTCTCTCTGCAACAAGAGAGGATCCTCGGGCTCGCTAATCTCGCCATCATCGTCGTCCTCGACCTTCTTCACGTTGGCCTGGGCCTGGATGCGGTCGTCCTCGGAGAAGGTGCGCTTGTGTCGCTTCTGTAAGTGAGAGCGTGGTTAGCAGGACGCTCAACATAGTCCACGGGTAGGAGGGGCTGCCATACTCTGCGGGCGTGCGCCAGGAAGTGCGGGCCCACTGGCTCAATATTGCGGTCCGTGGCATGACTGAGGTGGCCGACGGGCTTGAAGTCCTTCTCTCCGGCCCATCCCTCGGGGAGGACAGGCAGAGGCAGCGAAATTTGCACTTGGGCCATTTTGCAGACAGATGGTGGTGTGTGCTGGCTGGATGAGGATAGTGAAAGTTGTCTGAAGTGGAATATTTTTTGGTCGCAAGAGTCGGGCCGAGCGCTAGCCGGGATCCCTGCGGCGCGCCAAGGTGTTCCCCGGAATCGTGAATCGTCTCAGCGCCCGGCGTCTTTGCCAGTTTACATTTACACAAGACTTCATAGACAATGGCAATGTGCTAGTCGCCGTTCAGCGAATTTTTAACACCGTCATCGCATAATCTACCGCAGCCATGTTCCAAGGTTTTCAGGTGAGCCTTGTCCCCAGATAGCCACCTGGCGACGCTGACGGCCATTGCGCAGCGCATCAAAGGCGCTCTTGACGCTCGAATAGCAGAAGAACAGGCCAGGCAGAAGGCTGCCGCCTCGACTCCATCACGCTCAGGATCTACAGCAAGGCGCTCAAGTTCACGAAATCTCTCGCCCTCGAAGCGCCCAGCACGGTCAAAAGACGGCGATGGCAAAGCTGCTCCCGCCGGCAAAGGCCCCGATCCCTCAGAGTTTGACCCAGAATTTGTCATAGGGGAAGATGACGACCAGCCGAGCCGGTCGGGCACCCCTCGCCCAAAAGAGAAGGCGGAAACAGCAGAAGGCACTCCAGCAGAGGGCAAGGAGAAGGATGGTGAAGGGCAAGCCGCGGCCGCCGACGACAAGGCCGCACAGCCTCCAGAGATACCGCCCGAGGTTCAACTTCGATTGCGAAGGCTCGATAAACTCGAGCCAAAGTATACTGGTCAGTACATGGTCATTTGTCTGCTGCGCCTCTTTAACTTTGGTCCCAGAACTCCTGCGTTCGTATCGCATTGCCCACGCCCGAGTCGGTGCCATCGAAGCATTTGAAGCCTCCCTCCGCGAGCACACTCCCCTTACCTCGATTAGCGAGCCTGCTGCCTTTGTAGAGTACCTTGGTCAGCTCAACGTGAAGAGTGACATGCTCATGGAGGAGCTGAAACGCGTCTCTAAAGAACGTGACGAATTCAGCAAGAAGTTTGACGAGTCCGAGAAGAAGGCCAAGGAAGCTTCGGAAGAGGCGGAGAAGTTACGGGCTCAAATCACAGCCAGTGAAGACTCTACCAAGGATGACACAACTACACTAGCGGAATCTGTCGCGCCCTCCTCACCCTCCAAAGCGGAGACGGAAACGAATGCCACCGAGGATTCGGAGGAGTTCTTCTCCTACGATAGCGAACTGCCTCGACTGCAATCACAGCTCCAGGAGAGCGAGGAGAAGGTGGGAAAGTTGGAAGAGGAAAACAAATCTCTGAAGAACGAACTCGAGGTAGCCCAGGAATCGGCCGAGTCATTTATGAAGAACTTGGAGGTTGCTACGAATGACTTGCACACTCTCAAGGATACCCACGAGCGCCTGAAGAAGGAGACCTCTAAACGCCAGGAAGAACTTGATGCTACAATGGCGGACTTGAAAGCAAAGCTAGAGACTGCGGAACAAGACATCGTCAAGCACAAGGAAAATCAAAGTGAACACGAGAAGATTGTCACCGAGCTCAAAGAGAAGATTGATGCTACAACCAAAGAACTAGAGGAACTGCATGCCACCAGAGGCGAAGAGTTGGTGGAAAATTCCGAGCACGATGAACTTCGAGGTCAGGTTGAGAAGCTGGAGATGGATCTTAGTCAGCTCCGCGATACCAACACCAAGGCCGAGAAGCGAAGTGAGACGCTGAATGGGCTCGTCAACAACCTTCGCGACCAACTCAAGGAGGCAGAGTCGAAGCGAGACAAGGCCTTTTCGGATTTGGAGCAGACGAAGAAGGACCTGGAGTCATCGGCCAAACAGCAAGAGGCCAGCAAGCCAGAGCCCGCAAAGGAGCCCCAACCAGCAGCGACGAAGCCCAATGAGTCTGCGTCGTCCAAGAAAAAGAACAAGAAGAAGAAGAAGGGCGGCAAGGCGGCCGAGACTGCGGCAACTGAAGCTACCCCCAGCGAAGCCGGCAGCACGAACGGTCTTCTCAGCCCCCGCGATGCCGAATTCTCACCGTCGCAACTGGAGGAATCGCAGAAACTTGTATCGCAACTCAAATCGGACTTGGAAGCCAAGGTTTCAGCGATTGACAGGCTGGAGGCCGAAGTGGCTGAAAAGGCAGCTTCGATGGACGGTCTGCGCAAGAAACTCAAGGACCAGGACGACATGAAGGAGGAGATTGAGACTCTGCGACAAGATCTTCTTGATTTCGGCCTGGAACACACCGAAGCCAAGGACCAGGTCAAGGAGCTGCGGGCAGAGAAGGCGGCCCTGCAGGAGAAGCTGGCAGCACTCGAGAAGGAGATTGCCGAACTTCAGGTTGGCAAGTCGGCCCAGGAGAGCTCGGAGCAGGAGAGGAAGAGCCTCGTCGCCGAGTTTGAAGAGCTCAAGGCAAAGGCCGACTCTCTGCAAACCGATTTGTCCGTGGCCGAAAAGCTGGCAGCAACCCGCTTCAAGGACCTCACCGACATGAGGGAGATTTTGCAAAAAGCACAACCAGAGCTGCTCTCTCTGCGAAAGGAAGTGGCAGAGCTACGAACGACCAAGGACGAGCTTTCTACCAAGACGACGGAGGTCCGCCGCCTGGAAGGCCGTGAGAAGGACCTCAAATCGGAAATTGCAAGCTACCGATCACAGGTTTCGGAGAAGGAGGGAGACATCAAGACGCTCAACGAGAAGATCAAGCAGGAGACAACGCAGAGGCTTGCGCTCGAAGAGACTAACCGCAAGATCCAGAAGGATTTGCAAAAGTCCGAGACTGAACGCAAGGACGTCGTTGAGAGCCGCGACCAGCTTACCAAGGACTTGAGCAAGGCACAAGAAGAACTCAAGTCGTCGCGCAATTCACTCCGCGATCTAGAACAGGAGGTGGCCAAGCTGAAGCGTGAAGCAGAGAGCCTGAGGGATGAAATCCAGCTCAAGTCTGCACAATACGCCAGCGCGCAGGATCTCATGAACAGCATGCAGGATCAGACACAAGAGATGGGCACGCAGATGAAGGAGGTGCGGGCTAAGAGCGAGAGCCTGGAGGAGGAGCTCGCGGATGCACACAGGCTTCTGAGCGAACGCAGCCGCGAGGCAGAGACGATGAGGAGACTACTGGCAGATGCCCAAGGAAGAGCGGATGCACGGGTCAGGGAGATGCAAGAACGACTCGATGTGGCAGTGGAGGAGAGGGAGCGGGCAGAGGAGCAGGCCAGCACCTTCAGCCGACGACGGGCGAGAGAGCTCGAGGAGCTGAAGCAGAAGGTCCGCGACGCCGAACGAGCACTTGCACGGGCTGTAGAGGACAAGGACGATCTCGCAAGCGCGGAGAAGGACGTCCGCAAGCAAAAAGAGGACCTGGAACGGCGGGCTGCGCAGGCCGACGAAGAGGTCAACGAGGTCAAGGTGGCCATGGGCCAGCTTCGAGACGCACTGGACGAGAGCGAGAGACAGGCGCGCGACCTAGAAAAGGAAAAGGCGGACCTGCGCCGGGCCTTTGACGAGACGCAGAACCGTCTGGAGAAGCTGCAAAAGTCCAGCAAGGTAAGGCCCAGGGCATGCAGGATGGCATGCAGGTTGCTGACGGCTAGCAGACCATGTCGGACGAGCTCCGGTCCATACAGACGGCGAAGACACGTGCCATGGACTCGAACAATCAGTCATCGCGGTCATCGACTGAATCGTCGCGATCGCGGCTGGCATCACCCACGCCACGCGCATCGTCGGCACAGGGGGAGGCGGCAGGTGCGGTGGACTATGTGTACCTCAAGAACGTGCTCCTGCAGTTCCTGGAGCAGCGGGACAAGAAATACCAGCAGCAGCTGATACCCGTGCTCGGGATGCTGCTGCACTTTGACAAGTGAGTAGCGACCACGACGGCTGCGACGATGCAACGGCGGGCGGCAGGGCTAACGAGTGGCAGGAAAGATGAGCAGAAGTGGATGGCGGCCATCTCGGCCAAGTAGTAGCCGAGCAGCGGCTGCGGCTCTGCGTAGACTGGGGGGGATGCCGGATTGGGACGGACGTGCAGGGCGTCGGGGAGTGTTTGGGGCCAAACGAGGGCGGCGCTTGATGGTGTGCATGGCAACCGGGCGGCACGGCGTGTATTATTATGATTGTCATTGGCATGGTGACTATTTACGGGAGGGTTGACGGGGGGCGTGTAGCATAGGCAGCATGACCGAGTCAACGAGGAGTGGCAGCCATGGATGATGTCAAGGTGAGCCCCGCGATGGCGCAGAGGCAGGGTCAGGTGATTGGCGCCCGAGCTAGACGGCTCACCTGGGCAGCTGGGCAGCGGGAATTACGTTGTTCCAGGACGGGGTGGTTACTGGGTGGTTGAGGAGGCCTGAGCAGGTCGAGGCGGAGGCAAAAAAACCTGGCCTACATGTTGCCGTTTCATGGCGGGCGTGTTGCATCATCTCCTCAGTCTTCCGGTGTTGCTGGCGGGCTCTCTTACCGCCTCGGACCGTGCCCAGCGCTGAACATAGCCCTTGTCCATCGCCTGCCAGCGCCTGTCCCTTCCCTCTGCTCTGCATATCCTCGCACCTCTTGCGCGCGCCCGCACTGCATCATCGCCGCCGCCGCCTCCACCCCCAGCGGCCCACCACCGCCGCCCACGCCCACCCGCCAGCAGAGGCAGCAAAAAAGCACAACACGCAGCGCCCGCCTGCCCACTCGCACCCCCAGATCCACCCACGCCCTCGCCTCTCCCTCTTCCATCCACACTGTGAGTCGGCCCAACCAAGCGAGCGAGCTGGGACCAGCCAGCCCGCCCGCCCGCCAGCCCGCCCGGGACGAGCGCTAAGGCCCATCGCCAGCACCAGCAGCCCGCAGCCCGCAGCCCGCAGCCCGCAGCCCGCAGCCAGCACAATTGGGACGCCGCGCACCGCAGCGCATCGCAGCCAGCAGCATCGCAAACCGCTTCCACCACGCCCGCACCGCGCCTGCTGCTGCTGCTGCTGCTGCCGCCCGCCACCGCTCCTTGCCCCCCCCAGCTTCTGCTCGCCCGCCCATGAGCACAGCCCGACGCGTCCCCAGCGCCTGATCGCATCGCACCCCCACCTGAAGTCGTTGTCGTCGCAGCCCAGCGCGCGCGCGGCGGGGAAGTCATGATGAATGGCACCGACATCAAGAAGGCCGCCATCAACAAGGCGAAGCAGGTCGCCCAGGCCGCCAACGGCAACGGAGGCAAGAAGCGCCGCAAAGGCCAGGACCTGAAGCCCATCATCACGACGGAGCAGCACAAGAGCGACGCCTCGCCCGCGGCGGCCGGCTCATTTCACTACAAGTACGTCTGTCCCCATCCCCATCCCCCTTCACGTCTCGCATGCTGCTCGTGTCGTCCATGACTTGAACAGCCCCCCCCATGTTCCCCCATGTTCCATGTCCATCCCGCCGCTCTGGCCACCCCCCTCCTCGGTCACGGCCACGGCCCTCCACGCCCGCCATGCCCGCCTTGCCCGCAAATAAAAACTAACGTCAGCCCCGCCACAGCGTGCAAAACACTGCGTCGCCGCTCGCCCACCACAAGACGAACATGTCGTACACGAACCAATTGAGCCACTCGCCATCCTCGTCGTCGTCGTCGGTCGACGAGGCCGAGAACACGGCCGATGAGGAGGATTCGGAGGACTACTGCAAAGGCGGCTATCATCCCGTGCAGGTTGGCGAGCAGTACAAGGACGGCAAGTACACCATTGTGCGCAAGCTGGGATGGGGCCACTTCTCCACCGTCTGGCTGTCGCGGGACAACACCACCGGCAAGCACGTCGCCCTCAAGGTCGTGCGCTCCGCTGCCCACTACACCGAAACCGCCCTCGACGAGATTAAGCTGCTCAAAAAGGTCGTCGACGCCAACAAGGACCACCCCGGCCGCGCCCACGTCGTCAGTCTGCTCGACTCGTTCAACCACAAGGGCCCCAACGGCGTGCACGTCTGCATGGTCTTCGAGGTCCTGGGCGAGAATCTGCTGGGCTTGATCAAGCGATGGAACCACCGCGGCATTCCCATGCCCCTCGTCAAACAAATCACCAAGCAGGTCCTGCTCGGCCTCGACTACCTGCACCGCGAGTGCGGCATCATCCACACCGACCTGAAGCCCGAGAACGTGCTGATTGAGATTGGCGATGTGGAGCAGATTGTCAAGACCTACGTCAAGGACGATCCCAAGAAGAAGGACAGCGAGGACAGCAACCGCAACGGCCGCCGGAGACGGAGGACTCTGATTACGGGCAGCCAGCCCCTCCCAAGCCCCCTCAACGCCAGCTTCAACCACTCAGACTTGGCCGCCTTTCCCGGCCAGAGCCTCAACAAGATTGTAAACGAGAGCACAGGTAAAAATTCCCCCGTCTCGGGCAATAGCCCACCCTCGCAAGACGGCCTTGTAATGAGTGGTGCTCTAGGCACGTCATCATCGCCCGCGGGCCTATCCATGGCAGAACGACTCGGCATCAAGAACCACTCCAACGAAGACGATGTGCAGAAACAGCGCGAAAAGACTGCGTAAGTGAGCCGGTGCACGTTTCTGGCGAGGCCATGACTGACTTTTTTTTTTGCTTCTAGTGATCTCTTGACAGCAGAAGTTTCCGGCATCAGTCTCGATAAATCCAGTAGCTCCTCGAAACCCGACACGTCGGCCGAAAAGGCAGCAGAGAGCCTTTCTTTCGAAACCATTTCCGTCAAAATTGCAGATTTGGGCAACGCCTGTTGGGTGGGCCACCACTTTACCAACGATATCCAGACTCGCCAATACAGGTCACCCGAAGTAATACTCGGCAGCAAATGGGGCGCCAGCACCGACGTGTGGAGCATGGCAGCCATGGTGCGTAGTCATCTTATGTTGGGACGTCAAAACCTTGTTACTAACGCGGCGTGCTAGGTCTTTGAACTCATCACCGGCGATTACCTCTTCGACCCACAGTCTGGCACAAAGTACGGAAAAGACGACGATCACATTGCCCAAATCATCGAGCTTCTCGGTCCCTTCCCCAAGTCTCTCTGCATGTCGGGCAAATGGTCGCAGGAAATCTTCAACCGCAAGGGCGAGTTGCGGAATATCCACCGGTTACGGCACTGGGCGCTACCCGACGTGCTGCACGAGAAGTACCACTTCAGCGCCGACGAGAGCAAGAAGATTGCTGACTTTCTGCTCCCTATGCTCGAGCTCATGCCCGCGGACCGCGCCAACGCGGGGGGCATGGCCGGGCATCCCTTCTTGAAGGAGACCAAGGGGATGGAGGGCGTGTCGTTGGATGTTGCCGTCGGTAGCAAGGGGGATGGAATCGAAGGGTGGGCGACGGAGGTCAAGAAGACGCGGTAGAGGAAGAAAACTCCTGCAACGAAGTATTGGGAAGGCTTGACCAAATGTCTAGGGGCGGTAGTCTTTTTTTGCGAAGGAAGCGAGAAAGGAAGCGAGGGAGGGAAAGCGTTTGGAGTGGGCATTGATGAATTGATGTTTCTTTTTTTTCTTTTTCTTTCTCTTGTTCCTTCTTTGGAGGAGCTGATGCAGCATGTCATGTCATGAGATGAGCGCGTTTGAGAGAAGACTGAGGAGAGGAGAGGGGAGGGGAGGAGAGGGGAGGGGAGGAGAGGGAAGGAGGGGAGAGGATGTGCCCGTCCACGCAAAGGCGAAGCGAAAGCATGCAAATGGAATGGAATGAATTGACATGAATGGGTAGATGGACGACGATGATGATGATGATGATGACGACGACGATGATGGGTTCTTTTCTTCCTCTCCTTTTTCTTCTCCTTGTTTTGCTTGGATTCTTCTGGCGTCGGGGTTGTGCGGTGGATGGGGATTGCGTGGCCCGTCCCCATCTCAATCCCCCCCCCTCCCGTCCTACTACCCTTTGTTTTTCTCATCGCTCTCCGTGTGTCTCTCGAGATGTCGCTGTTGTATCCCACATGAGCTTGTTTCTTGTTTTTGGATGCGTGGTGGATGTGGAGATGTGGGTGTAGGCACGTGCGTACGCGTACGCATGCCATTCTCTAAGCAGGGGGGAGGAGGGACATGGCGGTATGGTTGATGTGCGCGGATGTGTATGTATGGTGTGCTGTGGTGTATGGCAGCGAGCGATCAGGTACGCGAGAGGGATGGAGAGAGGGAAAGAAGGGACGGCACGTGTACATGTGGAGTTTTGAGAGAGAGAGAGAGGGGGGGGGCTGTGACGCAAAGCGACACGGATCCCCGCTGCTGCTAAGAAGGAGGAAATCGGATGGGGGTGTACGGTTGGGGGTGTTGGGGAGTGGGGAAAGGAGAGTGGAGGGAGGGAGTGTATCGCTTTTGCTGGCGGCTCGTCTCGATCCTGAGTCCCACGGGCTGTACTGCTGCGCTTTCTCTTATTATCCGTGCACGTCTTGTAAGGTCTCTGGCAGAGTCCAGAGTCGTGGGTTTGGGAGTGCGAGGTTCGAGGGTTTTGTTGTCTTGTCATGTTTTTGGTTTGCGGGTGTTTGTAGGCGCATATTGGGCGCATACATGGACTGAGAGGGTGAGGAGGGAGGGTTGTGCCAGGGAGTTTCGTCTTGAGGTTGCGGACAAGCAAGAAAGCGATGGCGATGATGTTGATTACGACAGTCATGACGATGACCATGATACATGGTGGGAAGTGGCTGGCTCCATGGCGGGCGGGCGTGCATGGCATTTTTGGGGGGTTAGGTTATATACGTTAGGGCCACAGTCAGGTTAATGATTCATCTTACTCTGATTTGTTGATTCTTGGTCTATGTGGTGATCTTGAGTAGAAGTGTGTGTGTGGGGGGGGATATTCCTCATAACTTGTATTGGCTTGGCTTGCTCGTGATGCCAGTTGGCTGAGATGGACTGGTGGAATAAAGGATAGAGAAGAGGGATGAGAACAAGTCAGGTAGACATAATTTTACTAGACACTAGATCTTTGTAAGACCTTTAGACCTTTAGAAGGTGTGTACTAATTAACACTGCCATCATGAATGCAAACACAGAGCCCCTCAAGTGGGACAAAAGGCAAACCGTTTCCTCCAATCCTACATGGGTTTTGATTGTTCTGTTCAGAAGAGCTTTTGGGCCTCTTTATACTCAGGTCTAACAAGTATTTCATTACCTAGGTAACTTGCGACACATGTGGTAATAAAAATTGCAGCAATCTCTACACCTGTGGATGGTCATTGACCCAAATAGGCAGGCAAGCTTATTAATGTACCCTTAGAGTCTTATAGATGGAGTCATGGTACTGCTGTCATGTTTGGATGTCCCAACATGCCTTTGCATTGGGATCATGAACCGTGGAACTCTTGATTCCGCCCTTGAGGCGCCCTATGCGATTTTTCAACACTCGAAGTACTGCTGTCATGTTAACTACCTTTCTGCATTCTATATAGAGGATCGTCAAGTGCAGACATGACTCGTGCGCAGAACCCGTACTAGAAACGTACAGTAGTCTTGCCAAAAACTCGCCATTACTCGGGGAGTCAGATTCTATCAATGACGGCGAGAACACACAGCCCCATGCCGAACGGTCAATCCGACACTCGACTAGCGTACATGTAGTTCATGTATCGCCGTCTATCATGAATAGAGTGAAGCTTGATGCATCTTGTTCTGTGGCATAAAAAGTGTTCTTTGAAACCCAATGTAATCGCCTCCATGTCTATGATGCACTTCTCCGGCCAATTTCTAATCTACCATCTAAGATACCCAGAAACAATCATTGCTCTCCTTTGATATAGATGTCTTCTCGAAGTGCCACTTGAGACGCCAAAACTGCCCTTCTCTCCCTTGATCCACATGTCTATCCTGTTGCTTCCCTCCATAACCCACTCGTTTCCATGTGCCCAAACCTTGCACTCGGCTACCCGTCTACATAGACAATCGGACCGCAAATATTAAGCCGGCACACAACATCACTACACTTGCAGAAAAAAGAGCCATGAACAAAAGACAGACTTTTACTGTTCCAGCCATTCCAGCTGGGCGGGCATTCTACCCCTCCCTCGCCTCGCCTTGCGGACGCATCTCTATAAACCCTCTCTAACCCACAAAGTGTGCATGCAACCTCTCTGGCCGCACAACCATAGTTATCCACTCTCTTTCCCCATCAAAAAAGGAAATTACCACCTCTCTCCCTCCCCAGCCCTCGAAAGGACCAAAAAAAAGAAACTCCAAAATGCTCAAGGACAATCCCATGCCAACCCAGAAAAAGGTGGCATGCCAACCCTTTATTCATTAACCCATATAGATCATACGACCTGCCCCTTTTCCGAAATGAAAGAAAAGAAGACACATCGATTTTTTTAGTCAAGCGCCCCGGGCAGCAGGAAATCCGGCTCGTTCGACGCCGAAAGGGATGGAAACCAACAGAAAGCAAAAAGTATGATACAACCAGAAAGAGAGAAAACAGAAACACGTCTCAGCCCTTCAGATCATCTACGGCCGATACGCCCTCCGCTCCTCATCTTCATAATCCGGGCTCTGCGCTCTGTACGGGTTATTCGACCCAGCAGTAGTACCGGTCTGATGCTGCGTCACATTGAACGTGGGCGTCTGTTGCTGTTGCTGTTGCTGCGCAAACGCATTCCCCTCCCCGCCATAGGGACGGCTAGGATGGCGCTGCGGCGGTTGCGGCTGCTGCGTACCCATCGTCTGGAATTGGAATTCCTCTATGCGGCCCGTAGACACGGAGCTAGGTGAAGCCGGGGTGCGCGGCTGCGATCCCGGCACGGGGGCATACTGCTGTCCGAAGGTAGGGACCTGCGGCTGGGGGGAAGGCACAGGGGGGACGCCAGCCTGAGCGAACGTGGCAGAGTGCGGGGACAGGCCTTGCTGCTTGCGGCGGCGGCCGCTGGAGCTAGCCTTGCGGAGGAGGCCGCGGACCTCTTCGATCTCGGGGCGGCCGTCCATACTGGGGCGGCCGAGCGTGCTCACGTCGTCGCCGCGTGAGTTCCACGTGTCGTCGCGGATGGGGTCCGCGCCGGGTCGGCGGCTGTTGAGGTTGCTGATGGCGGTGCCTTCGCTCATGCCGAGGTAGTCTACACCGGTGGATTTGCCCTCATCATAGCCCTTGCCCTTGTCGTTGTCGTCGTCGGGCTTCTTCGTCGGTACCAAGCGGCCCTCGTCCTGGGTCTTGAGGAAGTTTTCGCGCGCGGCAATGGCCTGCTCGGGAGAGACGGCGACAGACCAGGATGGGTTGTTGGCATCACCCAGGCCGACATCGCCGCCAGCTGGGCCGTAGATGGGAATCTTGCGGAGAGCCAGGACCAAGGCGCACATGAACTTGGAGCGGCGGGCCGCGCGGAGGGGCTCGTTGGACCAGTTGCCCTTGTGACGAATCTCAATCTTGAGCTCCATCTTGTTCATCTCGGCGATGTCGACAACCTCAATCTCGATATCAGAGTGGAAATCGCGGCTGTGGGCAGGGTCAGAGACAAAGGCGCGCATCTCGTGCTTGAGCAAGTTGATGTCTTCAAAAGTAGTGTCAAAGGCAACGAAGACAGATACTTGCTCGCGCATGGCCTTGCTACGGGTGATGTTCTCGACCCACAGGTTGTTCAGGACGATGTTGGGAGTCTGGACCATCTTTCCGTTGGAGACACGCTTGAAAACCGTGTACAGCAGAGAAATGTGCTCAACGGTGAGCTCATCAGTGGAAATGTCGACACGGTCACCAATGTCATAGGGGTGCTTGACGAAAAGGAAAATGCAGGAACCGAGAACTTCCTGGCAAGTGGCGGCAAAGACGAAAGATAGAGACAGCAACGCAGTGGCAGAGGTTGCGAGAGTGCCGACGAAGCTGGGGCTAAGGAAGCAGACTAGCTCTGTTAGACTTGCTGTGACCAGGGATTTGGGAGAAACTTACTGAAAACGAAGATGCAGACAATGGAGACAATGGTGAAGAGGAGAGCATCCAGAGCGTTGATGGCCTGATCGACATCGTGCATGCTGCTGGCGATGGACTTGCGTTCGCGGCCAAATTCGGTGACAGTCAAAATCATTTCATCCAAGGAAATGTCACCATTGCCATCCCGATCAAGGGCAAAAAAGCACTCCTCAGCGTCGGCCTGTCGGCCGGCGCCCATGACGTCGATCAAATCCTCCTGGTATAGAGAGTTCTTGCCCTCGACAACAAAAGACATCCAGATACGCCTCGCCAGAGCCTCGGCGGTTCGGTTCTTCTCCAGAGCTTCCAAGACAATCGAGTGGGCCGAATTAGGGTCAAAGACCTTCTTTCCAGTAATTTCCTGGGCAATGGTGCCGAAGACAGAGGTGACCTTGTCGCCGACTCTGCCAACATCCTGCAGGATGCGCATTGGCGCCCCAGATCCCGAACGGCCATGCTTGAAGGTTCCCTTCTTGCTGCCGAGATTGAGCTGGAGAGAATCTTGGATGATGTAGTCTTCCTCGGCAAACTCCTCGCAATAGGCGGGGAAGAGGGCTCGCGAGGCGTCGTAGAGGACTCCGACAAGGTGAATATTGCGCTTCGACTCCTTGATCTTGTCGTCGAACTGCTTCCTGTGGTAACTGATGGAGATTAATTGGATCAGGACGCGCTCGGCTAGGATGATGGCGGTGCAGACCAGCATGGCCAGCAAAACCGACTGCATCTTATCGACCCAGTTTTGTTCGGATGTAATGAGCTGGGCAAAAGGTCAGATGGCTGGAGCACGCAATTCAATTCCCATTGGGACACTTACCACTGGAAAGGTGACCTGGTTCACAATCATCCAAAAGACAAAGGAGAGGGGCTTCTCGAGAGCGCGCAGCAACTCCGAGTACTTGCGCACACCGGGACTGACGACGCCGACCAGGAACTCGAAGAGGCGGGGCAGGAAGTGAGCAATGATCTTGCATGCCCAGAAGCTCAACCAGACGATTTCTATCCAAATGAAGAATTTCCGAGCATCAGCGCCCTCCTTTCTGGTGTCGGTTTTTTTGCCTCCAATGGGCCCTTTGATGACGCCCGTCTGAGACAGAATGATGGGAATGGCCAAAATCAGGGCCAGGGGAGCGACATAGATCATGTAGCGAGTGACAATGGAAAAGTTGAGAATCTTGGTGTAGAGGCGGCCCATGTGGTTGAGGGCCGTCTTCTCCTCCTTGGGCTGGACGCCGGGGCCCGTGTAGGTGCCGCCCTGGGAGTCGACCTTTTGCACCTTTCTGCGGCCGCGGTGCAGGAAGCCGCCCTTTTCGGTGTCCTCCCTCATGGTGGGGGCGTGCGAGGGAGTGTGGCTGACGACGGTCTGGAGGGGGATGTCGTTGGAGCCCATTTCGTCGGGACTATTGGGGGTGTTGTTCAACGGCTGGAAACCCTGGCGCGAGAGGCGGAACGAGGGAGACCTCGGGGGATTGGTCGTCATAAAGGCGGGCCCAGAGAGAGAGGGCGTGAGTGCGTCGAGCACTGAGCGAGTGTGGTGGTGGGGTGTGGTGGTAGAGACGGCAATTGAACGAAGGCCTGCCGTCGCTCCAAGAAACGCTACAACAGACGAGGGGGAAAAAAAGAGGACAGGCAGGACACCGGGGTTGCACGGCGGGCAGCAGATCAAGGGCGCGGCGTCTTTTTGAGGGCGTTGGAGTCGGGTCGCGGACGTTGGACGAGGACAGGCGACGCCACCCCTGCCCGGCGACGCAGGAACGCAGAGCTGAAACGCGCTGACTCGCTGGCGAATCCCAGGAAGCGATCATGCATTTGCCCTGTGCCAGTGACGGCCGCTCAGGCCAAAAGTACCGCCGCCACCACCAGAGCCATGTACGTCGTCGACGCACTACCGCCCGCTTGCTACCGTGCCTGGCAGTCTGCCGCCCAGGAGCGCCTGTCGTGCACGCCGTCGCCCACCGCCCACCGCCGCCGACCGCCGCCAGCATCCAACGTCCCCGTTGCGACGGCCGGCCTCTTGCTGCGTCCCAAAACACTCGCACATCCCAGACGGCTCCCAGGCCACCCACCAACCCACCGCACCCCTGAGGCGATCGGATCTGGATTCTCCCTCACGGCTATCGATAAGCTTTTCGCGGCCGGCCTTCCTTTTGGCTGTTGCACTATCGCCCTAATGCTCCGCTGGCCGCTTCTCCTGCGCCGCTGTCACGGCGGCTCTGCTCCACTGTGCTGCCGCCGTCGCGCCGCCTCTCCCCTCCAGTCCTTGAAACCCCATGGACCCAAGATCGACTGGAGACTGCATCTCATCGCTCATCCCGAGGTCTGCTCCCTCGCCCACTAACCGAAAATCCTGTTTGCCCAGCTTCCACCCGTCTGGGGGAGGCCCCCCCTGAGTCATTTCCTCCCGAGCTCGTCTCTTTTTGTCGGCCGATCAATATGGCCGTTCAAATTGCCCTGCTGGCCCCGTTCCTCAGGACTGCAATTGGAGAGCTGCTGCTTTGCCGCGCTCGAACCAGTCCCATGTCTAGCTGCGCGGCCCTGGGCCCCAACAAGCGCGTGCACGCGTAATCTGCCGCCCAGTGGCTGAATGCGGTTCCCCGACGCGGCCATTACTGCCCTTTGGGCTTAGCAGGGGGGCAGCCACACACGGCTGTGCGGCACACAAAGCCACACCTCACACTGAGCAGAAGCAACCTGCCCCCGTTTCATCTAACCATTGTCGCAAAACGTCAAGAGATTCGGTCCAGCCCGCAGCCCTCCCCTTTGTTGTCGACGCTGGTTGCCATGGCCTTGGGCGTGCTCGCGTTGGCGGATTGCGTGCCCCGACTGGCCCTCTCCGGGGTCCCTTACCGTCCACCTCACTCCCGGGCGGGGCAGCTTGGAGACCCCCAAAACAGCTGGCATGCCTTACTCCCCCCCTGGGAAGCCACCGTCCACTGCACCGGCGAGTTTTGACCAAGAACCATGGTACCGCCGTGGCCGCTCTCCGCCTGCATTGCACCAATGTACCCCCACTGCTCCTTGAAGTCTTTGTTCCCGACCAAATCTATCGATCGTCGACTCCCTTCCTTCTCGAGTAGCCTTGTCCTTGCGATTCGCCTGGATCAGCAGACGCACAGCCGAGTCGATATCCGACTGTGGACCTGTCGAATGCCTCGCACAGGCCATGACGTGGTCTTCGGCCTTGGGAAGAGCTGTGCTTCGGCACTCTCTCCGTCTACGCATGCTGCTAGATTACAATCCACCTATTTTTGCCATTGGGAGCATCGGCCCAGGGTTTCCAAGCCGGCAGGTGCTGCCTCAGGGGCGGCGGCTATCAATAGAGTCAATACCTGATCCCCTCCTTTCCAGTCAATGACGGTACTCTGGTCGCGTGCCGACTTTTTACAACCATGTGGGCCGACTTTTGACTCTCATCCATGCATGCCTGCTCCCCGTGCCAGAACCCTCGACGTGGACTTGAACAACATTAGCTAGCACCACAACAACGTAAGATCCACGCACTCACCGAGCCACGTAGCCATGCGTGGTTGCATCTCGATTGCGTCACTATGCCCTAGGCCAGTCCGGTCCGGATATATCCTGAACTCTGTCGTCTTTCGCTAGTTGGTCGAGCGCCGTTTCAGCAAGACGTGACCCTATCAAACGTCCTCTTTGCACCACGGCGGCACAGCTGTATCGACCTCCACATTCGACGGAACACTGGCCGTTTGGTTTCTGCCGACCAAGTAGTAGAATGAACTGTGAGCTCGTGCCCGGTTCGGGTTCCTGAGTGTAGGACAACCTGATTGAACAGATTGATGAGGGGAACGTATTGAATCCAAGTCGAACTACCCGCAACCATTGCCATCCGAATCTGTCATTGTTCAAGAATCAAGTGCCCCGACTAATTCCATTGAAGACGCCGAAATGTGCTCGCAATGGCTTTATATCTTCTCCGGCTCTTGGGCTAGGCAGAGCATCGCCAAAAGTCGATCCCCTTGTCAAGTTCTCAAGACGTCGAAGCAAGCAACACTGCCCCACCAAAACGACCGCATCCCCCAGGCGCAATGCTGGCGGCCTGGCTGATCACGACGTCTTGATCATTATAAGCAACCGGGGGAAGACAAGCAACGGTAAAACTGGTGCGCTGTGGGGTCATCTACTAAGCCAGGTCGTGCTGCTGACATGCAAACTTCGCCAGGCACGTCCTACGCGACACACGCGAACTCCGTGGGACAAAACCGCCATGGCCCCCCAACCTCCAGAACGTTGCACAGCATGGCGTTGATCCGCTGTAATGTTAGAACACAGATATTAAAGTAGCGCAGTCGACGCTCCCGCCAAACCCACACCGCAGGAACCTTATGCGCAACACATGCAGTCCCCCATCGCACGCAGCAGCCAGCGCCCCCAATATATATATCCCCAAACCCACCCTTTCTGGAATCAACCTTCGAACGCCTACGCCCCAGCTCACATGGCTAAAACCAACACGACAATGTTCCGATAGATTGCAACCCTTCCCCTCCCTCGGCTAACCACCGCCCTACCCAAATCATGGCAGATGGCGGCCACCTACCCAATTCAGCTTGGCTGCTCGCTCACGGCGCATCGCCCAATTGTTCCGCCAGCCTTACCCGCGGGCTAGGTCGAAGCGACGGGCAGGCGGGCAGGCGAGCGAGTGCGCCACCGGCTTTTTTGCGTGCACTGCATCGTACCGTACCGTACCGTAGTTGAGAAACGCTCCGTCTTGGCGGGAGGGTACGTTGTATTTGGGGTTTTGGAACGGGGCGGGGCTTTTGGAAAGCCCGGAGAGGGCTTAGTATGGCCTGCGCGCATGCACGCACGCACACACGCCAAAGAGAGGAGGGTGGTTGTCAGATACAGTGTCCGAGTAAGCAGGGGCGGTGGCACGGGTGCGATGGTTATAGGTAGGTGGGTAGTATGGCGCACCGTGGATCCTGATGAAAATTTATACGAGGTATTGGCTTTGCGGGGTTCCAAGACGGTGGTTTTTTTTTCCCCTGTGCTAACGCGTTGGCATGGGAAAGAAGGGTGTAGGTCGTGGTGTAGAATGATTGTCTACATTGCAGGCTTCTCGGTAAAATCAAGCCACGGACATTTGGACGTGTCTGTTTTTGATTGTGGGTTTTACTGGTTCCCCGTGTGCTTTTGGTTAGATTAGACATATGGAAGATGTTGCTTTTGAGATCTATGGTTCCTTAAAGGCTGATGGTGGGATATGTGTAAGGTAGTAGGGCGCCAAAATAACTACCAAGAAATCCTCCGGCACCCGTCGGATGGTTATATGGCTCAACACTCGCACATCGTGTTCTAAGCTAGTTAATGGCCTATTGGCCTCTAATTCGTTGATCCCCCCTTGTTACAAACCTTTATACTTTGATAATATAGCCCTTGCAAAAAGATACTACTCGTAAACGAGGACAACTTCGTACTATGCCTTTTGTCTTGCAGCAAAGGTCTTCGAACGAACAAATAAGTATCGAACGAATCAGCCACGAGAAAAGCACATTGGTCATGCGCCATGGCGATACACATAGCCTGCTTCCTGACCGGTGCGGGGTGTGTGGCTTAGCTGTCAGCACTCAAGAGTACATTATGCCAGGCTGTCCAGTCCAGTATTTCAAACCTCACATACCTACAAAGTCGGACCGCATGAAAACAGATATAACGCCTTAATATTAAGCCTTTTGAACTCTTCCATTGTTATTTTTATGGATCTGTCGATATAGATGGTCGAAGCCTGTCGTCATGCATCTTCTACAGATCCAGGCTGACGGTGATTCCAAACTCGTATCCTATGTAGTAAACCCCCCTAAGTATGC
Organism: Corynespora cassiicola; assembly: GCA_022059125.1. NCBI lineage: Eukaryota > Fungi > Ascomycota > Dothideomycetes > Pleosporales > Corynesporascaceae > Corynespora > Corynespora cassiicola. The sequence goes on along the minus strand of JAEUWY010000005.1, from coordinate 5,939,878 downwards.
TATCCTTTCGCATACATGGGGTTTGGATGATGAAGAGGTCACATTTGAAGACTTGGAGAAGAAAACAGGTAAGATCTGCTCTCTGGCCATAATGAGCTAGCCGCTGAGCACTATGGAACAGGAAAGGACAAAGCAGGTTATAGAAAGCTTGAATTTTGTTGCAATCAAGCTAAAAAAGACGGTCTCACTCATTTCTGGGTGGATACCTGCTGTATCAACAAATCAAACAGCACAGAACTCTCAGAGGCCATTAACTCCATGTTTCGCTGGTATGAGAATGCGGAGACATGTTATGTCTATTTACCCGATGTTTCAACCAGTAATTGGAAATCAACCCTGCGGTGTAGTAGATGGTTCACTCGAGGCTGGACCCTTCAAGAACTTCTTGCTCCAGCATCGGTCCAGTTCTTCTCGGCAGAAGGTGACCGACTTGGAGACAAAATTTCGATGATAGAGGTGAGTCTTGGACACATGTGATCTCATGGTACTTAAAGGAGCTCTACCTTAACGCTTTTCAACGATTATTTTATCAAGTCTCGACCGTGATACTCACAGCCACATAGGAACTTCATACAATCACGAATATTGCTGTGAAGGCTCTTCAGGGAGTTCCTCTTGATCAATTTACCATCGAGGAGCGTCTTTCATGGAACAAAACACGGGAGACAACGCGCCCAGAAGATATGGCATACTCTCTTTTCGGCATTTTTGACATATGTCTACCGATCTTGTACGGCGAGGGCAAAGACAAGGCATTTTTACGACTCCGAAAGAAGATTAGAAAGTCTCCTAGGAACGAATCTCTTCCTAAAAAGTCTGTCATCTCTACAAAGGAACCAAATGAAGTACAGGCGACCAACCTTTTCACTCTCATTCTTTTTGCTCTCGGTCTTCTCAGGTCTAATGTTACGCCATTATCAGACAACATCCAATTGTCCCCCACCATAAACATAAATAGCCTATATCTTTCCCAGCATATTTTCATTCTTACTTTGCTCTCCAGTCTCAGATGGGCAGCGCAGATTCCAAGATCATTGTCAAGTCTTTTTCCTGACAACATAATTCTAGAAGACATTCTGGGGAGGCGGCACAGCTTACAGACAGAATACTTCAGCGACTGGAGCGTCTTGGTAAAAATGTTGGAGTCTCGACTTTCCGACTGCCCTGGCTCTAACCACGTAGCTCGAGGCTTCTTTACCATCATAGACGTCGAAAACTTTGGACGGCGGATTGGCGCGAACAATTGGAAATACATTGCAGGGAAGCGCAAAAGATTCAAAATGCTCATCAACATCAGCGAGACGAAACTGATCAACGGTACTTGTGTAAGATGTGGTGAGCGGATCCGGAAACACGGAGATTCGGCAGGAGTTTGCCGTTCATGCGGTCTCTTTTGCAAGCACTACCGGAGCCAATCGAATTGGCTTATGCGAATGCTTCTAAAAGCCAAGAGGACCCAAAGATTTGTTAGTAGTCTTGCAACACCGGTATATCTTGGAAGAGAGACGTTCACGAACCTGCTACAGAGGCTCGGGGCTACGCAACGGATATTGATAACTAAAATGAAAATCCCGGTTATTCAGAGTTACTTTGAAGAGAATTGGAGGTTGACAAATAAATCTTCAAGCAGCAGCTCAGTCCCAAATGTCGACGGAAAGATTGAGGAAGTTGAAGGGGATGGCGATGTCCATGAAGATAACGATGAAAATAAACTGCCAGTCAGCAGGTGCAAAGATGCTTGGGCGCGAGATCTAGAACAAAAAGAACTCCGACATTTTACATCCATCTTCATCAAACAGGACTCAAGCCTTCACGACGCTGCATTCAACAACAATATTCCAAGACTCAATGACCTCTTATGTTCTGGCCACAGGGTCGATGACAATTGGGGGTATTGGGGGACTCCTCTCATCGCTGCCATCTTATTCGGCTCAGAGGATGCTTTGCGCATCCTACTGAAGGCGGGCGCTGACCCGCTCCTCTCAGCTGGCCCACTCGGATACCCACTCAACGCTGCCTGCTGTGCCGACCAATTCCCATCTTTCATGAAAATTCTCGATGAAAGCACAAAGCGACCGCATGCATCCCCTGGACGGGCCCGCCACTTTCAGAATGCCGTCGATCAAGCGCTATTGACATGCATGAACGAGAACCAAATGCCATATTTCATCCACCTCCTGCGTGCAGGCGCAAATCCTTTTACGAGATTCACGGATGGTAGGTCTGTGTTCGCCATCGGCTTGAGTAAGAGGGCCCGTGAGGACATCAGGCATCTTCTTTTTGCGGCTTGCCGTAGAGGGCTGCTATCTTCCCAAGAGACACTTTGCATTTGGTCAGCAGTAAAGCGAGATGAAATCACAGAAGACTTGGCGGGTAATGCGTGGCTCATGTCTTGCTGTAGTAACATCATGATGAACAGAAGCAAGATGTTGGAGGATAGAGTGGCGGAACGGGTGAATGCTTCTAAGCAGAACTTTTTTCAGCTTAAACCCGATCAGGGTTCGCCGGAAGAACTTGGTTGGAAGTTTGGTTCCGAGTATCTTGAAGGCTTTGGGGTTTGAAAGAAGAGTGCAAATTTTGCATAGAGGAGCCCAGTTTCTCGTTTCTTCGCGGGTAAGAGGCGAGGATCTTCATGATTGGAACCTTTGTCATTAAGTTTGTCGATGCTATACCTTGGCTGCCTAGGCAATCATATAATAGAATAGTCAGTAAATACTAGAGACTGGGCTTTTTCCTGAGGCTACACTCAGAATATATATATGTGTTATGCGGAATTGCGAGTGCGCAAGCGTTAAGCGCCTCGCAGTTGTGGGCACAGAAACTGCGGGGAAGAGGTTGAATGGCGCGAAAATACCCAGAAAAGCGTAAGCGTAAGCCCCCGTTTCAAGCTCCCGTTCGGCCCTTGCGCCCGCTCCTAGTCTGACGCCAGCACCCAATCCTCAACACCATCCCATCCCATACAAAGTGGCTGTGCCACCTTGAACAGGCCAAGCGCTTTTCCCCCGCCGACCCCGGACTCGCTCAGAGGCGGCGGGTTCTTGGGTAAATTTCACGCAGATTAAGCGTAGATTGGGTTCCGCGGCACCGCTGATCCGCCGGCGCGTTATGACCTCCGGTCCTACACTACTACTTATTACTTCGATATGAGCAAGGGCGGACAAATCTGACTGACCGTTTTATCCTGGTTGCGGGGACGTGCACTGGGGTCGAGTAGTCGGTAAGGGAGGGGTATTTAAGAGCTGGGCTTGGTACCTTGAGTGAGCCGGATTTGTTTGGTACCTTTTTTCTTGTGGTTTCTAGTCGAATTCTTTCGTAAAAGAGGAAGCCAGCAATCATGTATTTGGCCGCAGGTTTTGCGGCTTTGGCAGCTGTGGTGAGCGCGAAAGTTCCGCAGCCGGATGCTGACGGGAGGTACACGCTCCAGGCAGAGGGAATTAAAGCGCAAGTATGCTCACTTTGATTGAACGTGTATCATGTGTTTATTTTTGTTAAAGTCATATTTGACTTGTATTTTTCTAATTTCCATGTTCAATTGAGTACCTGCAATGCCGTTGACGGTGCTGGTCCATGACTTGGCCGCAGCTGACCATGACAGTTTATTCCCTATGCAGGCACCTTGACCAACCTTTGGGTTGCTGGTAAGAAAATACTTGGAGGTTTGCATGATAAAACTTAAAAAAACTAGACAAGAATGGCATTCAGCGTGACATTGTTCTTGGCTACGACAATACCTCTTTCTACCGTACGTCTCCCCGTCTATCCCATGCCCATCTCCCCTAACTTTTCCTCCACCCAGCCGTCGACCCTGGACACCCGGTATACAATGCCATCCCCGGGCGCTACGCCAACCGCATCGGCAACGGAACCTTCCAAATCGACAACATAACCTACCACACGCCCCTAAACGACGGCCCCAACACGCTCCACAGCGGGCCCAACAACTGGTCCTTCCGCTTCTGGAACGTGTCCTCGTACACAAACTCGAGCATAACCTTCACGCTGCACGACCCGGCAAACTCGACCGGCATGCCCGGCTCCGTCGACGCCGTCCTCACCTACTCCCTGACCCCCCACACCTGGCACATCACCATCGACGCCCTCTCCCCCGACGCAAAGACGCCCATCCAGCTCACCCAGCACACCTACTTCCAGCTCGACGCCTTCGCCCGCCCGGACAACAACCGCACCGTCTGGAACCACACCCTGCACATGCCCGCCGCCCGCCGCGTCCTCGAAATCGACGCAAACGCCCTGCCCACGGGCGTCATCGCAGACGTCGAACCCGGCTCTGTCGCCGACTTTTGGTCCGAGCCCCACCAGCTGGGCTTCGCGTCGGGGAATGCAGAGTTCCAGAATAACTGTGGGAACGGGTGTCATGGGTATAATGGGAATTGGGCGTTTGATGGGGCCAGGGATAAGGGGGAGGTTGCGCTCACGCTGAGTAGTGCGTGGAGTGGCATCAAGGGCGAGCTCAGGACGAATCAGGATGCCGTGGTGCTGTACAGTTGTAATTGGAATGATGGGAAGACGGAGTACAAGCGGACGCAGGGGTGGGAGGGGGAGGGGGATAAGTTTATCCCTAGGGATGGGTGTTTGGCGGTGGAGGCGCAGGATTATGTGGATGGGATTAATAAGTGAGTTTTCTCTCCCCTTTATTTTAGTCCTTAGACTTCACCGTCTACGTACTGTCGGTCTGGTGGACTGGATGCACACCGGAATACTGGCTAACAGTTTGGTAGTCCCGAGTGGGGTCGCATCCCGCACCAGATCTTCGGCCCTGGAGACAAGTACCACTGGGAGTCTTCGTGGACGTTTGGCTTGATCGATGAGGAGTAAAGGAACAGGCGGGGCGCATGAGGGAAAAATGGACCAATGACGCAAGATTTGTATCAAACACCGCGGGACGGATAACTCGGTGATTGTCCTGTCTTGGCGGGTACATATACGTCGGAGCATCGTAGAGGAGATGGGTTGTACATATTCGTGAACGTTGGAGGGGGAAAACCCCCCTTTAGTCCGCTTTTCAAAGTCATCAATGTTCATAGGTAGTAAATGTCTTTTTGTTTATCCGTTTCGTTACATATTTATCATACATGACACATGCACCGTTGCCAAAGTTGCGCCACATGGCGTTTCCCTGCTTGAATACTAGTGGCCTTTGAAGAATCTGCCCCGAGGTCTTTAAAAAGAGATCCACTCATGATAATTGGCCATCTCCATGAACCCATCCCCTTGGTAGGTGGTGGCAAACGTTTTCCCCGATAATGATGTCGACAAATTATGCTTTAGGGAGTGGTGGGTAGTCCCGCTCTTGCATATACACGAACCATGGTAGAAAAGCTCCGGGCCTTTTCTTCCGTTCGCGCCCTCTTCGCAGTCTGGATAGACAGGTTGGGGCATCAATTCCAGTGTAATGGCATTTCGTCGCTCATGTCAAGGTGGGACGAGGTTGTTCAGTAGGTTCGTTGCGATGTCCCCCGCAAAAAGCCTACACACCTGAAATTTGGCAGGCGCTTGCCATTGAACAGGGCATACGAGCTGTCTTTTGAAGGCTCCCGGACCCATATTGTTTTCAGCCCAAGCGTATGGATGTAGAGGGATTCTCGACTCGCGATTTCGCCACAGAGCTGCTCAACATCTGTAATTGTCGAATGATTTCCAACCCATTATGGTGTTTGCACCAGGCATATGATATTGGCCATGCACTTAATCACGAAGCCCGCTTCACACCTCCATAATACCCGAAATGCCATACTTGACGGGTTGAATTGGCACAAGCGGCGACGACGGAACCTTGAACGGCGAATTCGACGAACCAAGCGTGGGCGACGGCGACGGAATAATAGGCGTCCTCACCACGGGCCCCTCGGGCGTATACTGCGGCGCGATGAGCTTCGCCACCGGGCCGGGGCTTTGGGGAGGCTGCTCGCGGCCGCGTCCGCCCGCCGCGAGCCACTTGCGCACCAGCGGACGCAAGAAGGGTATCGACGCAGAGATGATGCCGGCATTCTGCTCGACCTGGCTCCAGATGAGCAGGTTGGCCGTGTGCTCGCCCTGCTTCTCCCAGCTCGAGAGCCACATGACTAGGATCCAGAGGCGCAGACACGAGGCGACGATGGCGAACATGCCAATGGAGAAGATGCCGATGAGCTCGAGGCGGCGCTTGGCGGGCATGGTGCGCAGGTTCAGGAAGAAGGGGATGGGCAGCAGCCATATGAAGGCATCGGTTGCGATGTTGAAGCCGGCGTTGAACAGCCAGAAGTTGGTCGGGTTGTAGCACTGCGTCGCGTAGATGCCGTAGAAGCCATTCCAGAAGACCTCAAAGGACCATGCGTCCGAGACAGGCCAGCATTGGAAGGCGGCGGCCATGAGCATGGAGAAGCTGGCGAGGATGACGACCCAGAGCATCGTTTGAACGATGCGGTGGAATGCCTTTTGCGAGGCGGCGACGTATTTGTAGAAGAGGAGGATGGAGGTTTTGATCAGGCAGAGGGCGAGGATGTAGTGGAGTCGGTAAAGCCAAAAGGTTAGCAAGGAACCCACGGCCACTGGTTCAAAGGTCTCTTTGCTCTGTGCACGCAGTCAGTAGCTGTATCGACGGACTTGGGGCTCGAGTCTGACGGTGACGTGACTGTAGTCCATGAATTGGATCTGATAATAGTTGACTACGACGGAGGCCCATGACGCAATCTAGAATACAACATTAGCATGGCGCATATCTTCAGGCGCGACTGTGTATCAATATTTACCAGCCCAAGTAGCATCACCCAGTCAGGGGCGCTGAGTTTGCGAACTAGAAAGTAGCGACTGTAGAACCTGGCGCCTGTCAGTGGTTAGAGGCACGCACGAGGCATGGAACGTACCTTAGCGCCACGACGATGGTGGATATACTAGTCAGAGCAAAGGCAATTACAAGCGACAGCTTTTCGTGAACTGCCATGGTGGCTCGAGTCGTCCCGACGACAGCGCTGGAGTCGCACAGGATGTGACCATCAAGCCTGGAGGGTGTTAAAGGGTCGACAATGATCGACCCACACGCAAGAAGAGAGGTCTCGGCTCCCAGGGGAATCTTCCCGCCTCAGCGGACCCGGAATCCAGATGGCGCTTGATAGATTTAAGTACGGCACGGGGAGCTGATGCCGTCTGCTGAAAATGGCGTGTGCAATGGCCGATCAAGCGCGAGCCGATTCACCTGGAGGAGCGAGTCAGGACAGTTCAGGAGGAATAGGGCGCGCTGTTGTGGGTTACGCATTTGGCCGTCAGGCATTCTACCATGGCGGCCCGGCACTCGAGTATATATCCACGGCCCTCTGGCGTGGCATTCAATATGCCATGGACCCTTTGGCATCTATTCTCATCGACGGGCACTCACCCCATGATCATCTTCCCCGCATTATCTTTCCATGGCTCGCAGGGCGTCGCACGCATGCAGCAGAGGCTTGCTCGCGTCGTGGCTAAATTCGATGCTCGCGCTCGCCTGATGGAGCGCCGAACCCCTGATGGGATGGATACAATGGGGTTGGGGTTTCAGCCGGGCACCGTCCGTACCCACGTCTCTTTATCCCCGCCAATCGTTCCGCCGGGACGCGGTGTTCGTGCCGAATGTGATGTGCACCTCGGACCGCTCCTTCATGCTCCGTCATGCTCTGCTTATACTTGTTAGGACTTGAATCCCCTGTCTCCTTTGTTTTGGTGGATCGATGATGCCATACGCACGGGCGGCGTGGTGTCGTTGGGCCACCAGATACGGTACCGGACGCTTGCCGGCGAGCGCGACCAGTTCGTAAAGCCGCTGCAAAAGGCCAAGTCCGATGCGCAGTGGAGCGCGCGTCCAAGTCTTGATGTAATCTCCCGGGGTGCTGATAGGATGCCCAACCTAAGCAGCTGCCGGATGGCCCTGTACCGACATACGGTGCGGCGGCAGCACCGCATGGAAACGTGGATGGGCGATTCATTGACCAAACGTCGAATGCAGGTCCGACATGCTGTGCAATGCGAAAACAAACAGTTTCTGTAGTTTCTGCAGCACGTGGGAGAGGCGCATCCATGAGAGCTACAAAGTCCGCGTGGAAAGAAGTGTTGTCGAGCGCTTCTGTAGGTTACAGCGTCTGGACCGCCGACAGACCGCCGATTGTAGAGCTGTTCCTTCTTGGGATGTGCAACCGCTCTAGGATTGAAAATAACCGAGTGTACTGCTAGAGCGAAGGCTGAAAAAGAATCTTCTATTGGCGATCGTCCTGGAGCCTGCGGCATCTCCCGTGGAAATCGGCGCCATGGGCTCGATAAGGATGAATGCGACGAGAAGAGCATATAATAGGCGTGCTAATTCACAGGATGGAGGGCCGAATGGAGATTGGCGAGCATGCCTGGGCCGACGCATGGCAACAACTCAGCACACCGATAGTTGCTGGAACAGGGTCTGGCCGAATCTCGCAATAGTACACGTCTTTTATCAGTGGCTGAGACGCGTATAGACACGGCCTACGGGTAAATGCAGGCTTCTCCAGCCTGATCGTATATGATGTCGACAAGCATCCATATCCCCTACTCAGATGGTTTTGCTTCGAGCTGGGCGCAATGTGCTCCCTTCAAGCATGCGTTTCGAAATGCCAAATTTTTGCGATTGCATCCAAAATATTACATATCGATTCTATTTCGCTCTCACAGTAATTTCTTGTCAAAAACAAAAGCACAAGGAAAAGTAGAGACAGAAAAACGCTAAAGGGTGAAACGCATGAGACGACTACAAACATAAGTCAAACATATTAGAAAACCTACAGGCATCGCCCTTGCCTCTTCTGTTAAAGCCAGATTTATACCATATCAAAAGGGCCCAAGTCGACTGGGCAGAGCGTTCCGGGTGGAGGAAGCTCACCAGTCGCGAGGTAGTGAGTAACGTGGCCCGTTGAGCATTTCGACACCGCATTCTGAATACTATGCCCAACAGAATCCTGCAACATGACCACCGCCCCTTCGAAGAATTGGGCCATTTTTTCCTGAGCCGAGCTGACCGGATCAATCCTTGGGTTGACGAAGAGGATCGGCGTCCTCGTCTGGACCCTTTTGAATTCTGTCAAGCTGTTAGTATCTATGTGGTGTAGACGAAGAGATCATGGGACTAAAGAGGAAAGATTGACTTGCCTTTGATGGTTTGGTGCTCAGGAGGCGTAAATCGTAGCTTGCGACATTGTGGGACAATGACCTGGGTCCATTGCGCACCAAAATACTTGCTTATGGCCTTGTTTTGTGCATACAGATCTTGCAGCTGCTCTAAAGTAGAGACATTGTATCGGCCATGGCTATCAGTACAGGCAGTGAGGATCCGGGGTTGAATGCTACTGTACTGTTCTGACGTCAGAGTGACCGGGAGGCCCATCTGAGTAGCAACAGCCATCATTGTTGCATTCCCCTTCTCCAACTCTGCCAAATCTGAGGCATACTGTGGCCAGTTGTACCAGTTGTACGTTTCCCCCAATACACGAGTCTTGAGGGTCAAGTGTGTAACCACAACAGGATACTGAACAAAGTACGGATCTGTGACGGGGATCGATGTCTCTTCCAAGTCTGCTATCATCTTGTCAAGCCTTCCCTGCATGGCCTCGGCGCTGGTGTCGTTTGCGAAGAATGCGCATTTTGGCCCAGCCTCGAAGCAGTATTCGAAAAATGCCTTTACTGCATCGTCAGACTGGCGAAGACTTGAGTTCCAGGAGCCCCAATAGTAGTCCTCTCCATCGACGTTGGCGTCGAGAATAAACTTGCCCACTCGATCAGGGTATAGCTGGGCGAAGGTATCCCCAAGTAAACTTCCATACGATACTCCATAGTAGTTTACCTCTACATCCTCACGGGGAAGACCCTGGCTTTCAGCAAGCAGTTCAAAATAGTGCAGCATGTCCCCAGCAATGGCAGGGGTGTTTGCGTAATTGGTGTCGTCCGAGAGTTGTGCAGAACACCAATCGCCAAATCCGCCGGTACTGACAAAGTACTCCTCGACAGACCGTGGACTTAAGAAATCGACATCCGTATGCGCCCTGTCAAACTCATCGCGAGCGATGGGGAGGCCTTTAAAGCAGTCCAGGTGTGGTCCGCTGTTGTTTATCCCGCGAGGATCCATTCCTATGATGTTCCATTCGTCTCCAAGCACCATCGGCAGTTTCGAAAAATGATCTGGCCGGAGAAAGAATCCGACTGCCGAATCACCAGGGCCGCCAGGATTGTATAGGATGTCGCCTCTTGCGGGCTGCTTTGGTGCATCGTATTTGATAAAGGCGACATTCGTCGTTCCGACTGACCTGTCCTCATAATCGAGAGGGACTTCGAGGTTCGTGCATGTAAAGTTTTCAAAGCAAGGAATCCACTCGATGGTCTGGGTGGTGGGGACATCTTTGAAGCTTGTCACCGTCGTTTGATTGGTGCCGTTGCTCTGGCGAGCGGATATGGGATTTGTTTTCGCAGTCACTGCGAGTGCAGCGTGAACCAGGTAAGATAGGCGCATGGCCATATAGAAAGATGATTAGGAAAATGTGATATCTCAAAATGGACGAAAAAGTGCTTTGCTTAAAGACACTAGGTGAATGGTGTGTATATGTAGTGAGTTTTTAAACTTTTATACGAGCGCCTGTATCACTTTTGGGCCACCACATCTCAGTGGCATTGCAATGCTCGCGTTGGCAGGCTTGGGATAGCCACGGGCCTTAGCGATCTGCCAAACAGCGCTGTACAGCCACCCAAGGCACTGAAACCATCTTCAGCTTAGTCAATTTTCTTTTTCCAGCGCGACTTAGCCTTTCAAAGCCAGAATGCAGCGTTCGCCAAGGCTGGCAGTGCGCATAACCCACTCTACACACCCCATTTGTCTTAGGAGGAGAGCCTCACGACGTCATAGGCCTTTTATAATTCGATCTGCGATTGATCTTGGCGTTTATCTTCAAGGTAGATCCGTGGATTTAATGTAAGGCTACCCGTAGACAGCATGTGTGGAGATGAGACTGGTTTTTGCGCCTGCACTGTTTTATCCCAAAAAGGTTAAGCGCTTTGAGCCGCGTCGCTCGATCGCACTCGTTGAGGCTACAACTTTTGGCGAATAAGCGTCGGACTACCGAGAGACTGTACAATGCCTAGCCATGAGGCCACCATATACTTGCTATGCAAACATTTCGCAGAAGTAAGGCCCTCCCTTGGACAACGTCATTTGAAATTTGTTTAAGTATTCCAGCGCCAAGCCCATGAACGAATCCTTGAGCTTGAGACCACAAAGGGGATGCTCAATGGCTATGAGCGAATCAATTTGCTTATAACAGGAACATTGACGTCCTTGTTGCGGTTGCTAACCTTGGCAGTACTTTTGAATATAAGTATTGCACGTAATGCAAGGCTACAGCACCTCGCCTCACCGTCGTCTTTCTGACAAGCTCTAGCCAAAAAAAGCCATCAAAATGTTACTAAAAAGCTGGATAGTACTGCAGATACATGCAGTCCTTGTACTATCGGTCTCACAGAATGAAACAATCAAACAAACTCTTATCTGGAACAACTGCACTGAAGAAGTTTCCGGGGGCCTGCCAGCCGATTGTGGTCAGTTGGCTGTGCCCCTTGATTACACTGATCTTGAGTCTGGAGGTACCCTGAACCTGAGTTTGATTAAGATCAATGCAACCAAGAGTCCCTCCAAGGGCAGTATTTTGATCAACCCTGGCGGACCGGGAGTCTCAGGAGTGACCGACATGAAGTTCTCTGCACTGATTTTTCGCAGGTAGGATTCAGTGGAGCCTGAAGCTACTGAGATGCCAAGCTAATATGTCACAGTCTGATCAATGAAGACTACAACATTATTGGATTTGACCCAAGGTAAGATAGACGGATAGAACAGCTTCTTTGGGCAGACTAGACACTAAATTTTGCAGGGGCACAGGGGAAACATTGCCGTTTACTTGCTTCGATGATCTAATCGAACAGTTGCGATTCGAAACAAGCACGCCTGCAGCATTAGACGAGTCTGACACAGCACTTGGCAAGGCATGGGCGAACTGGGCGTTGTATGCAAAAAAGTGTCAACAAACCTCTGCGGATGTGGGAGAACTAATAGGTACTGCATTTACGGCGAGAGATGTCATGCAGATTGTAGATGCACTGGACGAAGATGGCATGCTTCGATTCTTCGGTACGCTTACCTATGTTCTATCTTCATCCGAGTTATTTGAGACTAATTGTTTCCAGGTCAATCGTACGGAACCTTTTTGGGTACAACGCTGGCGGCCATGTTCCCTGATCGCATCGATAAGCTAGTCCTTGACGGAGTAGTCAATCCGCATGAATATTCAACTGGCTGGTAAGCCTGCATTACTTTCAAGTCATATCCTTATCTAATTCTATGTATTAGGGAGTTTGACCCTGCACCCATTCAGGACATTGCTCTTCAACAAGTTTTCAGGCAATGCATTGAAGCTGGATCCCCTGCATGTGTACTTGCGGGCGAAGGCGCCACAGTTGAGAGCCTCACCGCCACATACCGCAATCTCATCCAGCAACTCAAAGCAGAGCCGATTGTCCTGGGGAGCAACTCCACCCTAGATGTCGTCTACTATAGCGACATCATGCTTGCTACCGAAGATGGCATCCGGCAAGCTTTGTCCTATGCCACACCGTTCGTCGGGTATTTGCATTCCATTCTGGAACGCAATGCTACGGCCTACCAGATTTACCGCGCTCAGCTCACTGCTCTGACCCAGCCGGGGTTTTCCCAGAAATCAACTGCCATAGATTCTTTATATGGCATCCGCTGCAGCGACTCGAAATTCCGCGCCGAAGAATTGGAAGACATAGCACCACAGCTCGACAAGATCAATAATGCGACCGAGCTTTTTGGAGGTTATTATGCATCTGGGTATATACCGTGCTCCAAATGGCAGTTCAAGGCCAAGGAAATCTATTCGGGAGACTACACAGCAAAGACGAAGAATCCGGCCTTGTTGATTGGGAGCCCATGGGATAACAGGACACCTTTGGTCAGTGCGCATAATGTGAGCGCAGGCCTGGAGGGAAGTGTGGTGCTCCAGCACAACGGACTTGGTGTAAGCAAACTATGACTTACAGGCTATAAGCATTCAGGGATTGGTATGCTAACTCTATCTTAACAGCATGTCGTGATATACAGTCCAGGACAATGTGCCATACAAGCTATCCAAAAATACTTTGAAGATGGAACACTGCCCTATCCCGGAACCATTTGCGAACAAGATTTCGGGGTGTTTGAAGGGAAGTCTATCCTTGACTCTTTTGGCTTGGGTGGTCTAGTTGCTGAGGGGCAATAGAGCTAGATTTACCATCAACAGAGAAAGCAATATGCGCTTAATGGGTCTTCATAAAGCTCATAGATAAACTAGGCCAGATTTATTTTCAAATCAAAGTTATTAGGAATGTTGGTTGTATCGTACATTCCACCTCCTGGCATCGCCCATCCTCGGAGTAGTTGACTATCCTCGTCGAGCAACCGGGATTTTTCCTTTGATAGCAGTCTCAGTACCTTTGATCCCAAAAATATCGCAATCAACCATACTCCACTCACGATCGAAAACACGACCGAGGTAATTGACTATGGAGATCTTGTCGTCTTGGTCTCGAACTTGGTATGCGAGCCTATGGAAAAGTTATTGTCAGCGAGCGCATCATTGAAATACCAATGCTGCAAGTTTCAATGTGTATCTCTGAAGGGAATCGAGATTGAATGCATCTCAAAGTCGTTGTGTATGGGGATATTGCTGACTGACATGCCGAGCAATCGCCAATGAAGGGACTCAACAAATTACATACCCATCGATGACTCGCTCTGTAGAATGAATATCCTCATCTTCAATCACCAAATCGCCCTTGTCGCATTTTTCAATCGTGAATTCTTTACCTATCCAATACGCCTGTTCAAGCGGTGGCTCATCATTCAATTGCAGGGCCTCCCGGATCCGCTCCTTAGTCATCACTTCGCCGCATAGCAGTATCCATTCCGAATCCGAGCCTTGGCTACTCATAGGGTTGAAGGATTCATCAATTATGGTAGGGGTATTATCATCGTAATCAGAGCTATTGTCGGAGCTGTCGCCATCGTCGTATTGCTGGTTCGACGCGCGGTCTTGGCCTTGTTGTCGCTTCCGGCGATGCTGTTCCAGCGGAATGGACGCGATGGACGCGTAGGACCCCAACCTGGACAGGGCATTCAGAGTCGCTGTTGAAGGTAGGGACTGCGCGAGTAGTACGGGAGATGGCGGCTCTCGTGCACGGGCAGCATGTTGAGGGGGCGAAGGCGAGCGGGGTCGCGGCGAGCGCGGGCGTAGTTCTTTGTGCGAAGGTGAGAGGTCAGAGTCCATTAGGAAGAGCTATGGGCTGATAACACAGGTGCCTGAGGACGTGGGTGAAGGGAAGTTTTAGGTATTCGGACAGGAACCATGGGTAGACGATGTGAAGTGACGTGAAGGAGAAGGAATGAGATTATGTGAATGCAGGTACGAGGCATGGCGCGCGGTCACGTGAAGCGCCACGGCGCTTCCCTGAAAGGTGCCCTCACCTGTCAATAGCACGGATATATGTATAATTATGTCCTTGATAAATTATCAATATTCTGCCACATATTGAAATGCTATGTATGATTGGACAAGAGGTCATAAGTGAGAATCTTATCAAACGCTCAAACCAACGTTCACATGCCAGCCATGGTCAGCACCACCAGCTAGACCAGTAACATATGGACAACGCATCTGCATACCTTGTTTGTTTTGGATTGTTTATTCAAGAGATGTGGGAACTGATGGCGCATCAGGTGCCTATTATTCCCAGTGGTATATACAAAGAACTGATTTACGGGCGCCAAGTCCCTCACACATCCGCCGCAATACAACTAGTCAGAGAGGTTATATCTGCCAAAATTATTGATATTCAATTATCCAGTCATTGTATCATTCCATCATGTCACCGAGTTTCATCGAAATGCTATCTCCAACCCAACCTGTCGGTAATGAGAAGGACAGTTTCAAACACTTTGAATAACGCACAGTATATGCTCAAGCTAATGCAAAGCTATTTGTGATTTATACATGCTTGCATATTAGTTATTCAATATACACGCACAAAGTCACTAATAAAATAATCAAATGTGTTTTGACTTGGAAAAAATTACCATTACTCTCAAAGGAGCGATAGGCAATTTAATTTACAGAAAAAGATCCCATCGCAATATCTCAAAGGAACGACGTCCGTAAAAAAAAGTCCGGTCCGCATTCTCAAATAATCGAATTTACATGACACATCCTTCAAAAATCCTCGCGCAGACACTCTAGTCGGCGCAGGTGTCGCACTCCTGGCAGACGAAGCTAGTAGCCTGGCTACCAGCATCAACGGTCTGACCGTTAGCGTCCACGAAGTTGTGGAGGTCGGGAGCTCCAGTGTCGGGGTACACGAACGCATCGCCATGCGGTGTGCAAGTATCGGCGGTGCTGTCGCCAAAGTCAGTATCCCATCAAACCAAAAGACTGGAAGGGGGGGAAAAGAAAACTTACTATGTGAGCCTGCAAAGAACGCCTCCCTCGGGCCTGAAGGAGCCCAAGTTCCTGAGGAACTGCTGGGGAAGCTGCTGGCACTGGTTGTCGGCGACCTCGATGGCGACGCATTCACCGGTGTAGTTGGGGCCAGTGCAGAGCTGGACGTCCGAGTCGTCGATGCCGTCGTTGTTGGTGTCGACATCGGGGATGGCGTCGTCCCACTCGGGGGCGTCGGGGGTGTCGATATCGTCGTCGCGGACAGCCAGGTTCTTAGCTGGCATGGCGGCGGCGGTGGCCAAGAGGGTGAAGAGAGCAGCGACGGTGGCGTACTTCATTGTTGCGGTTTGAATGCGGGAATAGCGAACGGGTTGTGAGTTGTTGTGGGTATCAAGAGGATGTTTGAGATGTTGGAGTGATTGATGCTGGATGATGCTATTGAGGAGGGCTAGAGGGTGTGCTTTATACGCTGGGAAATGTGGGCACGATGCTATCTACGGCGGCGTGCGGAGCTTGCGGAGCGTGCTCGGATGGCAGTGAAGCCTTAGCTCGACGACGTTTTCTCTTGTCGGGTAGCGGTATAAGCCCGGTTTTCTCGGTTTTCTCTTGTCAGAATCGGTATAAGCCCGTCCGCCGCAAGCTAATGTCATTTGCCCGTGATGAACATGAGATGCACCAAAATTGACAGTCTGGGGTGACAGGGAAGAAGCTTCTCGTTTGATTGTTTTGCCGGCAGAACGTAGGGCTGAGCCACGATGATTAGGGCGAGGTCGTCAGACTACCCGGCCTTGGTGACGATCAACATCATGTGCTCCAGTTTTTTTCCTTGGTGGCCAGCGTGGGCGAGCGTTGCAGTGGGCCGGGTTGCACTGCGCGCAGCGAACAATGACATAGTCGGTCTAGAAACGATATCACTCCACCTCGTGCTGCACTCTTCGTCGTCCGGTTCGATGTCCGCGAAGGCGCATGATCGCCCGGCAGAGGCTGTCGTATTGTAGAAGCTTGTTCGCTTCGATAGTGTTGTCGTGAGCTCTTTGCGGGTTAGCTACAGCTGACCCCAGACGAAGGAGCTTGGTTCCCCGCGAAATGCGTGGTCGCGGTAGTGCCCGGCTACGTGACGTTGCGGTTGGGGCTGCGCCATAGTGCTAGTGTTTCCGAAATTAGATTTGAGCGAGATGCGCCGTGACGGCACCAGGGGACCGGCGTATTTCGACGCGTGGGGCAGCTAGCTTGATTCCAATATACATTACTTCACAGCTTATACACAAGCAGCTACTAGGTACTTCATAATACTAGCACTACGCCGATCTTGCCCAGAAGCCCTGCGCAGAGAGCCTGAGAAAGACAAAGGACGCGGCGGGCTCTTTTGATGGCGGTCAACTGTCTTGCGCATCCTGGGCAGAGAAGCTTGCCAATGCATCTGTGTTTCGAAATAACTAGACGCGTAAGACTGCGGCTTGACGAGGTACTTTGGCAGGTGTAGGCGCTGTATTCTTGGCCGGCAAGCCTGAGCTAACAGGCCCGAAAAGCGGAGACAAGGTTCGTTATACCACCCCAAGGTTATAACTGAGGTACACTCTCAACCACGTAACTTTGCGATGATATCATGATAGCAAAGCATCTCTCTAATGGACTCGGTATCAAAAGGGGGCCTACGTTAGACGAGTGAAAGTACATGGTAAAGCTGCTTGGCTTCACATCGCCACTCCAGCCGCCAAGGGCCAAGGTGTTGCAGTGTTGATCGAGGGACTATGACGGCCTTGGTTGAGAAGAACATAATTTCAGCCTCGATTCCAAGGAAAAATAAACCCAGGAGTTCAGATGCACAATGGCCGCACTGCGTTCAAGAGACAAAGGACCATCTTTTCCCACTGGCACAACCTCTTCTCTCGTTACACTCCTCGAAGCTTTACCTATCCCCCCCCCCCCAGGAATGGCATGGTTATGGGCCCCTCCTGAACAGTCAATAACCCTCAACACATCCGATCCATTGGCTGTCAATCGCTGCCACGTGGCAAATTCGGCACAGCTGGACGGCAGCTGGAACTCGGGTTCGACATTCTTCCTGCGCCTCACCTCCAAGGCGCTGTGCCAACGTTGAACAGCTGCATGTTGATTACGACGACTTTTGAAAGCTTGGCATTTCTATACACGGCATACGGAGCCTCTTTCTATTCAAATGATGTTTGTCACACTTGTGCGTTACCTCTCGTCTTTCGCTACCACAATGCTGCCACAGCAAGGAGCCTTCGTAACCAGACTGTTGAGTGGGAGAAACTTTCAGCTTGCGTATTAGTGGTTTTTTCCACATGCAACAACGCCTGATTGATGCCCTAAGAAGCGCAGTAGAGGCTAGAAGCGAGACCCCTGTGTGCTGCGCCGAGGTGTGATTCATGAGCCTGTCTGCTAGAGCCACGCCGAGTGTCTTTGCTCTACCCACGTTGATCATTTGAGCTTCAGGTGACAGCGATGAGGCTGAGGATGACCTAATTTTATGCTGAGAAGCATATAGAGTTATTGTTTGCATTTAGTCATGCAGTCCAGGCTTTGACAGGGTCTGATCCATTACGTAGCCTCACATCACTGGGTCTAATCCACTTGAACATGTTGTTTTGTATCCACTTTTCCCCACATGTTAATTTTAACGACTCTCTTACTTTCTCAGTACATTGTTTCCATTCATGTAGATGGTTTACTTCCGTCCCGCTGAGCGGACGACTGGCTCCGTGGGAGGCTATCTTATTCTTAGCTACACTTATTGTATTATTATATTCAACACAGCGTAAATGCTGCAACTCGAGCAAAACATAAACTGCTTGGCATAAATGGGCCAAACACGGCCTGTCAAATCATAAAGAAATGAATGATACATTTCTAGAAGATGAACGAGAAAGGGAAACCAGGAAGAGAGCGTCAAGGTGAGCTAGCCATTGTACAATTTAAAGCCTAGAGCAAAATGACAACATATGCAACAAGCAAAACTGTTCAGAATGTTTTGCACGCAAAGCGACTGAAGTGTGCAATAGTCATGTTTACTTTCGTAGGGTGGCGAGATTCTGAATCGGCTCGAACACAGTCTAAAGTGAACCCAGGTTAACCTCTTCTTTCCTACTCTTCACCATGACCTTTTGCCTCGGATCAAAGAATCGATCCGTCCCAGAACGTATATTTGGCAATCGCCCTTCTTCAGTAAACTTCCAGTCATACTTAAGAAGCATGTGCATAACGACGATCTTCATCTCGTTACTAGCAAAGAAACGTCCTGGACATGTATGCTTCCCGTATCCAAATCCAAGGTGCTCGGGTGAGCCAGTGACAAAATTCCACTTGCTTCGATCGGTGTCGCGTAGCTTCAAAAAACGATCTGGTTCAAATTTATCGACGTTGGGGTATAGAGTTGGGTCTTGAAGGCGGTGCTCAACGGCCAGTCTGTAGCCTTTGGGGACGATTGTGCCGTCAGAGAGGGTGATGTTGGTCAAAGCAAAACGTTGCATTGCAACTGTAAGTGTGAGAAGCGGGGCCATTAGTAGAGCTGCAGATGTCACTTACGGTCGGTGATTGGGTTCATACGCTGCGATTCCTTCAACGCACTATCAAGCAGCGTCATCGAAGTCAACGATGTCTTTTTCCAGCCATGAGTTGAAAAAGTCGAAAACATTTCCTCTCTGAGCCGTGAGATTGCCTCCTTATTCTCAATCAGATCAGCCATGAACATGGAGATTGTCTCTGTAGTAGTATGCACCGCCACCACCACTAGTAACAGTTGAAACTCTGCAAAATCAATCTTTACCCCCTTCGCCTTTGCCTTGTCATCGAGCCAACTCAGCATGTCGGCAGTTTTCTCGGTAATTTGGCCGTCGGCCTTTCTTCGCAGACGATCCTGTACGAGTGGGTTAATGATTTTCCGCGCTTTGGCAACTTGCTGCCTACAGGCGCGAAGTTCGGGAAACCACCACTGCGCAAAAGGCCGCAATAACGGATGCAGTCCACGGAGCTTTCGAGTTGCCATACCCCCTTGGGTGACATAGGATAAGGCAATTTCTAACCATTCTGCGTTATTAGAGAGTTCCGGACCAATAAAGACGCGGCTAGAGATGCGGGTAATAAGACGGTGGAGGAAGGGTTTTAGTTGAATGGCATTCCAATCAGGAATATTTCCTAGCATTTCCAGGAGAGCGGCTCCCGCTTCGGCATTAATAACTTCAGTAATGGAATCTATTGATGTTAGTGCCCCAGTCAGATAGTTCAAAACTTGTATTCCATACCCAAAGAGCGGGTAAGATCGAGCCGGGCAACTTCTTGTATGACTCCATGATAGTCAATCGCTAGGACCGGAGACAATCCTCCATAGCGAGCATAGCGAGCCAAGGAGTTCTTCACAAGAACAAGGTCAGTGATATCCATGAGATGGGCGGTGTATCCTACGTTTACAATAGATCGACCAAAGTCAAGTTCCTTCATGTTACGGATTTCACTTGCGAACGAGTTTGGCAAGAAAATTGTCGGTCCAGTAGGAGAAATCACCGCAATAGCACTTTTCATCTTGAAGGTTTGTTAGCGGATGTATTCCTTTTACATATAAATCTCCATTACCTTTTTCAGGCCTCCATACAACAGCTCCCAAGCATTCGCCGTCCATTGTTCTCTCGCCTTTGAATGATTTGACAAGGCATCCTCAGTAAGCGCATACCATGTCGCATTTGTACTAAGCCCTTTGCTCAAAAAAAAGAGATAGAAAAAGCCCAAGGAACAGCCCAGCACTGCAGTTGCAATTGAAGGAAGAGAAAATGGGTAGGGAAGATGTGGGATAGATTCGGTGACACTCTGTTTTGAATCCATGATTTGTATCACGAAACTCAGTTCAATGACAGACAAGACACTCGGGCAGTTTGCCTTTATATCAACAATTTTCTCCGGCGTGAATTTCCATTTCAAATGCTTTCGAGGCTTTGCTTGACTTTTATCGCAGGATTGCGTTCAGGCAGTTCTGCATGTTGACAACAATCAACATGAGTGTATGTGTAACATAAATGACCGGCTTATTCTGTACATGACTGAAAATTCACCGTTCCTTCTTTTAATAGAATATTGAAAATGGCTCTCGAGAAATACCCCGACATGCACTGTCTGTAGGTGGGTGTGGGGTATTGCTTAGTCTCGGGCGCAAATTATGGTGTCGGCTCGGCGAAATAATTATGGCAACGAATTGGATTATCGGCCTTTGTACAGCCCAGGGAATCATGTTCGGCACGTTCCATTGACGACTCGAGGCAACCATGATTTTGTATAGAGAACTGGTGTTCCGCGATCCAGTACTGTATGATCCAATTTTTACTTTCATTGTCAACACTGCTTAGATAGATAGTACCTTATGCAAAAACATGTCGCACGCTAGAATCATATGTACTACTAAGCTTGCTGTTTGGCTTCTATAGCGAGCTCAACAATAATGTACCAACTTTTTACAATGCAAGACTACAGTCTATACGCATTTGTCACGCACGCAAAAAGCTTGTTTTACCAGCCCTTTAAAATAAATGCGTTCTAAGACCTTAGAATTGAAACAATAATAACAGGAATAAAGAAATCGTTCTGCCCAGTAGCAGGATCAATGATGTGTGAACAAATCTTGATTTTTTTTTTCTCACTTGGTCCGTGCTTGATTAGTACAGGTGAATATCGCAGACGCGTTTCCGTCCGATGTTTCTCCTTAATGATAAGAAAAATAAGTCAATTCTCATTGTTCTTCATAACAGGTTACTGTCGTTTCACACTCTTACTGCCTTCCGTGACTTTGGTGGCATTTCCTATCAAGTATTCAAGTAGAATAACCAAACGTAACTAGACAAGGAATCCAAAACCCACTGATAAAACACGCTAGGGCTGCCCCTCAAAAGTCCCCCGTGCTATCAAAGCGTATTTGAAACCCCTTTTGTTGCATTCCCAGAGCGAAGAGGCTAAAATACCTTAGTCCTTACAGTGAGTTTGCGGGACTATTGTTGTGTTTCTTTCTCTCGAATCAATATTCTCGCTGATAAGTCCGGGAAGACCAACTCGTCGTGGACCGTGTTCTTGGGTCTTCCCTCACCAGGGCGAAAGGTAAGATCGTATTTAAGCAGAAAGTGAACAACAATCATTTTAACCTCGTTGCTAGTGAAGAAGCGGCCTGGGCAGGCGTGGTTACCGTATCCAAAATGCAGCCAGTCACGGTCTATGCTAGTGAACTGGTGACGGTTCTCTTCAGCTGGATTAAGACGTTTGTTGTAGTAACGCCACCCGTCAAAGCGCTCTGGGTCGTGGAAGAGCTGTGGGTCGGCTGTTATTTCACTAGCAGCTACACAAAGCTGTGTGCCTTTAGGGATACGGACGCCATCCGAAAGGGTCAAAGACTTGTGAGCATAGCGTTGGAAACTTACTGCAATACGTTAAGGCATACTCTTAAATCGTGGTTTTCTTAGTAATCAGACTTACGCAGTTGTGGGGGATTCATCCGTTGGGATTCTCTCATGAAGCTGTCTAGCTTACGCATGCGAAGCAATTTCTTCTGGTCGAAAACGCCATCCTCTTGAATCAAGGCAACCGCTTCTTCGAGTATAGGATCAATGTATTCCGGGTAAGCGCAGAGGTCATACAATGTTTGTGTGGCCGACAATGCCGCTGGAGGAATCGAAGCTTGGCTCATGATCAACGCCCGGTGAGCTATATTCGCGGGATCGCGCTCGTCGTCGGTAGTTGCAAGGTCTGTCATCCACTGTAGAAAGTCGTTCGGCTTCACATAACCTTGCAGATTCTCAGCCTGTTCTTTTCGGCGCTGTTCCACAAGCGGAACAATTATACGTTGGCTTTCTCTCACGCAGTGTTCCGCCTTCCATGCGGTTGGTAGAAGACGGTAAACAACGGGATGAAGAAAGACCGGAAAGAGTCTTAGTATAATGCCACTAGCAATAGCAGTTTCCGTGTACTTCATAGATGCTTCGAGCCACGCTTCGTTTTTGCAAAGATCGGGTCCAACAATAACGTGAGCGTTGATGCGAGTGATGATGCGTGTTAAAATATCCCGTAAATCTATCTCCTCCCATTTGTCTAGTGGTATTTGTTAGATTATTTTCACACCATAGGTAAAGATAATTGGAGATGAAAGGGCGCTAATGAAAGTAGCGTGAGTTCATACCTTTGCACTTAGGAATCTCTACAGGCGTGACAGATTCAAGTTCCTTCTGCATGATGGGTATAAATATGGGTAACGACGGTGTTAATTTAGTTAAAACGGCTTTTGTCATGATATGACTGTCTACCGTAAGCTGCAACATTGAATATTTGCCTACAAAATTCTGCAAAGAACAAAAGTTAGTAAACAATTCTATTTTATAAATTCGTCTGCACTCCCCACATCATGCATCACTGATTTTTCTTTCAAGTTACAAGAAAAAAATACTTACACGATAAAGTCCATGAGCGAGACTTAGCTCCGAATCAGGGAGAGATCTCAGCTCGTTCAAATATTTGTTCGAAATGACAAGAAAATCGATGTCACTACGAAGAAGTCTGAACATAGATGTTTTTCCCTGCGTTAGAAACTTGGATTAGCTCTGTTCTACATATGAAATTTACTATGTTAGAAAGACTGACTTGATTATATCCTTGAGCAATTATGGATGAGGCATTCCTGCAGAAACGATATCGGAGAAGGAAGGTTGGTTCTAACCATGACAGACGACCAACCACTGGCGCTTTGACATTGTCTTTTGTGTGTATAAAGAAACTTAAAAGGTAGGAGAAAATGACTGCCCCAATAATCGCTGTACGTATATCTTCCATCTTAATCAAGTTAAGTTAGATTCTAGATTGTAAAAGCAATTGACAAACGATAACGAGAGTATAATGCTGCTTATAATCTCGCAACTATTTGTTTTAAGAAATAAGAGATGATTATGCAAGATGTCGGATAGCGAAAAAAACGCTAAAGATAGCAAACTACAGAGTATGAACTTGAACTTTGGCAGCATCACGAATTGACTAGGCTTGCTTAAACTTGGACAAATCCACCGGTTTTACTAGCCCAGATAAATCTGCCGGTTTTGCTAGCTAGGACAAATCTGCTCGCTTTGCTAGCCTAAATAAATCCACCGGTTTTGCTAGCGCCGACGTCGCAAATGGAACCTCCGTCAGAACACCAAACAAGGCTGACGCGTTCCACCCACCCTGGATGTACGAGCATGCACCAACTTCGCCGCAATTGTGCCGGAAGCCCACAACTATCATGAGATTCGGGGCTCTTCATGGTTGTAGCCGAGACAAAGCTACCATCTTAATGAGTGTATAGAGAGTTGTCTACCTCGGGGGTATTCGATATCACGTGACTTAATCATATTATCCGATCACGTGACGCCATCATCGACCAACCGAGCCTTCGCTCTCTCTATATATTCTACCTGGGTACGTAGCTCGCTTTCTACATAGGTCAGCTTGATATTAGTTTCTAAACTCTATATACCTGCCCCGAAAAGAGTCAAATTACGCAAGCAGCACACTGAAAGTATCTCGTACCAAACTTCATGGAGGACCAAATCTTTATTCAATCTCGCCTCATTGATCCGAATGAGGCCCGCAAGCATGGCGCCTTCACCACACTTCCCATCCGCATACACAAGCGGAATGACATTGCCGATGCGACCGCTCGCAGAGTACTCCGTGATTGGGGCCATCATATAGGCGATGGCATGGAAAAAAAGGCCCTAACATCGTTCAGCCATTTAGGCAACCTAAATGCCTTTACCTACACTGAGGCATTGCCAGAGAGATTGGGTGTATTGTCTTACTTGCTCGACCTTGGGCTGATACATGATGGTATGTTTCCCACTTGCAATGTTACTTTGAGACGAGTGGAAGCTAACTTGACTTGTCGTATAGATGCTTCTGAAGGAATGGGCATAGAGGATGCCATAGCTGAGCACCGCGACTTCGAAAGATCCTTGGACATTGAACCAACCGAGGAGCCTGCTCAAGGATCCCGAGCGGACAAGCTCAAGAAGCTTGCGGCTCAAATCCTTCTAGAAGCGGTTCGCATCGACCGCGATATGGGAATTCACATGTTGGAGATGTATCAGAAAGAGTGGTTAGCCATTGTCGAAAAGAACGATGACAAGGAATTCGGAGACTTGGAGGAGTACTATACCTACCGAAAGTGTAACTTTGGAATGAGGTAAGTATCTTCACTCTCTTTATGGAAAACTTCTTGGCTAACTTAATTCAGGGCATTCTGGCCTATGGTCGAATACGGCATGGGTTTCCGGTTGACTAAAAAAGACCACGAACTTATCAAGCATGTGTTCGAGCCCATTGAAGAAGCTCTTATGCTCACTAACGACTATTGGAGTTGGGATCGAGAGTATGAAGCTTGGAAGAAGGATGGCAATCGGCTCGTCAATGTGATCGACGTCGTAAGGCGAACAAGGTCGATACCTATTGCCGCGGCTCGAGATATTGTGAAGCAAATGATCATCGAAACTGAGCAAAAGTATGTTAAGAGGAAGAACGAGTTCTACAAGGAACATCCTGGTGTCTCGCTGGAGGTGAGACGTTGGATCGAAGCCGCGGGATGTGTTGTGTCTGGTAGTCATTACTGGGCAACAAGCGCACCTCGTCACCACGCCCGGTTTCGTGAATCGTTCTTACAAGAGAACTCTTCGCTCTTACAAGAGCACTCTTCTCCCGACGTTTCCAGCGAGACTAGTGTTCCTAGCGAAACTTGCTCTAGTTACACCTCCTTTGCTACGGACGTGTGCGAGGACCCCGGAGCCAAAGATATACAGGTGCCGAAAACAATCATGAAGATGGAGAATGGAAAACGGGGGCAAAAGAGGCCCATCGAAGATGAGCTACACCAGAACGGCCTGAGAAAGAAGCTCCACGCGGGATCCAGCTGGGAAATGCCTGATGACATGGCGATTCAATCTCCATGCCGTTACATCAGATCCTTACCTTCAAAAGGGGTCAGATCGATGCTCACAGAGGCGCTTAATGTGTGGATACAAGCCCCGCGAAAGTCTGTTAAGGCTGTAGAGCAGCTAATCCGTTTACTCCACGATGCGTCACTGATTCTGGACGATATTGAAGACGACTCACCGCTCCGTAGGGGTAAAGCGGCCACACACCTCGTCTTTGGGCATTCTCAAGCAATCAACAGTGCAAACTTCATGTTTGTCCAAGCCGTTCAGCAAGCACGTAAACTCTCGAATCCTCATGCAGTCGACATTGTGCTACAAGAGCTTGAGTGTCTGCATTTTGGACAAAGCTGGGATTTATTTTGGAAGCACAATCTGATCAGCCCGACAGAGGAAGCATACATGAAGATGGTGGATAGCAAGACTGGCGGCTTGTTTCGTATGCTCTTGCAGCTTATAGTCGGTGAGAGCGAGCAGGCGCCTAAATGCGGCGCGGAAAGGCTGACACGACTCGTGGCGCTGCTGGGCCGGTTTTTCCAAGTGCGTGACGATTACGTTAATCTGAAGTCAGACACATACGCCGAGCAGAAGGGTTTCTGTGAGGACTTGGACGAGGGCAAGTTCTCTTACCCAATTGTGCATTTTCTGCAGCATGCACCGGCAGAGTTACGAGCTCATGTCATTAGCATATTCAGGCAGCGGCCGAGCGGTGGGTCAGGACGAGGGACCACACCAGTGTCGAGAGAGGTCAAGCAACACGTGTTGGATCTCCTCGAGTCAGCAGGAACGCTTGAGGCTGTGCTCGAATTGATACGTCAGATGGAAGTCGAGATAGTCACCGAAATTGGGAACTTGGAAGAGATTACTGGCGAAAGCAACCCTATGTTGCGGCTTGTAATCGAGAGACTAAGCGTGCGAGGGCTAATGTAAAGTGTTGTTGTTTGTCGTACGGTTGGGTGCGGGTATTATAGATAGAAAGCTTAGAAGAGATTGTATATATTGTATCGTTTGTGGTATTCCAACTCAGCTTATGCAGAGATCATCCTATGGCATTACTAATAATAAGATTCATGTCCCCGATAGCGCTTCGGTGCTCAGATATTTTTTTTTGGTTGTACTACACAAATTTGCTGTCAAAGAATCGTCACTGCTAAGCATTTTACCCTGATCCTTTTTCAATGAGGTGCTTTATAAGTTTGATCTTCGGGCCATTATTATTTGATGTGAATACAGAATGTCAGCTGTGTGGAGCATACGGACTGGAGTAGAACAGACGGACCAAAATGTGTTAGCCAGATCAAACAGTATGAGGTACATCATCTTGTGAAATACGAGTGGATATCATGCGCAACCTTGTTATGATGCAGGACTGCCAAAAAAAGACATTTGGTAGAATTTCATGTACATCAGGGCTCAATCACGGAAGGAAAAAACTCACAGAGCGTTGTACGATGGAGCTGTAACATTGAGAAATTGTACTGATTTTGGGGCAGCTTATTGGAGAATCATTTCTAAGGAGTCACTTTGAGGGGTTCTTTAAGAACAAAACCTCTGGCGAACCTTGAGGCATTCTCAACACAATGAACTAGAAAATCCAAGTCCAAATCATTTACGTGCTCGTATATCTCTGCAGATAACCAATGTAGAAAGACAATATAGAAAACAGTTCTTTGCACCCTCAAACTCTGTTGCTTCAGACGCATGCAGTTACAAAACAAATATGATGAAACGGGTATAGATAGATAGGGACAGTGAGCCAAGGTTGGCTGCAGTCACAAATGACATGTCAAACAGAGTCCTTGCGTTATTCCAAACCGACAACAGATACTAACAGTCGTATCCCCAACCACCTGAGAGGCTTCTGGCTATATCACCACCCCGAGAAAGGGCGCCTGCGACCTGTAAACCCTGTGCTAGAAAGCCCACAGCATTATCAACACCTGCATGTCCCGTACTAAGAGTGCCGGGCATCGGCGGATCGGCCGGGCGAGCTATCACGCCCTGCAGCTGCTCATCACTGGCTTCGCCCTGGAAGCGATCGAGGACCAACCGGCGGATGCCGACGTGCCTAGCAAACGTCAGTGACTACTACTTCTAATGCGATACAGAAAAACATACCATTTCTCAAACCATTGCTCCTCACTCATAGTCGTGTATCTCTTGTTACCATGTGCATCGGTGGTGGAGAAGGGCCATTCGGCCCTGACGACGGCATAGCGTTTTGTCGCAAAGAAGAGATATGGCCAGGAGAAGATCCACAGGAAGGACAAGTAAAAGACCCAGCAGACCCATTTCTTCAGGCGCCATTCGTTGATGCGGCTGGTGGTGTAGATGTCGACATTCTTGTCTTCAATAGGAAAATTGATGCGAATCTTCCCGCGGTAGTTGGTGCTCCTGATCAGTCCTTCGAGTCGGTTTGTGAGATGGGTTTCGTCAAAGCCGGTGATCTCACGGCGCAATCGGAATATCCTGAGCATCCTGGGCGAAGCGCAGTATCGATGGCACCATTCCTTTAGCTCTGGCTTCGGCGCGCCGACTTCAATGTCTCGCTTGAATCCTGGGGCTCGCTTCTTCAGGATCGTGCCGCGATGGGTCTTTTCGCCATTCTCTACGGTAACGAGGCGCATTTGCGAAGTGTCGCGGTCGTCGAAATTGAGCCTCAGATAACGTTGTAGGTTCATAACGATTCGGAAGTCTGTAATCTCCTTCGTCTCCTTCTTATCGCCCTTCTTGACCGTTTGCTTGTGTGTGCCCATGATGTACACCAGGGGGTTGGGGGCTTCTTGCGCAAAAGATCGAATCCCGTCTTCGAGATAGGCCGGGTCGGAATCATATCGCTTGTCCATCAGAGTCTGCGTCTCACACACTTTAGGCTTTCCTCCTGAGATGACGACGACCTCGTCGTGATTCCTTCGATTTGACGGAGGGGGTAGGTGTCTGATTAGTGGCACATTGGTGGCGGAGCCCTCTCCTGCCTCACTATCAGCATACGAGGGTGGCATGGCATTGATTTCTGGAGCATCATCATAAGTGTAGTCGTCGGGGGTGGTGTGTAGAGACACAGCATCGGGGTCGTCGCGGTACTCCGCTGCGGGCTGAGTTGCTCTCCCCATGGTAGACAACTGGACAACGAGTGAGGAATGTGTACGAAGCGAAGAGGGTGCAAGGATGGAAAAGACTGGACGGCTGGCCTTATAATTAAAGTCAGGGACGCTCAAGGGGTCGGCGCTACAGTGTCAGCCTAGAAGCGAGGGCCAGGCAACCACAGCCCGAAGGATCGCGATACGGGCATGCAGCACGGTGGCTGTTGTTTGCATTGGAGAACATGTCGGACTAAGAGTGATTGTACGAGATCAAGGCCACAGCGTCTGATGTGTGCCGGGATGAGCACTGTGATAGGAACCAGAACACGTGCAAAATGCCTGGCGGGCACTGAGCGGGGGTCTTTTCGACTGCTACTCGACTGGCGCGACGAGGAGGGCTGAGGATAGGACGCCAAGGCGCTAGGTCGGACCCCCGAAGCTTGATCTTCGGAACCAAAAATATTTCGCGATGCTCCAAACGCGACCAGTCACTCATTAGACCGCCCGCTCCTCTCCACCCGCTCCCTCTCCTCGCCCCGCCTCAATCCTGGCTGCTCTATGTGCCCCGCTGCTGCGCCAGGCTCTCTCCCGCAAACCATGCAACATCGGTAGCTGCATTCGGCGCGCTCTATACTCGACCAGTACCATGGCCACCATTGACGCCCTCCCCCAGGCGGGACAGACAGTCCGTCATGAAGGGAAAGAATACACCACCATAAAAGAAGGCCTAGCTCATATTCTCGTGCCCCAAGGCACCCCGACTTCGACCGACCCGAAGATGTCAAAGGAGGAGACTCAGCGCCAGCAGGTCTTTTACAACCCGATCCAGCAGTTCAACCGCGACTTGAGTGTGCTTGCGATAAAGACATTTGGCGAGGATCTAGTCGAGCGCAAAAGCGAGAGGCACCAGCAGAGCCAAAAGCGTAACCGGAACAAGAGGAAGCCAAAGCAGGAGCAAGAGCAAGAGCAAGAGGCGGCTGCGGAGACATCCGAGTTGGCGTCAAGAAAAAGGAAGCTCGACGAGGACAGTGCGGCTGGGGAACAAGCAGTCATTCCTGATTCAGCGGATCAGCCTTGCAAGAAGACGAAAACTGCAGAGAGTGGCGAGGTTGAGCTGGCTGTGGGGCCAGGCACTGACGCTGCTAGTGCGACTGAAAGTCGGCCGCCGTGGAGGCCTGAGTTCAAGATTCTCGATGCCTTGTCTGCTACCGGACTGCGCGCCTTGCGCTACGCAAAGGAGATACCGTTTGCGACCGCCGTTACCGCCAACGACATGTCCCATAGCGCCACCGAAACCATTGCCCTAAACGTGCAGCACAACAAGCTCAAAGACACTATCCACGCAAATACGGGCAACGCGATCGCATACATGTATGGTTTCATGGATGGCAAGGGGTTCGATGTCATAGACCTCGATCCGTATGGGTCGGCAGCACCTTTTATTGATGCTGCTGTGCAGGCCATCAACCACGATGGTCTCCTTTGCGTCACCTGCACCGACTCGGCAATCTTCGCGTCGCATGGCTACCTGGAGAAGACATACTCGCAGTATGGTGGCTTGCCTCTGAAGGGAGAGCCATGCCACGAAGGCGGTATCCGACTTATCCTACATGCTATTGCTTCCTCAGCTGGCCGCTACGGCATGGCCATTGAGCCTCTGCTTTCCCTGTCTATTGATTATTATATCCGCGTCTTTGTTCGTGTACGAAAAGCCCCTTTGGATGTCAAGATGCTGGCGGGTAAGACCATGGTCGTCTACCACTGTGATGGTGGATGCGGCTCGTGGACCACCCAATTCCTGGCCCGTAACAAGGAACAGGCCAACAAGAAAGGGGAAGTGTTCTACAAGCATTCTTTTGCGCAAGGTCCTACGGCAAACGAGAATTGCGAACACTGTGGATTCAAGACTCATGTGGGTATATGCTCACAACCATCGAGACAGGTCGTTAACATCGTGTAGCTTTCAGGTCCCATGTACGGCGGTCCAATTCATAATGTCGGATTCATAGAGAGAGTCCTGGCCCAGCTGAATGCAGCTGATAAGGAAACCTACCCGACCATGGACAGAATCCAAGGGATGCTTCACACTGCCCGTGAAGAGATCACCTTTGGCATCAAGGAAGAGACCGACAAAACCAAGGAGCTTGGCCCTCTGATACCAAAGGCGGATCCAGCCAAGGTAGATCACCACCCATTCTTTTTCATCCCCAGTTCGCTGGCCCGCGTCCTCCATTGCTCGGCCCCTTCTACCGCTGCGCTCCGTGGAGCTCTCCGTCATGCCGGCTTCAGGGTCAGCATGAGCCACTGCAAGCCTGGATCGCTCAAGACAGACGCGTCTTGGAGGGATATCTGGCACATCATGCGGGAATGGGTTCGCCAAAAATCCCCCCTAAAGAAATCTCTCAAGAAAGAGGTGGCAGGCTATGATATTCTGTTTAAAGACGCGCAGCCCAGCCAAGCTGCCCAAGATATTGTGGATACCGACACATCGAAGGATGGCCCCAAGGAGCAACCCAAGGACGAATCCCAGTCCAACGGCGAGCTGAAGCCAGAAGAGCCCAGCCCATCATACAAGGGTGTGGATTTTGAAGTCAAGTTTGACGAAGAGTTGGGCAGGGACCACGATAGAGGAAAGTACGTCCGATACCAGCTTGCACCGAGGGAGAACTGGGGCCCCATGTCTCGGGCAAAGTAGGCAAAGTAGGTGTGAGGCCTACCTGATGCCGAGCGAAAATGTTGGGTTGGCTCATTGGTATATACCAAATTCCGAATATACATCCCAGATTTTGGAATGCCATCAAACAGTTCTTCTAGAACTAGTAATACAACAATATTGACAGGTAAAGTCTGCAAACCCAATTCAATCTTTTGCAGCTGCTTGATTTTACTTGGTTGCGCAAGAATTTCGTCAGTGATTATGTAAGTCGGATAGTAACTCCGAGAAGGATATCCACATCTGTCACCGATTCCGGCGTACAAACATGTCTCCACCAACGCACATTATCAGATAAAACTCAATGTTTTTTTGGTGGAGCATGATCTGATTCTGTGCTGGAGCACCATGGTGTGGAGTTTGGGGCACGTTGGTTGAGTTCTGCGGATGGGCCTGGGCCGAGAAGCATCAGATTCATCAGCACAACGGTCGCTAGGCATCCAGAAATGTTGAGAGTGGCCATGGGATTTCTAATTTTGCCATGTTCTCGTCAGGGATGCAATGATTGCGATACCATCTGGCGCGCTAGCGGCTCCAAGCATCCACAGATCGATCATGTCATCGCTCCGTCACGTTCGGCAGCCGGGGCAAACTTTATTCCCTGTCAACACGCTTCTCCACGCATTCTAGAGAGAATGGAGATCTAAGCGGTATACTCCGCTGCATGCCTATTCGTTCGTTGTTTCGCACCGAGTCTCATATACACCAAACAAGACAGGATAAACTATTACTTGTGTGCAGTGGAGCTTAGCCGCATCCCCAAAATCTCCGGTGCCTGCTGCATCACTTCCGGCTTGAGCTGGTCATGAAGTCATGCTTACTACCGATACCAAAAGATATTTATTTTTTTAGTTGTCATGAACGCGTAGGTGTAATCTTTGTGGTGAGAAAGTCTTCAGTGGTGCAGTCAAGCCAATTGATACATAAGGTAGCCTTCGGCCCTGGTGCCATATCAATCACTCACTCTAAGACAAATTGATCAATCCATCAAGATGCTCCCCAGGGCTTTTTACGCGTCGGCTCTGCTCTCGACGTTGGCGGCTGGTGCTCCTGCACCTCAGGTTGACGGATACAACAACGCTGATGCGAGCTTCTCCGTGAGCCAACCGGAGGGTCCTGTGGCCACATCTTTTGGTCCTGATTCTCAGATTCCGGTATGAAGACTAATGGTTGGGCTGTTATTTGTGCTGAATTTTATAGGCCATTCAGACTCAAGCCCCCCCTCCGCCTGTTAGGCTGAGTCCTGACCCCACTGGTGCTACCAGCCATGGACCCTACGAGGGAACCCCCACGACTACCGGAGCTGTGATGGCCGACACGACTCTGGCGGATTCGATTGATCCTCTGCCCCCTAACCCAACTGCCACCTACTACAACCCGGAGGGCAAGTTGCTCAACCCAGCTCCCGCCCCATACACGCCCAATGGTAAGCGGTGCTATGAATTGCATTCATTTCAAAAAACCTAACAATCTTCTAGGAGGGCTCGGCACAAACGGCACTGAGCCCCGCTACATGGTCAACAGCGACTTTGACTTTGAGTCGATCGCTCTAGGGCTGTACCAGGAATGGATCGAATTGGACCTCTTCAACAATGGCCTTGCCGTCTTCTCGGATGATGACTTCCTCGAGGCGGGCCTCACGGCCGAAGACCGCGCCTACATTGCCTTCATGGCCATCCAGGAGACCGGCCACGCCACGCTCCTGAGCAACATGCTCGGCGAAGCCGCCCCCAAGCAATGCACGTACAACTACCCCTTCCGCACCGTGCGCGAGTTCATCGACTTCAACCAGAAGCTCACGCGCTTTGGCGAGTCGGGCGTCTGGGGTTTCATCAACCACCTCGACAGCCGCGAGGTCGGACAGATGCTTTCGCAGTCCATCGCTACCGAGGCCCGCCAGCAGCTCAGCTTCCGCCAGATGCTCGGCCTGCCACCCATGCCTGTCTGGTTCGAGACGGGCATCCCGCAGTCCTGGGCCTGGACCTACCTCGCGCCGTACATTTCGTCGTGCCCCGAGGGCCAGACACGCCTCGCCTGGCAAAACTTCCCCGGCCTGCACTTTGTCAACCAGCCCAACCCCAACCGCGTCTCCGCAAACGACACAGAAGCCGGTGAGGTGGTGGGCAACCGCACTGCCGACCCCTCCGACTCGACCATCCCCGCTGACGAGTCGTGTGTTAATGTTAACGTGACGGGATACTCGTGTGGCCCTGCCATTGCACGGAACCGCTCTGAGCCCTTGTCCTTCCCCGGTAGGCAGGTGAACCTCACCTGGGAGGCTCCCGGCATGGCTGTTGGACCCAACAACAGCTACGTCACTGCTACTAGCGCTGGCGAGCCGCAGTTTGTGGCTTGGGTGTCGCAGCTCAACCTCACCTACACGCCGCTGACCAAGACGGGAGACTTTGAGGGCTTCACGTATCAGCCTGCTGGCGATGTTTTCGAGGGTGATCCCAT
Source organism: Corynespora cassiicola (assembly GCA_022059125.1). Lineage (NCBI taxonomy): Eukaryota > Fungi > Ascomycota > Dothideomycetes > Pleosporales > Corynesporascaceae > Corynespora > Corynespora cassiicola. The sequence continues at coordinate 5,906,160 of JAEUWY010000005.1, read as the reverse complement.
TGTCAACGGCACCATGTTTGTTGCCCTCACGGATAGTGACCTCTTCCTCACGCCGTTCAACTTGAGCATGATCAACCCTCATGTTGTGGCGTTGGGGTTGTACCAGGCTGGTTAAAGAACGTCTAGTACGTCTGCCAATTTGTACTAGAATGAAGGATGGTGGTGGAGATAATGATAAATGATGGTTATATGTTCTTTTCATCGATAGGTGCCTATTATGGACCTCAAACGTTTAGTATGGAGAGACTGTTGTATGATATGATAGCGCGGTTATGCTACCATGAGAGATTGATCAAATATCACGATTCGCTTCAAGAAGACTTTCCCCATGACTTTTTCAAGTGTCATGAGAACTGCACTACTGTTTCCACGTTAGCTCATATCGTCAGGATATGTCAGCCTCCCCTACACACATTGGTGCAAAACAGTTGCTTCCAATCAAGTGCCTTTTGTTTAAAATCATCCCAGTACCAACATCACACAACAAGCCAGTCAAGTGGAAAAGACACCATTTCACATAATATCCTACAGTATATGCACTCCCCGTACGCATAAACGCACGCCACGCCACCTCTACTCCCGCTTGGTACGTCGGATCCATAAACACATTTACCTCCACCATCCCCTTGCGCCGCTTTTCCGATTCCCGCAGCCCATCCATCGAAAAATGCTATTCTACACGAACGAACAGTGCAAAAAAGGGTAAAGGGGGAGAGTGTAAAGAACCCATTTCCCAACCGGCAAGTAGAGACAAGGCAGCATCGTCCGCAAAAAGAGAACGAGGAAAAAAAGCCAAAAAGAAGAAAAAACACCCCTAGTGCCGTTCCATTCCTCGTCGTCGTCAAAGTAGAAAGAAGAAAGGGATGATTTGAAATTGGTAGCAACCTGCCAGCCGGCCAGTCGACCCCGCCGAACCCCGCCCAACCGTCTCAACGCCATGCTTTTATTTTCGGTGGGGACTAAGAAAAGAAGAGAAGAAATATTTGCCCAGAGCTCATCACGTTCACCGGTTTCCTTTCCTTTCCTTTCCTTGCCAGCATTATATTCCCCATTTTTGGTTTCGTCGTCCCTGGACTACAAACGACCAACGTATCGTGTCGTGAAGCCGTCATGAACCAGATGAAACGAAATTAAAGACGAGGTACTAAGGTAAAGAAAGAAAGATAAAGCTCCCTGGCCATGCAGTTGTCGCAAAGAAGATTCGACCATAAACCCCGATACGCACGCAAATGCAATGAGCAGACATTAGTGGCCCGCAGCTTGGCTGCGAGCGCATGAAATGGTTCCTAGTATCGTGGACAATGGCACGTGAAGTGAAAATATGCCATTAGACAATGGGTCGGGGACTCTGCTGCGCGTGGGTGAAGAGAGCGTTGAACAGGCGCTCAACCTGTTAGTTGTTAGCAGTTGATTCTCATAATTTGAAATTGTTACAACATACCTCTGGCGCGGCCTTGACGAAGGGCAAGTCCCAGAATGCATACGTGCGGTTCTTCAAGATTTCAAGGAGGGTGATGATGAGTCCCCACGGGTGTGGACGGTGCACCAACAAGCGCTCCAAGAGCACCCTCGTGATGGTCTGCTGGACGTCTAGGACCTGGCTGTCGTTGTTGGGTGGTCCAAACAGATGAAGGAGCGCGTAGCTAAAGTATTGCGTATGAGCATTAGGCCAACGGAGCTGGTTGGCAATGGCACTAATGAAGTGGAACTTGGCCTCGGGACGAAGCTCATGAGCGAGCTTTTCAAGCAGCTTCGCCGCCGGGGCTGACGCGTCGAATGCGGAGGTCTTGCTGCCCTGCGCAGCCAATGCGCCATTTCCAATGTAGAGCACCAGCGCATGGATCAGCACTGGGTCAGCCGAGGTGGAAACAAGCTCAAAGCCTGCTGGCTTGGGCTCCGCATAGTAAGTAGCATTGCACACCTTTTCAATCTCAGAGCTCTTTGGCTCGGATGCTCGAAGGAGGCCATCAACGACATCCTTAATGCTCGCATTGCGAAGAATTTGGTCAATGTCGACGCGGATGTGCGGGACTTGGCGGTTTTCTTCCAGACGGTGATCGGCCTTGAGACCGGTCGAGAAAGGATCGGGCATCTCGGTGATGTTCGATGGGTATGCGCTGACAATCAAGTTGCGAACCTGTGTGCAATGCATAGGGATACTGTTGCAGAAGCGGAAGTGATTCTCGGCCAAGAACTCTGGGTAATCGTGGTGAATGACAAGCAGTACCCTCAGGACGCCGCGGTAAAAGTTCTGCGCGGCGATTGTCTCGCCGGTGGGCTTGATCAGTTGGCCGGTAAAGGTCAATAGAACCTCCATCAACTTGGCGTACAGCTCCCAGCGTTCGTCCTTCTCTTCCAACATGGCCGGAATGAAGATGCGGTGGGAGATCAAGGACAACCAAGCAAAAGAGAAGTGAGGGAAGTTCCGTGGCTGCAGAGCCAGAAGCGCCTTGGCGACCACAATGAAGATGTCAGCCTTGAAACCAGCAAGGGCATTGTCTTTAGCCGCCTCGTTGAGTTGGAACAGGGCAGTAGAGAGCAGGCGGAAAAAGACCTTTTGGTTAAAGCCCTCTCCTCGGCTGGTGTGGTTGCAAAAGACAAAGATGACGACAAGGAGGATCTGCTCAAGATATTTGGCTTTGCTCTCCTTGACTGCTCCTTCGTGCTCTCCTTGGTACAAGACAAGATCAACAATGAGCCTGGCGAGGGCATCAACTTTGACAGTAGCCGCATCTGGGTTGCCAGCACCAAAAGGCACTGGGTGCTCGCGTTCATAGGCAGAGACAGCCGCATCAACACAAGTGCGAATGAACTCGATCGAATCCTGCTGGGAATCGAGCACCTTATCCTGGTGCAGCTGGTAGATGAACGCAGCAACTGACTTCTTGGGCGTGTCTGGGTGCTGGAGATGGACCCACTCGTCAAAGATGTACTCCAACTGGTCTTTGTGTCCCGTCGCCGGTGGCGTCAAGGCCTCATCGGTAGGCGCAACCTGCAACTTGGACATGATGGTCTTGCCAATTTCAAGGTCTGGGTCTTCTGCCAGCCAGTTTGTGAGAGCGTCAATAGATAAGGCGAAATCGGCACGCAGTGCAGTCTGGTGCTCGCTCAACAAGATCTCATCCACCAAGCTAGACATCATCTCGACAGCAGCTAGGCGTCGCTCTTGGATAGCCTTGGAAATTGTGGTATTAAGTCGATGCATGTCCATGAGACCAACTTCCATAAGCGAGACCATGACGGTGGCGTTGAAGATGCGGTCGTCATCCTGAGTTGCAAGCCACAAGAGCACTTGTCGAGACGTTTGCACAGAGAGCTGGCACAAGCTTCCCAACAGGTGAGCCAAGATCTCGACCTCCAGGCGTTGCATCTGGTCTGAAAAGAGTGCGTTGGTGACGGTGCCAGCAATACGGAAGGCAAAGGAATCCTTGTTAGGGCCGGCGAACTCGATCGTGGAGACAAGCTGGTCAAAAATGTGATGAATGGGGTTGTTGGCTTGAAGGTCCGAGATCCGTTCCTCAGGTGCTTCCTTAGCAATACGTAGCAACTCCACCCAACGGTCTTCGATGATCTGCTGAGCGCGCTCAGGGCCTGTAAGTTCCATGTAGCCATTCATTTGCTGTTGCGCAGGTGGTGCGTGAGATGGCTGCAGGCCTCGGACCTGAGAGGGTTGAGAGGGTTGGCGAGGTTCCGCTGGAGCAGCTGCAGGCGTAGGCAGGTTCGGCACCGCCGCGAACTGATCTTGCAAGACGTCTGGCACCTGGCGTCCGCTATCCTGAGATGTACTGTTGGCATGCGGAAGGCCGCGTGACTGCCTTCCAAACTCTTCATAAATGGCCAATTGCTCTCGGTTCAAACCACCAGGAGTCTGCTTATAAGGCTCGGGGATGTAGAATGCCCACGGGCTGATGTTAGCCTCCTTGAAGGGCTCATTGGGTCGGGTGTTGCGGAACATGCGGCGGATCCGTAGAGATTCTTCAATCTGCATGTCAATCTCGGCTAGGGACGAGACCTCGGCGGCTTGCTCTACAGTACTGCATACGAGGTCGAGGTTGTCGTTGACAAACATTAGGACATGGCCCTCGGGAAGTGCTTGTTCAGGGAGGTCGCGCGCCATGACACGGATGTTATTCTGAATGCTCATGCGCAATGGCTCCTTGCACGTAACAAGGGCCAGTGCACCTGAGAGCGACTTGACAACCGTGTGCGCAGCATTGCGCATCTTCTCCTCGTCCGGTTCCATAGCAAAGTCCTTGCTGATGAGCTGCGAGGTCGAGATGGCGGCAATGGTGACAGAGCGCTCCACCACGGGCGCAATAATCTCTTGAATTGCCTGCTGAACAGCCGTGAGGAAGATCTTCTTGAGTGTAGCCGGCGGCACAACGCTGTTTCCAGATGGCGGGTAGACGAGCTGGTTGGTGAAATCGGGCAGGGCCGCCGTGATAGCCGCAGATGAGAATCGCTCGCTCGGGCCGCGGTGGGTACGGTTCAGGTTCATGATGGAGAGATCGCCAAAGCCTTCCAAGCCATCCGGAACAATTGGGCCTCCCATGAACTCCTCCTCTGCCTGAGGCCTAGTTCGGATGCTGTCTGAGGGAAGAATGTCCTTGTGGTCAATGTCTAGCCCCTTGCACAAGACTTCAATCTCAAACTTTTGATTGAGTTTCAAGTCGGCGAAATGGTAGAGCTCCATGAGCACACGGATGATTTCCATCAACCATGGATTGGGAGGCCTAAACACTGTGGATTTGGCCGCTTGCACGAGAACCTTACAAGTGAAGGGAATGACGATCAAGAGCCTGTCGGTATCATAGCCCTCGATCAACAGGTCTTTGAACGAGATGTTGCGGAACTTGATCGGCTGGTCGCGCGCAATCGTTAGAGAGCCCAACCAGCCACCAAGGTTCTTGAGATGCGTGCGCTCGGTCGACCCCAGAGTCCCGTCGGTGTTGAGCATACGGACGACAGATACATAAGTCTCTCGAAGAACCTCGGCCCACAGCATCCTGTCATTAAAAAGATCCAACATGTCGAGGTAGAGCTGTTGGAAGTTTGGCTGCATCTTGGCGCGCTCCTCGACGAGATAATTGGCAAACCACTGGTGATGCCTGTCGTCGACTGCAGAGGTGAGATCCCCAATTTTGTCACGCAGGTTGCGCTCAGAGACGTTGTTGAGAACAAACAACACCCTATCTTGAATCTCTTCATCGGGCTCCTCGTAGATTTCGGGTCGCAGGGGCGGGTCAACGTGAAGGCACGAAAACTTGGGTGTCGACGACTCAGCCTGGAGCAGCTCGTCCATGTTGGTGCCATTCGTGAGGCCTACCCCGTTCTCCGTCTCGCCATTAGTATCGCCCACTTGCTTGACAACTTCCTCCGCTTTGGTGTAGATCTCGGTGCCTTGGAGTCCCGGGACAATGAGAAGTTGGTCACAGTAATTGGGCCACTCCGGAAGACGTGTCGAAAAGTGAAGGAGAGCCTGCAAGCCAAATTTGTACATGGAATCTTCAGGGCGATATTCTTGCACGGCCTCGAGAACCATGGCTAGGCCGACCTGGAGCGCAATGCGGGAGAGGAGATTATAGTTAATAATCCCACCGAAGAGCACTGCGGTTGTAGCCAACGCTTCCAACGGATACTCACCAAAACAATTGTACTCGTCGAAGAGACCGTGGATCATGCAGGCAAACAAATCTTGCTCGGCGGGGTCCTGTGACTCTTTGTACTTTTTCAAGACGCGTATAATGTCGCTCACGTCGCTTTCCCCGCTGTACATGTTCTTGAAATGCTCCTGCATCTTCTTGTCAGCCTCGTCAGGCAGGCCATTTCCGTTCTTGCCGTTCTCGTCAATGATCTCGTCAACGCCTTCACCGTAGTTGATCAAGCGGGGGTACGCCTGGATGCATGTCCTTTGTAGAGGTAAAAGTTCATGCTCAGGGAGCCCACATTCAGCAAGGAACCACAACAGAGGGTGGACGGTTTTAACAGCAAGCGGCAAGTTGTAAGAACTTTGCTCGTCACGTAATCGTGCCATCTCATCTGAAGCCCGGGCTTTGAGAAAGTTGGTCAAGATAAGGCGGAAGAGGGGGCCAGCGTGTTCAAACGTCTGCTGAAGCCATGGCTCAATCTCAAAGAGGCCGTGGGCGTGGGCTTGCGCTGCAAGATCGAGGCTGACGTCGGTGTTGCTGCGGATCAAGTCTTCAAGCCAACCATTCGACTGGGCATGTTCCATGATGAGTGCGAGGGACATTGGATCTCCGTTATAGTAGTCGACAAAGCGGTCTTGGAGCCACTGCATGTCTTGCTGCCAAAGCCCATAGAGGACAAAATTGTAGAGGGGCAACTTTTTGTAAAAGTAGGGCTCAAACAATTGCTTTAGAGCTTGTTCTTGCAAAGCACCCCACGGCTTCGGAACCGCAGCAGCTGATATGAGAAATTCGGCGGTATGAGGATTGATGATGGCATCGGGAATACCTAGCAGTTGGGCTCGGTGATACGATTCCGAGGATCTGAAGATCATGTTGAAGAGCGCGCTCGTTGCGTCCAAGGATACGTATGGGTGCTTTGCAGCCTTCTCAGCCAGAACCTTCATTTCGTCCGAAGCACGCTCAAACGTCTTGGCACTGTACGAAGCGCGCAACCGTGGAATCTGGCCGACGTCGAGCTCATCTGGCGTGCAGGACAAGAAGCAAATCAGGAAGGAGAGTTGGGTTAGCTCGTTCTGCCATTGTCCACCCCAGAGTAGCTGGATATCAAAAGTCTCGATTTCCTGTGCGACTGGAAGCAACGCGTTGTAAATTGCGAGGAATTGTTTCTTGGCAATGCGTAAGCCATCTCGGTCGAACGCGTGCACCACATCTTGCCAGTCCAATCGCTGTCCTATCCTGTGTTCTCTGAGAGCGGAAACGAAATTCTTCGCGTCATACCCGTTACCACTAGAAATAGCTAGGAATAAGAGCGTCATGGCCACGTGCTGATATTCAATGTCGCGCGTTTCAATCGAAGCGAGGAGTTCCTTGCATGACTCCACCGAGGCCGTAGCTCTTGGGCCCGCGCGTTGTACCAGTTTTACTAGGGCATTTTGCGACGCGTTCGTAAGCTCGACCAGCTGGAGCACCGACTCGATTTCGATGGGGACGACGGAGTGGAGGGTTTCATATCGCATGTGAACGGCGTATACGAGATTCATCCGCTTGTCCTCGCTCCAATCGGGGGGTGGGTCCTGCAGCAGGCGCTCGAGAACAAGAGCGAGCACCTCTGGAGCCAAGTCATCATTTGGCGACGGGCGGGCTATTGCCATGAGCAGTTCCTCAGCGGATGTGGACAGGATGGCTTCGGCTACTGTTCGTTAGCGATTGTAACACGATCAAATTGTGGCAACTGACCTTTGGACCGCAGGTCAGCCTTGTTGGCCGATCTGCAGGCTAGTACCAGCGCCGTCCTCGAAATGGGATCCAGTTGAAAATGTGACACGAAGGTGGAAAGGTCGAAATCGCGGAACAAGTCACCCTCAGTGGTGTCTAACGACTCTGCGATCTTGGCTGCCTGGTTGGGGTCTTTCCGCAACATCTGCATCTCGCCAACGAGGATGGGATATGTGCCATGTGTCTCCTGGTTCTTGGCTCCAGTTGAGAAGATTTGGGCGGTATTAGTCTGCACCGTGCGGCGGAAATATTTCGAAAACACGTCCATTCCGTTGGAATCAATCAGCTTACAGCAGGTTAGCACTCAGATGGAGAGAGGGGGGATGTGTGCAGCGGAACTCACCTTCCTGATCTGCTCGGTCTGGGTCTCCCACTTGGTCCTATCCTTATCGTCCTTGATGGTACCAAACTGGCTGAGCAGGAGGAATACTTGGGCAATGACGATCCGCGAGAGATTCTGTGAGGAGGAGGTTGAGGCGGCGTGGGCCGCGGTGCCGGGAGAGGCGAGCGTACTCGAGGCCGAGAGTGAAGGCGAGGCGCGGACAAGCTTTGGGGCCCCTCCGCCGCTGCTCGAGGTACCACCACCACCGTGCGAAGCGGCTGCTGCGGCGGAGGAGGCCAGTTGCGAGGCTGGCTGGGACGCTATGGTTCTGGCGCGAGAGGACAGCAGCTGGCTGGCCGCGGGCTGCTGTCCGGCGAGCGAGGGGGAGAACAGGGACGACGAGGACGAGGCGGCCGACGACTTGCGGCTGCCGATGTGACGGGTGGCTGCGGAGGGCAGCGAGGGGAAGCTAGAGGTGGCGGGCGAGAAGGCCGGGCGCGTGCCGCTTGGAGAGGGCGTGTGCGAGCTGGCGTGGTCCTGTGCGAAAGCTGTCGAGGGCGTGGAGAGGGCAGGCAGGCGGGTGTTCTGGTGATGTCTCGGGGCGCCCCAGGAGTGATGCTGGCTCATCTAGATGGCGCTTCCATGAGCAGCGCGACGGCGGCCGGGGTGAAGGAGGTGGGAGGGGATGGTGAGAGGCGGGTTTGGGGATGAGTTTTGTGGTCCTGATACAGCGCGCGAGGTCGCACTTGCGCTTGCGGCCGACGAGCGAAAAGCCTTGGCGAGCCCACGCTGCTGTTCCGGGAGGCCTCCACTTGTTGCAGCCTGCCCCGCACTCGAGAAGAAGGCAGGTTATGGTTGTAAATGCTTCTATTTGCAGGTATACGCTTTATCACAGAGCAGACCGATTGCTCTTTATCGTCATTTACGGCACGGGTGAGCGAGCGGGGCGCCCGCTGTGGGCGGAAATGCAGTAGGCGCACGGGAGGATACGGAGCAGCGCTGCCCGGGGAGCGAGATAGGGAGCGGGCAGCATCACCCCTCCGCTGGAGGGCACGTGCTGGGCAACGGCCTTGGGCCAGCTTGCCACTCAATAGGTGTGCACACTGGCTGCGTCTCCATGGCCAGTCTCGTACCTGGGTATCTTGGGCCGGGAGCGGCTCGCTCTCTCGGCAGTATGTGCTGCATCCGTCTGCCAGGCTCGGAGCGGTCAGTCACGCACCGTCATCACGCTGCCCACCAGGCATTCCTCCGCCATCAGCAACCACTCTGTTGTTGACACGTCTGCCAGCGGAGCGAATCCCAACACGCGAGACAATACACTCTCTTCTGTTCTTTTTTCCATGATCTGCCGCGTCTCTGTCTCTACCCAGGTATGCTGGGGAAAGCAGTTGTCGCTGGGTGGCAGCAACCGCTCACCGGGGCAATGGGCAGATAGAAGTTGCTACGTGTGCGGACGGGGCCGTGGAGATCCAAATCTGCAACGCGCCAAAAAAGCAACGCGGGTCCATGTGCCGGGCCCAGCGACGTTAGTGACCCCAATCGCTCTGCGCAGAGACGGCACTGGATGAAATAGGCGCCGCGTCGCGTTGCTCAGTCGCGCCCGCAAGGCTGACGCTGGCAGGCCAAGAGAGCGTTGCCCCGGGCGAGGAGCGCTATGTAAACAACACCGCAGCCGCCGTATACACCCCTGCCCCACCACCTCTCACCACCTGGTCCTGGCCTCTGTATCTCCTAGTGCGACACCGCCATACTCTACCTCCGCATTTTAATCCCCTCTCCAATTGTTGTGACCTTCGCTCTCGCCCGACAGAATCCTCTCGCTTCAATCCGCAGTAAACAACGCCCGGCACCATGCCTGGGCCTGCGGTAGCTGAGCTGCCCTCGGTCTCTCTTTCGTGTGAGTGCTGCCAGCCTGTCGCATTGGTTTCGGGACAATCATTGACATGCTGCAGTTGCCAATAATTTCTGGGGAAAAGATGACGCTGGCGTCTGTCCTATGCTCGAGCGCGTGCACAATGCCAAAATCACCTCAGACGAACTCAAGTCATTTTACGCCGGTACGTCCCATGGAGCGCAATTCTTGCGGCTTTTCTAACAATGTGTAGCACGAGCGTCGATCGAAGACGAATATGCGCGAAAACTCCTAAACCTGTCCCGCAAGCCACTCGGCTCTTGCGAAGCCGGCACATTAAAGCTCTCGTTCGATGTGATCCGCGCAGAAGTCGAGTCAATGGGCAAGGCACACCAGAGCGTCGCCCAACAAATGAAAACTGAGCTGGAGGAGCCACTGGCTGCCTTCGCCGGAGGTCTGAAGGAACGCAGGAAGATTGTTCAGAACGGTATCGAGAAGCTTTTGAAGGTCAAAATGCAGCAGACTGCCATGGTGAACAAGACTCGCGATCGGTACGAGCAAGATTGCCTCAAGATCAAGGGTTTCCTTGCGCAGGCGCACATGGTCATGGGCCAGGAAGAGCGAAAGAACAAGGCCCGGCTAGAGAAGACGCAGATTCAGCTCTCATCCACCAGTAATGAATACGAGACGGCCGTCAAAGTCCTTGAGGAGACAACTGGAAGGTGGAATAGGGACTGGAAGGCTGCCTGCGATGTGAGTTTGTCTCATCAGCTTTGCATTGCACAACTAACACTAAACAGAAATTCCAAGATCTCGAAGAGGAGCGCATTGACTTTACCAAGAGCAGTCTTTGGAATTTTGCAAACATAGCCTCGACGGTTTGCGTCAGCGATGATGCCGCCTGCGAAAAGATGCGCCTCTCGCTCGAAGATTGTGATGTGGAAAAAGACATCATGGCCTTCATACAAGACGAGGGAACTGGGCAGGAGATACCCGACCCACCCAAATTCATCAACTTTTGCCGCGGCGATGCCGAAACCTCTTCACAAGCCTCCGAGGAGGACTATTCGGTCGCCCAATTCCCCAGGTCTATGAATCCGGCCTTTCGATCTTCCTCGCCACAGCCGTCTGTATTCGAATCCCATCACGATCCTAACAATCCACTCGCCAGGGAGATGGGTCTAGGAGGCGACACCAAGCCCATACCACAGGATCAGCTCCCGTTGAGGCAGTCCGCACAGTCTATTCATCAGTCGCAGTCGATTCCTCCGATGCAGCCGATTCAGCCGATGCAGCAGCCGGTGCATCCATACCAAACGCATCCAATGCAGTCGATGTACGCCTCACAGCCGTTGCAATCGCCGAGAGGATACCAGCCTGATCCGCGCCTCATACACGCTCAGCAACAGGCTCGACAGCATTATCAACAGAGCCAGGTTCCCCACAACGATTACCCCATGGATGGAATGACACAGTTTTGCCGCATTGGTCCACCATCTGATAGAAGCACAATCCCCAGTCCTGCTCGCCCAGACAGCAGGGACTCCCAGAGCGAGTACTCCAATCCTACCTCATTCTCGGATATTGAACCCCCGAGTGGGTCTGCATCTCCCGGAAAGCCCATGGCATCACCCATGGCATCACCCAGGGTATCGCTCATGGATCCCCCTTCACCTCAGCCTCAGCCTCAGGTCCAGCCTAAGCCTCAAATTCAACCTCAGATTCAGCCTCAGATTCAGTCTCAGCCTCAAGTCCAGCCTCAGTCCCAGCCCCCGCCGGTCGAAGAATCTCAGGTACAGAAGAAGAAGGCTTTCTTCCAGAGCCCCTTCCGTAGAAAGAGCAAGCATGAACGCGACTTTCCCCCTCCTTCAGCGGCGCCAAATAATAGGAACACTTGGGGCCCAGCCTCTAGGCGCTCCATTGATAGTGCCCGCCCGACGAAGCCTCCGAGCAGAGGCGCACGTGGAACGATTTTGCCAGAAGCGCGATCTGCTAGCCCAGAGCCTGTAGACCCAAGAGCCAACTTTCAACTTAACATTGGTAACAATGTCTTCGATGTAGCATCGCCAGACGGCAAGAAACAGTCCAAGACCAAAGACGAACCACAAGAAGAGCTTGATCCCATTGCCCAAGCTCTAGCAGAATTGAAGGGCGTAACCAAGCAGGGCTCCCTCCGCGTCTCTGCCGACCGTTACCATGGCCTCGCTACACCCGCTCCAGGCACACCAGCTGTTGGTGCTTCACTTCCTGGTGCAGCACCTACCCCTCTTGCCAATGCCAGTGTGACTGCTGCTAAGCGTGGGACTCCTCCTCCATCATACGACCAACCAATAGTGTCTCGTCTCGGAGCTCCCCAGCCGGCACATACAGCTCGTCAAATGCAGAAGACTACTCAAATGTACGTCAACCAAAAGGTCAACATGTTCAACAACGGCGCAACCAGCTCTCGGCCCCCGACGCGTGGTAGTGTTCATCAGGAAGCACCACGAGCTGCTTCTCCCGCTCCGCCTCGCGCTACCAGCCCACGTCCAAGTTTGTATTCAGCACCACAACAACAGAGGCAAGCCCAGCCGCAGAGACAAGCTCAGCCTCAGCCTCAACAACAGAGACAAGCCCAACCTCAACCCCAACAACAGAGGCAAGCCCAAACTCAACCTCAGCAACAGAGACAAGCTCAACCTCAGCCTCAACAGCAGAGGCAGCCTCAATCTCAGCCTCGCCCGCAGAAGCAAGCACCACCGCCGCAACAAGCGCCACCGCCGCAGCAGCAGGCACCATCATCCCCCGCGCCTGCTTCTCCCAGCCCCTACGCGGCGTCTAATGCGGGTGGCCGGCCGCGGGCCCAGACTACCAGCCGTGCAAGCCACTATGGCACACCAGTTGGAAGAAACTCTTTCTCGTCGGCCCGGGGCGAATCCCCTGCCCAGGCTCCCCCTGCTTCCCGCGCAGTCTCTCCCCAACCGTCATTTGCCAATGCGCGCTCTGCATCGCGCCCTGCGTCACGGCCTGCGTCGCGAGCAGCTCCGAGCTCCAGAGCAGTCAGCCCACAGCCCCAATTCCGCCAGTCGTATGACCGACCGCCTAGCTCTCGTGGTAGCGACATGGCACTCCAGCTGGCACCAGGCAGTGAGCGTGGCGAAGGTAGTGTGTACGGCGGAAGTGTAAGAGGCAGAGGCAGTGCCCGACCTTCGAGTTCCTATCACGGTGGCGGTGGAAGCGACCTTGGATACGGAGGCGCTCCCAGCCAGCCTAGAGCAGAGTCACGAGCTAGAAGCAAGAGTCTTGCTGAGCCACGGCAATACACCCGGGATGGGCGAATGATTCTACATTACTGTGAGTAACACACCATTCGAACCTGGTTGATTCACTTTCTAACTTGTTAAAGCGCGCGCCATGTACATGTATAATGCGCAGATTCCAGAGGAGCTAAGCTTCACCAAGGGAGACATCCTCGCCGTGCTTAGACTCCAAGACGATGGATGGTGGGAGGCAGAAGTCGTCGGCAAGAACGCACGACCTGGTCTCGTTCCCTCCAACTACCTCCAGAACTGCTAAATTGCGAAAAGGGCCTCGGCCACAGTTTTATTTTGGCTTTATTCTCTCGATTGCTTTCTTGGTTTATGACGACTTTGTCAAAGAGCATGTTACCCCTATCGTTTGTCCCCCGACTGAAGCATTTTGGTGTTTTGTCTGCTTTTGCCTCCTCGTTTGGCGTTGGGGAAACTGCTCGAGATGTATTATGGTTCTCAACGCTCGCTCTGAATTTTGGTTTTTTGGTAGTGGTTTTTTTGGAGTTTGTATAATATCCAGATTCGCGGAATGCCGATGTTTGGAGCTAAACATTCTTCAAGTTTGTTTTGGGGAGTTTGTGTCTGCAATTTTTTGTGGTTAATGGGGTTACTATTGAGTGACGAGGGCTGTGGATGTGGTCCTCGAGGGCACGAGACTGTATGGGTCTATCATGTCTGAAATGGCTCATGATTTATGTATACTTGAGGGCTTCGTATAAATTGTTCCATGTCGTTTCTAATTCCTCCGATTTCATCCATTCCGAAGCCGCAGCTTGTTTATTGTCATGCCTGCCATTTATTTATCTGAACGATCCAAGTCCGTACCCAGCCTGCCTAGCCTCATTCGCAAGTGATTGATACCGCTCCTCCCTGACACAACTTCTTACTGTCCCCAGGGCTACGTGTTCTTACATCTTGATGAGATACGCAACGTTGCATCTATCTTACACACTTTCGAACTACTTGTGCGCTAATGCCTCGCGTGCCGTAATTCTCTTCTCCGGGTTAAAGTTTGTCATGGAGCTAACAAGATCCTTCTGGTCTTCATCCAAACCTCCCCAAAGAGAGATTGGTTTTCGAGGATTTTCTTTGTTGAAGCTATCCCGCGTCACTTCGAAAACTGGAACCCAGGGGCTATCCCCGAGGTGCTTCATGAACCCAGCCAATCCATCTTCGTCTGCAAAGTATGAGATTTGGCGTTCGATCACCACCGCTAGAGGCTCCACGCCTTCTTCCAGCTCGTCTTCTCCGACTGCAAAGATGACACGTTTGTGAATAGCGTAGATACACTAGGCGATGGAAAAAGTCAGCGACGGCTAGAATTCATGAGTTTTTACTGGCAGGAACTTACGACAAGAGCAAAAGAGAACATGTCTGATGGCTTGTTCACTGATGATCGTGCATGTGCTTCGGGACTCCTCCACATCCAATTCCCTGCCTGCTTTCCAATCATGTGCAACCCAGGGGGGATGTATACGGCGTCTTCAAGATTCTCGATTTACACCTCCTGAACCGTGACTCCATTATCACTCTCCTCCCAATTTACCAAAATATTATCCGCTTTAATGTCTCCTAATGATAAGCGAAGGGATTTGCTTTTTGCAAGGAGAGGGAATTTACCTGTGTGGACAATGTTCTGATCATGGAGTTCTGCTATCCCGCGAAGAGCATCTTTTAGAATCCTTTTTGTTGTTGAGAGGGGATATCCCTCTGCGCAAGGTTTGAGAGATGACATGTAAAGTACTCAAAGACGAACATGGAATGTCCGGGTATGATGTTTTTGACAAGGCGGGCATAATTAGCGCTTCCCTGCAGCCTTTTATATACATGCTGAAGATCCTTAAAATTGACTTCATGAACGTATTTGAGTATGAAATTTTCATTGTTGGCACTGCAAAACGTTTAGTATGAGATTGCAGTATAAGATTGCTATGTGCGCTTACGTGGCACAGAAAACACGGCGCATAGGGGATGATTCCTCCTGAAGTACTCGTACAACATTATAGCGAATACCAGACTGGCCAGTATACTCCATGGGCTCCGTGTTAGTGTACGGCACCGTGCGTGCATTACCATGAAGGGTGTTCCAGATACTGGCAGGGGGCTTTCGTAGAGCTTATGTGGGTTTCGTAGATGGAGTCGCCGTTGCAAGACATGACGATGCTTGGCTTCTACGGGAACAGGCAGATATCAAACAGGAACATCGTTGCAATAACATTGGCGGATGTATTACCCGTGGAGGAAGAGAGACGATGTGGTTCACTGTGACCCATACAAGGGATGGGCGCAGGTAGTTTAGCCACTGCACGGACCTCTATGCACAGGCTGTCCATACTCGCAACCCTTTTGATACAAAAGTTACATTCAAGCACTCTGAGCCACTGGCACGTTTGATGGAAAACATATTGGAGACAGTGAAAGCCGCTTCGTATTTACTAGAGACGATTTTAGAGTCTACTACGATGGCGTTGTTTGCGAATAATGCGCCGTCACGTTGCAGTCCAGTTGCAACGGGCAGGAGCCTGTATAAAGGGCAGTAACCCTACAATGATTCCCATGCAGGAGCAATGGCTCTGGAGGATTATACTGCTCAATCTTCCCGAATTTCATCAACCCCAACTTTCGGTCATTCACGTCCTGTCCATTTTTACAACACCATCTTGACATTCACTCCTTCGCACGTGATATCGCGTTGCCCACGCCTGTTGCCCGAGTTACTAAAAATCACAAACGCGCCACCCACCATGCAGGTACAAACGCAAGTTCTCTCACTACCTATGAAGTCCCGACTGCCTGAACGCCGCCCGCCAACCAAACACCACCGCTTCAATCCCTACCAGCGGCCAAAAGCCACCATGACCAGCGACGCCTCCGTCGACGACTATCGCTACCTCGAATCCCTTGTGGATCTGGGAGTTAGCAATGTCAGCGACACTACTGACCCTGGTGGAAGCTCATGCGACGCTCCTCCGCTGCCCAACCCAGTCCATGATAAGCTCATCGTGACGGTCGGACACGGCATCACACAGCGTACTTGGTTCCTCCAGCGGGCACTCCTCGTCCAGAACTCAGACTTTTTTCGTTCATACCTGACAGCACCAGCTACCCAGCCGAAGGCAGACATTAGTCTGCCGAACCATGATCCAGGCACATTCGCGGACCTGGTGTCGTTCATGCACTCAAACATCTACTCGCCAAACACGGTCCCCGCAGGCTACGAAGAAGTTCGGGCGCACACGAGGGCATACATTATGGGCCGCAACCTCGGCGTCAAGCGATTCTGGACCACGGCCATGCGCTCCCTGCACGTGCTGTTTGAGGCCGCCTCCCTGATGTACGGCAGCAATGCCGGCACCAGCCCCATCAACGCTGCCGACGTAGCCTTTGCTTGCGACGAGACCGCATCCACTGACTCACTGCGACGCCTCTTCTTCGACGCGGTCGCCAGCCACTGGACGTCGCTCGAAATCTTCAACATTGGCCAGGCCATCATGCGACCCAACGGAATCATCGACGCCGGCGAGGGCGAGCGTTGGCTGGAGATATACAACGAGTACGTCGATTTTAGAATGGTACTGGCAGCGAGTGCTCATTTGCGGTTCGAAGCGCGCAAGCGGTGCCTCAAGAACGTGGACCAGTACCTCCTCGAGCGCCCCCTCTTCGATGCGTTTGGTGATGGAGACTCCGTCCAGAGCGGCAACAAGCCAAATGACATTGGTCAACACCAAGAGGCTATCCACACAAGTTCATGGCTGGGGCGTCGTGCTTTGCCCTTGCTTCCGCGCCGTGGATCGTTTACTCGCTCCCGGAGCCGCTTCCAAGAGGACACTCAAGGTGTAAGTGCTGGAGGAAATGACGGTGCCAGCGACCATGGCTCTTCTGAAGCTACTGGATACGAAGATGTGCACATGGACGATGCCTAAACCCGGAGTGTCCCGTCTCTTGTCGTTGGCATTGGTGGAACTCGACTTTTCGATACTCTGCCTAGCGTTATGGGAGACGAACACATTCTCTTCTTGGACCTGATGCTGATGTCTTTTGCGCGTTTGCTTGGTCGAGTGGCTCTTCGGTGGACCCAGTTTTCGGTAAAATATTGTAATTCAGTCATCAATGTCAAGGTAACAAGGTTGGGTTGAGACGAGAAGATACCAGAGCTACGAAGCTTGCCTAAATGATTAAACTTGACAAAGCCAACACATTAGGCAATGATCTTGATGTACACAAGCTTCTCATTTTTTCTAATGAAGTGTAGTGTGGACTCTATCGTTCCTTAGCAGTCAATTTGCCAAGCTCATACTTCAAACTTCTTACCTTGCGTTGCTACAAACATTTCCAAGACATGGCATCAAGAGCTCGTCACACAAGGCAACACTCATCTCCTTCTGACACCCGTTCCCAACCTCGAACCTAGACACAGATACGTACCCAAGCTGCATATCCAACAACTCCTGTACGACAATTACTCGCCAAAACCCACCCGCGATGCATATCTAGCTACTTCGGGTTCCGAGACAAAACACGACACGATAATGACCAAGTCCTCACCGCTATATGTGCCCAGGGATCTTTACATGAACATGCACACGAGAACAAGCACAGACAAAATGTGCCCGTCCTACCAACCCGTCACGAAGCCCTCACTTACCATCGCACAACATGATAGATGCAGCGGGAGGCGGATGGCTAGAGAATTTAGAACCCACGCGGTTTATACACTTTGATGCCCGGCGACTCACCGGACCCTGGGTCAAGGTGTGAAGTGTGTGCAACAGCTGTGCGTGCATTAAAAGCATCTCGCCATGCAAGTGGCGCGGATATAATGCAGAGACCGGTGTGCGTGATGGTCATGACGGAGCGCGTATTCGGGGAGACAAGGCAAGCAAGCAGGTGAACAGCCAATGACTGCCACCTCAACCAACAATCCGTGACACAAGGCACAGATTCAGGCTAAGAAATAAAAGTCACACAGACCGGAGAGAATTTAGAAGTGGACAATGGCATTGTAGATCGCGTACTCTGCCGGCGTACCTCCTACCGTAAATCCTCCCCCCCAAGGCAACACAAAAGCGCGGTCCGCACTCTTTTACCCACAACTTCAATCCAGATTGCCTTCTAAGCTCTCCTGGTCCTCCAAAGCTCGGACACTGGAATAGATGGCAACACCCTCCCCATGACGCACGCAGCAAGCACAGAAAGGAACGAAGCATTGACACCCCCAATCCATCCATCTCACAACCTCACTGCGGGGAACCCCCAACCCCAACCCCGACCACGCTCCACAACCTCCCACCCCGAACGAAGCACCGCATCAGCAACCTCAGCAATCGTTACGGTACCACCCACCACCACCACCACTACCGCTGTCCCCCGACCTACCCTGCGACCCTCAAATTACGTACGTACGCTCGCACGCACAAACCTGCCCTACCCTGCCCCTCGAGTCCCGCCCGTACCACACGCAGCTGATGAGCTCGTACATGGCGCCCCCAATCCCTCCCTCCCTCCATCCATCCAGAGCCCGCCAAAGTCCCCGAACGCGTACCTTTTGAGAAAAGAGGTCGTGGAACGGATACACGGCGTGCGTATGCGCAGATGCAGACGCAGACGCAATGGGTTGGATGGAGCGAAGTGGCTGGATGTTGTGAACCGCAAGCAAGCAAGCAAGCAAGCATCAGCCATGGTGGTACCCAGCTCGCTCGCTCGCACGACAGGTAGTGTATGCTGCGGTGGCACCGGGCCGGGTTAGGCCAGGGGAGGTTTACCCGTCATCGTCATCGTCGTCGTCGTCGTCGTCGTCGTCGTCGTAAAAGGGCTGTGTCTATGCTCGGACGCCCCGTTGTGGAGACGAGGCACAGCCACGCATGCTATGCGAGGAGGATGGGGGTGTGGCTGGGTTACACACCCATACACACATGGGCACTGCAGGCTGACTGACTGGCTAACTGACTGACTGACCCGGCCATAGCCGTGGCGGCTTGCTTTGCTGGTTTTGCAATCCAGGGCTATGCTCTGCCTGCTTGGCTGGTGGGGACTTGGAAAGGATCTGGCCGTTTGGGGGCCGGGAGAGGGTTGATACGACGCCAGCTGCTGGCCTCGGGAGTGGGACTCTTGGGCGTTTGGCAGGCTGCATAGGGACTGTGGGCTACTACCGCATCATCTGGTGGTGGTGGTGGTGGTGCGGCTCGGGCATGGGCGCGGATGTGGATGTGGACTCCAAGCCTCCAGGCAGGCAGACCTCGAGGCAGAGGCCCAGCCGGCCGGCCGTCATTCACCCAGCCTCGGAGAAGAAAAGCGCATCTGCCAGAGTGTGAACGTGGATCGTAGGTGGTGTACTGCACGCCATGTCCGCGGCTCACACACATACACACACACTCAATCTCCCACCGCCCCCAACTGCGTTGTTGCTTTTTTCCATGTTTGGTTTCAGCAGCAGCAGCAGCGGCATCACTTGCATGGCACATTGCAGTCACCCACATGAACAGCACAGCATACCTCAGAGCCGCCCCAAAAGCAAGCAAACGAGGCATAATCATCACAATCAGGCCAACCACCCATCGGCCGAGGTCCATGGCCCAAGCCAGCGAAGCAGTCCATAAACTCGCTGTCTCCGGATCGTAGGGCTGAAGAAGCAAAGAAGGTCTTTTTCGATTGTGGAAAAAAAGCAACGAACGTGTGATGGAGCGAGGACCTATTACCTAGTTGGGAAGCTGAGAGGCCATACATAGATAGCTACACAAATCTGTGCATTCAGTCACAATCAAGTATGCGTGCTCTCACCATGGAGCATAAAGACGGTAAAAAAAAAAAAGTACACTTTTGGCCCTTGGCTGTCGTTGTCGTGTAACACCGTGGAAGGCCAGGCTCGCCGGGGCTGTTTAGAGTTTTGCATTGCTGGAACGGCCGTGGTGGGTTCGTTCGTTATGCCAGTGGCCATGTGCCGATGGGAGTCGGACGTACCGTACCGTACCGCACCGCACCGCTACTAGCTAGCCAAAGTACGTCTTGTCTTGTCTCGTCTCGTCGACGGTCAAGTCAGACCAGGTCACGCCTATCACGGCCGTTACGCTCGTCCATTATGCCAGCAGCCCATCTGGCGATGAAAGCCGGACGTACATGCGTACCCAGCTACGTGGGTACGTCTCGTGTCGTGTCGTCTCATGTCGTCTCGTGTCGTCCTTCTCATCGCCCTATCCTGAACTGATCGCATCGCCATCGCCATCGCCATCGCAATCGCCATCGCACGCCTGGCACGCGACAAGCAAGCCACTCCATCATCCACCATGCGCCCACATCTGCCTCAGACAGCCGGCCATCCGTTCCGTTCCCGTTCGTCAGAACTTTGCCCACCCAGTCAAGGGGGAGGGGGAGGGGACCGAACGGGCTTCGCATTCGCATTAGCACCCGCACGGCAGCGACCCTTGATCGAGATGCGTAGGGTAGTAGGTAGGTAGGTAGATCAGAAAAAAAAAGGTCACGTCAGACCAGGCCAGACCAGACCTGGATGAACAAAAATGCATAACCCTCTCCCCTCGTTCGAGTGACATGCTCCCTCATCTTGCGTCTCAACGCCCTGTCCTGCCGCCGCCGCCACACTTTGAGACTATCGAACCGTCGACTCCCAAGGCAGGGCAGGCAGGCAGGCACCACATGCTATTTTCCGCATAGCCCGGGCGCGGCGGCGTCGTCGTCGTCGTCGTCGTCCCCTCGTCGAGGGACCGTCCAGGACCCGAGTCGGCGTTCGGTACCGGGACGAAAAGGGTTCGATATAATATAGGGCAAGGGGGGGGGTCATGGGTTAATACCTAGGTGACTATTTCCATGTATTTTTGCGGCGAAGCGAGGGGCTGGCGTGGGGTTCGCATGAAGCAATGGACGGATGGGTAGGCAGGCAGACGGTCAGGTAGGCAAACAGGTTCACGTCCTCCGTCACGCTTCGCGTCGAGAATATTCCACGGCTTCCTTCTGCCTTGGAGGACCATCTGGCCATGTGGATGGATTGGATGGACGGATGCCGTTTAGGGCAGGGCGCAGGGCGATGGCGATAGCGATACGATGCGGGTGGGATGCGTGCATGCCATGCCATGCCATGCGTCCATCCGCAGGATCTTCATCGAAAAAAAATTGTAAGATGGATGGCGGCGCGGTGCTGCATGGATAGATGATGGCATCGAGGCAGACCGTGGAAACGGCCTCGTCTGCCCATCTGCCCGGCGGCTGCTTACCTAGCTTACAGGCCCAAGCCCAAGCCAGCCGAGTCCTGGTGGTCAGCACCAGGCACGTCAGAACCCGGGAAGCGAACCATTTGGGGGGATTTTTCCAATCAATCAATTAAATCAATTAATCGTTCAATCAATCCAGATCCATCCATCCCTCCATGCCGTCCGCGGGTCGAGGGACTTTTGTCGTCTGCCTGTCTGCCTGCCTGTCTGCCGGCTTGCAGCGCAACTCCCTTTGCCTGAGTGCGGCGTGGGTAGCGTTGCGTGGCCTTCGAATGGGGCACCGAGCCGTAGATGGTATAACAGGCGACGATGCAATATATCGAATGGGGCCGCACGTTACCCACTCGCATCCATACTAGGGAGGGGGCCGCGTTTCTGTGTTGGCACTCAGCACGCACGCACGCGGCCGTCAGAATAGGCATGTCCCCGAATTCGACATGATTTGCCACTGGGGTCGTTTCTTTATTGGGACTCTTTTTTTCTCGGTGTGTATGCGAGTATGCGTGTTAAGGAGAGTGGGAACGTCGACTCGGCCAGAACAGAACAGAACGGAGTCCGGCCAGGCCAGCGAACAGGAAAAATGTGGGCGTGGATTCATTGAAGCGCATGGTACAAGCACAGGACAGGTAAAGCGGCAATAATCTTTCTGCCTCTGCCTTTTTGCAAGCTTCTGAGACGGAGAAGCAGGACAATGTGTTGAGAAACGGGGAGGGGGGGGGCGCACGCGCGTGCTGGTTAGTGTTTTGCTGGTAGGCGGCGGGTTTGCGAGCTGGTTGGAAGATGGTGGTCTTGGCCACATTACGGTAGAATCATACACACACTATACATGCACACATATCCAGACAGACACAGACATACATTACATGGCTGAATCGAATGGGACGGGAATGAGGGAATTAACGGAATACCAAGACAGGTGTTGAAAATGGTCGTGAGTCGTTGCCCAGTCGTGCACGCACTCGCATCCACTCTCACCCGGCATGGCAACGCCACTCTCCCCAAACTCAACCTCTCAGCACCCCGGACCACAAACGGGGGAAGGGCGGGAGGGTCATTTTGCTTTGTTGCTAAGCATCTGCGGTTGTCAGATGACTACTGTGCCTCCCCCAGCTACCTCACCTCACCTCACCTCACCGTCGCCCGGCTAGATACGCCACGGGTGGCTCGCTGGCAAAGGAAAGGAAAGAAGAAAACGCCCGAGCGAGGCAGCGCAGACGTAGTGGCAGTGGCAGTGGCAGTCGGGGAGACGCGCTCTTTGTTTGGCGAGCACCGCCCATCGAGATTCCGGTGACGCCTCGTGTGCTGCATGGCGTTCTGGCGGTCTTGTTCGCCGCAATCTATGGCAAAAGGGCCATGGTCCACCTGGGGACAACTGCCACTGCCACTGCTACACCTCCCCTTCCTGGGGCTAGCCCCGGGGGTTTTCTTCGTCAGCCCAGCTCAGCCAGCCCAGTCAGTCCAGTCCAGTGACCTTGCGGAACACGACACAACACGACAAACAAGCCGGGGGAGCTGAGCAAGCCTCTCTTCGTATCCATGGCAGCGAGTGAGATTGAATGGGAGGGGGGGGGGGGGGGAAAGGTGGGTAGGCACCGAGTTGGCAGAGGGACGAGACTTGTTGCCTTGCAGCAGCAGCGCAGCGCAGCGGGAATCGAGAAATGGGCCGGAAGCAGTCCAGGAAGGGGAGGGAGGGGGCAGCAGGTACAAGACCAGGGCCTGTGGGGCGCGAATCAACCCACCGGTCGACCGGTGTGGGCTCCTCGAGGGATGGTCGTCGGTAGTAGGGAGTAGGTAGATGAGAAAGCCGTCCATCATTTTCTGTTTGCACAGCCAGCCGTCTGGCCTGGTCTGGACTGGGCCCCTCCCCCCTGGTCCCTCAACAGGAGAAGGATATTCAACGGGGCGTCACACATTTCATTTCGCCATGGCATCGCATCGCGCCGCGCGCGCGCACACACGCGACGACGGATGGACGCACGCGCGAGGGACAGAGAGCGATGGGAACCGCCAAAGCGGCCGGGTCAGGCTAGGGATCTCGAATCGAGAGCTGGAGAGAGGCAGAAAACGGGCTTCGAACACGGCTAGCTGGCCTGGGTAGGCAGCCGACCCAACCAACCCAGGCAAGGTTCACTCCCTCCCTTACTCGAAAAAAAGGTCCGCGATGTGCAGTTGCAGAGCGAGAGCGAGGGCATGTGCTCGGTGCGCCCCCATCGAAACTTCGCTGCTTTCCAATCCCCATGCCTTCTCAATCGGCCCTAGCTCGTCGACACTTCGCTTCAACCTCCTAGCTGGACCGCCGAGAGTTGGACGGGCAGGCAGACGGGCAGAACGAAGCGAGGCAGAAGCGAAGCAGAAGAAAAGGAACAAAAGGCCTCCAACCCAAAAAGCAACCCCAAAACGGCCGCCGGCCTCGAGTGAAGCAGCCAACCAGCCAGCCGTCCCGCCATCCCCCTGTCACCCACAAGGGGGGTGGTGGATGGGTACCTAGGTAATCTAAGTAGGTAGCCAACTTTTTTTTTTTCCCAGCCGTGCGTGCGGGAACCACGCAACAAGGGGACAGCGAAAGCCAGACAGAGGTGAGCACCGCCGCCAAAGAAAGGAAAGAAAAAAAAGTATGGCCAGATAGCGTCCGCGGCGCCCACGACAACAGCAGCAGCAGCAGCAACAACAACAACAAAGCACCTTTCGCCTCGGCCCTTCGCGTGCGCATCGCCCGTCGAGTCCACGGGTCCTGTCAAATGAGCCTACTGCACGCCTCCCAAATCATCGCTCAGCATTCGCATCCTGGGTAGCCTCGCAGCAGCGCCCTGCACCTGCGCCTGCACCTGCACCTGCACCTGCACACCTGCACACCTGCATGGCATGGCATGGCATGGCCTTGCATTCCGCCCGTCTGCAAAAATCGGGCCCTCTCTCTCTCTGCCCACGCCCCCAGGCTGCTGATTCGCCCAGCCCCCGGCGCAAAAGGCTGCGCTGCTGAGTCTTTTGCTGCTGCTGCGTTGGTCGTCGTGTCGTTGCTCTGTGCTCCCCATCCCTCGGTGATGCGAGGTGGGCAGGGGGGCATCCCTGGCCGGTTGGGGAGCTGGGCGCTGCTGATTGGGTGGTGGCCTTGCGCGAGGCTCCGAGATCGTTTGGCCTAGGGAACGGTCTGGGGTTCGGTGATGCAGGTAGACGCACAGATGGGATGATGAGTGATGGGGGTGGGTAGGGGGTGGGTGAGTGAGTGAGTGGGTGGCGGCCTGGGCTTAGCTTAGCTAGCTGGTGCTACTGCCATGCCGTTCGAGCAGAGACATCAACGTATTCAGGAGGTCCGAGTTTCCTGGCTACGTACGTACATGTGTACACATGTGGGTTTGGTGGAAAGTGAGACAAGTCATGGCACTTTTGAGCAGGTGGGAATTGGACCGTTTTCTGTCTTCGGCAGTGCAACACCCCGCGAAGGGATTGCCAACTGCGCAAAATAATCATGTGTGATTGTTGTTGATATCTATGTTTTGCTTGAGTTGCCGCCCCGTCCGGGGCTGGCAAATCAACATTTGTCCTTTTTTTTGTTCTCTTTCTTCGTTGGACAACTACCGTACATTGGTGAGCTTTTTTTATGCTCTGGTATCAAGGGTGACAAGGAAAGGTGTAGTAAGAAATAAAGGAAAATGAAAGACCGTAATGACTGAGGATATGTTTGTCGGATCCGTCAGTCCACATTAGAAGAGAAGTCAACTCCGTGAAATGCTCTCGAAAGATTTCCCCCTTCCCAAGCAAACAAGAAACAAGCCTTCCAGAAAGAAAAAGATGAGTAAAAAAAAAAAGTGAAAACAATGAACCAGATATCCACACTACAGAAAACGAGAATGAGAATAAACTCCTCGTCGCCATCTAGGCTTTCGGCGTCCCCCAAGTTAAAAGGTGTTTGTAAGACACCGTAGTGGCCAAAGGTTTTCTAGATCCAAGCCGAGTCGGGAAGTCCCTCCGTGGTCAAAGGAAGAGGAGAGGTCCGAAGGGGTCCGGCGGCTTTGGATGGGAAGGTCGATACCCAGTTCTATTTTGAAACGCCAAAAAGGGATTTCAGATTCCACACCAACACCGTGCAATAGCACCGCTTGCAAAGAAAAGGACAACATCATCTCATCGTAACTTTTCGAGAAGAATAGGAGGAAAGGTATATGAACACATCGTGGAGAAACGTATCGGGGTGAAGAAAAAGTCTAGTAGACATGGACCGGAGCCGTCATCATGGGGGGCTGGAAAGACACGTGCTTGACCAGATTGGCGGCCTGGATGAAGGGGTGGAACCACGTATTGGCCGGAGCGGGAGAAACGTATGTTGATTGGACCGCCCGTTGCGGCAGCTTGTGCTGCACCGGGGGCTGGGAAACGTGCGTGAAAGAAGACGTAGAGGAAGCGGACGAGACGGACGAACAGGATGAGAATACAGAGTCGTTGTCCGAGTTGGAGCTGCCAGAGGACGTCGAGTGCTGGGGGTAGGGGAGCTCGTACGCAGCGGGTGAGTAGAGCGGCCCGGGGAGGGGAGCAACCGAGGGGACGGCGGCAGGCTGGTAGCATCCGTTGTAGGCGGCAGCATCCCTGGGGTAGTCCGCGGGAACAAAAGGAGGGGAAGGCAGCGGGGTGGCAGCTGCCGACTTGGAGGCAGTGAAGCGCGGGCACCTCAAGATCAGTTCGCGGAGCTCTGGGATGGTGGCCCTCTTGGTAGGGTTGAACTCGAAGACACGCCTGAGAATGGAATCCAACTCGGGAGAAACGGGCAGGATGGACCTGAGGAACTTGGGATCCTTCATGTAGGCGCGGAAAGTGCTGTCCTCGAACGAGGCGCGCTTCCACGGGTTGCGTCCACAGGTGAGGTTCACAAGGATGACACCGAGGCTCCAGACGTCGTTGGGTGCAGATGCATAGCACGAGTAGGCCTTGGGTGCCGAAGTCTGGCATTCTGCGATGGGGGGTTAGCACGTGACTTGCACGGTTGACTCAAAGGATTGACTCACCAGGTGACATGTAAAAAGTCGAGCCGCATCCAAAGTCGGAGGTGATGTGGTCGTTGGTGGCAAGTCCAAAGTCGGCCAGCTTGCAGGTCATGCCATTGTCAGTAACCAAGATGTTCTCCGGCTTGAGGTCCCTGTGGTAGATTCCGATGGAGTGGCAGTATTCGACGGCATCCAAGATTTGGAGGAAGGCCCTCTTGGCTAGAGCGTCATTACCAATGTACTTGCCGTGCTCGGTGATGTTAGAGAAGAGGTCACCCTCGGGGCAGTACTCGATGACCACATAGGTGCAGTCCGGGGCATCCATAATCTTGACCAAGGAGACAACATTGGGGTGGGCGCTGGCCTGGTGGTGGAGCTGGATCTCACGCTGTTGGAACTTGCGCTGGCGGGGCTCCAAGCCGAGCTTGTTGAGCGCCTTGACAGCGTAAGGGGTGTTTGTCTGGATGTCAACGGCCGTGTAGACGACTCCGTAGGCACCGACGCCAAGGATGCCGGTCAACTGCAACCTTCCGGCGAGGACTTGACCTAGACGTTCTTCCGGCGCACAGAATCCATTGAGGGTTGGCGATGGAGGAGGCGTCGGCAACATAGTGGAATGGGGTGGTTTGGGGGAGATATCCTCAAGGATCCAGCAAAGGCCTCAAGGACGGTAGTCAGATTAGGTAGTCCTGGGGAGACAAGATGGCCTGAGCGCAGTGGAGAAGAGAAAAAGAGAACAGCAGCAACAACAACAAGGGATTAAATGAGTAGGTGTCCTGGGCACATGAGACCAAGTCCGGGTGGCGGCAGCTGGCAGAGGTTGAGGATGGCGAGGCTGGAGAGGTTGTGCGGACAAGGTGGACAATGAAGGAGTGTGTTTGAAGGAGGCGGGGAGGAGGTGGTAGTAGTAGTCTGAGGAGGTTGAAGAGCAGCGCGGTGTGAGGCGGGATATGATGTAGTATGTAAGAGGTATGGCACGGGATGGAGGGTGAGGCGTCTAGTTATTGGCTCGCTGGGCGCCCCGGTTTCTGTAAATATAGGGAAGGATGGGCCTAGCAGAGGGCGCCATGACGAAGACGGCGGCATGGATGCACTGGGACACACTTGGACGCACATGGATGTGGGTGGAGAGACGAGGGAGGCGAATGGCAGGGCGGGCAGGGGGGGGCTTGGGCGGTGGGGACGTGCTGGGTCGGCGGTGGGCCGTGCTGGGGCGTGCTGGGAGGGGGCGCTAGGGCGCACGGGGCGCTCTGGCGACGCACTGGGACGCACTGGGATGCACTGGGCGCGCTAGGCCGGCGGCGCTGATGGGCCCTCGACTGGCGGCCTGGGCGGGCGATGGTAGCGGCCATGTCCAACAAAGCTACCGGCTGCGCGGCGTCGGTCCTGATTCATGAGCCCGCATCCATCGACTGCTCCGGGCGGCTGTGTCGCAGCCCTCCCAATCAGCGCCAGCCGCCGCCCAGCCGCGCCGTCTGGCTGCTGCTGCTGCGGCCGCATGCACCCACCGAGACCCCCCAAAGCAAAGGCTGCCTGTCCGCGTGAAGGCCGCGCCTCTGCCTCTCGCCCCAGCAGCACCAGGCAGGCTGTCTTTGGCAGGCTGTGGGCAGACACACAGGCTGTGGGCAGACACAGGCTGGTGCTGCTGCTGCTGCTGCTGCTGCGTTTCGGCCGCGTGCCGGTCGAGTCGCGGCGCCGCCTCATGTCTCTCACACCCGCAGTGCCAGGAGGGCCCGCCAGAGTGCCCGCCAGAGGGCCCGCCTGGGCTGACTAACGGGCAGCAAAACGGTTCATCTCATCGCATCCCATGTCCCGCCAGAATTTTCGAGAGTTTCGCGGCCAGCAAATGGCGTCGGAGATTATTTTTCTGCCATGCTGCCAATCACCATTTTCTGACTCACCCTGGCCCCGTCGTGTGACTGCCCATGCTCTGCACTGGCTGCACTGGCTGCACTGGCTGCACTGGCTGCACTGGCTGGCTGCACTGGCTGCTCTGCCTGCGCGCCCCATCCACCAGAGGGCCTCGAGCCACTCCGTCCAGCGGCTGCCGTCCATCCAATACTCGTAATCAATACTCGGTCGCCCTCCTTGCTCAGGAGACGGTATTGGTATGCTCTGCACCCTCTCCGCTGCACGCACAAAAATATCGACATGCCCATCGCCCCCGATGCAGCGTCGCGCCGCCAGGCCCTGAATTCTACCGGCTCACATCCTTATTTCGGCTCGTATCAGCGCCCGTTGGATTATTACCATTCCCACCTAGTCGCCAGTCCAGGCCAGGGTGCGCCACCCCCCAGCGCCCCCCATGAGCCCCCATGATTGGAAACGCCCTCGTCGCAGAAAAAACCTGCATCGCTGGTCCGGTTTTTTTCTTCTTTTCTGCTCGCCGGCACCATCCGTGCTGCCAGCCAAGCTCAGCTTCCCGCTGGCTAAACTCTGCCAAACTGTGTCAACCATGCCCAGCGCGGGAGTCTGTGGGCTGCAGAAGGGGACTGGGACCGCTGATCACGTCCGAGAGCCCATTTTTCTCTTGCCTGGGAGGGACCGTCGGAGCCCACCCGGCAGTCTTGGTCACGCCCTGCGTACGCCAGAGACCAGACGTGGCCACCTTGTCCTTTGTCGTCGTCGTCGCTGCTGTCGTCGCTGTCGCCGTCGCCGTCGCCGCCGCCGCTGAGAGAAGAAGCACCTCATCGTGGCCACTCCCCCCCCGGCCACGCCAGTCACGAGTGAGCCCAACCCTGGCCGGCGGCGGGACACTGCAATCAAATGCTCGAAACACTTCCCACACCCCGCCATATCGCTCCCCTCGAGGGCTTGCGTTTGACAGCTGCCATCAGACACGTTAGCCAGCCGACTAGGTACAGGTTTGAGACGGCAGCTCGACCTCCATCACCCTCACCGCCGCTTAAAGGCCTCAGGCCAGCGCGCGTCAAGCCCGAAGCGGCTAGCGGGTGCAGCCAGTCGGAGGGCTCGGCCATGCCGCGTCGCGTCTTATCGATAC
Source organism: Corynespora cassiicola (assembly GCA_022059125.1). Taxonomy (NCBI): domain Eukaryota; kingdom Fungi; phylum Ascomycota; class Dothideomycetes; order Pleosporales; family Corynesporascaceae; genus Corynespora; species Corynespora cassiicola. The sequence goes on along the minus strand of JAEUWY010000005.1, from coordinate 5,877,076 downwards.
GGCACCCGGCCAGATCCACTCTGGCATCGTCTTGTCGTCGCTCAACCGCTGCCCCGCCATCGCAACTTTGTGCGCTTCTGCAAACTCTAACCTTTGCGCGTGCCGCTTGAGTGGTTCATCGCAGATGAGCATCGTGACGGTGCTTCCGTAGTGCTTCCGGTGACCAGAGACGTGCGCAACGTGGCTGACTCCGGCGGCTCGACGGCTCTGCCTGCCCACTTTACTCCGGTCAGACAGATTCCAGACCTCGCGGCCGTCGACAGGCTGCCTGTGGCAACCGACGGGGGCCTATGACTGCATCGCTCCCTCTGCTCCAGTCCCTTGCCGGCATCCACCACCCACTGTTACGCCCTCAGCCACCCAAGACCACCCGCTGCCAGCCGCCCATTCATGCTGAGAGGCGTGCCGCCCGCTGATTGGCCACCCCATGCGCTCGCCAGCCCTCGCCCTTCGTCGCCAGTCATTGCCCAGCCATTGCCAGTCATCGCCAGTCACACCGCCCACTGCCCTTTTTCTGCTGCCGCTGCCGTGGAAGGCCAGGTTCCGGAAACATTCTGTTGTGATCCCTCATGCCTTCGATGCAACTCGACACATGGATGCCCGCCCGCGGCCAGCAAGCATGCCCGGCTTTCCATAATTAATCCCGTGATGATCAAACGTGGGATCTTGGGATGCACCTGCGAGTCCGCTGGTCGCCTCGCGCCTGCCCTCCCTACCCTCTGCCAGGCCGTCCGCCGCTCGGTTGCCGCTTTGGGCAGGTGTGCTGAGCTGCCACCTACAGCCCTCTCAAGTGCCGGCTGTGGGCCTCGCATTCATCATGATTGACAGATGATGATGCCACAGCCCTGCCTTCCACCGATGGATCATCGCTCTCTCTGAGGTCAGATCGTTAATCTGGATGAAGCTGTTCGCGACCTCACTCGCCCGTCTGCCCGCCTGCCCGCCAGATCTTCGCCCTCCACATCATCATCATCGAGAACAAATGCCCAGCAACCTTGCGCTGCCCGTCCACCCTCTCGGCCTCATCACCACTGCCGCCCACACATTGCACCGCCTCTGTCTTTGCTCGTAAAACGACAGACTGATCCAGATCTCCGCCCGTACCCGCCCTCTGCCTTTCGTCATCTGCTTCTCACCAATCCCGTCTCGCCGCTGCCATGGGCCTCTGCAGCCGATGGCCTGGTAACTCACCCATGGGGTTTGACCAGCCGTTGTCGCTCCTCGGCCAAGCCCCTTGGTTCATCATCATTGAACCTTCGTCACCATATTGATCTCTTTTCCCACGAGTTCGGTGCGGCGCGCTTCCCTAGCCCATCGCGTCATCCAACATTAGGATCCCATCCATCCTCATGACGCGGGAACGCCCCTACGGCGCACCCATGAAACCACGCATGCATAAGCGGGCAGTTCATCCAGTCCGCCAGAGATAGCGAGACATGCTCTAATGGCTACCTACCATTCAGCGGACTGCTTCCGGCCCGCCGTGATCCGTACCAAGTCTCCATCCCTCCTCCTCCTCCTCTGCCGGCGTCCTGCGCCCTGAGAAATGTCAGCCGACGCCGTTGCAGAGCGCCGTGCAAACTCAATTTGACAATTGCGCCGTTGCCCGACGAAGGGTCCTGCTGGGAAACGTTGTGAGCTGAGATCAGACGCCAAAGCTGAGATTGCTGCTCTGGTTGGATCTATTGACCGTGTCGTCTGTCGCGCCGTGGCACTACCTACCACCACCAATCTCACCATTCGAGCCAACAGCCGATGCGCGCCTACCTTGCGTCGACGCTGTTGGAGACGACCACCTCGCTCTCTCCGGCGGTCGAGCAAGTCATTCAACCGGCCGAGATTCCATCCTACTGCCCGACCGTTGTGGCCTGCTGCCCTTCGGAGACCGTCCGCCGTTGCTTATTGCCTTGGGATTGAGGAGGATCCACTTTGTAATCTTTTGAGATCCTGCTGGGAAGGCATGGCAACATAGGGATCGAGAGATTGGCGATCGGCTGGAAGCGCCTAGTCGACTGCCCCTTGGGGTCGCCAGCCCAAGGCAACCAAGCCGACAACGTTGCACACTCGATTGAATCAATGAATCCGTCTGCACCGTTTTTGACAATGAAGGAGCCAGGCTGCAATCCACAGTCAAGCCACAGGCTCGGATAACGAACTGCTCGCAGCAGCAACAGACAGCCGGTTGGTGTAGCGGCAAAATCTGTCGCGCGCGTCGGTCAGCGAAATCTGAGCGCCGTGGCCGTGTCAGCATTACGATTTACGCAACACGCAACGCACCCACCAGCCAGTCCCTCGCTCGCTGCTGTTACATGACGTACGAGGATGGCAGGCGCTTCAATGACTGCTTTTGCGTGTTGTGTTTTGGCGTTGGCGACTTGGTGGGCGTCAACATCCAACACAACCATGGCCCTACCGCTCAAGCTTTCGAATGAAGCTTTACCCATGCGGCGGCCATTGTTTGCGTCCCAGTTGGGCGTCCTTTTCTCGCCGAATACATGGCCCTCGCCTCGGCCGACCGTTACCTTTTGGCCCTGCTCAGCCATCGCCGGGTACGTGGTAATTGAGACATGAAACCAAAGTTGCTGCGGCACAGTCACGTTGAGTTCGAGCAGCTGACTGGAGAAACGTGATTTATCGGCCGTAGAGTAATAGGACACCGAGAACCCACCGTAGACTTTGAACGAGCCTCAACGAACGCGTAACGCCCGTGGAATCTCCGGTCGGACTGGGCGCCGTTGTGGGTTCGAGAAGAGGCTGCATGTTGCGGACGCAGGCTGCAACCGCGCGAGAGCTGATTGTTTGCTACTCAACCGCACAGATGTTTCCTTTGCTTTGAGACCCTGGCTGTGGATGGCCGTGCGTTGCCGCTGCGGACCTGGTCCGATGCTCCACCTGGGATCTCTTGCGCGGCTGCACTGCGGCTTGCGAATCTAGTTGAAACTTGTAGGACTGGGGGCTCGAAAATAGATGGGCCAGGCAATTACTCCAGTCTGGATTAAACAAATCGCATAATCCTTCGTCATTGTTGGCCTAAGGAATGATAAACTTTTGGGCCTTCAGTTGGTGCTACTATTTTCACAACGGATACAGCACAAGCCGGAGGTGGGTGACAGGACGCATTCACCTTCTGCCATGCAGCTCGCAAGCGCCTGGGGCAACTTCAACCCTGGCCGCATGCACGGGACTATGCGGGGGTGAGATGCATATCCGCTGCAGAGATTCTGTGTGCTATTCTAATACGCAGATTAGCGATGTCCCAGTAGATTTCATTTCTGCCTATACGGGAGCAGGAAATCCAATGTCAGCTTGCTGCGACTGCTCACTAGAGCCCGTTTCAATGTGAGCATGTTCCAGCTTGCGGATGCAGTCATCAAAGCTTCTCCAGCACCCTGCTCATGCAGACGTCGCCTTTGCATTTCAAAGCGAGATTCAGCTCGAGGCACAGCCTGCTCAACACATGCACACGACCACACTGTTCCATCATGAGCACGATCAACAATCCAAGGGATGGTTGTTGATGAATGAATGCTCTGTGCATGTGGATGGCGCTGATTGAGGCACAGATCCAAGTATATCCGCGCTAAAGCGAGGTATGTTTGAAACGGGAGCAGAACCAGACCCGTCCACCGACCCCACTGCTTGGTGATTGATATTTCCGGAATAATGCTGCCCATCCGGACTACGCCGCCTACACGCACACACATGAAGGCTCGATTGCTTTTCTTGGCAATCTTCGCCGCGTAGCAGAACATCTTTGGTGCTGCAAGCATTCGACCAGCGATCCTCCACCAGACCCTGACATGTTTTCCATGGTTGCATTTCCAAAAGAGTTGGGAAGATCTGTGTTGAACAATGACGTGGCCAACTACTAATGCAACATCAACTTCGAAGCACTTTACGGGCCTTCCTATGGAGGCTACCGTGGCCATCATCCGCCGGATCAAGACCGACGAACCTCACCAGAGCAGCCTTGCCCGGCATTACCGGACACGTTTGTTCAGGCAGACGGTATTGGGTATCGGCGGAGATTGTCACGTGCGAGAGGAGAGCTACGCCGGATTTGCCACCGGACAGTGATCCCTTATGACACATTCAGCATTTCCGGCGACGATAGCCTCGCGAATGCCCAGAGCCGCAGCAGCCTTCGCCTCATGCCACACACCCTCCTTGGTCACGATATCTCCGACGCGGAGAAAAACAAGTTAGGCGACGCCACCCAAAATGATCGCCACACGGTGGAAGATGCCTAACACTCGAGGGTGGCGGGCGATAGTCTACCTAATGACATGTATAGGGCACTCGTGACCAGGATGACTCGTCTACCAACTCGGGTCGGCGCCCTAACCCAGGGCCCTAAATCAAGGGTCCGTGTCCATCATACTACAAGTTGAGGCTCCGCTCCCGCTCCGTAATGTGTTGGGCGCCGAAAAGTGAAGCGAAACAAATGCGGTCCAGACATGTAGGGCACACGCACGGCCCACCGATGCGCTTCATTGCCTTGATGGGTTCCGGCGATTTAGTGACGTGTAGTCCTGGCAGCCTCATGGCCTTGGACCCGCAGTTTGGTGCCCAGCGGTTGTCGTAGGGCGACCAACACCCGCCTCTGGCCCGCTCGCCCTCGAATAGTTCGAGGTTGGAGGGTAGAACAGACAGGAGGCTAGTGTCACCACGTTGTCGTCCGAGGCATTCGATAGTCATCATGCGCGGGACCGACCGTCCGTCCGTCGTCCCCCCTTGGACTAGCCTTGCGAGCCTCTTCTCCTCCGTCCTCCCCAAATAGACAAGTTCAAAGCGTGAGGCGTACGCAGGGCAATGGGTTGCCTTTATTGATAGTCGCTTGTTGCCGTGTCCGAGTTTAAACCTTGACGGCACGGTTCGCAGCTTCGAGAAGGCCCGGCAGTAGTGGTCATGGGCGGGGAGTCAATGACTGAGTGTCAAGCTGAGGTGCCGTCCCTTTTCGAGGATCCCAGAGGATCCTAGGGGGGCTTGGGAGCATGATCTTCGGATAGGCGGTTTAGGGCTGCGTGCTGGGTACGTGCGAGGACGTGCAAAGTGTCTGTGTGGAACTCTATCCGAGCTCTGGTCATGTCTTTCCTGCGACCTTGCCGTGCCCCTTCTTCTTTTCGCGAATGTGGCGCAGGGCGGTTCGCAGGTGGTGGCTTTTGCGTAGCGATGGGTGGTTACTGCACGGCCCCTTTCAAACATGTCAGTCAGTTATGAGGGTTTAGATGGGATAGGCGAGGCTGAGTCGTGGATGGGCGGGTGAGTGGTGAGTAGGTGGTGGGTGGGTTCGAGCAACAAGCAAGCATGTTTCCGGGCCCTTTTGATCGTGGGGACCAGCCGACGTTGCATCTTGAGATTGGGCAGACAGGCAGATGGGTATGTTCCGTTGAGATCTTGAGATTGGCGAGGCGGGTGTTTTGTCGGAAGCATGTGGAGTGATGCGGGAGGGGAGGGTGTTTGGTGTATGAATAAGCGGGGGTGTAGGTCTCAGCCAGTGTTCATGGTCGAGGCGCTTTGGTGTAGGGACAGAGGAGTGCGCTTGTCGCGGAGCACTGCTGGCGTGTTGCCGCTGTCAAAGGGTAACACGTCATGCTAGGCCAATAAATTCTATATGGGCTCGAAGATGGGTTTGCACTGCTTCTTCATGGAACTAGGTTTTGGATCCGTCCAAAGTAGCATTCCATATACTTTGACTTGATTAATGATCAAGGTAGGGTCGTAGCTTATCTCATCGAGTCTCATTGTTCCTTGTGGTGGCAGATGGTGTAGTATGCCGCCCAGGAGATAAACTCAGTCGTGAGAGCTGACACCCAATATTTGGTAGAGTTCAGAATATCGAAACTATTGCAAAATTACCCACAGCAACGTATAGCACAAAAACACAATCTATCTTCATACAAATCTTGCTACTCTGTATACGCACTCTAGGAACACTATCAGCGAGACACCCATCCTCTCATGCCCTCTCAAAGCAAGGCACATACACCTCAGTCCGCGGAGCCAACCTCCTCACACCTCCTCACACCACCTCACTCCCCCCAGCACATCCCCGTTTATCTTCAGATAAAAACAACAATACCCTAAACACACGCCCCAAAACCCGCGCACCCAAAAGCCTCGGTTCGTTTCCTGCAGGCCCCCAGCTCCCCGGCACTTATCTAGTCAGACTTCCATCAGACCATCCCTTCCACCTACCCGCCCGCCCGCGGACACAGACACGTATCCACCCAACCCCCCCCTTCCCCTGGCTCGGTTCTGCACTTTGCGCTCGTCATGGCATGGTCTGGGTTTTTTTGAGTCGTGGTTTTGAGTTCTAGGGTTGGGGCTTGTGGGCTAGGGCGGGTAGGTGTGTGTGAGATAGAGTGGAGGGGTTGGGGGGGTGGGTGTTTTGGATAGAGGGGGCTAAGGGATGGGTTGTTGTTTGTTTTTCTTATCCTCAACGACGAGGGTGCGCTGGTTTGGAGCGTGGTTTGGCGTTGAGTGTTAGGTAGCTTTGGCTTTTGGGGGGGTTTTGGTGGGGTAAGGTTGATGGTTGTTAGGTGTAGGGTAGTTTTTGAAGAACTTACTTTTGCCTTCTTCAACTCTCGATACAGTCACCCCCTTCCCTTCTCCTCTCGCTACTTCGGCTCAGATGTCGAGCGTGCTTCTATATTGATTGTAATCGCTAATCAATGCGCTGTCGGCTCCATAATCAACTCAATCAATTAGATAAAAAAACCCTTTGACAGTCATCTAAAAAGGAACAGAGATACACGGGAGCACTTATGTCAGGAATCACATAAATTCATAGTTCCATGTCCACTCCAACTTCAAGAAGAAGAGGATTAAAACACTTCTGGTAAAGTGGTGTAGTAATTGGTGTCGTAGTGTAGTAGTGATAGTATATAGCTATAATATTTATTCAAAGAAAAATTAATATACCCCGCTTCTTCCTATCCATACACGTGCTAATCTAGTCCCATATAACTTTAGTTCTCCTTTTAGCCGTTAAGCCCTAGGTTTTGAAGCTAGAAGAGATTAGTGAGACTCAACACATTCTTGAGGCAAGGTATACCTCATGATAAACATCATAGTTGTATACAAAACTCTGTTGGGTAGGGTTCAGCCTAGCCAGAATTAGTTCAAAGTCAGTCAAGCGCGGCCATACATACCAGTAGAAAGGATAGTCCGGCTGGGGCTCATCGAGCTGCGCCAGCATCAGGCGGTCTCTTTCTTCCTGTTCATTTCCGTTCAGGAGATGATTCACTTGTCGCTGAACAATGACGAGTTTAGTGGTGCACTTCAAAGAAAATGAGGGTACATGCCTGCTTCATGCTGCCCTTTTGAAGAGCAGTGCTCCGTGGCTTCCGTAATTCTTCATACAGGCGGAGCACATTTGGAAGATCTTCCCGGAAATCAACTTTTGATAGCAGCATTCCCAGTGTAGCGCCGTCTTCCAATGAAGATCCCGCACCCTGCGCAAGATAAGGCAGCATTGGATGGCAGGCGTCACCGAGGAACACAATCGTAGCGTCCTCGTTGTGCCAGCGCTCCAACTCTTCGACTATGAAAGATAAGAAGGTAGTGATGAGAAACTTGCTGGTTGCTTACGGTGCATTAGCTTCCACTTATCGACTCCAGAAACCATGGAGAGCAAAGTTTGAAGACTGTCAATGTCAGTGGATAATAGTACTTTGGGCAGCACTTGCGTCATTACCGCGGGTCCCAGTCTTTGAATATACTTCGCATCTCGTCAAGATTGCCGCTTGCTCTCGATACACCTTCCGGAAGCGTATCAGGAACGAGAAGAACAATGTTCAGAAGACTGTTAGCTTTCAAAGGGTAGCATATCGCATGGCAATCCGGGCCAACCCAGAGAGCGACTCTAGGGGTTTCAAAGAACGATCTCAATTCATGATCTTGAATATCTTGTACTGGGATTATGACGCGATATGCAAGATCACCCGTTGGAAGTGGCCGAGACGGGTTTTCGAGGAAATCTTTGCGACAGGTCGACCACAGACCTATTCCTATTAATCCTTGGAGCAGGTGAGTCAAACATTTGATTGACTTACCATCAGCAGCGACTATCAAGTCGCATTCGATTCGTTCGCCATTCTTGAGTGTTACTGAGGGAGCTTTCAAATCCGTCGCGGTGACGAGTGCGCCAAGTCTAAAGTCCACACCAAGCGCTAGGGCTCTGTTGTACATGGAAATTTGGAGGTCGGCTCTGTGCATATCCCAGAATGGGCTCTTGTATTTTTCAAGCATCTCAGCTCCATAGTTCTTGCGCTCTCCAATGATCTTTCCATCGCTGTATCTGTGGATAGTGAAGACTTCCGGGCTTGAAGCCAACTTTGCCAGATCATTGGCAATGCCCCATCTTGACAACAGCCGGGTGGCGTTGGGGGTGACTTGTAGCCCTGCTCCGACCTGTTTACCCAATGAATACGTATAATTCATCGGATAAATATAGCTTACTTCTGTCAATTGACCCGCGGACTCTATGACTTGGACATGATGACCAGGCTGTTCCAGTTTAATGGATATCGCAGCTGCCAGCCCCCCGAGACCAGCCCCAACAACAACAATGTTTAGAGGCATCTTTGATTTCAAAAGAGATTATTTGCAATGTATCTATAGAAAAAGGTAGTTTGTGTGTAGATGCCGTTCCTATTAAGGTGGCGAGTTATTATAACAATCGCCCATATCTCTGAAAAAAACCCTACACTCTTCAAGAGGAGCTTAGGAAAGATTTACCGAGATAATATGCCGGTTCCATCTGTTTCCTCTGGGTAGAGGTAATTTTTAACGTAATATCTTTGGATGGCGTCCTTCGCTGCTGGGTGGGGACATAAGGTAACAAGTGACCCGCCCTCCGAACATCATAAGCTCGCATCCAACCCCGCCTACAGGCGATTCAGGTGGGGCTGAACAAAGGAAAAGCAGTGCTGGTAGCCTTCATTCTTGGCAAAATTTTGAATCCGTAAGGATTTGTTTTCCTTTGAAATACAGCAGTGCTTACATATCGACTGAGTTGAAGAGGATTTTCATCTGACTAGGTTCTGACACAGGTGCACTATTCAACTCCACTTACTAGTGTTATCTAGCTTGTTCTTTGAGTTCCATAAAATATTACACATCCACAAGATTGCGATCTATGTTGAATAGATAATAATCGTGTTGATTGTTATGTTTAGGTGAAGTTGTGTGATAGGGTGGGGTTCTGGGCTAGGGGTTCATTGGGTGGGGCTCATCTGGGTGGGTCAACACTTGATCTTTCCACTTTCCAGAACATGGCGAATACATCTTGGATGATGAATCCAATCTGTTCCCAACCACTAGAATTACATAATGTCTTTTTCATCCACATTGGAGATGATCTGGAGTGAAGCAAAATTAGATAAGCCAAGTCGCTGAAGAGTATTGGTCAATCTACAGCTGATGTCCTGCTTTTCCGAGGTTCCCAGCGGAAGAGAACGGCCAGCCCCACATCAACTTATTTTATATGCCGAATAAAGCTGTCCCCAAGTAACTATTTGTGCATTTATGACGTCTGATCGCAATAATCCTATCTTTTCAGATCCTCACGATGCCATCCTCTGTTCTCATTGATTCCAAGTTGGTTCTCACATTCATCATCTCATGGCCACTCATCTACTGGATCTGGAATGTGATATACAATATATTCTTGCACCCTCTGCATAAAACACCTGGGCCATACCTCGCTCGTGTGTCCCGGTTATGGAGTCGCATAGGCAACATGCACGGCGACAAGTCCTACCGCATCCACAAAGCACACCAACGTTACGGACCAGTTGTCCGAGTCGGTCCCAATGAACTATCCTTCTCTTTGCCATCCGCAGTACGCGAAATCTACAGCTCAGATGCTTTCATCAAAGAAGAAAGCTTTTATCGCGCGGAACGTATCCTCCACGAAGAACACATCATGTCTTTGCGAAACCCAGAAGCGCACCGCGGTCGTAAAAAGATGTTGCAGCGCGGCTTTTCGCAAGCCGCTATGCTTCAATTTGAGCCGCAGGTTACGACAAAGATTCAAGTAATGCTTGATCAATGGGCTAAGCTTGCGAACGAAGAAAAAAATATTGTTGACGTTTATCCTTGGGCACAGTGGTTGGCATTTGACATTATACACCACTTGCTGTTCGACGACGACCCAGGCTGCGTGTACTCTGGAAAGGAACACTGGACTATGAGGTACATGCGATCTTGGCGACCGACATTCATCTACAAAGAATTCATGCCCCAGTTAGAGAGATGGGGCTTGCTGGTTCCTGGACGCGTGGGCAATTATTTCCGTGATGTGCAGGTGTGGAAGGAATACGCTCTGAGCCTGGTTCAACGCTGTCGCACCAAAGAGATCCGCACACCGTTTATTCACCAACTCTTGGACAGTGTAGATCCCTATCTTAGTCGATTGTTGACCGACTCTGAAGTGGCTGAGGAATGTATGGGTGGCATGTTTGCTGGTAGCGGGACCACTGCCAGTACGTTTGTATACCTTCTTTGGGGCGTCTTGAAGACTCCTGGTGTCGCAAAGCAGCTACAGAAAGAATTGAGGGCGGCCTTTACGGATAAATTCGAAATCCCTGATGCAAGCGAATGTGCAAAGTTGCCATTCTTGCAAGCTGTCATCAATGAGACATTGCGACTGTATCCTGCAGTCATAGCAACGCGCCCACGAACAGCAATCCGTGATACGGTTGTAGCAGGAATTCACATACCAAAAGGTGTAAGTACTTCAAGATCCAAGCTTTCCTGTCTCCTCTGAATACCCAACTAATACTTGCAGACGAACGTGGGGACCCAAAACTATACTATCCATCGCAACACTTCAGCATTCCCTCAGCCGGAAGCGTTCCAGCCAGAACGATGGCTAAACAATGAAGACGCTGCAATCAGGAAGGAAGCGTTCACTCCGTTTTCAGTTGGACAGCGATCATGCATAGGAATAAAGTAAGCCAACTTCCACAATGAGTTCCTCTCTTACCATTTTAGTCTCGCACGTATGGAGCTGAACAAACTTGTCGCCGCATTCTTTCTCCGATTTGAAGCTGAAATTGACGGTACAATTACTGATGCATCTATGCATATGTATGATCAGTTTAGCGCTGGGCCTGCTGGCCGTAGACTGGTCTTACGTCTTTCGAATGTGTAAAGCTTTAAGACAGCTTAACCAGTGAATTTTGGTATATCTGCATGATACTATGAGACTGAAGAAGACTCAATCAAATTTCCACAAAGAATCTTGCAGAGCTCAATCAAGATATTTAGATTAAAGAAATAGTTTATAAGAGTCAGAGACGCGTTGGTTACGCCAAAAGGTTGACACGGATAGCTGATCGCCAATCGTTCGCCGTCCCGTATCTCTCCTGGTCACACCCGCACTACACTGTGGAAACAGCTACGTAATTCTGGTCTAAACGCCTAAAATACTGTACCGTAAGATACGATCAGTTCAGATACTTGTGCAACTGCTCACTCAAATACCCCTTTTGCTTCTACTATCGGTGAAAAAATGAGCCCACAGGTATGTTCTTTTCGTTGATTCTGCCATTCGTATTGATGATTACAGGGCTCGGCATTAACCCATGTCTGTTTCAACCTATCATTACATACCAACATCTATCCTGGGCGATGAAGATAGAATTATGGTGCTACCCGCCTTATAACCGTATTTGTACAACCCTGTGCCGTTTGCGCGGATGTACGTTTGGAGAGCCTGTCACGCAAAACGGCAGCGCAAAAAATGACCAGGATAGCCAGTTGCGCAGAATTGGTTATTTAATCCCGTTGACATCCCAGGAGAATGCTTCTCACACGTTAGGGAAATACAACCTTCCTCGAACATAGAACAGTCTAACGCCGTAAGAAGCGCGCTTTCACAGCCCAGTCGAGGACTCGTATATAGATATTGGCGCACTCTATCTAAGTGAGTGCCCTCTTATCTATATCTTCTGACTCTTATCTACTACTGTGTCTGTGTGACGCAGCCTCTTCCCAGTTTCCGATATCTGTTTCGATTCTCCCACTTCTCTCCCAGTCGCTTGCTAAACTTCGAGCCTCGCTGCACCCACATCCAACCAACCAGATCTTAAAAAAGCCATAAAAGACCAACAAGAATGGCTTTAGACATGGCCTCTGCTTCAAGGACTGCGGACACGGCGGAAAAGGGCAGTGCCAACTCAGCCCACACGCCCATCCACCAGCACGACCACGGTGCAGAGACAGAGCTGCGCCGCGTCCTCTCAACTCGCCATATCACCATGATAGCCCTGGGATCCTCCATCGGTACGTTCTATGTTTTCTTTGGTTCAGCTTTCTCGTCACTCGCATAGCCTCAGGCTCAATCTTTACTCTTCTCCAACCCCACGCCTACATTACACCATGTAGCCCCGCTAACCATCCTTAGGCATGGGCCTCTGGCTCGGCTCTGGCAAATCTCTTGCCTCAGGCGGCCCCGCAGCCATCTTCATCGGCTACCTCCTCGCTGCATCCATGGTCTGGTCTGTCTCTCACTCCCTGGGCGAACTGGCTATCCTTTATCCGCTTCCCTCCGCCTACGTCCAATGGACGAGCAAGTTTGTGGGGCCCGCCGCGGCGTTTGCGCTGGGCTGGGCCTATTGGTTCAACGCGTGGATCACCGTAGCCAACGAGCTACAGGCCGTAGTCACGGTGCTGAATTTCTGGACCGATGCGCTGCCTACAGCGGCGTGGATTGTCATATTTTGGGCCGTCATCGTCGGTGTCAATATTTGGGGTGTGGGCGTGTTTGCCGAAGTCGAAGTCGTGTGCTCGGCCATCAAGTTTGGGTGGATTTTTGTGGTCATTTTCTCCATGATTGGTGGGTACTATCGCCATTCCTTAGCACCTGTTGGGTTTCGATGCTAATGTTGTACAGTCACATCCGCGGGTGGCGCGCCAGGCCATGGTCCCATCGGTTTCCGTTATTGGAACTCGACTCCTTTCCTGAATGGCTTCAAAGGTTTCCTCAGTGTGATGCCGACATGCATTTTTGCAATGTCGGGCTCTGAAAATTCGGGCTTGGTTGCTGCAGAGGCTGCAAATCCGAGAAAGGCGGTGCCGCGCGCGGTGGGCTCCATCTGGTTGCGCCTATCGCTGTTCTATCTCCTGGGTGCACTCATGGTGACCATCAACGTCGACCCCATGAACAAGGACATCTTCGGTGGCTCAGGTACCAACGCGTCACCGTTTGTTATTGCATACCGCGAAGCAGGACTGGAACCTCTGGCCCACATGATGAACGCCGTTATCTTCATCTCAGTCCTGTCTACAGGAAGCATCTTCTTGTATAGTGGCAGCAGAACGACAATGGGACTTGCGCACCTTGGCATGGCGCCATCCATTTTCAAGAAAGCCGACAAAACTGGTCGTCCTTGGTACGGACTCGTCCTCACCTTGATCCTCGGTGGAGGCCTCGCATTTCTGAATGTGAACAATTCGGGTTCCGAGGTCTTCTCATGGCTCTCTGCACTGACGTCGCTGTTTACTCTCTTTGGCTGGGGCATGATTTGCTTGTCGCACATCCGCATGCGCTACGCGTGGAAGGTGCAAGGTCGCTCGGAGGCAGATCTCCCATGGAAATCCTGGACCTTCCCATACGCTGCTTACTGGGGATTAAGCTGGTGCACCATTCTCGTCATTTGCGAGTTCTACCTCAGCGTGTGGCCGCTGGGCGAGAAGCCAAGTGCCAAGGCCTTTTTCTCAACTTACGTGAGTGTGGTTGCTATTCTCGTGTGCTTCTTCGGAGCGAAGTTCCTCTATTATCGTGGTCCTTGGTGGGTGGATGCTAGTATCATTGATCTAGACCATGACCGAAGGTTCTATGTCGATTCGGAGGTAGAAAAACCACGCAAAACAGGCTTCATGGGCGTGGCGGAGCGGGTTTTCAAGGCCCTTTTAAACTAATCCAGATGAAGCGGCCGTGGCACTAGATAGTTGACTTTAGTAGCACCCTCAATTGGCAATCCAAGACTACAATCAAAACTGGACATGGCATTGGTATCTCAAAGAAGTCGTGGGTATCTCAAATCATTCAAACCATTACACGTCGATGCCCGCAGGAAAAATGGCATCGCAACATGCATCTTATTCGGAAAATAGCAAAGCCACCATTACCTTGACAGCCCCAAATGCCCCTTGACTCTGCAACAGAGAGTTGAACGTCTCTGGTATCTTTTTCAAGCTGTTAGAGACATCCCCCTCAGCCCCTATCAATAGTTAGCTCCATCTCAAACCAAAAACGACATACTCACAAACTTTAGGTACAGCAGGCTCCACAGAGACTCGACTCTCAGCCTCGCCAGACCAATCGAACCCTATGCGCCAACATATTCTCAATAGAACATGCCTGTCCTGCAGCACAATCACATCACGACCCAGATGTCTCGTGATATCTCTTCGAGTCATACCTTGCGCTTTTACTGCGGGTGTATTCTCTGTGTCTTGGTCGGTTCGCCCGGGGATTAGGTGGCCAAAAGCATATTCGCATCGCCGCCAAAATTCGGCACGCTTCTTTGCAATCTCCCAGTACGATCCAATGGCCCAACATGCATTTCCGAGATCATTTTCTTCTGCCTTCGCACGCATAAAGGCGCCCAGCTCACGGTCCACATATGATGGCAGGCTCAGGATGCGTAGCTGGGTAATCTTTTGCGATAAAGTATCGATGGTGGCGGAGATAGATGCGGTGAGAACCTTTTGTGGCCCAATAATTTCGATAGTGTGTTGTTGGTGGAGGGGGTTCGATGATTTGCGGTGGGGAAGGCTGACTGAAGTGGTGTATTGGAATGACGTGAACATTTGGAGATATGGAAGTGGGTCCTTGAGCTCCACCGGTTGATGCGAGGGTATATGTTCTTCGGCCCCGGCCTTCGCCAATGGTGCAGGTATTGCGCGGGCTGTAAATGGAAGAAATGAACAGAGAAGATTTGCGACTGGAATGGGCTCTTCCGTGTCGTCACCTCCTCCAATCTCATTGATAAGTGATATCAAGTCATCTCGCTCGGTAGGCTGCAGGATATGCTCTGGCGATTGTTGCTGCAGTTTTGCGGCCTCTTTGATGCACTGCGAAATTTGCTCCTCTAGCTCTTCCACCTCCCTTAGCAAACGCTCCTTTTCCTGTTTCTTCCACTCGAGCTCTGGATCTGACTTTTGTTTTACAGATGGGCCTTCTGCTATCGAGCTCTCTTCGGTGGCCTGCGGCGATTCCGGATTCAAGGACGAAGATTGGATAGGTTCCTTCTTTCGCGGCGGCCGCTTGCTTGGTGACGAGAAGAGTATGCCACGACGGGGTTCACTCTGCTCCTCAGTGACAGCCTGTGAAGGAGTTGCTGGTAACTCTTCGTCATCGCGCTCAGCTCGCGGCGTAGTTTTCCGTGTCCGTTTCTTCGCAAGCAGGTTCGGATAGTTGCGCGCCAGGCTGGCTTTGGTGGGAGATGCAAACGACGGCCGACGCGGGGGCTTCCTCAGAGGACTCGATGCGCGGTCATCGGGCGACGCCGTCTTTTGTCGCTTTCGTGGCGGGCCATCCATGGTGGGTGAATAATGTTGTTGCAGGCTCGGGGACGTACGACGCGTCGGGTCGCGTTGGTCCCTGTTGTCGGCGCTCGCGGAAAGTTTTGCCGACCTCGGCCAGCCGCCGCAATGACGTCCCCTCACACTTGTGAAAAGCTTCCTTCACCATCATCCGGATTTCGCGCTTTTCTAAGCCCGCCTTGCCACGACTTTTTGTAAGCGGCCCACTGCCTCGAACATGACATGAAGTTATGCGCCGGGTAATCTGAAGATTATTTGGATTACACCATAAACCTACCCACTCGTCACCTCTTCCGGCGCAATGGAGTCATTGATGCACTCTACGAGAGCGCTGGCATTGCGCCGCGCGCAATGTCCCTCCTGTCTCCGACCATGGAACACAACTTTTTCAGCCTCGATAAGAGCAGGATTGCAGAATAGCAACCGGTTACAACGACGATATAAGGGATATATAGCTCCCGAAGGACAGCAAGCAATGCCACTGACGGGATTCTATGCAGGTGCGCAAAGAATCTGGACGGCCTACACACCACTGACACGCTCCTCAGATATACTAAAGAACCCCCTTCCCAAAACTCAATCTCTTACATCCACCACCCCTGCCCCGCCGCCACCTGACGAGCTGCCTAAGACGGACAGGGAGGAGACGCTTGCCAAAGCGCGCATCGTATTCGGCTCACGTCTGGCCGGCCCTGGAGAGCGCGCAAAAGACAAGGAAATCTCCAGCAAAGTAATTGCCGGCATCATGGTCCCCCCAAAGCCTACTGAACCGGACAACTGCTGCATGTCGGGGTGCGTCAACTGTGTCTGGGACATGTACCGAGACGACATGGAGGAATGGGCTGCCAAGTCAGCTGAAGCGCGCGCTGCGCTGCAGGCCCAACGTGCAAAAGGAGAGGCTACTGGCACAATGGTCGCTGAAAAGGGCACTCCGTCTCATGTTGCAACCAGCATGGACGACGACGACGGTGGTGGAAGCGAGTCAAATGGGGCCTTGGGCCAGTCCACAGAGGACGACAGCTTGTTTGCCGACATACCAGTTGGCATACGCCAGTTTATGAAGACGGAGAAGATGCTCAAGCAAAAGCATAGCCAGGAATCGGCCTCGTAGATAATCGCGATACCCAGCATTGATAGATTTGTTCGCGGATACCCATTGAACACCATTTCCTCCCCAATCAATCCCCTATTGTGTCAATAAAAAGCCATCCATATCCTAATCTTCGCCGACATCAACTCCCTTGGCACGCAGCTCGGTCCTTGCCTCCTGTATCTGCTCCATCAATTCCTTGTGTGCTTCAGGAACGTCGTTGAAAGTGAAGACGCCCCAGCCGAGTTTGAACAAGAGGTAGGCACCAAAGGACACGAGAGCCCAAAAGGGGACCTGCATTTGTTAGCAGATTGTGGGCTGGAGTGGAAAGGAGACATACCACGGGGACAACCTCCTTCTGAATCTTCTCGGGGAAAGACACAATCTCGAGGAAGACGGCCAAGTAGAGCTGAGGGGTTAGCAGGGGGCAGTGTGGACAAGGCGACAATCGCATACCGATGTCAGGAGCATCGCAATGGAAATGGTCTGCTGGGCGCGCGTCATATTGGCGGTAATTCTCGGTCGAGTTTCTAAAGGAATGTATGCGAATTGGATCTAGAGTTGGGCTTGGTGTTGATCGTGGAGCGTCGCGTGGGAGCCTCCGCGCATGTCCCCGAAATTCTGCCCAGCTGGCATTTCAGGCAATCACGTGATGTGCATGACAATCTGCCGAGCCGCTGCGGGCCGAAGCGATTGCAAAACCGTCCCTCATTTCCCCCATTTTCAGAATCGCCGCCTACAGATATCTGGAGTTACGAGCGAGGCAGGACTTTGAGCAGTAAATCACACCTTGTCTAGCACTGCGTCACGTCATACAATTTGTTGGTGCCAATCTACGCTCAAGAATTACCTCCGCCGCATAGGCCACCATTGTCAGCGCTACCTCAGCCGCCGGACATCATAAAATGCGTGCTTGAGAATCGATCCAAGTCATTGACTTTTATCCTCTGTACAGCTCGATATGCCGCTTTTCAGCTACGACGCCGAGAAATTTCTCGGTCAACTTGAGCCCTATCTGGATGGGGGTCCGACCAATAGCGTCCAAGATCTGGCAGAGGTACCTCCACTACTAACAAAATTCGAAGAGAACGACAATGTAGCCATCGCCGTAAAAGCTATTCAATTGCTAGGAACGGCTGTCGGAGCTCAGAGTATCTTTCCCGCCGACATCAATGCGTCTCCGACTAACATGCTGTAGAGGCATGGCAGCAGCCTTATCAGGAGTGCGGCATCTTGGCCCATGTTTTGACTCGGCTTGATCCATCTGCAAGCTCCGTCGAATTGTCGAAGCAATGCCTTCGGGTCATTGGCAACAGCGTCGCAGACAACGGTACGCAGCCAAATCCCTGTATATACATGGTCTAAACGTCCCAAGACAGCAATCGTGAACACGCCATGCTCACATTTGGAAACCTGATTGCATGCCTCAAGGTGGAGGAGTTGAATATAACAACCTTGGCTGTGATGCTAAATCTTTGCAATGACTATGGTACGTCTGCATTGTCTAATACATGCTGCTCTTTAACACGATTAGATCCTGCCCAGGAGGAGGCTGCCAAACATAGGCTAGACAGTACACTGTCAGACTATTTAGTCAGGGAAAAGATACCCGAAGCTGCCCTTGACTACGCCACCGACCTTTTGGCGTGGACCACAGAGAAACTCACGTCCGCACAACTCAAAGATGACACCTCCCTAAAAGTATTCGACGACGTTCTCGAGGTCATTGAGACATGTGACGAGGATCACTACACCGATTTTCTGGCCGTCATCGCCCTTTACCTTCAAGATACCGAATTTCAGTTGAAGCTTGCCACTCCAGAGCGACTAGAAAAGCTGGTCGACCTTGTGCTCGAAAATGAGAATCGCCTTGGTCCCGAGGAGATCGAGCAAGTATTCCGTGGATTGAGCGCCTCGAGCGATCCTGAAAAGCTGGCACTAGACGACACGAGCGTTGTCATATTGGTCCAGCTCATCAATTCAGTCGGCGCAATATCTGCATCAGACGCATTCGTGAACAACTTTGGGTTTAGGACTCCAGCTGTGAAGAAGATTAAGTCCAAGCTACTTTCTCCCAAGTATTCGCCATCTACTGTCTGCGCCTGTGTCATGCTGGGAAACTTGGCTACTTCTGATAAAGCTTGCATTGAGATGGTGGAAGATCAGGGTCTGCATCTCACGTTGATCAGCCTTCTTTCTTCTTCTAAAGAGCCAGCGCTTCTCTATGCTGCGGCTGGATACATGCGTCACTTGACCTTCCCGGAGGCGAACAGGACGGTTCTTGGAGAATCGGGCCTCATCGAGACATGCTGCCAGCTTCTTGTTCAAAAAGACCCCTCGGTCCGTGGCGAAGCTGCTGCCACGCTATGCAAGCTGGTTACGAACAATTTCTACAACATTGAAAAGGTTGTCTACGAATCCATTCCGGACGACGTTCCAGCAACGTCTCTCGAAGGTGTTCAGACTCCTGCCCATGCCACGATTCTCTACCACGTCGTATCCCAAGCACTGGTGCCCTCCGAGCCGCTACCCAGTACGACCATGAAGAACCCCATGATCGAGCTCGGACGCACCATCATTGCCATTTTGAGATATCTTGGACGGCCCAATGCCGAGGTCGATGTTGAGTCGGTTGCTCGCCACATGTTTAAGACGCCACTGGTGGCACGGCCTGTGGCACGACTCGTGCGTCAACGCTTCTACGCCGACGCAAGGTCTGAAGGCGTTCTTGGTTTGGGCTTACTTGCGCAATCGCCCGAAGGTGCCGCTGCCGTGATTGAGGAGGCCAAGGCCGATGAGGGGCTTTTGGCCGCCATCAAGGAATTTGCGGTTGAGCAGGACAAGGATGGTCAAAAGGCTGGCCGGGACTGCCAAAATGCATTGGTGTTTCTCCACGGGCTCACCGCCAATGGGGTAAGTCTTGCAATCCATGTGTATCGACATGACTAACGGCGACCCAGGTAATGGACCCCCCACTCAAAGAAGGCATAGATGCGCTGCAGGCCGAGCTAGAGAGGCTTGTAGTATAGATGCGACATCGTGTTGAAGGAAAAGCGCTCATGCGCCTAATAGATGAAACGATTGATGAATCTCCATGATCCAACAATGGGCTGACTCATGCCTCTTTCTCTCTTGATGTTCAGATAACGCCCGTATCCCTGCAGGAACAAGCACTGGAGCTCGTGTTCTACAACGGCCCTGCAGGGACAACAACATTTGCACACGGGTAGCGAACCACTCAGACAATTCCAGATTGTCACGCCCAACAAATGACGACCAGTTGAATTGCGGTGAATCATCAAGTGGCAACAATCGTAGGGCGGACGAAACGTTCAGACCGAGAGAGCGTAATCAAGAGGCCTCTGATTGGCCGAAGGCGCCGAGCACGATCAGGTGACTACCTTTGACCGCGACGAGAGATGGAGCAACGACGTGCCTGGTTGAGGCAGCAATAGTATATAAAGACACTCTCCTTGCTCTTCTGGCAGACATAATCACACACCAACTCTACTCAATCATCCGCCAACCCTTCTTCGACTTGCATTCTTCTGCAATCCGCCTACCTTTTCAAACAAACAGCCTACTACATTCAAGATGACTTGCTGCGGACGCAACAGCGGCGCTGAGTGCGTGTGCGCCAAGGAGGCCACCTGCTCGTGCGGAAAGCAGCCTGCCCTCCAGTGCAGTATGTTCCCGTTGTGTATGACGTAGCGTGCCTGGTTACTGACTATCCATGAAGCCTGCGACAAGTCGGCCACGGAGAACAAGGTCCCCGACAGCACCTGTGCCTGCGGAAAGCGCGCCGAGAGTAAGTAACGCTGATAATTCCATTGCATCCAGTGATCAATTCTGACAATGCTCAAGACTCGTGCACCTGCGGCCGCTCTTCCACGTCCGGCGCCTCTGCGCTCGAGACCGACTTCACTACCAAGAAATAGGCGGTCAGGATGCCTGCAATGACTGACTAGGACGATTCATGGGCGGTGTCTGGCGTTTGGGGCCTCAAGGGTCACGGGGGATATCAAAGGAAACCGGCATATGTACACATAGCAAAAACATGCCCTACGGCTCAATTGATGAATTGATCAAACAACAAAATGAAGCCATCCCACGTCGGCCCCAAGTAAGAGTGACGGCCCAGCACTAGACGGCGCTTAGCGCTTGGACCATATGCCAAGGCCCGGCGACGAACCTCCACCGTGCTCCCGCACCACGGGCATCCGAGCACATCTGGGAACGGAGCACAGGCATACAGGGTGCAGGTGCTTCGCAGCCGGCTGCATCCCCAAGCCTCCCTTCCACACCTCGCACGCATTACTGCACCCACGACGATTGACATTTCCGCCCGCCACCACCTTCGCCCAAGCCGAACCCCTTTCGCGACCGCCCAGGTCCCCCACAACAACCATTTCCGTGCTCGCCGTCGCCGTCCCTACCCCTGCTGCTCCATAGCGGCGCCCCCCTCGCCGTACACAGTAGCAGACCCCCCTCCCGGTCGTCGTTTTGTCGGGCTACCTCCCAGGCGGGAACCGCCCGCCTACCAGCCTCCCGGGCTCCACGGCCTCCAAGATGGCGTCAGGAACTGGCGGAGGAGGGCTGTTCAGCCGGAACAACTCGGGCAATGTCCCGACCATGCGAGGTACCCATCCGCGCAGCATGCACTCACTGTTGTGCGTGTGGAGGCTGATGACTTGTGTGCAGGGCTGGTTTCGTTTATTGCTGATTTGAGAAACGCGAGGGCGCGCGAGCTCGAGGAGAAGCGGATCAACAAGGAATTGGCGAATATACGGTGCGTTTCCTGGACGAGCGATGCATGGTGCAATACTGACAGTCTGCAGGCAAAAGTTCAGAGGTATGCACCATGGGTACTTGGCTGCATGAGGGGACTGACACAAGGATTGCAGATGGCGGCCTCAATGGTTACCAGAAGAAGAAGTATGTTTGCAAGGTGGGTATCCCCTGGCCAGCCCAAATGTCGGTATACTGACGACTTAGCTACTCTATATTTACATTCTCGGATGGAATGTCGATTTCGGCCATCTCGAAGCCGTCAACCTCATCTCGGCCACAAAGTACTCGGAGAAACAGATTGGTTATCTTGCCGTCACCCTATTCTTGCACGAAGAGCACGAACTGCTGCATCTCGTCGTGAATAGTATCAGAAAGGACCTACTCGACCACAACGAACTGAACAACTGTCTGGCGCTGCACGCGATTGCAAATGTCGGTGGCAAGGAAATGGGAGAAGCACTCAGCTCCGACGTGCATCGACTGCTCATCTCTCCGTAAGTATCACAGCCTTGCGCAACGGGGGTCGCCATACTCACAGCAGACAGAGCCTCGAAAGCATTCGTCAAGAAGAAGGCAGCCCTTACCCTCCTACGCTTATATCGCAAATACCCTAACATCGTCCAAAACGAATGGGCCGAACGGATCATCTCGCTCATGGACGACCCTGACATTGGCGTCGCCCTGTCTGTCACTTCGCTGGTCATGGCCCTAGTCCAAGACAACCAAGAACAATACAAGGGAAGCTATGTCAAGGCTGCCAACAGGCTCAAGAGAATAGTGGTCGACAATGAGTGCGCGCCAGACTACTTTTACTACAAGGTGCCTTGCCCTTGGATACAGGTCAAGCTTCTCAGACTGCTGCAGTACTACCCCCCTCCAGGTTAGTATTCTACTCTTCCACCTAACCCTCGCTAACAATAACTAGAGGACTCGCACATTCGCAAGCTCATTCGGGAGGCACTTCAAAATATCATGGACTCGGCGCTAGAAATGCCAAAGAACGTACAGCAGAACAATGCCCAGAATGCCGTCCTCTTCGAAGCCATCAACCTCGTCATCCATCTCGACACCGAACAGGACCTAATGGTCCAGATATCAACCAGGCTCGGCAAATTCATCGCTTCGCGAGAGACCAACGTACGTTATCTGGGTCTTGAGGCTATGACACATCTCGCGGCGCGCGCAGAAACTCTGGACCCAATCAAGAAGCACCAAGCCATCATCATCGGATCGCTAAGAGACCGCGACATCAGTGTCCGGAGACAGGGCCTGGATCTCTTATACAGCATGTGCGATTCGACCAACGCCCAGAACATTGTCAACGAGCTCCTGAGGTACCTCCAGTCGGCCGACTATGCGATACGGGAGGAAATGGTTCTCAAGATTGCTATTCTAACGGAAAAGTACGCCACCGACGTCCAGTGGTACGTCGACATATCATTACGGCTGATTGCCATGGCCGGAGACCATGTTAGCGACGAGGTCTGGCAGCGCGTCATACAAATTGTCACCAACAATGAGGAACTCCAAGTATATGCTGCTCAAAACATCCTGCAGTATGTCAAGGGTGACTGCCACGAGACGCTAGTCAAGATTGGAGGATACTTGCTCGGAGAATTCGGCCATCTCATCGCCGACAACAAGGGCTCCAGCCCGATTGAACAGTACATGGCCCTGAATGCCAAGATGCGAGGTTGCTCGTCGACAACACGCGCGATACTCTTATCTTGTTTTGTCAAGTTTGTCAATCTCTTCCCGGAGATCAAGCCTCAGCTTGTGCAGGCCTTCCAGGCGTACAGCCATTCGCTTGATTCGGAACTGCAGCAGCGAGCTTGCGAATACCTAGCCCTGGCGAGCATGCCTACCGACGACCTGCTCCGGACAGTGTGTGACGAAATGCCTCCCTTCCCCGAACGGACATCGGCACTCTTGTCTCGACTACACCAAAAACATGCCACTACCAGCGACAAGCGGACTTGGGTCGTGGGAGGTAAGGACGCCAATGCCGATCTAAAGGAGGTGGGACTGGCGCGCCAGAATACGTTGAAACGAAGCTTTACAGCTCCTGGCGCAGCCCCCGTCAACAACACCAATGGAAACGCTAATGGATCCAACGGCGTGGCCTCGATATCGAGCGATCTTGCAGGACTGGACATGAACATTGACACGAACAAGACCCTGAAAGCACCGAACTTGGCCAGTGCGGCTCATCTGAGCCCAGACTGGGATATCGGCTACAACCGTCTTTTACTTCGATCCGAGGGCGTATTCTACGAGGACCAACAGATACAGATCGGGCTTCGCACAGAGTATCGTGGACAACTGGGCTGTGTCATCTTCTACTTCACTAACAAGTCATCGTTCCCCATGGGCTCGTTTACGACAACGCTAGACAATAAGTCTGCCGAGAATTTGAAGACGGACATCAAGGGCCTGCCGGACACGGTCATTCCTCCAGAAGGACAAACCACCCAGACAATCATGTTTGAAGCCAAGAATGTCTTTACCGACCCCCCTACCATCCGCATCTCGTACCTCGCCGGTGCTCTGCAAGCATTAACACTCCAACTCCCCGTTCTGCTCCACAAGTATATGGATCCGGCAGAGCTCAGTGCAGACGACTTCTTCAAGCGCTGGAAGCAGATTGGGGGTGCGCCACGCGAGGCGCAGGTCATTTTTGGATTGGTTAACAAGAATCGCACCATGAACTCGGATTTCGTGCGCAAGGTAGTCAAGGGCTTCAAGTGGGGAGTGTTGGATGGCGTGGACCCGAATAGCAAGAACTTGGTTGGTGCCACGGTGCTGCACACGAGCGAGGGAGGCAAGTTCGGCTGCCTGCTAAGGCTGGAGCCGAACTTTGACACCCAGGTATGTCGATTGCATGTCCCCTCGGCCTAAAGCCGAAACTGACCCTCAAGCAGATGTTCCGCATCACGGTCCGCGCTACTGACGAGGCCGTCCCACCCGTCCTTCTCAAAACCCTGGAGGAACGTCTTTCGCAAGGCATTGAGGGCTTGGTGTAGCAGTCAAAAAGAAATATAATCTGCCGCCCCTCTTGTTCTTCTTTGGGCAGCTTGGGGTTCTTGTCACCCCCTTCCACACATGATTTTTCGAAATTTCCGAGCGGGCGAGCTGGTGGCAAGCACATTTTATTCGCGCGTTGTTGTTAATCACTTCCATGGGTGTCTGGTGGCTTGTTTGCAGCCACTAGTCCCCCCATCCATCCATTGTCGGTAATTTATTTGTCTAGGAACGATGAGGTTTTGTGTGGGTGGATGCATTGCATTGCGTGGAGTGAGGGGATGGAGGTTTACAGGTAGAGGTAAAGGGAGGTAAAATCATGCGGAAGGGAGAGAGGAGGGAAAGCATTTGGGGTCATGCTCAGATGTTCTTCGTCGAGGGGATGGGAGGGGGGTGGTTAGTGTGAATGAATAAATTTGGGGGCTGTGGTGTATGAATGACTCTTCTTCTATTAATTCTTTTTGGATCTGTGATGTTGAGGAGTTGCAAAAGGGCGGAGATGGCGACGTAGAGGCTGGGATGCGGTGGTGGTGGCGGTGTTGCGATTCGCTGCGCCGTGTGGCTGCCTAACGGGCCAGTACGGTTTCGGAGAGTCCAGGTTGGATGGAAGGGCGCACCGAGAGCTTTTCAGCCCTGGCTCAGCCGCGTATTTCAGACCCGTGGGGCGGAGTATTTCTTTGACATACACATTGCGCTGCGAAAGACCTCTCGTTGAGGAGCACCAATTTTTGGGTCAAGTCTCTTCTTCGTTCTCTGTGTTCTGGTTAATGGGAATGGCCAAGGATTGGTTTTGAAATTAACCAATAGCGGGAGAAAACACGCATTAATATCAGCGTTTGACAACTCATCAACTTGTTCTGGACGGCCTGTTTGAGATACATAATACCGGCGCGCTGATATCGAGGGCCATGCCGAAAGCACGACGCACGACGCGCCCGAGCGCTCGCAACGAGGCTTCTTCCGCGAGCAGCAAGAAAACTACCACCACCGTAACTACCACGGCCGAGGATAGCGTCAGCAATCAAGCCGAGGCGACATTAGAACCCAGCACCGATGGCAACAATGATCAGCCAGTCTACTTTTGGAAGCCGACTCAGGGCAACGGATACCTGGGTCAGTGGTACTGGACGCCGTTTACGCACGAAGGCGAGGAGTATGTGACGGCGGAGATGTGGATGATGGTGGGCAAGGCGAGACTTTTTGGAGATGAGGTTAGTCCTTTTATTCATGATATTGCATCTCTTCCCCATCTCTCACTCTCCGTGGGGTTATGAAGCTCCTGGCTGTGTACAAAAGAAAGGGAATTAGCCGGAAACTTGATGGAGAAGGCCGAGTCGGGGGGATTAGAGTGAAAAGAGAAGTAGAGAGAGAATGTGCTAATTGGTAATACAGGATATTGCGAGTGAAATGCTGGAAACTACGGATCCGAAGCGGCACAAGGCGTTAGGGAGGCAGGTTCGGAGGTTTGATGCCGAAGTTTGGGATAAAAGTAAGCGGTTTTTCCCATTCCTTGAGTGTTCTTCGTATTCATGGCTGACTCAAACACGCAGATAAACGAGATATAGTGACACGCGGCAACTACCTGAAATTCACCATCTCCGAGGATGCTGAAAAGCTACGTGGGATGCTGCTCGCCACGGGGGAGCGCGAGCTTGTCGAGGCCAGTCCAATGGATCGGATCTGGGGGATTGGGTTTGCGGAGAAGAATGCTGGGAAGAGCAGAGCGAGGTGGGGAAAGAATCTGCTTGGGAAGTGTTTGGAGGAGGTCAGGGCGATGCTGAGGGAGGAGAAGGACAAGGTGGAGGGTGATGGGGAAGGAGGAGCAGAAAAGGATAAGAATGCAGCCGAGGAGTAGGTATATTCTTCCATACCATGTTTGATAATGGTTCCGTTTTGTCAGTAGATCAGCAGAGTGATATCTCCAAACCGTCCCCAGGCAGGTGTACCTGGGTAGCGCTGGATGGTCATCTGATGGGCACCACAAAATTTGCCGAATCGGGTCAAGATACACAGGTTTGCCACGACTCCGTCGCTTGGCCACGAGCAGTAATTGAACCCTTTGATCATCGTGCATGCGGCCCAATCTCGCTAGATGCACGACAGCAGCACGAGTCCGCACGGCTCGCCTGAGATGGGATGAGTGGTGCAAATTGTGCTGCACCACCCCGGTCGCCCAGTCCAACGGCAATGCCTCGGCCAATCACCCGGACGCCCCCGGCGCGGAGAAGAGGCCCAGAGTGCGGAGGCGGGAAGTATCACGTGCGCAACGGCAGACCGTGATCAAGAAGTCGTACCTCGTCGCCCGTCCGCAGCATCGCGCTCCATACCCGAGGCCGTGAGAGCATCGAGGACCGACCGGCTCGCAGCACCACTACCGCCCAGCTCGCCGCCGCCATGTCGACCATGATCACCTTTGCGGCCAACAACGAGTTCTTCAGGAAGCGCAAGCGTGCGTGTCACCCGACGCAGCAATATCGGAACCCCGACTGACGGTGCCCCAGGTGTTCATCGCGCATGCGAATCGTGCAAGAAGCGACGGGTAGGCCCCACCAGCGATGCGCGAGACATGCGACGCGTCCCCAGATCTGTGTGGCTTCCTCTAACCGTCCAGTAGAAGCGCTGCAGCCATACCTTCGACGACGAAACCGAAGCCGGAAGCTCTACCAAAAACGGACACTCCGCGGCCAATCCTCCCTCTGCCTCTGAACCTTCTGCCTTTGCACTGAACCAACATAACCATCATGATCCCCGGGGCCCGCGAGGAGGGGATCGCGACTCCCACGGTCATGGCCACCCGCCGCACCACATGGCGCCCCAGAGCCCGCCCGACGATCCCCGCTCCCAGACGCCCCCAAACTTTCTGGGCTACCTCAACCCCGAGGCTGTCTTGAGGGAGCAGGTCCACTTGGAACGGGGCAAGCCCGCCAACCTCTCGCCCATTATCCCTTCCATCGGCCAGTGGATCGAGGGCCATGAGAACCACCCGGGCCCGTCAGCGAGCCAGCCTGGTTCCACCACCACCTCGCGCATCGACGAGACCACCACCCCCCAAAGTACCCGCGAAGTCAATGTGCAAAAGGCTCTGCAGCAGTATCTCGATGCCGTCGGCGTGAACTTGTTGCCTCCCAGGAAAGCCCAGAACGTTCTGCTCGACATATATTTTTCCTATGTGCACCCGCTGTTGCCTCTGGTTGACAAGAACCTCTTCTCAGATCAGTATGCTCAGGGTATCGAACCGCGAATCCTGATGCAGGCGATTTGCGTCGTGGCATCCAAGCATGCGGACGCCGCAAAATACCTCACTCTAGGCGACGATCCACGCATCATGGGCCCGCGAGAGTTTTCGCAGCGCCTGTACAACGCCGTCATTGCTGGTATCGAGGCCAAGTTGGAGAAGAATCGAGTGGTGCTCATCCAGGTATTAGCCCTCATCTCTCTGCACTGCGAGGGCCCGGATGGCGCCGAACAAGCCTCGATGCATCTCGCTCAGGCCATTCACCACGCGCACACGTTTGGTCTTCAATTCGGCCACCAGTGGAAAAACCAGAAGTCAGAGTCTCAGGAAAATCTCGAGGATCTGTTTTGGTGTCTATGGAGTCTGGATAAGATTAACGCCTGTATGAATGGCAGGCCGCTGATCATGCATGATCGGGATAGCAGCTTGACCAAGCTCCCCACGGACCCTGAGAAACGCTCTAGTCCGTTTGGCGTATGGTTGCAGATTGCCGAAATGTTGGACAGGGTCATTGACTACTATCGGCCCGGTCGAGCTCTAGAGGAGACTGGCTGGGAAGGTGATGATTTCCTCGGTTTCGAGGAAATGGTCGGAGATGGTGAGGACAAGCTTGAAGGGCCTATCATGAGTGAGTATGAGACCCGGTTTAGACATGACCTAAACTAACAACCAAGGCCTTTTGTCCCTCTTCCACCACGCCATGTGCATGGCCTCGCACAAGTCTCTGTCCATCAACGCTCCGGTCAAGTCGACTCCCTCATATGTCCGCCAGAGCTTGTCGGCAACCCGCGTCATCACTCTTCTCAATGCCGAACCACCAGAGCTCTTACCACCTCTCCCTCTCGTACCTTATGCGCTCTCCCTCGCTCTTAGTGTCGTGTACCGCCATTTCCGATCACGCCGCCTAAAGGTCCACATAAACCGTGCCACTGACGAGATCAAGCAATGCGTCTCCCTTCTCAACCGTCTCCGCAACGCCTGGTGGTCGGCAAGCTCCATGGCCGACCTAGGTATCGCTGTTCTCAACAATGCCGATCGCAACACGCGCACCGTGAACACGCCCGCCCCACCTCCTGCCGACTCTCTGCCCCAACTGGCTCACTCAGACACAAAGCTTGAAACCCCGGGCCAGACCCCGCAGCATCATCAACAGCAGAGCCAGCAGCAAATGACCCCAGGTCAACAACAATGGCAGTCCCTCGACCCCTCCATCGACCCCCGCCTCCATCACAACAGCAATAGCCAAGCCCCCACCCCGATGAACAGCCTCCTGAACCCCATGCCTGCGCCCACTCCGGGCCAACACCCCACGAGCAGCGAGCGCGGCGACCGCGCGGGCCCCAACGCCACTGCTGCCCCGCAACAACAACAACAGCAGCAGCAGCAACAGCAACAGCCGCCACCGTTGGCTCCCGGCGGAAGCTTCGATTTCTCAGAGGCGTCGCCCGATTGGCTGAATTTCGATGCGGCGTTTGAGAACTTTGAAGGGTTGTTGGGGAGTTCGGGGGCTGAGCTGAGTAATGATTTGTTCCGGCCGCTGAACTATGAGCAGTTGGAGGGCTTCTTGGAGGGTGGGTCTTAGAGGGTCGGTTCTGGGGCGGGGTAGTGGATGGTGGTCAGGAATGAAGACTGGAAAGAGGGAAGATAAGTGGATGTGTGAGTGGTATCATGTGATGGACATCTCTTCTCACATCTTTTGGAAATCTGGGTCTTGGTGGGATGTTTTTGCGTGCTGTTGCTGCGCATGGCGTGGCGTGGGTGAGTGTGATCTGATTTAATGCAGTTGATGATCTGAATTGGGATTTAAAAAGGGGAGAGTTGTGTTTTGCTTGGGACTTGGTTTGGATATGGAAAAGGGGATTCTCGTGTTTCAATTCGAGTGTATAAATATTTTTGAGCATGCATATCATGAGGAATGAGAGTATACTTATGCCTTGAGAGTATGGTGTTCTCGCTCAAAAGTGACTTGCGATTAGCCGTCGGATTAGCGTGGTGAAGATTCTGGATTGGATGTGGTCGAGGCTTTGGTGCATGTGGTTTATGAGTGCGTGATTTTGCGCTGATATCTGAGACTGTTGATAAATAATTTATGATTGTTATTTGGGCGGTGGCTCTGGATAGGCGAGCATCAAGTACGCTTTAACATATCAGATAGGTAGGATTCTTAGTACGATAGCCGACGGCATGACTTTTAAACACCCGTGTTCAAGTAAATCGTTTCATTTCAGAAAGGCACCTAAACTCCAAGTAAAAAAAATAATACGTGTGCTTCCTCTTCCACGCCATCGGCCTCATCATTGATCTGACATGTCGGTGCGATCTTGAACCACTTCGCCTTGAACCTCACTTGATTGGCAGTTTTCTTCATCTTCCAACAAATCCACTACTTCAAAATGACCCTCTTCTCGGGCATATTCCTTGGCTCTTCTGAATTGCTCTGGACCCGGCCCCTTTGATTGTACCTTGTATGCATTCAGCAACATCTTCACCGTGTCCAATCGACCGTTCTTTGCCGCACTTTCCAGAGCAGTATGCCCAGTAACGCATGCACGTGCGTCAACTTCTGCTCCATGTTCGAGTAGCAACCGGATAACTCTCACGTTCCCGGAGATAGCTGCCAGCTGAAGCGCAGTCCCTCCATATCTAGCCGCAGGTGCCGCGTTTACTTCCGCTCCAAGATGGATAAGAAATTCCACCATTTCATAAGAGGCTACTTCCGCAGCTCTCTGGAGGGGTGTGCGTTTTATGTGACCGATCGCAGGTAGATTGACGTTAGCGCCCCGTTCAATGAGGAGTCTGACTAGCGATATATCATTTGTTCCCACAGCTATAGCGAGTGCAGTGACCCCCTCATGGAATTTCCCCCGTTGATTGCATGCAACAACGCCGTTTGGATCGCATTTTCCAGAAAGAAGAGTTTTGACAAGATCGTTTCGGTTCGGCTGGCTCAGAGCGATGGCAAAGCCAAAGGGACTGCAATGCGCGTATTTCTCAAATAATGTGCCTTCTCTTCGTGATGATATCCTATTATTGAGATCGGGACTATTGAAACTTAGCATCGAAGGATCCATTCTGTCGTTGAGCATCTCCTTGATACGACTCTCATCTCCCTCTATTATAGCATTCTTCAAAACACCACTCCCAAAGCCCGGGTATGATTGGATATAGACCTTTCGATGTTTTGCCATAATCAGCTCCTTGATATCCTTAGACCTCGGTGTGTAGATGTCGATGAGGGCTCCCTCATCGTTTAGACCAATGCCATGATCTAGTAGTAGCCGTATCATGCAGATGTCGCCTTTCTTTACGGCAAAACTGAGAAGGCTGTCTCCAGTGTTGTCTGTTGAAAGGCCTCTAATTCCGTTTGATCGTATAAGCATATCAACCAGTTCCGTTTCTCCGTGCTCAAGAGCAGAATTGAGAAACCGGGTTAATTCTATGCCTATACTTGCCCCTTCCCGTATGAGCCTTTTGATAATGTCGAAATTACCCGATTTTATGGCAATTTCTATGCTATTGCCTCTGTAATTAGATTCAATGTATGTCTTTTCAAAGGAAACACCTGGATCTGGATGAGCACCTGCGTCGAGAAGCGTAAAGATTAGATGCTCGTTTTTGCGTTCTATGGCGGCTTGGACTGCCGAAACTCCTCGCACTCCTCTTATATCAAGGCTTGCACCAGCTTCAATGAGATCATATGCGAGTTTGTCTTGGCCTTTCTCTATTAGTTCGATGAGTGCGATTCCGAGATGCTCTGGCGTGACTCCACCCCCATGATCGACCAGGCGCTCTAAAACTGCAACGTTTCCCGCCTCAGATGCTGCACTTAAGACTGAAACATATTGGTCCATTCTCGATAGGTGCATCCATGCACCCCGACTTTCGACAAGATTTACTATATTCGCACTGTTGAGGCGAATCGCAGCAGCTAGTGGAGTAATTCCAAGATTTCCGATATCGTCGATAGCACATGTTTCCAGGAAAAGGTCGATGAGGGCTCGCTGACCACTCAAAATAGCACAGGCTAATGTGTCTTTTGTTGGGTGGGCTCCCTTTTCAATGATTCTGTGAGCCATTGAAACATCTCCTTTCAATGCAACCTCATCTATGAGGCTACTTAGCGTGTATTTTCCCGTATCTTTGAGGCTGCTTCGGTTGTGACCCACATCAAAGTGTTTTTTGGAAATTTTGGTAGGATATGAGTGGTTGAGATTCACACCAATGCCTACTAGAACTTCCAATAGCATCTTGCAGGCCTCAACATCAAAAGCCCCAAAGAAAGCTTGGAATAGTCCAAGTTGGCTCCACTCAGCTTGATGGGACGCCCCTATTGCCTGTACAATCTCGATGAAAAGACCTGAATCGCCTGCTATGATCAAAAATTGTAGAACATCGAGACCCACTTTGCTCTCACTGTACAGAAGCTGTTTTACTATTCGCTTGTCGACTTTTTTGTATCTCGAAAGTGCGATCATCCCGTAATCGTCACGATCTACCCCTACAATTGCATGGCTCAGTGCACCCATTGGGCACAAAAGCATGATCATTGTCTGTTTTATTTCATCCACATACAACTCGTAGGCTATAGGCTTTTTGTCAAAGGAACTTATTGTTTTGTTGATATCCACGCCATATTCAAGTAAAACCTCAATGACATCGTGATGGCGTAATGAAGCAGCTCGCTCAATTGGCGTCAATTTAGCGCCGGAAGCATCACAGACTTCCAAATCAGGTTCGATCTTGGCGGAAGGGGTTTGCAAGAGTGTCCGTACGATAGTGGCATCGCCGGCCTCAATGGCCCCCTTGAACAGATTACGCATTATTGATCTTGCTGTGTACGAGGCACTGGATGAGATGAGCTCATAAATATCCGGACTTGTATTCGCTCGGAGATATCCGATGACTTGTTCGTGTGAGTGTGTACCAAGCCCCACGAAATTGTTGGAAATGGAGAACATGATACGCCGATACAGGGGTGATATATACTGGCTGAGCGACAGATCAGCATTTGGGTCATCCGTCCACAGTTCTTTGTCGTATTCGGAAGGCATAAATCCTTCTAGCTCCAATGACTTCAAGTCAGAGACTTCCAGACTGCACGATGCCGCGGACAACTCTTTAGAGGGGCTACTATTTGGGAAGCCCACGAGTTGCATATCAGGATTGTTGTCATTGATTTCCCAGGACCCGGCAGACATGATTGATGACCATGGTTGTTCGACCGTTAGTTTGACTCTAATATCATCCAACATTTCCTTGTCAAATTTGCGAAAAGGAAGCGACTTCTGAATCTCACACAACATCTCTGGAGATATTGGAGAGACGATGCCAAAACCGAGCGGAAGATAACCTTGTTTGAGTTCTTGATTTATCAGATCACTATCTCTAGTATCAGAATAAGTTCTTTCTTACTATGTTGAAAATGTAGCCCGTCCACTGAGCTCAGCCAGGTGTTGTTTTTGCAACGATTAAAGTCTTTCCTGGAAATCTTCTCACCCCATCGGTATACGTCGCTCTTCTTTCCTTCTCTTTCACGCTGCTTTATTACGACAGCTAGACTTCTCCAATCCTCAATCTTCTGGTTCTTCCTTCCAGTTTTCACTCTTAACGGCGGCATCGTAAGTGTCCTTGCTTCGGGTGCACGGTTTCAGCTATGGTAGGGTTGTGTTTTATCGAGCAATGGAAGTGTGCAGATATTGGAATCAGTGGTGATGAGGACAGCGGAACGAGGCCATATTAAATATTCCACGCGTGAGCGATCTCGCTCAGCCTGATGAGTACCCTGGTTTAGCCCACTCATTGATTGGTCAAGACAACTATCTTGCCAAGGCCAGTGGCGCCAGAGCAGTTCTGTTCAACTTCATTCTAGCCACTAACATGCACATCTCGTTAACACCGCATCGTCAGACCCCGCACACCGAGTCCAATGCGAACTCTACCTTGTCTGCCTTGCTCTAAAATGCCAGCCTTCTGCATGCAAATGCGTTGCTGCCTAATACATAGAATTAGTCGTGTAAGGCGCAATCAAAACAGATTACTTGTTGGTGATAAACAACCTGATGATGACATAAGAATGAATCGGGGTATACGTAGCTAACCACATGGGATCATAAGGCTTTACCAATTCCGGCTCAAACAGAGGCCAGTCGCAAAAACAGAGCACTTTTAAGCTGTATATGGAGACTTTACAACACTTTTACGTTGCATGCAATGGGCTCGATTTGAATTAAATCTCACTTCCTAAGAGACATAATTTTGTGATTATCCGCTAGTGGCCCTCACCGAGCCAATTTTCAAATGAATCAGTGCGTGCACTAGTTGACCATATCGTTAAAACGCAATAGAACGAGTTGAAGCAACACTTTTACTGATCGAAATAGACCGTCAATCTCAAGGCCAGTACAGTCCAGTGTGGTAAGGGACCTCGATTGATGTTTCCAAGACATTTTGCTCATCCCGCACAACTCCCCATGATCCCATCAACTCAAAATATCGAAATGGTAGTAGTAGTAAATTTATTCTGCGCCTGGTGTCCATCTACCCCTAAAAGCAGCTGAATGCTGCCTAGCCCTTAACAACTGCCTCCGCTTTAGGTGGCCTCTCTCCAAAAATGTCGCTCCCGACCCTAACCTCGTCGCTTCCCATGGCAATCGCACCCTCAAAGTCCGCGCTCATTCCCATGCTCAGCTCCAGCTCCTCCTCCTTCAAGCCCAGCTCCTTCGCCACAGCATCGCGCGTCTCCTTGAGAGCCACAAAGTCCTCGTTTTCGTTTTCCGGCGTCGTGGCCTTGCTCCTGGCGATGGCTCCAATCGTCATGAGACCGCTGAGCTTGAGATGCGGGCACTTGTCGACAATGTGCTTGCACAGGGCCGCAGCGTCCTTGGGCTCGACGCCAGACTTGGATTCCTCGCCCGAGGTGTTGACCTGGACCTTGATGCGGAGGGGTTCGAGGTCGGGCTTCGACTCGGCGAGGGCCCTCCGGCCCTTTTCGAGGCCGTCGGCCTTCTTCTCGCTGTCGACGCTGCTGACGCACCAGAGATTGGGGATCTGCTCGGCGAGCTGCTTGCACTTGTTCGACTGCAGGCCGCCGATAAAGTGCCAGTGGATGGACCCCGGTAGCAGCTTCGACTTCTCGAGCAGCTCCTGCACGTAGTTTTCGCCAAAGTGCGTCTGCAGCGGCTGTGACGGCTGGTGCAGGGAGAGAATGTCACTGGCGGGCTTCAGCTTGGACACGGCGATCAGCCGGACCTGCTTTCCCGTCTTGTTGGCGGCATTGACGCGGGACGCGATGCTGGCGAGGTTTTCGGCGAGCTGTTTCGCTCGCTGGGGGTTTATCTGCATTTCTTCTGCCATGGCCAGAATCCGACGACGACTTGTGTGAGTCGTAAAGCTAGGGCTACAGAATTTGGCCGAGATCAGCCCTGTATATCTTGGCGAGGGTGGCGTCCGCCAAGTCATCCACATTCAGCATGTCCATCGCGCTCTGCGCCAGCGACGCGTAGATGGAGTGCTTGAGCGTAGGGGGCCATGATGGAACGTCCCAGTACCGACTTATAAGCCCTTTCGCGGTCGCTTCACGCATCTGGCGTCTCGTCGTGACTTCCTGTGATGACGTCATACCGTTGATCGCAATGCCACCGACGGCCTTTTTGAACTCCATACTGGCATACACTGAATTGGAGGAATTGTATTCTGCAGCTGAAAGCTGGCCCAGGGGTGCATCCATGAAGACGAAGCGATCGCTGTCGTTTTGCTGCACAAGCTCAAACGGCGTGTTGCCCGTGCCCACGACGGTCAACGGCCCACGGCGGAGCTTTTGGCCATCGTAATAGGTGATCCAATCTCCTTTCCTCAGGGGCTGCAGGTGTCGGAGGAGTGCCGGCCACGTCCGCTGCCCATCGCTCTTAAAGTCGACCAAAAGAATAACCGAGACGGCGGGATCCGCGTCGAACACGCCGATTCTGTTCGTCTCCTCCGACGCGAGAGACACGTTGCGGTTGACGAAGATGTTGATGAGCGGTTCCAGGTACAAGCTATTGAGGGTCCGCTCCCTTTTTGTGGAATCCCATGTGTGGCCCACCAATAACTCGTCACCTTGTAACCACACGTCGACCTCAATTGACACACAGCCGGCAGCCAATGCTTCGTATAGTGGCACAGTTCTTGTATAATCGTTGTGAGAAAGGCAGCGTCTCGGGGCGATATCTCGGCTAAAGTCATCCCTCCACTGGAACGTCTGACTGCCAATGGCTCCAGGCTCTTTCCAGGACTCGACAATGCGCCGTAGGCCGTTGTCTACTAGTGGAACACGGGAATGCTTTGCATTGGATTTAGGAAGGGAAAAGTACATGCTTGAAAAGTTAGCGGTAGTTGTATGGGCAAAGAGTGTGACTGACCCTGTGACAAGACACGTCAGAATCAATAAGCCAACCACCAAACCAACCACCAAGCCAATCATTAGATTGTGCCACCTGAGCTCCCGTCTTGGTCGATCAAGATTAATATCCAAAATACCTTTGGAGTGCACGGTGCTGGAATTTGAAGACTCTAACAGTTCGTGCTGCTTTGTGCTTGATGCAGTCTCTGTCATCGCCATAATTTGAGCCTCCTGCTTCTTCCTAGCCCCCATGTTACTATGCTACCGGGTCTTGGATAGGGGTCCATTTGAACCTAATATTTAGCTATATGCCATTACGCTAGTCATTCTTTAGTTGTAGCAGATAAATTGAGGCATTATTGATAGAAGGTTACACGGCATCTATATCCAGAAAACGGGAAACCAACAACAATGACTACAAAGAAAAGGCACATCCATGCCTACACAGTCATGGCCGCATTTGGATTACGGAAAACAGATTCCTCATTTATTGTATTAGTTTGATCTGTAATCCAGAACACCAATATAGTAGCACTTCTGCGAGCAGCATGTTACGGCATGCTAAGAAAGCAGCCTTTCATGCCCCCGCCCAAACCTCTCTGACAAACTCACCCATCAACTCCGCACTCTTAGCCTCTCCCGGCGGAAACTGGCTGCTAGCGTAGAACCCCGCGATCTCTTCCTCTCGGCTCGCGAACCACAGGCAATTGAAGGCACCGCCCCACGTCATGACCGGTCCTCTCTTCTTCCCTCCCAGCTCTGCGCCATCCACCAGCAATCCACCAATGGAATGATTGATCCCCAAGCTGAACGAGTCCTCGCCGTCTGCAGAAGCCTGTGGAAGTAAAGCACCCATCATGGAGCGAAACACGTGCGCCTGACCGCGCAATGACGCCAACGCGCCCGCGTCCGCGTCCCCGGCCAACTGCGCCCCAAACAAGACACTGACGGCCTCTCTCGCCAGCAGCCGCGACTCCGCCCCCACCACATCTTGCAGCACCTTGCAGAAGTCTTCCGCAGACCCGTACAGTCCGCCGCCACCTCTTTGACTCTGCTGCACCACCATTGGGAATGCGCTCAATGCGCCCGTCTCTTCATTGCGCTTCACGCACTGCACCAGCGTTCTGTTTCCATGGCCCTTCCCCGCCGACGGCGGCACTTCGAAGTCCGCGTAGTCGCTGAACCCGACGACATCAAACACTTCCTCCTGCAGCACTTCGCCCAACGACTTGCGCGCAATTCGCTCAAGTAGTAGACCAACCCAATCGAGACCCCCACCATACGACCACGCGGTCCCCGGCTCAAACAACAAAGGCGTCGCCAAAGCGCCTGGAAGCGGCGCGCCGGAGAGAGCCTGTGGCACCTCACCGCGAGATGCGCGCCAGGCGATGAGGGGCGGGGCGAGGATATCGTATGCGCTTCCGCTCGTGTGTGTGAGGAGGGCGTGGAGTGTGATTGGCTTCTTTCTGTCAACAACTTGCGGCGATTTGGTGGAATCGTTCGAGGAAGAGTCTGGACAAAGGATGCCCTGCGCGCATAGCTCGGGTATGTGCTTCTCAATCGCAGTCGCGTCATCTAGGGCCAGCATTCCGCGCTCCACGTATCGCAGCGCCGCGATGGCGGTGAGGAGCTTTGTACAACTTGCGAGCGCAAAGACACTACGAGGGGTTACGATGGGGCTGTCGACGTCGAGGCAAGTATGGCCTGCGGTGTGGGCAAGTATAGGACGACCTATCATTTGTCAATAAGGATAGCCTTGAATGATGGGTAAGGTATAGACGAAGCATAGAAGGCGGGGAAGGAGGATATGTGTTGACGCAATTGGCAAGGACGTACCATCGCTGCGAAACCCCATGGCGACGACAGCGAGGATCTGTCGGTTCCCATCCTCGTCGGGTGTTGTCGCATCCTCCACCGATTTCTTAAAGGCGGCCATGGTGTGTTGTCAAACAATGGTAAGAAAAGTGGAACACATGTAGGAATCCAGGGCCTGATCTAACTCTTAAATATTCTCTCCATAGACTGCTCCCAAATCCATCCATCAACCCCAAGCCAATTAATCCTTCTCCAGCCTCTCCTCCATATCCGAGCTATAATGCGAGGAACACGAACGGAAGGTCGGGTTTTTGCAACGCCGATCCGCCGTTTCCACAAGCCTCACTACCAAGACGGTCAACGGCATGACGAAAAACACTACTGGCCATTGTGGATGCTGAACTTTTCTGGAAGGTCCCCCATTGCTCCGAGAGCTAATGTACATGAATTATCGTCCCGTGAATTGTAGAGCAAAGAGGGTGAACCGGGAGAAAACCAGACTAATTTTTGAGCGGTCAATTCCATCTCGAATCTTTCCGCCGCCGAAGAAATACCACCGATTGAACCGCCCAAAACCTCCATCTCGGGAACCAGAGACCGTTAGATGGCCTCGCATGGAAAATGTTACATGACCAGTCAAACCGTGGACGCCTGAATGAAGATATAATCGTGAAGGGATCCGGTGTCCATCCACATGTTG
The DNA here is from genome assembly GCA_022059125.1 of Corynespora cassiicola. Classification (NCBI taxonomy): domain Eukaryota; kingdom Fungi; phylum Ascomycota; class Dothideomycetes; order Pleosporales; family Corynesporascaceae; genus Corynespora; species Corynespora cassiicola. The sequence goes on along the minus strand of JAEUWY010000005.1, from coordinate 5,838,486 downwards.
GTTCATGAGAGCATCCGTCGCGAACCCACTGGCTGAATCCTCGACCTTTTACATACCAAGATTGTTGTCAAGTGTGCGAGGTCCGCAGTTGGGATCTAACTGGATAAGCGTAGTTCAAGTGTACCCTTGGGCACGGGACGGCAGAGGGCTGATTTACCAGTAGCGGCCGCGAGGTGGGTACTCTCCCTCGTAGGGAGGACGGGCTCCAGGGCTGCGCGGACGGCCACGCGGGGAAGGAGGACGGGCATCATGAGGGCGCGCGCTGTAGCCGTTGGCGTACGGGTCGTAGTCGCGACGAGGCGGGGGGCCAGAGCGTGCCTCGTAAGGATCCTCGGGGTAACGAGCTCGAGGAGCAGCGTACTCATCAGCAGGACCACGGCCACGCGGAGGCGAACGAGCATAACGGTCGCGGGACTCATAGAAGTCGCGCGGAGGTGAGCGCCTACGGTAGTCATCGCGACGAGGGCTATAGCCACGAGGAGGACCACGGCGGTCATAGTAGTCGTCGTAGGGAGCAGCGGGGTAACCACGACGGCCAGTTGGAGAGCGGGACCTATACCTATCACGTCCCCTGTCGTCAGGGCCGTAGGGGCCACCTCCGTAGGCCGGGCGGGGCTTGAACGGAGGAGGCGGAGGCGGATCGGAGACGTCCTGAGTGCACTGGACCTCCTGACCCTTGAACTCCCGCCTGTCCAACTTCTCGACGGCGGTCTTGAGATCGGCAGCGGTCTCATACTCGACGAATCTATCACAATTAGTAAGTGCTCACGACAAAGCTGTGATCAGCGCAGTACTCACCCAGTGCCGTCGCGCTCACGTCCAACTTCAGAGTAAACTACGTCCAGGCCGGACTGGCGGGCAAAATCTTTGAGGTCCTACAAGATCGATGTTAGGCCTGGTGTCCAATTTCCAGAATGGTAACAACGCGCAAAAGGGGATGCCACAGGTCCAGGTGGGAAGAAGGCCGATCTGGAAGCTGAGACCAAAGTACGGGGGAGTCTAACCTGCCAGCTGGTCTCTACGGGAAGATTGGCAATCCTCATCCGGAACGGCGTACGACGCGGGCGCGGGGCCGCGCGCTCATGCGGAGTGAAGTTCTCATTGCGGCGGGATCCGCGAGCGAACTGGACAATCAGGCGTTCGCCCATGAAGTCGGAGCCATCTGCAGGAGCGTTAGCATGCACTCGAGGCGCTACAGTTAGTATGGCGAGGGTACGTACGAAAGGCTGGACATGTGTTAGCGGCGTTATCAGTGAGCCCTGGGGCGACATACCTGGGACGACGTCACGCGCATCCATGGCATCCTTGTACTCGATGAAGCCGAAGCCGTTCATGAGCTTGATCTCAGTAATCTCGCCGGTGCCGTGGGTCTGGAAGTGCGCCTCGACATCCGCCTTGGTGGCATTACGAGGAAGGTTCCCCAAGTAGAGGCGGGTGGACGAGACTTCGGTCATGGTGGCGGCAGCTGCGAGTGTCAAGCTGAATCCTGGAGAGTCCTATCACGGGAGGGGCTGTGAGCGCAGTCCGAGCAAGGTATTTGTACCAGAACAAGGGAAGATTGTGATTGCCAGGACCTGCGAGAGGGATGTGCCGGCGCAAATCTCGGCGCAATGGCAAGGAGGCTGCCGAGCAGCGCGCAGCGAGCAGAGGGCCAGGCGGCGAGCTCAGGCGCGGGCAATCGTACCTGGACGGGCTGTGGTATAGGCGGCGACGGGCGCGGGAGGGCAGCCTAGTGCAGCTGCGAGCGCGAGAGGCCGGCAAGCTGGGGATATCAGGAAGTGGCCGTGGGTCCACGGATAGTCGAAGCAATGGCCGTGGTGCACTACAGATGATGCGCGACGGCCGTGATGGAGGATGGCCTTGCGAGAACCGAGAGGGGAAGGTCGCGGACTGTCAAGGCGGAGTGGAGGTGGAGGTGAGAGGCGGAGACAGTGAGTGAGGCGCTGCTGGCTCAAAACTCAATCGCTTCATGCCTAGCGCCTGGGCATCGTCACGTGTTGCAGCACCGTGCCGACTGCCCATGACCGCTGCATGTCTGCCCGTCCCACCACATGCATCCCGGGGAATGACGCCGTGCTGCAGGTCAGACCACGATGTCCATCGTCCCGCGTGCACGCAACGCCAGCTGTACACGCTGTGCTCGGGTGAAGCTTTGGACACTGCCGCGCGTTCATTGGTCGGTGGGCCCGTCCCGCCTCTGGATTGGGCAGCAATCGAGAGGCCGAGGGTGGAAAGTAAAAAAAGGTCAAGCTCTCAAAGGTTGCCCTGGACGCGCAGCCCCAGTCACCGGTGTCCAGTTGTGGTCAATATATGGTTACTTTTTTTGGTCCGTCAGGCTAGATTACAAGGTCCCCGTTGAACCGCCAACCCAACTCCAAATCCGGAGGCAGAATAATCAATCCCGTCCGCCCGTTACTTTTTGTACAATTCTCCTAAACGGCACTCAGGTCAGCACATACTTGGGGCCTTCGCCACCTTGGGGCGTAGCCCAGTTAATATCCTGGCTGGGAACCTTAATGTCGCACGTCTTGCAGTGGACGCAGCTGGCAGTTCGTTAGCCTCACCATGCACGATGATGATGATAGGACGTTGTCACTTACTTTTGAGCGTTGATTTGGAATCTCACGCCTAGCTCCTTGCTGTCGTCCTCGACGTATTCGTACACACCGGCAGGACAGAAGCGGTTTTCTACCCCCTTGTACTTGGGCCACTCCTTTGCCGCATGCGCATCCCAGTCCTTGACTTGCAGGTGGACCGGCTGGTCCTCCTCGTGATTTGTACCGCTCCGGCTAACGCTGGTGAGAATGTCAAAGCTAATTTTGCCGTCGGGCTTGGGGTATTCGATCTTCTTGCACTCGTCTGCTCCCTTGGTGGCCGCTGCATCGGGCTTGCCGTGCTTCAGGGTCCAGGGTGCCTTGCCCTTGAGCACATAAGCCTCCAGGCCCGAATAGATGAGTCCGCCGTACAGACCCAGTGGCGTGTGGAACGACGGCCGCATATTGCGGACCTGCTTGAGTTCGGACCAGATGGACGAGTTCCTCAGCTTGTCTTCGTAGTCGTACAAGAACACAGCGCCGTTGTCCGTGTTGTTCTGCAGGGCCGTGTATGCGGCCTCGGCAGCCAACATTCCCGACCTCATGGCTGTGTGCGTGCCCTTGATCTTGGGCACGTTGACGAATCCAGCAGTGTCACCAATCAGAGCACCACCTGGGAATGCGCACTTGGGAATGGACTGAAATCCACCCTCGATCAGCGTCCTCGCGCCGTACGAAATGCATTTACCACCCTCAAGAATCTCCTTGTAAAGCGGGTGGTGCTTCATTCTCTGGAACTCACCGTAGGGCGCCAGCCAAGGGTTGGGGTAGTCTAGTCCTACGACAAGGCCAATGCTGACCATATTGTCTCCAAAGTGGTACATCCAGCCGCCGCCATAGGTGTCCTTGGGAAGGGGAAAGCCCATGGAATGCGTAATCTGGCCCGGCTTGAACTTGGCCGGATCAATCTCCCAGACTTCCTTGATGCCCAGGCCGTACGTCTGGTGTTGGCTGTCTCGCCTCAAGTCGTACTTTTTGACAATCTGCTTAGTCAAGCTGCCGTGGCAGCCCTCGGCCATGAGGGTGACGCGCGCATGGAACTCCATGCCCCGCTCGAACGAGTCCTTGGCTGAGCCATCTCTCGCAATGCCAAGGTCGTTGGTCGCCACGCCCTTGACGACGCCCTCGTGGTTGTAGAGAACCTCGGATGCGGCGAATCCAGGGTAGACCTCGACGCCGACTTCTTCTGCCCGCTCCCCTAGCCACTTGACGAACTGGTTCAAGCTTATTATGTAGTTGCCGTGGTTGTTCATCTGCGGGGGCTTGGGCATCCAGATGGAGCTGTTCTTGGTGAGGAATCGCATGCGGTCCTCGGTGGCGGGCGTGATGTGCTCGAATCGGTCGGGGTTGTCCTCTGATCTCCAGTCTGGCAGCAGCTCGTCGAGAGCGCCGGGCTCAATTACGTTGCCCGACACAATGTGGTCGCCGAGCTCGCCAGCCTTTTCGAGGACCAGCACTCTGAAGTCCTCATTTCCGGCCTCGTTGGCGAGCTGCTTCAGTCTGATGGCGGCCGACAGTCCTGCAGGACCTCCGCCGACAATGCACACGTCCACCTCGTCGGACTCGCGGTCTTGCTGCTTGGGATCGAAGACGTCGTCCGCATTGGCGAAGCGCGTCCGCGCCGTCGAGGAAATGGCCCGTCGCTGGCCGCCAATGCGCATGGCCGGGCAGCGTGCGTGAATCACATTTTGCGTCCTGGTCGGGGTCGAGGGGAACGGGCTCGGGGCAATGCGGGCGGCGCGCGTGCAGGGCAGGAACCGCCGTGCTATCGAGGCGGGCAGCGTCCTGGAGGCCATTGTGCGGGTGGTGGCTAGCAGAGAGGGCACATTCACGCTCCCATTCTTGCAAAAGAAGGCTCCATGACGATGTTTGGGTCCGGCCGAGGCTAAGCGGGAATCTAATGCCGTCCCGCTGATTGGGCGTCGCCACCACGGCCTGCGCTGCACCTCACCACACGCCCATGTGATGGACGACCAGCTGCGGCCGTCGGTCGACCCAGCACGGCTGGCAGCGGATGCCGCCCTCTTTGCAGCAACCGTCAGCCCTACCGGTCCACGCCAGCCGAGGCTCCCACGGCCCGCCCGAGGTAAGCAGGCCCGCCTGCGTACGTCAACACACCATGGGCAAAGACTCGCCCATTGCGTCTATTTTTGCATCCTTCAGGCGTGTAAATGAAGAATCAATGGAGCCCGCTCTGCGCTGTTTGAACTGGCCCGTCCAACGCGACTGCCAAACGTCCAGCAAAGCACTCCGATCGGTCCAGCCTCGTCGGAGCGTTCTCTCGGATCCAGTATTTCCGCTTCGCCGTCTGGCAATGAAACTGGCCCAACTCCGCAATCGCCATCTACCTCGCAAAAACACTGGCCCCGACGGCGCTGGTTCCTGGGGATCTCGCTCGATTTCCTGGGACTTGAGGCTGCACCGGCTCCGCATACATGCCCCTCTGAAACTGGCTAAGCTTCACCCCCTGGGTGGCCTGCGCGCCTCAGTCACACAGCCAAACTTATGCGTTTGAACATGCCTACCTTGGCTCGATCCCGTCCCCTGAGGGCCTGCTACACCTTCTCTGACAAGAGACGTCCAGACTACCGTTTTGGACGTTTCCTTGACATGGCCCGACAGGCACCACCTGGCGTCATGGCCCTTGCTTCCACGCCTTCAATTTGTCCGTTTCCCTAGGCCCGCGGCCAAGCCCACACGTTCGATGCCTTGGCTCTCTTGACGTGATCTCCAAGCCACGTGAAGCTTTCTGTCCCCTGTGAGAGACTTGTGGGTTTGGCGCTGTTGATCGCCTCGAGCCTGGTAGCCTCAAGGCATCTTCGAACGCCAAGCGTAAGATGGACACGGGAGCCCCCAAAACGATCTCCAACGTTCGGGCCTCTTCGCCTTGGTGCCCCATGGCCGTTGCAAAATGCCCGACCTGGTCAAAGCGAGCGCGTAGGTTATATATCTCAACGTCCAGCCGGAGCATTTACAACTCACGCTCCTTCTCCAACGCCCAGTGCATTCCCAGTTCTATTACCATCCATACATTCTCTGGTGCAGCGCACTTTTGTATTTTTCACTTTCCTTTCGTGTGAGAGCTGAGCTCACGTACTTTCCCTACACTCGACCTTTTTTTTTTACACCACTCCTTCCACCTTTTACTTTTTCATCATGAAGACCGTCTACCCCCTCCTCACTCTTCTCTCCACCTCTGCCGTCCTTGCGGCTCCAGCTCCCTTTGCAAAGCCCGGCTCTCTAGCTACTCGTGCCGACAATGTCGCCATTCCCCACGCTGCCTTGGGCCGACGTGAGGAGGCCATCGTCGAAGACTTTGGCAAGAGGGCCCTTCGTCTCCGCAATGCTCTGATTGCTGCCCGTGGCGGTCAGGGTAAGGGCAACGGCGAGGCTCAGGCAGCGGATGCCGCTGCTGGCGAGCAGGGAGCGGCTCAGCAAGAGGATGCCGCCGCCGCAGAGGGAGAGGCTGCGGGTCAGGAAGAGGAAAACCAGGGCCAAGGCAAGGGCAAGGGCAACGGAAAGGGTAATGGTAAGGGTAATGGCAAGGGCAATGGAAACGACGCAGCTGGTAAGTCGATCTGGTTCACCGATTTTTTGATCTATGCTCATACGTCCTAGCTGAAGAAGAAGCCGCCCAGGCTGGCCAAGAAGAAGCTGCAAATGAGGGCGGCGACGCTGCTCAGGCTGGCGAGGCAGATGCCGCCCAGGGCGAAGAGGCTCAGGCTGGCCAGGAAGAGGCCGCTCAGGGCGAGGAGGCTCAGGCTGGCCAGGAAGAAGCTGCCCAGGGCGAGGAGGCTCAGGCTGCCCAAGAGGAGGCTGCCCAAGCCGGTGGAAACGCACACGAGCAACAGGCTGCTGAGGGCAATGCTGCCGAGGGCGATGCCGCTGCTGCTGAGGGCAATGCTGCCGAGGGCGATGCCGCTGCTGCTGAGGGCAATGCTGCTAAGGGCGGCGCTGCTGCTGAGGGCGATGCCGCTGCTGCCGAGGGTAATGCTGCTGAGGGTGCTGCTGCCGAGGGCGATGCTCAAGCCGGCGAGGAGGCTGCTATGGGCGGCGAACAGGCTGCACAGGCCGGAAACGCACACGAACAGCAAGGCGCCGCCGCCGAAGATGCCGCCCAAGCTGGCCAGGAAGAAGCCCAGGCTGACCAGGAAGCTGCCGGTAAGTGCACACCAATCGAACAACTCATTTTTCGATCAGGGACTAATATTTTTGACAGCCGGACAAGACGCCCAGAACGCACACGACCAACAGGCTGCCGCTGAAGAGGGTGCTGCCGCTGAAGAGGGTGCTGCCGCTGAGGGCGATGCTGCTGCTGATGCCGGAGCCGAAGGCCAGAAGGGCGCTGAAGCCGAACAAGGAAACGCCGAGGACCAGATGGCCCAACAAGAGGCCGGACAGGAAGCCGCCGACGCCGAAAATGCCCAGGGTGCAGAGGGTGAGCAAGCCATGGGAGAAGAGCAGGCCCAGGAAGGCGAGCAGGCCCAAGAGGAGGCCGGCGCCCAAGAGGGTGAGCAAGCCATGGGAGAAGAACAGGCCCAGGAGGGCGAGCAAGCCATGGGAGAAGAACAGGCCCAGGAGGGCGAGCAAGCCATGGGAGAAGAACAGGTCCAGGAGGGCGAGCAAGCCATGGGAGAAGAACAGGCCCAGGAGGGCGAGCAGGCTCAAGAGGAGGCTGGCGCCGAGGGTGAACAAGCCATGGGAGAAGAGCAGGCCCAGGAGGGTGAGCAGGCCATGGAAGGTGCCGCTGCAAACGAGACCCTGGCCGCCGGTGGTGCTGCCGCTGCTAATGAGACTGCCAACGCTGGAGAGGAAGCTGCTGCTGGAGAAGAGGCTGGCGCTGGTGCTGAAGACCAGGCCGCTGCCGAGGAGCAGGCCGCCATGGGAGAGGACGCTGCTGCCGGTGCCGGTGCTGAAGATCAAGCCGCTGCTGAGGAGCAGGCTGCTGCCGAGCAACAGAAAGCCGAAGCCGAAGCCGGTGCCGAAGCTGAAGGACAGGGCAAGGGTGCTGAGGAGCAGGCTCAGCAAGGACAACAGCAGGGCGGTGGCATCGGAGACATCGTCAACAACCTTCTTGGCGGCGGCGGTGCTGGTGGTGCTGCTGCTGACGCTGGCGGTGCCGGTGGCATTCTCTCCAGCCTTGGACTCGGCAACCTCAAGAAGCGCAACCTCAAGCGCGACCCTGCCGCTCGCCGCGCTCTCGTTGCTCGCCAGCACCAACTCATCAACATCTAAGCGATGGCACTCTTCTTTACGTCTCTTGGGATAGAGAGTAATTTTTTACAGAACGGGATGGTGAACAACAATGGGTCACATCTGGATAACTGTATTCTTTGATTTTTTTTTTCTATTACCACTTTATGGGAACTGGTTCCGGCTGGACTTGGATTAGGCAAGGCACTTTGGATATCTAGTGCTGCAAAATTGCAATCTGTTTTTTCTACAAATGATTATTGCCATGGTGACAATAAAAATTCTTACACTGCTCAGATGTCTAGCATTTTCTTTCTGGCAGCTCGTTAATGCTCTGTCCGCTCCTTAATGAACTCTCCCAATGGAAAAAGGTCGTCTCACGCCAAACATCCGAGCCCAGGGGGGAAGACTGTCAATGCCATTCTAACGAGAACAGTTTCTCGGGGCGCAGCTCTTCTCCAGTTCTTCTCCGAATCAATGCTCCATTGCTGTCAGCCGATCCACCGACGTCCTTTGATGAAGTGACGTTGAATCAGGCGTTAGACGGTGTCTTGGCGGCGCACGCCGCGCCGATCAGTGGAGGCGCCACCCGCGGGCGTCAGCGCTCCTCAAACACTCCGACCTTCAAGCGTCAAGCACACGGGCCTCAGGTGTCGTCAGCTCCTCCCCTGCTGCTGTGCGTCTGAGACGAACCCATGCGGGGCGGGCTGGTCGCAAGGGCTTGTCACGGGGATTTTAACGGCGTCCTGTGAGAGGGCGAAAAGCGGTCGGTCGGTTGTGAGGCTAGAGTGCGATGCGCATTGCAAGTGGACAACACTGCAGTTGATGAGTGTGCAGGCAACGTATCTTCCTGCGCCCACCGTCATTCTTCTCTGGAATTTTGACCTCGTATCACCTGCCCCACATGTTTAATCCCCCCAAAATAAACAGCCTCTCGTATTTCACAAAACCAAGGAAACGAAGCTTTGAGCGAGGAACAATCGCGAGGCGGCATAAATTTCGCAGCTTGGTGTTCTGGGCGTTGATTCCAGGCCTTTGGGCCGTGGGTCGGGGCTCCGACGTGCTAGGGCGCATGGCCTGCCAAGAGTGCTTTGTCTGTGACATGCCTCAGGTTTTGGATGGCGGGTGGGTGGGTGCGAGGCGCTGCCAAGCGTTTGGGTGGAGGCTTGGTGGTGAGCTAGTCGCGCGCAAAGGTATGTGGGTTGGGTGGGGAGGAATGCGAGTCCGATGTCGTTTTTCCCCGTGTAAAAATCTGTGTTGTTTGGCGTTTGGGCCATCAGCAGGAGGTTGCTCCCCGCGTCGGATACCAACAAATGGTAGGAGTCATCGCAGTCGAACTTAACGAATCAACTGTACAGAAGCTTCCCTTTTCAGATCCTGGGTCCCAGAGACTATGTGGAACTGACAAGACTGGAAATAGCGTCAGTTTGAAGGTGAGTATCTCCACATGTCGCCACTTCTTCCAAAGGCTCACTCATGCTGAAGCCTACCTCGGTAGCCATAAATAATCGCGGTTACGCATACCCTTCGGGGACACTGCTACTCCGTTCGTCCGCATCCGACCTTGACTCATATTCCCGAAAAATCTGAGACCCTGAGAAGCGAGCGGAACACGCCCGGGGCATTGACGACATCCCTTATTTAACTGTACGCTCTCACCGAAGTTCCTCCCATGGCATTCCTATCTTACCCAGAGGTAGACCGTATCACGCGGTTATGCCTAGCCTGCGTTCATTTTCAGTGAATCGGACTCCGGCACGAGCGTCCTACCCAATCAGAATGACGGCCTCCGTCTCTGGCACAGTTGCGTTGCCCTCGCCGAATTAATCATCTTTGTGCCAGAAATAAGGTATCAGCAGGATGTGTCCAAGCTCCTTTCGTGCAGAATGCCGACCACTCGAGTTTTGTGGTTTGCTTCGCAAAACAAACAGCCCATTCGCTCATCGTTTGTAACCATTTCTTGACTTCGCGTTTCTACGAGCTGAACTTTGCCTGGCCGTTACAGCTCTTGTTGCTTTTGTTTCTCTGACATCCCGAATTGGCTTCCATCGTGTCAGAATTTCTCTGCATTCTACTAATTAGGTACGTATCACTTTTTTGGTTGCTCGAGCATCTGCCCCTTTTGAGCCTACAGCAAAGAGCAATGGTAGTGGTCGCCGCGGGCCCTTCTCCTGTATCCATTAGATGCTTCTGCAAGTTTTTTAGCGTCTGGGGCGGTTATTGGGGATTATCTCTCGACAACTCACGCGGTTGATGTTTTCCCTCATTGACATGGCTTCCAATACACGTCTGGGGAAAGCCCCGGATATTTGATGATGGCTCGGGACGACGTGTAGGCGAACTCGGGGGTCTGAGCAATCAGTAGTTAGAAATGACAGAAAGTAGTGATTGGGGCCCGGAGGTGAGGATCTAAACACATACGCAACTGCCTATCTAGGTTTTGTCGGGCAGGTGCTCTAGATCACGTGAACGCGCTTAAGCGATAGCTCAGGGCTGGCAAGTCAACCTAGATATCTACCTGGCCTTATTGTCACACGAGACCTTTGGGAGTGACAGCTTAGATCGTCTTAGCCTGATTTATGACTTTGATTAAGAATCAGACCAGTGTCAATGGTGTATCAGAGCTTTTTCAGTACTTTAGATAGGTAGGTACATCATACTTCAGCTTGTTCTCAGTCCAGGACAGGAAAAAATGAACCATGCAATCTAGAGAGACTTTCCAGTTACAGCAATTTCATTTCTCTCGATGGAACAGCTTTTCAGAGCTATTATACGTTAGTTGAGGTGGCTCAGAGGTGTTCCATGGCTCGTTTGACCCAACACGAGAGAAGCGGGAGACGTCAAAATTGCGGACAACTCTAATTCTAAAAAATTAAAAAATTCTATATATTAGACTCTGATTCCTCTATTTCGGAAGCAGTTGATCACAAAAGCGACGTCTCGAGCCCGCACTAAATACCCACTCCTACTTTGCCTGCAATAAATTTCTCACTCGCAGATTCCAGTCTCTGACAACACACTTAAGAGTCAAATATTCGAACCGAAGAAGCATCTCGATATCGGCCACCATGCACGCGAAACCTTTGTTCTCGGCCGCGCACTACGATGGAATCAACAGGAAGGCCCTTCTTTTTATCATGTTTATTCCGTTTTGCGTTATACTACCCACCGTATTCCAGCTCGCAAAGGATAGCCCATGCCCATGGGAGAAGCAACAGGAGGAAATTAAGCTAGAAGTAGGCCATGGTACTTCATAAAGAGTTAGAAATGGAGACCTAATTACGCGAAAAAAGAATAACATAAAGAGACATTTATTGCGGCATCAACTTTATCGTCAGCCCCCCTTTCAATTCCTACATATTTTTACTAATTGAATTTTCTACAGTAGTATTCTATTCTGGAGTAGCATACAGCATAAAATAAAGGTTACAGAAGTATGTATATATTATATAAAAGTTTATTCATTATATTAATAGCGCATGTTTTATGCTTACAAAATTTCTAGCAAAAAAAACTGGGAATTGAACCCGCATCTTTGATATCTGACAGTGGCATCCTGGGTGAATCATTGAAGGCGTTTTTCCAACGTCTACGCGTTAGAGGTTCACCCCTTCTAGTCAGCAGGCCACCACCGCCAGGTATCCAACCGATCGCTCTAGAGCGTGAAGGATATCAAGGTTGATGTCTCATCATCATGTCATCACTCCCTTATGGGCACCGACCTAATAAGTGACTATTAAGTCAAGGTGTTACGGCAAGTGATGCACTCGAGAATCGAACCTCGGGTCTCGAATCTTCTCTACAGGAAGAATCGTGCGTACCTTATGATACGCGTGCGTGCCACTGCGCTAACCTGCTGATTGATTGGCTATGATTGACATCTTATTGCGTTCTTGATTATAAATAGGCCAATTTGGGGGGTTTGAGCTTGCAAATTAGTTACTGCCTTTTTGATGTCCTGAGTGAGTGAGGTTGAAGTTGAGGCGCGTGGCCGCCCGCCTTTACTTGGGGCTCTGCGTGGGGCTGCGTGCTCACACGCCTGCACATCAAATACTCTATCAATTCAAGAGCTTACATATACTTTCTGTTGCATTTTGGTATACTTCTGCATAGCATGGGATCATTAACTTTTCATGATAGCTTTGAATTACTCACACTCACTGGCTGAAAGCTGAGGAAACAGTTCACCGTCCAAAAGAGAACAATCGATTTGTGCAATTGCATTACTTGTCACAGCGGTATTGCGAAAACAGAAATATGTAAAAATCATCCACGGAAACCCATAGAATAGGGTACGATACAGTCGTACGATACGTAGAGCATAGTAGGCGATGATCTGAGCTACCCTTCGCAATCTATCACTACTTCCACCTAAGCTCTACTTATTCCCTTACATCTTAGATAGGTCAGAGCAACATGAATATGAGATTTGTTGTAGAAAGTACTCAAAAGCCTGCGCTGTTGGTGAATGGGTGTTATTCTCTGAGACCTCGGGGTATTTCTGCGTTCGGATGACCTAACAAACACTGAGAGTGGACGAAACAATAAGACCCTCGCTCTCATTTAGTAAATTGCGAATACAACATGTTGATGTTACTGGGATAAACACAAATCAGGCTCATTGAGTTTATACACAAAAGTGATGCATCAGTTAAGCTCATTATGGAGCCTACAAAGCACTACCATCGTGCCGAAGAAGCACTGTATGAGGGCATGTACACGCATCACATCATGCAAGAAAGCCCACAAGCCGGTAACCGATAGCCGGTAGCCGAACTATTAGTATTATATATAAAGTTCCCGATTCCGAGCATTCGATATGCTTTGTTTTCGCTTCCGAACGCCATGCCATGCTATGTGTAAAAAGGGTATTGGCCATGCACCGCTTCCATAATCCTAACGCCATGCTCCCATGACAACGTTCTTCATGCCGGTTTAACCATCCAAAGACAAGTCGGGCGTACGGGCGTCGACAGCTGTGTTCAGAACTTTTCGTGTACCATTCATTCGATTGCAGCTGGCCTGGATCCTTAACCGTCGACGACAGAAAGAGTCTTCTTGACAATAAAAACTCCCACCTCGACCCCCTTGGCTGGTCCAGGCTGATCTATTTCTCGGTGGGCCACGCCGTCCAGAACTTCTTGAATGAGGGTCGTGGAGGTCATCTCCGTGTGAGTGGGCAGCTTCTTGGTCTTGCGGAAGTACTTGGTGACGGCCTCTCGAACGCGTGCTTTTTCTTGCTTCACCCACCAGTCACTAGCCCAAGCAGATCTCTCCAGCATGACTTCCTCTCTAGCAGCGTGAACGAGCGTATACCGGGGCGTCTTGCCGCCTGCCGCCTGGGCTGGGGGTGTCGCTTCGCTGAGCCTGCCGCAGAAATTCTCAATCTGAGACTTGAGGGCGTCATAATCGTCCAGACGGTCAACGGCGCTCATCTGGCCGAGAGATTTTCCGAGATCAGATGAAAGATCGTGCACGACCGTGATGGTACGCAGCAGCGGATCGAGGATCGGGCCGAGATACTCCTGCATAAAGGTCCGAGCGCCTGCCCTGGTCGGGTAAATGAACAGAAGCAAGCCATCATCGAAAGAGAGCTCTACGAGTCGATCGTACAGCAGGGAGCGGCCCTTGATGAGGAACATTTCTGCAAACTCATTGGCATTAGTCGGTGGAATGTAGCGCTCTACGACGGAGATATTGACGGTTCCAGGAGGCACCACGGGCCTGGGCGATGGTGGCAGGAGCTTTGCATCCAGCTGGTAGTCGGGAATCGCAACGGCACTGTCAAAGACCTTGCTGGTAAAGTATTCGTCACCTCCCACAACTGGACCGGGAGTCGAGGGGGGAGATTTGGGGAGGTCCGAAAGTGTGAAGCGACCGGGGACGGCATGGAAGACGTTGATCCAGGCCGTGGGGGAAGTAGTCCTGTCGTGGATGGTGGCGATTACCTGCGCGAAGATGTGGCCTGTCAGCGAAGGACACGGGAGAGCGTGGGACAACACTCTCACTGAATCAAGATGCAAGCACCCGGATTCAGTGGCTGCATGCTGGTTAGCAGAGCAAGAGTGCCAGTTCTCAGGCAGGGACTGACTTATTATGTCCTTGACCTCTTGGGCCCAGGCTGCCATTCCGACAGCACCGTGGATGTTGGCCGGGGTGGGCACAACCACAGTCGAGGTTGGGGCTAGGGAGGTTGCGCCGGCCAACGTGTTCAGATTTGGCGAGATGGCTGGCTCTGAACTCGGAGGCGAGCCCACACTGGCCGGCTTTGCATTCACGATGGAGCCCCAACTGAACGTCCCGGGCTCGGTTGGAGGCGTAACGATGGGGATGATGCGGTCAGCGCTTCGCTTTGCAGGCTGCGGATCAGTCTGGGCGGGGTCGTCTCCAGAGCCGTCGACCTGGGGGACCTTTGAGATCTTGGGGATCTGGTGGATCTGGGAGAAGGGCAGGCTGCGTGCATGGAGAGGGTCCTCCGGATTCGAAAGAGGCCCAGCGCCCAATGACGAGAAGGAGTGATTTGAACGAAACAGCGGCAGGCGATCAGGGTGTGGGGACGCGATGCCCAGTTGGTCAAACGAGGGTAGGCGCAGGTTGTGCGCGTTCTTCACAATTGGCGGGGTCGGCAGGGAGACATGTGTCGAGAGCAAGGCAGATCCGGCAAAGTCGAGGGCGAAGGCCGGGTGGGCGTCTTGCACCGGCGGCGTCTGCGCGGGCAGCGAGGCGGAAGGTGACGGGAAAGTTGGTGGGACCGAAAGCTCGAGAAGGGGCTCATGGTTTATTTGTGCGGGAGGAAGCCCAAGGTGGACCGCAGCTTCGGGGCAAGATGCGGCCACATCCCCGTCTGGCGTCGCTGGCACCTCTGACAGGTCTGGAGACAGTGCGGCCTCGTTGGAGAGCTGGGGACCCGCCAGGCTGGCACGGCTCGACGACACGGTGGAGTCCATGACGGCGGAGGAGAGGAGCGGGAACTTGGAGCTCCTGTTCCTGATGGGCCCCGTCTGCTGGAGTGGTGCGGTAGGGCCGGTCACGCTACTCTGGACGTCTGCGCGGCGCGATAAGGGCTGGGGGCTGGGGGCAGGCGGTGGGTGTGGCTGCCAGGCCTTGGGGGAGCGAGACAGGGCTGTGGGCTCCGCGCGCGCAAGCGGCCCGCAAGGCGAGTGATTTGCTGGATTCGCGTCTGCTGGGGGGGGTGGGATGTGAGGGCCAAGACCTCGCAGCGGCGGGGCGGCGCGCGGCGGGTGTAGGCTATGTAAAGCAAAGTACGGGCGTGGGTGGTGTGACAAGCGAGGCGACTTGACGGGGCGCTGGAAGGAGGGCAGGAGAGGGGAGAGGGGGAGACGGAGAGCAACGGCAGCGGGCGCCGGCGTGGAGGAGCATCCAGGAGCAAGGCGCTGGCAGGCGCTGGCAGGCGCTGGCTGATGCTGGCTGATGCTGGCTGATGCTGGCTGATGCTGGCTGGTGCTGGCTGGTGCTGGGTGCTTGGTGCTGGAGCTGCTGGGCGCGGGCTGCGGCGGCGGTAGAGGGGCCTGGAGGGCCGCAGGCACCGCTGCAGCGCGGCAGTGAATGCAGGCCTCGAGGGCCAGCCGCGGCGGGCCAATGGCATGCAGGGTGCGCTTAGGTCAGCGGTCTGTCGGAGATCTAGAACCGCTCCGGTCCCTTCGCTGCAAACTTCTCTGCACATCTTCACTTTGTCGCCAGCAGAATGGCCTGATTATTCGCTGCCCGCCGCCGAGTCAGCCTGTCACCCTGTGTTGACAATCAACCTGAACTCTGTCGAGCTGGCCGCCGCCCGCTGCCACTGCCGATCCACTGGCCCACGGCTGGCCTGCCTCGACGGCTGGCGGTGCTGCCCGTGTTTTGCTGCTGCCTTTTTGTGCGAGACACGTATAGTGTTGAGGCCGCCCGATGGATGAAACACGTCCCGCAGCTGCAGGGAACCCGATCGGGCTGCGTCGTGTTCCCCACCACCGCCCATCCGAGCCACCGTCACCTCCATCCAGCCGCCTGCTGGCTCCCCTGCTGGCTCCCCTGCTATGCGTCGTCGTGGAAAGCCGTTTGCTGCATTCCTGAGCTGCTCTGTCTCGTCGTCTCGTCGTTTCGTCGCCTGCTCCGCCGCCTCCCAGCCCTACCTACCCTACTGCATCCACCCCCCCATCCCCCGCCGGGTGCATAGCCGCCATACACGGGTCCTCGTATTCGACACGTCCCTAGGAGACTTCTCTCCACGGCCGCATTCCCGCGCCTCGGTGTTGCGCAGCCGTCCGCAACCAGGTGCAGCTTCCCTGGACCGCTGGTATCAGCTCGGGCCTATCAGAGCTCCACACAGGCAGGCATAGCTCTCTGTGGCCCCTTGGCAATCACACGTACAGCCCAGGGCTATTCTTTTGCTGGGGCCCTCATCAGCTTCCCAAGGCCCAGATGCGGCCTTTTTCTCGCCAGCATCCCACCTTGTCACTTGTCATTGCTTCGCACGAGTCGCTTCTAATTTGGACATGCCACCCCCCAGGGATGGCCCGCCGGCGACGCTGGCCGCTACATCGACACGGAGCGGCGGCATGTGGCGAGCACGCTTTTCCTGCACCTCATGAGCACCTTGCAGCCTTGGGCGGAAGCCGCTTCGGCCGGCCCTGCCGACATCCATAACCCAGCAGACGGCCGCCAAGGGAAAAAGTAGAGCTCCGTTAGACCCGCGCGCAGCCCTGCCTAGCGCTGGGGGAACCCTTCGGGACGTTGGTGCAAACCCAGTCGACCTGTGTTCCGGTTGCACGCAGGCTACCGTGACTGTAGACGCAATGCCGAACGCTTCGCAGACTACCTGACGCTAGCAGCAGGAACTGAATACCTTATCGGACCCTCCGACCATGTCCAATCGGATCCCGCAAGAAATGGGCTTCCTCGTAAGCGATGCCACCCTCTTTTCTAGACTTCGGTGCACCATGCCAAAGCAATGCTCCGTGGATGCAAGATTCGAGAGAAGGTCTCGCAGCGGTAGGCCGCAGCGCATGGTCTTGAACATGCATGCTGCATAAGTGCTTTCTGCGCAGCTCGTTTGGCAGGCTGAACGGTTGCCCTGGCCCATAGCCTGATTTGCACGGGCTAAAGATCCAACTAACGCATCGACGATATCTACTATCGACATCGGAGTGTGTATGCAAGGTTCGTGTGATTGGGTTCTCACTTGTGGGTGAGCACGTCGAAACCCCACCAATTGATGCCCTGCATTGAGCTCGGCAATGTCTTCATCGTTTAATGGGGGTTCCCTCGGATGATCAATTTTCCCACCCTCCTGAATCTCTGCGTCTTATCAATCAGAGTCAGCGTAGACTCTCACGATCGACCACAAGGCGTAACACGGTTTTGCCTGCGTCTTGGCGGTTACCGCACCACGGCTTGCCAGTCGGACTGAGAGACCTCCATGTGGAAAGCGATCGGCAGCCATTGTGGCACAGGTGTGGTCGATCACGAGCTTGTCTACACATCAGTACAAAGCTGCTGGAATCACTCGAGTGAAGTGCGAGGCCGTAAGTGACGGGCAACTCTGTGTCAAGTAGACGCTTGGAGTCGGCCCTACTCGCTCGTATAATTCGTGCCTCGTCAGCAATTCGCCCGTAGTACTCGGCCGCGCTGCAACCTGCACATCATCTGCAAGTCAACCATAGAGTTCACGTGCCGTGACCAATTGCTTCGAACTGATGTTCATCTCCAATATCGAGCTACGCGCTTCTTGCGCAATGTCGACGATCAGAAGCGACCTTCATCAGCGCGGGCAACTGTACCCTGCCGTGCCAAGTCATTAGCGCGGAAAATTACCCCTTCGCTGTTGAGCTTTTTTACACGTGCCTCACCACCAATAACCTTGCCCTTACCGCTCGATATCCACAGCAAATCTGCCTCACCTCCCGCACATCTTCGCCGAGACGAGATATCAGCAATACACACCCTTGAAATTCTTCAAATAACCCACATATTACTGTAAGTTTACTGATCACGCCCATCGTGGCAGCCCGCCCATCGATTATTTTCCTCTTATATGCAGTTGCATCTTGTCTGCATCCTCATGCCGAATCGCTCGTCATGCATGCCGACTACTCTTGGATTTATCGAATGCCTGCATCACTGTCGTGGCACGGGATAATGATTTACCGTCTAGGAAGTTATACCCGAATCTAACGCGAACTGGAATTCAAGCAAACAGCGGAAAAGAATTTTGCGGTGTGCACCTTGGTCCTCTTCTCCTAATCTTTTAGTCAATCGAGATGCATGTAGGTATCCTGGATCTGTTTCTTTCCCTCTATGCGTCTCTATCGCTTCCTATAGCCCATCTCCCCCTGTTTCGAGTAACTTGAACCGCATAAGGGTCGAGGAAGAGATCCAGGATGGCAGTACATAATTTTCAGAAACCAGCTCGCCTTTGTGTGTTCGAGACGTCATATGTACAAGTGGCCAAGTGACTAACTTGACTAGGTCACAAATCCACAGTCAGCCTTGCTATCAAATCACGAGGTCCTCCTACACCTCCGGACTGAAGAAGCCGAGTATACAGGTGAAGATGGCACAGGTCGAGAACGCAAGAAGCCAAGTGGACTTGAACATGTTCTACGAGATGTGAGTGCTTTCAGATCTCCATTGGGGATTTTCCCGACTCCGTACCACTTGCATGGTTTTGAGTCCTAGCTGGCAGACTCGACTAATGAGCATAGGGCCTGCACTACCTCAACTCAGAAGACTTCAACACCGTTGCTATTACAGAAACTCACCCTAATCGACCCATGACTCTGTACAAAGGTCCGCACTCATTGTTCCGCGCTCTGGCCCCCAAATACCGCTTGAACAAGGCGGAGTACCTCCAACTCTACAACATCCGTCCCACTACCCAAGTCATGCTCGATCTTGTCATCGAAGAGGTATGTATAGCTTACTACATCCACAATTACAGAAACACAGAATTGCACAAGCTCCCTCCCCCCACCTTGAATTCTACCGTTCCCCCATCTTTTAGAATGGCATCTATAGCCAAGCCGGACTCATTTGCCGACTGATCACCCCTTCCAAGGAATGATCACGCATACTGACACATAACACGTAGTCATCCACCCGCTTCACAGAAGAGGAACTGGAAGACATTCTCCAGACAATCCAAACGGTCTTCGACGAGGAGGAAGCTTCCATCCCCAGGGGCGTGGAGAACATGGAGATGGAGAGGATCCCCAAGAAGATGTTGGCCGCGAACAAGAACCGGAAGCGGGGACGCAGAAAGGCATGAAGGGCGAGGAGACTTGTAGGCATGACCATATCGACAGAATCATCGAGCACGGAGAAGAGCGGGATTGTACCGGCAATAGAGAGAGCTTACCAATTTACCTCAAGGGCAGGCTATGCATCAGTCATATGCACACGGAAAAGTTTCTTCCTTTTTTATCCACAACAGAGAGCACAGCACGATCTTCACATCAAGCACGAAAAGTCGAATTATTTTTTTTGCATTGTTCCATATCGTACGGTGCGGGTATAAACATCCCGAATCGACCCACCACAAGCATCTTGATATCATGCTCATGGTGTACAACCCCCACCTGGCTCGTCAGAAATGTACAGAAATGTACTAGCAAAAGCCAAACCATGCGCCGTTTCGCCACTGAATTGCAAGAAAGTGACCAGAGATGCCATGAACGCCGTCGCCCATTTTGACCAGACAATATGCTTGAACTGGATGGAAGCACGTGTCGTTTTTCGGAAAATCGGAAGCCGACGCGAGACGCCTAGTCCTTGCTCTTCTTCTTCTTCTTCTTCTCGCTCTTCTCGCCGTCTTCCTCATGTTTCCTCTTCTTGCCATCCTTGCCATCCTTGGCTGCCTTCTTTGCTTCTTTGGCCGCCTTCTTCGCTTCCTTAGCCTCACGCTTAGCAGCACGTTCGGCCTTGCGGGCCTTCTTGGCCTCCTTCTCTGCCTTCTTCGCCGCCTTGGAGTCTCCCTTCGAAGCCGAGTTCTCTTCCTCGGAATCGGACTCGTCAGCACCGGCGTCAGCATCGACCATGGTCTCGTCCTCATCCTCGCTTTCGCTTTCAACCTCCTGGACGAGGCTCTTCTTGGGGGTGCCGTTGACTGCAGTCTTTGCCTTCTTGGAAGCAGGCTCATCGCCAGTGAGACCATCAGCGTCAGCGTTGTACTTCTTGGCCTCCTTGACGTCCCACTTTTGCTGGCCAGCGAGAGGGGTCATGTTGGCATTGGCCAAGCTCTTGAGGGGCTTGCCCTCGAGTGCCTTCAGCCTCCTCTCAATCGCGTGCCTAGCATCGCGACCGACCTGAGACTTCTCCTCCTCGGTAGGTTCCTCGGTACCTTCAGCGGCTGAAACGCCCCACGTGCTGAGCGCATCGACACGAAGACCCAGAGCAGCCTTGGCGGCGAGCATGCGCGCAATCTTTCCCTTGTTCTTGCCGGTCGCCTGACCAATCAAGGATGCGTGGTAAATGAGGCCGTACTTGGGGGTATCGTGCTTAGTCTTCAGAGCCCTGAAGAGAGCCTTCTCAGCACCGAGAATCTGAATGGTCGAACCAGGGGACTTTGCAAGGTTGACAAGGGAACCGGAGTGGGCAATCAGGCGAGCGCCCACCAATTCTCCGACAAGCGCAGTCAGGTTGGGTGCGAGAGCCTGCATACGAGTGCTGAGGTAGTTGGATCTATCGGGGTTAGCAAAGGAACATTGATCAAGACCCAAAACGGCACGACTTACAGAGACTGGCGGTGCTCGGTGAGCTCGACGACTTCGTTGGCAAGTGCGGTTATGGTCTCAAGATCAACCTCGCTGATTTCCGTACCCATAGAGATTTCTGCGGCAGCCTTAACAGCAACCTCAATCTCCTCAGGAAGGATGCTGGAAAGATCGGCCTCCCGTGCATTCTGGCGCATACCCATCTTGAGCACAACGCGAGCATAGGCCATGTTGTCATTGAGGATCTTGGCGAGTTCGGGGAAGTCTAATCGAATTAGTGAATGCTTAGGTTTGTGGGGACCCAGGGCAACTTACGCCATCCGTACCACTCCTTCACGCGCATAGCGTAGGTGTTCAACTGCTTGTCAAGCGTGTCCAAAGAGGCAATCGACTGGATGATCATCGTATCGACCTTCTCGGGGGAGAACTTGAGCTTGTGGCGGGACAAGCTATGCGACAGACCCAGCCGTGTGCTGTCCAGCTCTTGGGGAGCCAGGCCGGGAATGAGAGAGTTGATGTGTTCGCGGATGGCACGGTAGACATCCTGAGTAGAGGAGTCGGTGATGGGCTTCAAGGACAGACCAGGGAGCTGTCCGATGGCCTGGCCGAGCTTGGGGTCAGCTACGGCGAGCGAAGCCTTGGTCTCGTCCTTGAGCTCCTCGAGCAGGTTGCCCAACATCTTGGAGACCTTTCCTTCGGTCTGAAAGCTGGTTAGAAAAATTGCAGGCTCCAAATGTTGATGCGCTCATGCTCATAAATAAGCGCAAGCGCGAAAGGGTACCCTCTTACCAGGGCCGCGGTCTCGTCGAGTGCGGTGACGGCATTCTCAAATTTCTATTCGGTTCGGTTAGCCAACCACGTCCAAACTGTTGAACAGAAAGGACAGTCCGTACGGCAAACTTCTTGAGCTTCAGAGCATTAACGGCGCCCTCGACAGAGGAAAGGTCGCCCTCGCCCTTCAACAGCTTCTTGTCCTTGGCCTTGAAGAGCGCATAACCAGCGCTGGTTTCGGTGAGGATGAAGAGACCCATTTTTTCAATCGCAGTTACGCCTTCCGGAATCGATTGGGGTGGCAGGCGCGGCTGCAGCGGGACGTCGACGAGAAAGTCGGTGGGTGTTGCGAAATGTTCGTCGTGTGGGAGCTTGAGAAAGTTCGAAGTGGAATTTTTCGAAAAGCCAAGACGCTAGGGAGCTAGCCGCAGAGGGACTAGCGCCAGATGCGGCCCTCGCGAGCACCACCGCCCGACGAGCACTGGAGCAGCTGCTGGCCAACGTGCCATGTTCCTTTCGACGATTCACTGCGCCGCCATGGACTGAGTGCCAATTTGTTTTTCGCGAACGACACCGCACATCACCGTTCTATGTCACATATTTTTCTACCCTCACCGCCACCTCCACCATGACTGAGCGCAAGGTGTCGGCGTCCCTGAGCCGCTCCGTTCGAGGCACCACTCCCCGCCTGCAAGACCTTGGTGCCACACCCGAATCGCCGCGAACACCCCTTCTCCGCTCCACATCGTCTCTCTTTGGGTCTCCGGGCGGCGGTTTCCGCTCAGAAGACGACTACGTTATCGTTGAGCTCGGATCGCGATTTGTGCGCGGCGGAATTCCAGGCGAGAGCACCCCGCGATGCACCCTGCCGTTTGGTCCCGATGAGCAGCGCAGAGCGGGCGATTACAGACAATGGGACCCGGTACATGCGCAGACAAGACGGAAGCGGAAGAGAGGGCAGGAGTGGGGTCAGGAATACGAATTGTACCGCATGGACTTGAGCCAGGTCGACCTTGGACTGGTCGAGGACAAGTTTGAGAGGGCAATGAGAGAGGCATACAGCAAGTACTTCTTGCTGGATACGAAGCCCAGGCGCATTCTCTTGTGCTTGCCCCCTCGAATGCCTCATCCGCTGATGTCATCCATACTCGACGTCCTGTTCGGAAGTTTTCAAGCACCCAACATCACCCTCATGTCTTCCCCTGTACTATCTACCGTCGCAGCTGGTTTACGTTCGGCATTGGTAGTGGATATTGGATGGGCTGAAACGCTTGTCACAGCTGTATGCGAGTACCGCGAGGTCCATGAAAGGAGAACAGTGCGGGCCGGCAAGCTGCTGAGCGAGGAGATGGCCAAGGTACTCAATGCGGAGTTGGATGGCGAGTCTGACCCGAACCATCAAAAGACTGAGGTGTCTTTTGAGGAAGCAGAAGAGGTTCTCACGCGTGTCGGGTGGTGCAAGTCCAAGCCTAGGTCTAACCGCAGGACCCTTTACTTTCCCGCCCGAGCATCGCCTGTCTTGGAGGAATTCGAGGATGCAAGGGAAGCCCCGGAGCCTGTCGTTACTATACCTTTTCCTCGTCATAACCCACCGACCGAGCTCCCCATCTCATTCGCTTCGTTGGCCAAACCGGCCGAAAATGCCCTTTTCGCGCCGGACTGTACTCTCAGCGAATTTGACGAAAATGAGCTGCCGCTGCACCACCTCATATATAGAGCCCTTCTTTCCCTTCCGATGGATGTACGTCGCCTTTGCATGTCTCGCATTGTCATTACTGGCGGCGTATCGGCAATGCCTGGGCTCAAGACGCGCATCCTGGCCGAACTGGACGCCCTTGTGCAAACCAAAGGCTGGGATCCGGTGCGCAACTATGGCTCTGCCAGCGCCAAGCATGAACAGAAGATTCGCTCTATGAGAGAAAACCTCGAATTGCACAAGGAAGAAGGTGAAGATAAGGTAGCTGAGTCTTTGGATCCGGACAAACCCCTTCCGGCAGGCCTACAAGCCCCAGAAGAGGATCTTATAGACGCGAAACTATCTCACCTCGCCCTTCGTAACGGCCCTCCACCCCAAAGTC
Source organism: Corynespora cassiicola (assembly GCA_022059125.1). Taxonomy (NCBI): domain Eukaryota; kingdom Fungi; phylum Ascomycota; class Dothideomycetes; order Pleosporales; family Corynesporascaceae; genus Corynespora; species Corynespora cassiicola. The sequence continues at coordinate 5,815,140 of JAEUWY010000005.1, read as the reverse complement.
TTGTAGGCGGCACCATTCGCGGAGTGGAGACATTGGGTGCCTGGGCTGGGGCAAGTTTGGTCGCGCAGCTTAGGATACGGGGCATTGTTGACATAGATAAGGATAGATATCTACAGTATGGTCTACAAGGCGCAACCAGAGAGAAGGAAGTCTCTGTTGTGCCTCAACGCCAGAGTATGGGCCCCGGCGTTGCCCGAGGGGCAGGTGAGCGCGGGAGCTGGACTTTGGGAGTGTGGGCTTAGTGCGCTGTCTTCAGCATTAGACCAGTTATTGTGCTTAGCGACCATGTATTCAGGTTTTTGATACCCTTTCTTAATCGAATTCGAATTACTACATGATATTGCGTGCTTTGTTAGGACTCAGCCTTGCGAGAGTCGTGACGTGGATATCGCGCCTATGCACTCACATACACAGAGAATTGCATGCTTAAATATATGCACAGAAACTTTACTAAGCAGTTTATTAGCCAAGAGTAAATATAGAGAATACTGCTCGTATTATGCTTGGCCTTCTCGGGCTGCTAACAGTCTGATAGGCGGAAGTGCAGGCTTGTGTGGATGTCTATGTACTCGATGCATCAATAGAGCTTCATCAATTACCGAAACATGTATTTGTTCAGATAAAAATCCTATCAAGGGGCAATCTAATTCCAACTCGAAACCCATCGTTTCCTCCCAGCCTTTAGAGTTCGTATGTCACACACGAGGCTGGCCAATTAAAGTATTCGACGTGTTGAGTTATCCCTGCAACTGCGTAACTGTGCAACTGTGCAACTCTGAAAGTCCGTAAGTAAGCGAATGAACAAACCAATGAATGGATAATCCTGCAAGCCATACCCCACGATGATGGCAGGCGAGCCAATCAAATTGTGCACTTTGGCCATATAAATCCCCTCTCTTTCCCACTACAGATCGTCCTTCAGTCCTCCAGTCTTTTGGTCCTTCAGGTTCTTTGAGTCCTCCTGTCCTTCTGAAATGGAGGAAAACCAATTTTACAATTCATTCATCCCGTTGCATGAAGGAGTTTCGGAACCTTTCCACCAAGGCACTTCTTCCTCCTCGTTTGGCTTCTCTGATGTCTTCGATTATGGTTCTTTCTCGTACTGGAACCGTCAGATGAACACCCCCGCCGTTGATCAGCCCCGACTGTTTCCCAGTTACAGTCACTCCGAACGTGTACCAGTAGGTTATTGTTTCCATCAAGCCACGCGAAATTAGTTTCTAATCAGGTATAGAATGAGGACTTTGGCGAATTACCCCGCGTGGTAGCGGATCAGACGTCGGTCACCGAAGCTCATACTCCATCATCATCAAATGATGCACACGTTCTCTCGCCGTTTCGGGATAAAGAAAGACTCACATGTCCGGTCTTCGAAGCCGACATCATCGTTCGACGAGAACATACTTGCAGCGGAACTACAGCAACCGTGTGCTCTCAGATCCGTACACACTTGATAAAAGGCAAAAGTCCACATGTGCAGTTCCTCAAACTGTGCGGAACATGCAATGAAGATATCCTTGATGAAGAGGAGTTCGAACAACATCATGGCTCGAGATGCAACACACAAAAAAGTCAAAGGCGAAAGGGAGATCATGTATTGCAATGGATCGGTCTTTACCGGAAACTGAATCCTGGTGTTGCTCTACCAGAGCGCTACCAATCTTTCCTCGGGAGCTCTGATACACCTTGCCCAGCGGAAGTTCTGGTCCAGAATCAAATACAATCACCACCGCGGCTTACTTCCACATCGGCGACATCTGCTGATTCCCAATCTCACTTGTCAGCATTCCATCCGAATCACCTAGTGAGATCTCTTCATCCGCCCCCCGACACATCAGATCCTTTTTTGGATAACGTTGGGTCTTGGAATACCGAGCACTTGACACATTCTTACGAAGAAGAAATATCAGAACCTCGTCTTGTATACAAATTTGGGCCTTGGAGTACTGAGAACATACGATCTTCCAACACAGAAGAAGAGCCAGATCAGAGGGCTTTTGGGCAATCATGTGTTTTGGATTTTTCTTCAGAAGTGGGGCAGAGTTGCACGAGCTCATCTAATAGAACAAGCCCGATTTTAGCGCCAGCTGTTGGCGCTGCTAATTATGGATCATTTCTGTCTCTGGAGAATGTGAGTTAAACTCATCTGCAACGTGAGTCGAGTCTGACATTGATGGCAGTAGAGTTCAGTAAGTGGTCTATCAACGTATGGCCTTGCATGCCCACAGTGCGACGCGTCTTTCCATGGCCGCCACGCAAGAGGGAACCTAGCTCGACATATAAGGATGCATAATAAAAAGCCTATTCAGTGTGAGGCTGAAGGTTGCAACAAATTTTTTGAACGTTCAGATGCTCGTTTAAAGCACTATCGGAAGCGTCATCCGGATATTCGTACAGATCCACCAGCTAGGCGCAAATTATAATTAAACAACTAGAAATTATTAACCTTGTCTGAACAAAACACAAATGTACACGGATTTTCTAATCTTAATCCTAGTTAGAGGACGTGTTTCCAATTTATGTAACGTGTCAGCAATATGCGGGAGCTAGGAAATACATCCAAAGAGTATAAGTACAAAAGATTAGTAAGGAATCAATGTTAGGAGCGATTGTTGTAAAAACAAGCTATATATAGGCCTTCATTGTCAAACCGAGTGCCCCTGCGCCCCGGTATGGCAGCTCATGCAATTTTCTTAGTTTTTTTTTTTTAAGGTATATTTGATCACTTCAAACGATATTCTGTCTATTAGCAACAAGATTAGAAATTTAGCTATCTTGGGTATGTAATTTTTGGCGCTGAGCTTCTCTCCGTTGAGCGTGGCGCACTCAAAAACTCGGGCTTTGCGTCTGGTGGCGTGGAATAAGTTTGTCACGGGATGGAGAGGTCTGTTTGGGGGGTGGGGGCTATTAGCTGGAGTGTGGGTGGCTAGACGGATGGGGTGAGTGAGGTAAAAAGCGAAGTGCCTACGAGGTTTTTTTAAAGGTTATAGCGAAGAATTATAGTTCACAGGTTAGGTTCAGCTTGGGAAGGGGGCATGTGGTGGCTGAGGGTACTAGGTCGGTTTTTTATATTGCGACTAATGATTATGAGGGGAGGGGACACGGGGATAGGGTCGTGTCTCTTCAAGAGAAGCCCCTCTTCGAACCGAATTCAGTTTCGAGGAGGGAGGCTTTGGCTTTGGATCCAAAGCCTAGATGGCGGGGCGCCTGCAGACATATACACGGGAACATTCATTGTCATAGTATGTGTGAAAATGCATGACGCGTGGCCAAGCTTGTATCTCTTCATTCGTTATATTGTCTCCATATATTATCTCGCCCTTATAGCCGCGGACGGAACGTCAATTTACAGAGTGTACCTGAAGAAGGGGCTCTTGTCTCCCAACTCGAGCAGATCCTCTTCGGTGTACATGGCTTTGATGCCCTCCTCGCCGTGCTCCCTCAATAGGGCATCCTTCTTCTGGTTCTCGCGGTTGTAGGCCCACCTCAGGAAAAACGTCATGCAGATGGCAGAAAGACACATGGCCAACGACGAGGCGAATCCGGTCGTGTATTTGGGCCTTTCGCGCTCGAGGTAAATGTTGGAGCCCATGATGCCACCCATGTTACCGACTGAGATCAAGAGCGCCATGCCGACCGCACGCTTGGAGGAGGGCGCCAGCGAGTTTGCGATCCAGGATACCAAGCAAACGAACGGGCAGTAAAGACCAGCCGCAACTGGGAAAAGGAAGCCGTAGGTGAGACCTGGGTAGGCAGGGTGAGGAATTGCAAGTTGGGCAATAAAGCCGCAGGAGGCAATGCAATAGCCAGCGATGATGAACCACGATCGTACTTGAGCTTTGTCGGACCACCAAGCAAAGATCAAGGTGACGATAGCGGCGAATACGTAAATCGGGATGGTGAGGAGCTGGGCATTTGCAGAAGAGTAACCAAGCCCGTTGATGACGGTAGGCACGGTAGCAGTGAATCCATAAACCTGTGAAAGAGAAAAGATCAGCAAACTTGTGCATGGAAGCGTAGGGGCAGAGACGGCATCAGCGGGGAGATATCCGAGATAACCGCCTTGACCTATGCCCGGGGGTTACATACTCCGACCGTGTTGCCCCAGAAGATGACCACGGCAGCCCAGATCTTCCAGTCCGAGAGGCCAGCAACAATGTACTTCATGCCCATCTTATCATTGTTCGTGGTGGTTGCGCTGCCGCTACCAGGGTCAGAGGCCAGGCGTTGGACCAGGAAATTGCGCTCTGCCTGGGTCAAGAAGCTCGCCGTCTCAGGGCTGTCGGGCAAGATCTTCCAAATGACAAGAGACAAGGCCACAGTCACGAGACCCTCAATCAAGAAAATCCATTGCCAACCGGACAAACCGGACCTTCCGTCGAGCTGCTGGATACCATAGGCGAGCAGGCCTGAGAAAGCACCGCTCAAGGAGGCGGCGACATAGAATACGGCCATTCGGCGTTGGACTTCAAATCGGCGGTACCAAAGCGTAAGGAGGAAAGTGGCTGCCGGGAAGAAGCCGGCCTACGGGATCTTGTAAGTATTGTGGCGGTGCTTGGATGAGCTTGTGCGCAGGCTTGGTAGGACATACCTCGGTGACACCCAAGAAGAAGCGAGTAGCCAGTAAGCCCTCGTAGTTTTGGATTAGGCACATCAGAGTCACTGAAAAAAAAGGCATCTGGTCAGCGCGCCTGTCACATGCTCCTTGGAAAATGCAAGGCCAGCGTCTCGTGCTCCATGGCTCTCGTTCGCATCGGTCGATTTTGCAGGGTGGAATACGTACTGACGAGGCCCCAAGAGAACATCAGGATAGCCATCCAGTAACTCGGCTTCATCATCTTCAGGATGATGTTGCTGGGGACTTCAAGCAGCGTGTAAGGCACAAAGAACAGGGTGACGGCCGTGTTGTACTGCAAGCCGTGCATGTTCAAGTCGTCGGTCATACCCGCGATTTTTGCATTTCCGACTGTGAGGATAGATATATTAGCGCCGTCTCCAGCTGACATGGCCGAATGCGAAAGGATGCACATACTGTTGCTTCGATCGATGAAGGCGATCAGGTAGAGCAGGGCAAGAATGGGCACAAGGCGATGGTCGACCTTGGCCAGCACTCGAGCAGCCTCCTTGTCATCGTACTGGATGTCGGTGGCCCCAAGCTCAGCATCGGAGTTTGAAGACTTGTCGGCAATGTCTTCAATCTTCTTCTCGTCGCCAAAGGAGTCGTGCTTGACGTCGGCGGTGGCCATGGTGGGCGGTGGTGCTGCAGGCTGCGCCGCTGCTCCTCAGAGGCTTGCGATTGAAATAAGGCGAGACGGGCTGGGATGGCAGGCTGGCCGAGTCGATGACGGAGGCATGGCCATCTAATATCCCTCGGCTGAGTGCTGCCCCGATGCCGAAATGCTTTTCTCGGGATGCCATGTTGGGCGGTGCAGGCAATTGAGGTGGTGAGACGGGGCAAATTGTGGGGTGGCAGGGCGTCTGGGGTAATTGGCGGCGCTGTTGCCGTGCGGGGTAGGCGTGCGGGATCAGCGACTGGCGCGTGGGGGATCACAAAGCGTGAGAAAATGGTTCGATGGGCATGTCTGGCCGAGGTCTTTTTCGCGCCGGTGCACTTGCCGAAGAGAAGGCCGGCAGGACGGAGACACATCGGATGGCCGCTTGGGGGCAGCAGAGAGGAGGTTGAGCCGGGTCGCGACGCAGCGAGGGCATGTCGTTACGTGGCAGCCGTTAGCTGCGCGCAAATGCGACCGTTGTGGAGGCACAAGACTCGGGTTCCCTGCCCCAGACCCTGCCCAAGTGGGTTTGCGTGCGTTTCCCGTGGGCAGCCACCCCAGATCTACCCCGGAGTAGGATAAGAGGCTCAAAACCCCAAGCCTTGGGCCACCACGGCAGCGTCACGGCGCCATTGGCATCCGTCACGGGAGCGACACGGCTTGCCCTTTCATGCCCTGTCCATGACTCATGCAACCCGCAGAGGGCGTGAACGTCCCCTACCCGCCAGAGCTGTGCATTCTTTCGGTGTGCACTATGCGCTGGCAGAGAAAAAACAAAATCGAACGGAACTTTTGAATGTGTCCGAGCTCCGGATTCATCTCCTGGTAACCATTTCCCTGTTCAGGAAGCAAGTCATCTCGTGTTCGCACGAGTTCCGGGGTGTCGATGTCAGGGTTCACAGTTGATTGTTTGCTGATCTGTGCATGGCCGAAGGGAACAAAACGGCCGATCCGGTTTTCGAATGCACGCACAAGTCCGATGCACGCTTCATCTCTCCCATTGGTGGTGGTGTGGTGTACCTAGGTAGCAACCTGGTGCTTGGAATTGCCGGGAGGCGATCTCGAGTATCTCGGACCGTGACCAGGCCGTGTTGATCCCACCCTAGAGGATACGGGATTCAAATCTTGCAGGCGAGAACAGTAGCTTCTCATCTTTGTCAAACACTGTATACAGCATTGTCCCCGTCGAATACCTAGGCATCTTGAGCATCTAGAATGTTGACAAAACAAATCATGTGGTTGCCTGAAAGCCACCCAGGCATCCTCGCCATAGCGCAAACTCCAACCTTGATCAAACCCACCCTATAAAGCCCCCAAAATCCAACCCGAAATGCAGCCCATCCCAACATCCTCCCAGCCAGATTGAAAGAAAAAAAAACACAAATAGAAAAAAAAATTAAGAAAAAAATGCCCGAAAACGACATCGACTTCATAAACCACTTCCTCGACGAAAACCCATCCCAATCCTGGGGCTTCACAATCTACCGCTGCTCCTACGCCTCCTCCGCATCCTGGACCCACTTCCTAAAGCACCTCAACGCCCGCACGCGCCTCAACCTCGAGGAAGCAGGCGACGACCACGGATTCCTCTTCTCCAAGCTGGACTGGCGCGTGCAAGAGGACCCAGAGCTCGAGGGCGCGAGCGTCGAGCAGGTGCGCGAGTGAGTCCCGTCCCATCCCGTCCCGTCCCGTCCCGTCTCGCCTACCCGCTATCCTTCACCCCCTGGTGGGGGGTATCGTGCGCTCGCTGGGCTAATCGTCCCTTTGGGTGGTGAAGGAGGTTCCACCGCTTGATCGAGGAAGAGGGTCTCCAGGGCACGCCGCGCGGGATGCTGTGCATCATGGTGGGCCAAGAGCACGTCGACTCCGTGCTCCGTGGGCCGCCCGCTGGCGAGTTCGATGCCGAGGGCAGGGGCTACGTGGCGCTGGTGTCTGCGGTCGACGAGGACGACATGACCTATGCGGGCCTGTCGTACCTGGCGCCGCGCATATTTTCGCTCATGGGAGGGCCTGGTTGGGAGATGATTGCAGAGGACTATACGCTGGGGCATGTCTCGTGTCCTTGATGGTTGCACGCCGGGTGATGCGCTTCAAAGCAAACAAACATCGAAGCGGGGTATATTCGTCTACAGCATCGAGCATACAAGACTAGTCTATTATTATTAAAAAAAAAAAAAAGATTCTATGCCGTCTCTTCTCGTCGGAGCCACGTCTATTGTGGCGCGCCCATGTCCTGCAGTCGCGCGAGCTCCCAGTATACTCCTCTCCGTGCCATGAGTTCTTCGTGGTGGCCCCTCTCCACAATCTTTCCCTGGTCAAACACGTAGATGACGTCGGCATGTTGGATCGTGCTAAGGCGATGAGCGATGGCGATCGTGGTGCGGCCCTTGGACGCCGAGTCGAGAGCGGCTTGGACGGTGCGTTCCGAGGTGGAGTCAAGAGAAGAAGTAGCTTCGTCGAGGAGGCTGTAGAGGTTAGCCGAAAGCAATAAGAGTGACAACATAGTTTCAACTTACAGAACCTTGGGGTCGCGAAGCAGGGCGCGTGCGATGGCGATACGTTGACGTTGACCGCCGGACAAGAGTGCACCCTTTGCACCGACGAGGGTGTTGAAACCATCTGGAAGAGATGTCTATACCAGGTGAGTAACGAGCGGCTGGCTTTTCGGAACAGAGACTCACAATGAATTCGTAGATGTTGGCGTCCTTGCATGCTTGCTCAATGGCCTCATCGCTAACATCGTCCTTGTCAGCGAGAATGTTGTCCCTGATGGTGCCCGTGTAGAGTGTGGTTTCCTGGCTGACAATGGCGAGCTGCGCCCTGTATTCCTGCAGATTGTAGTTTTTAAGATCGACCTCGTCCACCAACACGGCACCCTCGGTGGGATCATAAAAGCGCTCAAGCAATGCCATGACGGTAGACTTGCCACTGCCGCTGGAACCGACAAGTGCGACGAATTGTCCAGGTTCGGCAGTAAGGCTCACGCCTCGCAAGACGCGATGATCGGAGCGTCCAGGATACGAGAAGCGCACGCTTTGCAATTCGACCTTTCCCTCCAGGCGCTCAACCCTCCTGCCGTCTTCTGACCAATGGTCGATCTTGGGCACGCGGTTCATGAAGGATTTGAGCAAAAGCGCAGCCTCCCTGGCTTCGCCCATGTCCGGCGCGAACGAGAAGATGGCTCCTGCGGACTGCGCACCATTGATGATGGCAGAGTACACCACGAAGAACTGCAGGACGGTGTATTCCATCTTCAGCATGAGCCCGCCTCCATACCAAAAGACAAGCGCAAAGATGAACATGGACAGTCCCTGGGACATGGCATATAGGACGGCAGAAACGTTTGTGAACTTCATGTTGCCGACAGCCTGTGCGCTGAGTTTTGCGTGATATTCATCTAGCAGGTGCGATTCGAGGGACAGTGAAGCCACAGTCCGGATAGAAGAGGCGGCTTCGCATGCAAAAGACGCAGCATCGGTGGATTCCTTGGTGCGCTTCTCCATACGAATCAAGGCGTAGAACCGGAAATAACCACAGGCCAGCACCAGTGGTATGGTGGACGTACAAACAAGGGCCAGTTTCCAGCCAAACACGCAGCCGATGATGATGGCCACGAAAACGGCTGATGCGGAACTAACGATGGTGCCGAGTGTGGAGCCGCTGAGGCCAGCAAGGCGATTGGCTTCCGAGGACAGGAATGTAGCTAGAGATCCCGAAGTCACAGTATCCGAATCAAAGAATTCAATGTCTTGGCGAAGGATGGCGGCAAAAGCCCTTTCCCGAATCCGTGCGATGAGACGAGCAGAGGCCTTGGAGAGCGTCAAGCCTTGGATGAAATGGAAGAGCCATGTGGCGATACCCAACATGAGGAACATGTAACACCAGAAGCTCACGCCATGGCCTCCGGTGGAAGTACCAGGAGATAGCAGCGAGTTGATCGAGTTGCCAAGGAAAATGGCCTGGATAGCTGGCGTGGAGCCGGCCAGGAAACAGAATACGAGACCGGCAAACATTAAGAAGTGCTCTTCGTCGTTCATGGACCAGCTGAACTTCACAAGAGACCAGGTCGAGTATGAGGGTGCCTTTCCGTCCTTCGTGGTCCTGATTGATGCAGCCCTCGTGGTCGCGGTTCGGACGAGGCTGAGCTTTTCGGCATCGGTGACGGTTTCGCCTCCCTTCTCGCCGGTAATAGCAGACGTTCCAGGCTTGATCTTGGCACTCAACTCTTGGGCTTGTACAAGGCTGTGATATACCGTCTTCTTTGCAAGCAACTCTTCGTGGGTTCCCTGCTCGACAATTTTTCCCTTGGCCATGACGACGATGTTGTCAGCATTCTTGATGGTTGAGAGTCGGTGGGCAATGACGATGGTTGTGCGACCCTCTGAAGCACGATCAAGCGCATCCTGTACCAAACTTTCGGATTTGGTATCGAGACTGGCCGTGGCTTCATCGAGAAGCAGAATCTTCGGATCCGACACCACAGCGCGGGCAATAGCGATACGTTGTTTCTGACCACCAGAGAGGAGGTTGCCGCGCTCTCCAACTTTTGTTTGAAATTTTTCGGGGAGGTCATTGATGAAGTCGTAGGCATTTGAGATCTTGGTAGCTTTCTCAATGAGTTGCATCTTGATTTCGTCGCTTGCCTACGCAGTAGTCAGTAATCATCCATGGAAACAAAAGGCTCAATCATACATGCTCGTGCTCAGTACCGACAAGACCATGCGCAATGCTCTCGTAGATGGTGGTGCTGAAGAGGACCGGGTCTTGGCTCACTATAGCCATGTTTCTCCTAAGCCACTTGAGGTTCAAGGTGCTGACATCCCTGCCATCCAGTAGCACCTGGCCAGTCATGGGTAGGTAGAAGCGCTCCAAAAGACCAAATATTGTCGACTTTCCAGATCCGGACGCGCCTACAAGAGCCACCATCTTGCCCACGGGGATCCTCAAGCTGAAGCCATCCAAAACCGTCGTATCGGGACGAGATGGGTAGATGTGTTTGATGTCCTTGAACTCAATGTTGCCAATGAACTCTTCGGGCTTGTCTCCCTTATCCGTTTCGGGGTCGATAGGCGACTGTCGCTCGATAGTGTTGAAGACCTTGGTTGCAGCAGCGGTGGCCTGGCCGAAAGCTTGAATGTGTGGTAGATTGTGGCCGATGGAGATTCCAGCCACCATGGCCGCCATGACAACGGTCAAGATCTGTGCCACACCGAGCTCGCCTGACTGCAAGAACCGATGGCCCTGCCAAAAGGCCAGTGCATACTGCAGGTTGAGAACGCCCATCATGCCAGCGATCATCGATGACAGCCAGAACTTCGACTTGAAATCAAAGGCAGCAGCTTTTTGCAGGTAAACCTTGTATCGGCTTTCTAGACGTTGCTGGGTTCCGTAGGCAGTGACGTTGCGTGAAGAAGAAAGCACCTCCTCGGCGAGCGTTCCAGCAGTGGCATACTCGTCAGTGGCTTTGGTTTGGTTGACCTTCATGTTGCGTCCGTTGATTCCCATCATCAGAACCATGGCCACTGTAGCGGAAAGCATGATCAGGGTAAGTTTCCACGACCGGATGAACCCCACGATGAGTGCAGACACAAACATGGATAGTCCCGAAACAAAAAGACCAATTTTCTGGCCAATTCCATCTTGCACGAGGTTCATATCTAGATGGTCAGCGCAATGATACATCCAGAGCCAGGGAAAAAAAAAAGAACTTACCAGAACTGATTCGCGTAGTGACCTCTCCGGCGCCGAGAAAGTCGAAAAAAGCAATGTTCTGTCTAAAAATGGCGCGCAAGTACAGCTCTCGAATCTGCTGGGTGATGCGTTCTCCCGTATAAGAAAATCCAACGATGCTGATGTAAGTAGTAATGAACGAACCGATACCTGGATTTAGTAGTTAGATGGAGCCCTTTCCAGCCAGTCGGCAGGCCACTCACCAATATAGACAAAGTACAGCGTAAACTCGTTGATCTGACTCCTGAACTCATCCCCCGCAAAGGCATCGACGGAGAAACTCGTGAAACTGCCGGCGAAGTTGCCATAGACAAGAGTCATTAGCGGCATGGCCGCGCCCGCAGCAATGGAGGCAAAAGTGGAAATAATCATGATGATGACGTCTTTCCTACTCGCATACCGAAAGAGCGCAAAGTAGCCGACTTGCAACTGGGGGGCATTCAACTGCCTGTCGATGATTTCCCTCTCTTGCTCGCTGAGCCCCTGGGTCGCGGATGACGGAGGCGCCTCATCGTCCGAGACAGACTTCTCATTCAGGGCCATGGTCGTGTGTGGCTCCTTCTCCATGGTTGCTGTTGTTGTCCTGACGCTCAGGCTCGCGTCATTGATTTCGGCGGCGAAGAAGGACCTTTAAAGGAGACCGGGGCGGGGGGGGGGGAGGCAAAGCGGAGGTGTATGATGTCCAACACAAGCCTTTTAGGATCGTATTCGGGCCCGGGATCTTAGGCCTCGGCGCAACGCACTCAGAAGGCGTCGAATGTCCGCTCCAAAGTTGGCGAGATGATGAGCTAAACCGGAACGAGTCAATAAGGCGAGGCTGGCTCTCCACTTGCGTTCTTTTGCGTGCACGAGTCTGCACGTGCGAACAGGATGGATGAGGGCTTGCTCAGGTGGGATTTGCGCGTGTTGTTCTTAAACAAAAGACTAGAGTTGGACGGAGCACAGAATGTGCCGAGACTGAGGGCAGGGAACAGTTTGGTGACTGTGTCGAGGATAAGCAATGCCGAAAGGCTAGACGCACGCCTAAACCTGGATGCGAAAGCGAAAGTAGGGCTGACAGTCGGTAAAGATGCAGATCGGACTGGATCGAGACCCAGACTAAGATGCTCGAATAGCCACCCGAATGTGTCTGCCTGAAAATTTGGCGTTGGCCACGATCCTCAAAACGCAGGGCAAAGGTCACACCAACGAGTAGTTATTCAATTGTAAGACGACGAATGCGAGCTGTGCGAACAGAGACGTACGCGTTCAACCCGGTGCCTACCACATATTTATCGGACCGTCGGGGCACTTCACCCTCCGCTGCATGCATCACGTGTGGCGCTAGTGGGCTAATGAAAACATCCTGCCCAGGCGGATACGCAAATACGGTCGGCCGTCTCTGGTTCCGACATGTTTTGGCCACTGAGCATTCTTGTCCTTTTCGGCCCCGCCAAACCACCGGCATCAAAGAAGGTGGGCCGACGGCAAGTGGCAATCCCCAAGGCTGCTGTCGCATGTAGATGTTTTACACCGCTGCACGTCGCTCTACTTTTTGCCTAGTGTACATGAGTGTAAACCCTAGGGGCAAGTTTTAGGCCCAGAGTCACTAGACCATGGGAACCACAGAGTAAGCACGCGGGACCGTGCCCGAACTTCTGCTATCACCCCTTCTAAGCTCTACATCACAATTGAACCGTGGTACTCGATCGCGCCCTCGGAAATGCCTCGACAGCGCCCTTGGAAATGCCCCGACAGCGCCCTTGGACGATTCATCAGAGTCATGGATTAGATTACAAGTACTTTTCCATCAGATCCTTGACCTTTCCAAGATCGAGCGCATCCAGCTTCGCCATGTGGCCATCCATACTCGTCGCCATGAAGGCCGAGTTCAGAATGGATTCCTCCACAGCATCGGCGCTGGCCTCAAACAAGGCATTAATGGTCTGGTCGTCGACCATGTTGACTCCCACCTCTCGCGGCGTCCACGGGTCCACCTTCTTCTGGCCCGCCGTCACTGTTTGAACGTCGATCTCATTCGCCGTCGAGAAGGCGAGGAAAATATCCCCGGACGAATTCGAGCCCCAGCCACCGACCCGGGAGAGGCCGACTGTCGCCCGCTTGGCAAGACGCTGAAGCTGCGTAGGGTGTAGCGGAGCATCGGTGGCCAAGATTACAATGATGGACCCGTCCTTTTTCTTCTCCTTGCCCTCGGCAATCTTGAACAGGAGATGCGACTGGGCGAGGAGCTCCGGACTCTGAGGATTCTCCTTGGCAAGCCGCTCCTGCTCTTCGAAGATGAGTCTCCCAATCGGCGCCCCGGCAATCCTAAAGTCTCTCATGGTCCCGTAGTTCGTCTGCACGAGCGCGGCGACCGTGTACTGCCTGCCCTCCTGCCCGGAAATGACTCGGCTGCTGGACCCCGTGCCGCCCTTGAACCAGTGGCATATCATGCCCGTTCCACCCCCGGTGCATCCCTCCTCCACGGCGTCTGCGCTCGCTTCCTCGATGCCCTTGATGACGTGCTTGCTTTCGACGGCGAACTTGCTCACGTCGTGTAAGAAGCCGTCGAATGTCTCCGCCACGACGGGCGTGAGGAACCAGTCCACCTCGCCCTGTTCGTTCCTGTGCTCCCTTATCGCGTACTCGTAGATTCCATTATACACGTTGCCCACGCCAAAACTGCCGGTGATGCAGATGGGCGAGTGCAGCAGGCCAGACTCCTCTATCCAGTGCGAGCCCGTCATCTCCCCCGAGCCGTTGAAGCGGAATATTCCCGCAAAGCAGGCTTTGCTGAACCAATTCTGGCGCGGAAGGATGGTGGTGATGCCTGTGTTGATGGATTTTGATGGCGCATCGGGATATAGAGGGGACGAGTGGATGGATTGGGTGGAGACGAGGACGCCCGGGACGTCTGTGAGACTGTTCTTGGGCCCCGGGGTGTAGCGACCAAGATGTACCTTTGGGAGCAGCTGTCGGACCCGTTGGCGGGGAGAGGCTGAGGAAGCTGTAGAGGCAGACATGATGACGATGGCGTCGGTGTTGATGATGCTTGACACTTGGGATGGTTTGATTGCCGATTCAGCAACTGAAATGGATGGGATTTATCTATGCCATATCTAACCGAAACATGTGGGCTGCGCCATAGCCATTCAATGCAACAGGAGCGTCACCCACAAGTCGTTTGAGCGACGCTCTGCGAGCATTTTCCACAAAGCACGCAGCTAATTCCCGTGTAGTGGACCTTAGATTAGGGGTATGCCTAAGGCAGCATCTCCGGATGATTCATTGCTGCGATGATGACTGTCCAGTCCAACCATCTAACCGAATTAGGAAGGTACCGGCAACTGAACCAGATATCGAGCGAGGAGTCATACATTCAGGATCAATCAATGAGACCAACTGACGTTAGGGCTTAGTAAATCAAGCCATTGAATGCCCCAGAGTGGAGTCAAATTAAGAGTCACAGGTTGCAGGAACTTAACCGCAGGCGGACTAGTCGCAGAATCTAAATATCGGGTAGCCCTGAACACCGATCCTCTTCCAGAAACAAGGCCTGGCAAGGATTGAGATAAATTAGGAATTACCGATGAGTGGGTTGTAGTATCTAATATCAATGTTACCTAGCCCATCAATTACCAATCTCTAGAATCTCTGCAGCTCGCAACACCGCCCTCGCAGTCTTCTCAATCCATTCCTCTGCAGCCTCGCGGTTCGCTGCATTGATATTGTCCGTGACTGCGGGGAAAACATCTGCACCATAGCCATTGTCTATCCCGGGAGCAGAGATGGTGTTCTTGAAGGTCTCACGACCTGGAAGCCCGCCAGCAGATGCGAATCCCCTCGAAAAGTCCTTGTACTTGCTGTTCACCACGTCTAGAATAACGGTATCGTTGAAGACAACGGCCTGCTTTGCGATTGTATCGATATGCTCCGCTTGGTTTGTGAATTCATCGATAGCTTCCCCAATCGGACTGATGTCAAGATCTGGGAAATCAGACTCGGCGACCGTGTCATTGAGTTCAGAGTAGTAGGCTTGAAGGACGGTCGCGGCGTTGGGCAGATCCCAAGGGATCACGGGGTCGTCAGCAACGTGATAAAGGATTAGGGACAAAAATTGGCCCATGGCTGCATGCAATTTGAAGCCCGGGTCTCCGAAGCGGGACATCCAAGCGTACGAGTCATAGTTCGAATGGTAGTGATAGATGGGATCCGTTCTGCCGCCGTCGGAACCTATATCAATCTGCATATTGAACTCAGTATCCGCGTATAGTCTATCATCATGAGGTGGCTTACACATCCGATTCCGTTTTGGTAAAAGCTGGCATAGTCGCTGCCGCTCCCGAGGGGCGGGATTTCGCCTTCGGTAACGTTGTACCACATGTCGTACAGCGTAGGGAAATCACCCCAACCTTCTGGGTAAAGGATCTTTTTCATTTGTTCAACGACAAAAGTCTGGATTTCTCCACTACCAGAGAAGGCAGTGCGAGGTCCTGAAACGCCAATGTCAATGTTGAGGTACGCGACAGCCGTAGTAGTGAGCCAGGGCAGATGAGATTCCACCCATTCGGTTGAGCCTTGGAGGCCGAACTCTTCAGCATCCCAAGAGCCCAAGACGCTATAGAAACCATCAGCCTTATGATGTCTTAGGGTGGGCTGCAATATGCTTACATGGTCCTGCGTGGCTTCCACCCTTTTGCGACCAACTTGCCAAAGGCGTTCGCAAGCTCAATGAGAATGGCACTCCCAGAGTTGGGGTCTGCAGCCCCTCCGATCACCCATGCATCTCTGTGGTTTCCCACGACAACCACTTCGTCGGGGCTCGTTCCATTGATAACGCCAATGACGTCCCACACTGGAGCAATCCATTGGTTCATGATGTGATTCATGTTGACGACGGCTCCCGGAGCAGGGCCACTGTCGTATGTGACATTGCCAAAGCCGCCAATCCAGCCACTTCGGTTCGCTTCCTGGGCAGAAACGCCATTGCCTTCCAATGCATGCAGCAGAGGGAGAGCATCCTTCATGCTGAGGGGAATAGATGGGATCGAGGGGTTATATAGGGACACATTTCCTCGCGGGGAATCGGGAGCCGACGCCCAACCTACGGTAGAAGGGTCTCCAGAATAGATTGAGGAAAACCGGACACTGCCTCTTTGAATCGAAGAAGGGTTCCTCGCAGGGCCATCTGTATGCTGTGAGCTGGTTTTTCGACCGATAGACTCGACGTGGGCTTACTAGGGTAGGCCTCGTATCCGTTTTCTTCCGTCACCTCTCCATCGTCGAGGGGGTCCGTGAAGATGATGCAGCCTGCCAATCCGTTCTCCTGCGCATTCTTCACCTTTGTCCCGCGATAAATGCCGCCATAGTTGGCCAAGGCAATCTTGCCCTCCAACTCTATGCCGGCGTCTTTCAGGACCTGGAAATCTGCTCGCGTTCCACGTCTGCATGCGCCTTAGCCCAGGGTACAGCATGTTGCTAGATGTACGTACCCAACATAGACGTATTCTGCCGTGACGTTGCCACTTCCGCTCATTGCATGAAATGCAGGGATAACATTGGGGTAACTGCTGGTATCGTCTTCTTCTAGCACATCTTCGACCAAATTGGCTTCGTGGGTAGTGCCATCAGGTCTGACAAGCGTGAGGCTGGAATGTTCGGGGTACGTGACCCAAATGGGGTATTCGGCCAGATAGGCCTCGAAGCCGGCGTCTCTCCACTTTTGCGCCGTCCATTCTGCCATGGACTTATTATGAGAGCCCAAGTGGTCGCCATGGGTGTAGTAATGAGACCAGTCACTGATGGATTTACTGTCGAATGAGTTCACAAGAATCGACTCGACTTCGGATAGAACAGGTGGATATTCTACCTCGGCGCGTTTTGCGTGTCGATTGTGCGCTCGATGCTGGTGGACGCGGCGATGGAGGGAATCCCAATCTCTTTGGCAGGCGTAGGCCAGGGCACCTAGGAGCAGGGCCGAATGCAAGAGGCGAGGCATCATGCACGCCGCTGAATACCGGATCTAGGTGCTTGAACGCTGAACAAGGCAGGAATTGGACGATATCGTAGGCATTTCCAGTCGCACCGGGAGCCCGGTACTTATTGCATGATCGTAATTCTTTTTCCGTCTGTCCACGAGCGACTTCGGCTGCCGGAGCGCGCCGGGCTGCATGGTAGCTATCGATGTTGGTGGGACTATCAGCATGCTGTGCCGGCAGAGGTCAGGATAGTGAGTGACCATGGCATGTCGCGATCTCTGACAGCTGCCGCATTGAGAAAGCGTTGCACAATGGTCACATTACGGCAGCGGGGTATCTTCTTGGCGCACTGCTTGTAGCAGTTAAGATGGGGTGGTGATGACGGCTGTCGCCTTGGCACACATCACTCGCCTGAGAGGTCCGCATGGTGTTGATGCGGAGATGGGCGTTCTCGGCTGGAAATTCCCCGCCGTGGGGAAGCGCGGGGGCAGACATTAAAAGTGCCGTAATGCATTCATTGCTATCGTAGTTGCTCCGCCATCTGCTACAGACTTTTCTCTAGAAACAACCAGTCTAGGCTGTATGCCATAACTCAACCCCGTAGTGGTACGCACCGTTATACTGTCGTGGGATAGCATGTCAATGCTTAGTAAGAGCTCGGCTTAGTAGAGACCATTCCACCATCTGGGAGCAGTACACAGCCGTTGATATAGCCTCCTGCCCGAGACGCCAAAAACAGCATAACTCCTGCGATATCCTAGAACGAGTTAGTCTTATTGTATTCAATTGGAACACATGCACACGCACCTCGTCATCGCCGGCCCGAGTAGCAGGCAGCCATGAGGCCGGGTAACTCCCTGGAAGCTTAGGATCCGGGTCCCTTGAGAAGTCATTCTCGTTGATCTCGGTTAGGAACAGGCCCGGAGCGATGGTGTTGGCTCGGATGCGGTATTTCGCAAACGCCGTGGCGATATTCTTCGTCAGATTGATGAGGGCAGATTTGCTTGCATTGTACATGTAGGCGGGTTCTTCGCCGCGCCACAGGCCACCAGCGCTGCTGTTCGTGATGAACTGGCTTTGGACAAGCCCCTTCCATTTGCTGTCAGGGTGCTCGTTGCCAGCGCCCAACAGCTTCAGAAAAGCGAGGAAGGTGAAGTAGGATCCGGCAATGTTGGTAGCAAGGCAGTTGTCCGCGTCCTCCCACGTCGTCTTCTCCCACAGATCTTGTGCCACTTGCTCCACCGTCGTACCTTCTGGGCGCGGAACTAGACCAGTAACCTTGCAGAGCACGCCTGCGTTGGCAATGAGGAGGTTGATGAATGGTGTCTGTTTCTCGATTTCTGCCGCGGCAGCTTGCAGAGACTCTTTGTCGGTGCAGTCGCATACGATAGGAATGAGGGTTTTGTTTTTCTAGATTCGGATTAGATGACGCGATGAAGGGGTCCCACGGAATTCTATGTCATCATGCATTACTCCAGGTGGTAATTTTGGGAGCGCTCTTGTAGTAGCGCTCTGTGTCAAGGAAAAGGGTGTTTCTGGTAGAGGAAGTGATGGGATACATACTGCGGCAGCTGCAACCTCTTTCAATCTGTTTTCTCGACGACCCAGAATGAAGACCTTGGCGGCACCGTTTTGATCGAGAGCATGGGCCCAAATGGCGCCAATACCAGAGCTGCCACCGGTAATTACGGCCACCATGCCATTGACGTTAAAGAGCGAAGCCGCGTCAAGACCCATGTTGTATTCACGTTTGTAGCTGAGGGAGACACAGAACAGCTTGAAAGATAAGAACAAAAGGATGCAAGGCAAATGTTCTGAGCAAACAGCAATTCATATTCTCTTATATGCTTTCTCACAACAACTCCGATCGCATGTGGTGATGCCATATCAACATTGTCCATGTCTCAAGATCCGGAGGTTCTATGGTATGTATTTCCGCATGCAATAAGATGGCAAGGATACATATGATATAGTGGAGAAGCAATGGGAGGCTGAGGGGCAGAGGCATTGCTTATTGGGCTGTGGAAGCGTCTCTTGTATCTTGCTTTGAAATCATGTCACATGTCTCGGTCCCGCCAAGTCCCCGAATTCCCGTAAGCGATAAAGTCCCATCTTTGCTTTTTTCGCTGCTTATAAGGCAAACACTTGGATTTGAAAGATAGAAGCTTTAGAAGGCCATACAAAGAACTAGAGCAGTCCCTTTCTCACATTTACAAGTATAACTGTGCAAGAGGGGTATCGCGAATCACACAATCTTGCAGACCACTACCCAGCCTAAACCACGGCATGCAAATGTTGAGCGCTCCAAAAGGGTGAGTGTAAAAGAGTTGTATTGGGTATAAGAACGAGCTACATTAATTAAGACATCGAATAGCTAATAGAGAAAAAAGAGAAATTTTCCATTAAAAAAAAGGTAGAAAAAAATCCATCTATCCAATTTATCCTTGTCAAGGTTGATAGGGCGGCGGCGGGTCGTTTTCGCTGTCTTGATGGGCAGGTGGCGAACCATACGTTTCCCAATTATCATCAACAGTCTGCCTCCCCACGGTCGGACTCGGGGCATAGGTCAAGGGCGCGTTCGCGGACGAACCGAATGCTGGCACTGAAACCGAGAAACCCGAGACCGAGTAGGGGGAATTAGATGGAGGTTGTAGGTTTGATTGTTGACGGCGTGGCGGGAGGCTCGGGGTGTTGTTGTCGTCGTCGACGTCGACGTCGTGTGGTCTCCAGCCATTGGCTACGGGCATTCTTGATATTGTCGCAAAGGAATCGGATCGTTGGAGAGGCTGTATCAACTGCGGTCGCTGCTGCGGCAGTGGGCGGCGGGGTATGTTGAAGGTCGGGGCATGCTGAATCGGCGTGCGTGGATGAGGCTGAGGCTGGAGTTGGGGCTGAGGTTCGCATTGGGGTTTGTGTTGGGGGTCGAAAGGCGACTGAATGTGCTGTTGTGGCAACACCTGAGGTTGGAACTGCGGCTGCTGAACGGTGCCATAACACGCATATTTCTGTGGAGCGACGGCGGGGATATGGTGTTCTGGGTAGGCAAAAGGGTCGTGCTGATATGGCTGCGGCGGCTTCGCGCCAGGAAACGTGTTGTGACGGCGGTAGAGAGCCTCGTCCTGGAGTCGCTTCTTCTCGTGCTTTTTGGTCTGGTAGCGGTGGATGAGGATGCCGCCGACGACGATTTCCAACCCGCCGAGGAGCATTATGATGTCAGGGTAGAGCCGGGCCGAAAGGCGATTGCTATGGCACAAGGAAGGCGAAAGAGTTGATGCCGGACGCGTAAGGCTCGCGGAAGGGAGAGGAGAGAGGAGAGGGCGACTTCATGATGGGCAAAAGGCGTTGGGTCCGTTATGCTCAGCCTCAATGGATGCATGTGAGCACGAAGCTATTGGCGTGCGGCCAGCCCGTCGAGGGGCGGAGTCGAAAAGGCGAGCCGTCGCGTCCAATCAGAACACTTCGCCTACGAGGCAAATCACCGTGGCCGCACTCCTGGGGTGACACTGCGTCACAAAAAGGTGGGCAACCGTTGTGCACGCCTGCGTGGTGTTTTGTATGCCGCCGCTGTCTGGTAGACGCTGCCCACCCACCTGTACATGGCCTTGCGGGCCCGCCTGCCCAATCCGGTCACGCCCGGCACCCGGCTCGTCTTCCGCCGGCAGATCCCCGGCCCCTCCCCGCCCACCAACCGACTCTCCTCTACCGGTCCTGCATCAGGTAATGTTTGCGAGGGGAGGTGCTGTTCGCCTTGAAGATATAAAAATGGCCTGCACCTCGTCGCTCTTGCTGTGAACGGATCCATGGCTACCCAGACGGTGGTGGAAACAGGGCCTCGGCAGCTTGCAGAGCCAACACGTGATATCGAACTTCAACCCGTCCATGGCTCTGGCCCAGAACCGCCCGATGGCCCTCCGGGCCTGGATCGGGGTAGTGTTCTCAAAATCATCGTCGCCGGCTTCTCCTTCTTCTTTTCCGGTACCAATGATGGCAGTCTCGGGGCACTGACGCCTTATATCCTGCGAACCTACAGCGTGGGAACCGAACATGTTGCCCTCATGTACGTTCATCATCATCGTCCTAACTCCACGTCATCTGCCATCTTGGGCTAACTCGGGATAGCTATGCGTCAACGTTTCTCGGCTGGGTGCTGGCCGCAGCAACGAATAGCCATATTTCTGGCTTCCTAGACCTGGGCTCCATCTTGACCGTCGGCACCAGTCTCCAGCTCTTGGCACAGCTCCTCCGCTTTTGGAAGCCCCCGTTTGGTCTGTTTGTTGTCACCTTCTTCCTCCAGGCTGCTGGAATGGCCTACCAGGACTCGCACTCCAATACCTTTGTCGCCTCTGTCAAGGGTGCCCATAGATGGCTTGGCTTCATACATGCCTGCTATGCCGCCGGCTGCCTTGTTGCTCCTTTTGTTGCCACGTCGATTGCATCGCGGGTGAACGAACAGTGGCCGCTCTTCTACATCTTCCTGGTCGGTGTAGGGGCCATCAACGTCGTAGCTGTACTCATCGCCTTCCGAGACAGCCTCAAACTACATGCGAAGCCTTTGGCTCAAGATGGAAATCAAGACGAGACAAGTCGAAGCAAGAATGCTTCTCGCGACGTGATGGATACCTTCAAATCACCTTCTGTATACTCCCTCTCCCTCTTCTACTTCTTCATGTTGGGCGTGGCCATCACCGCCGGTGGCTGGGTGGTCGAGTACCTGATTTCTGCGCGCAATGGGCGGCTTTCTGACGTTGGCTACGTTCCCGCAGGCCTGTGGGGAGGCGTATTTCTCGGTCGTGTGTTACTGGCAGAGCCAACTCATCGCTTCGGCGAGCGCAGGATGACAATGATCTACTGTTTTCTTACCCTCGCCTTCCAGCTCATTTTCTGGCTGGTCCCAAACCTGATCAGCAGTTCTGTAGCCATTTGCTTGCTTGGTTTTTTCCATGGCCCCATGTTTGCCACAGTTAGTATTCTTGTCCTGGCCTTGTTCGCTGCTGACTTTTGCAGGGAATGTCAATAGCATCCAAGCTATTCGATAAGCGGATCCAGCCCACGGCACTCGGCTTCGTTTTCGTTTTGGCCCAAGCTGGGGGGGCCCTCTTCCCTGCATTGACGGGGGTGATTGCAAGCAAGGCGGGCGTAAAGGTGATGCAGCCTATCCTCGTCGGACTCATCGTTGCGATGGGCCTGGCATGGGCCGTGATTCCTAAAGTTCCCAAACGAGATGAATAAACTCAACAACTGTGCAGCACTGTGCACTTGCAAGAAATGCATATGGAGAATGTTTGGCTGAAAAGGTGAGTACTTTTCAAGCTCTCTGCGCAAGGGAAGCTCCAGTTTTTAGTGGGTATTCTTCCACGTCCACGGTTAGGAGCTTCAATCAGGTATCATCTCCATGGTGTCCAAACGAGGCGAATGCTGTTCAGCAAGACCGAGAGAGGAGAGGAACATACTTGGAGAGAGTGCTGGATGTTTTAAAGGGATCTAGCTCTAGAAACTAAGTGATCTCCAACCACTAAACCTCCCAGGCTCTTCTCGTCCGTGGATGTGCAGAGGAACACGTGATCTCGGCTAATTGCTCGCCCTCTCATTTCCTCCGCGGAGCTCTTTCGGGCAACCCCTGAGCCAAACGACTCCTTTCCATGTCTCGGGGAGCTTCCGATATCCGGCATCAACGTACGAATGTGGCATCCAGTTGCTAGCAGATTCCCCGATCGCGACGACCCCATCTAATATTGGCTGCACTATCATGGGCGCGCATTTGGGTAGGAACATCTTTCGAAACGAATCGTGCGCTTTAGACCAGGACACCGATGTCCTTTCAACAAACCCGCTGCGATGTGCTTGTCACCACCATGTCTAGCTAGCTGTGTCGTGTGCTTCGGCGACAACCGTGTTTGCCTCAGACAAAGTGCTTCATGTATCAAAACTGATCATAGCCCGCCCTCAAGCCCGGGTGCTCCACTTCAATTTTCTAAAACGAGCAACACGGTCCAATCAAGTCTTGGGTGTGGCCTTTCCCCTACAAAAGTTTCAGGAGGTCAGAATATGACCACCAAAAAAAAAAGTCTCCCCTTCAGCCTTTGCCCAATCAATCTAGTTTTCTCGAAGCGATTGCCTTTTTCTCTTATTTTTGAGAACGCATCTCTGCCGTAAATGACTTCTTTGACTATCATCTACTAGCGGTTCCTTAGGCTTATGGCGTGCAAGCTTCCGCGTCGGCTGGATGACTCCAGCCAAGACCATGGACGTATAACGAAACACAGTGCAGCATGGCCAAATCCTTCGCCTTGACAGGCATTCACCTGGGCTGGCATTCGCGGAGCAGCAAGAATGTTTCATTTGTGGGCCCTTGCAGTGCCAACCCCAATATGGCAGATGTGGTCTGTACAACAGGAGTCGACTCGGCTACCGCGTGAAATGGCTCTTCGCTCCTATTCTACGGCATCAACTCTGTTCATCACGATCACTAAGCTCTAATCTGCCGGCAAGAAGTTAAGTTCTTCCAAAGCCTACCCGTGGCAATTATACAGCACGGACCATACAAGCAGTTCGTCCATCTGCCACAAATCCTAGGGTCCTAGCATGGCTGGCTACAGCCGTGCCACATCCTAGTGGAGTAGGCCGGATGTCCTTCCGATTTCGAATTTTAGCGGGAGTTTCGCAGTCAGCCCACTGAGGGGCACGGAGCTTCTTGCGCTTCATTCAGTTTCCCCCGAATGCCTAGATGCTCGAAGACTCATTACGAAGTTGTGGCCTGCATTTCCTCAATGGTAGATCATGTATCATCAGTTGCCTCAGGAGATCCCTTTAAGACTTACCACCGCCATTGTGCCATGCCAAACACAAGATTTAAGAATTCCCTTCAACTTCGGAATGATTCCGCCCCACGGTGCAGTTCACATCACACTCTCAAGGAGGTTTCGGGCTCCTATTTGCATCGGGCCTTAACCTAGAAAGTCCAGATCAGATCCAATTTTACTGGCCGATCATCCGTCCTTCGTTCACCAAGTGGGTTTCCGAAGAAGGGTTTAGACATGCATGGCCCATGTATGCGAACCCTATTAACCACGCGAGACCCATCGACAACCGTAGCACGGGGAGGCCAGAGAACGTCGCAGTTTGATAAGTTCTCGTCTTTCTCGCCTTGAGGCTGCACATGGGACGTCCCTATGACTCCTCTCCTTCCAAGTTTTGACTCCACACATCACCCCACACCTCTTCGCACATACCCTGCTCCAGTCTTACACCACATTTACTAATATGCCATTCTCTATTCCCCTATAAGATCTTCATACCCCGATATTTGCGGGAACAACTTCAGAACTGGGCTGGTCCCTGGCGAAAGGCGGTGTTCAGCCTCACGGAGGAGTACTACTGCGGACGGACACTGAATACATTACGCAGGATACCGTGAGCTCTATTGCTCCTGAAAGGAACCACAAGACTTCATTCCTGCTCTAAATTCTATCATGAGGCTGGCTACAGCATTCATCCTGTTGCCTATCATCGTTCTTGACTACGCGGTCGCTTTCGACGGCCATTCTGTAATCCAGCAGGCAAAGGAAAAGCTTCCAAAATGCGCTGTAAGTATCTTTCCAGCATCATTGTCCTTTAGTAAAGCTAATTTGGGGTCCAGGCCGATTGTCTGGAAATGGCATTCACGTTCCCTATATGCGACATGTCCGACATTCATTGTCTTTCTTATGACGGCATTGTGGAGGGTATATTGTCTCGTTGTGTCGCTACCGGTTGTACAATCAAAGAGTCGCTTGGTAGGATAACTGAGCTCCCAATACTTCATTCTACTAATCCCTATCAGCGGCCAAAAACTTTACCGAATACGCCTTTGAACATCCAGTACGCGATCACTCTAAGCGCATCTCAAACACAGCGATCATCGGTGGCACCATGGCATTTTTAGTCTTCTTTTTACGTGTGGCTGTTCGCATGTCCCTTCTCGGGGGAAACTGGGGCAATGATGACTGGGCAATGGTCGCTACCATGGTAATGATTTACCGCTCTGCTCTCGGCTGCAAAGTTGCTAACGTGGCACAAAGGTGCTTGTGCTACCGCTTACGATACTTTCTCACTTCCGTGAGTCATACCTGAGTGCCACAGAACCAACCAAACTAATCAAGCTCAGTTGCGCATGAAGGCCTTGGGAGAGATATGTGGACAGTGCCGTTTGACAGCATAACGCGCATTATGAAGGCAGGTGTTCGGAATCATCGATTCAATTCGATCAGACTGCTGACGAAGTAATCATTCAGTATTACTATTACGACGAACTACTATACCTTTCTTCGGTCGCCTTGACAAAGATCTCAATCCTCCTTTTCTATCTACGGATTTTTCCACACCGCATTTTCCGGCACTGCGTCTACGCGACAATTGTTCTTTGCGTTTGTTATATTGTTGGCTTTGTGATTGCTGCTGCAGTGCAATGCTACCCAATCCAGTACGCATGGAACTGGTGGCACGGTGAGCATGCTGGAAAATGCATCAATCTCCATCTTGAGGGGTGGTTGAGCGCGGCATTCAACATAGCCCTTGACCTTGTTGTCATTGCTTTGCCGATTGTGCCGACCTACAAACTAGTTATGAGCCCTTCTAGGAAAATAGGGATTCTCTTCATGTTCACGGGTGGCAGCGTGTAAGGTCTAACTCCTAGTTTCAAGGAATCCTACTAACTTCCGCTTAGCGTGACTGTTATCAGCATTCTGCGCCTGAACTGCCTGCTCCAATTCGCAAACTCTCAGAACATCACGTGGGATTATACGGCCCTTGGCTACTGGTCGACACTCGAAGTTCATATCGGCATAATAGTGGCATGTCTGCCAGGTCTGCGCGCCCTCCAGAAACGCGTCTTTTCGAGAAACGACAGGTTCCAGAGGTGCCACACCATGACCCCCGATCACGGTTACAGAGTCGATGTGAAAGAGAACATTAGTTCTGTCTCCCAATCTAGACTGAATCGCACCCGCAAAGCTTCCAATGGGTCCAAGAGCAGTATCCCGTGGCCCCATCACAGGAAATCATCCGACAACTGCTTCCAACTCACCGAATACGTCAAGTGGGAAGGAAGACCGCCCAAACCCGAAAACAATGGTGGTCTTCTCTACCTCGAACAGCCCATCAACACCGCCGACAACGACCGTACATTGCGCGGCGTCAACAATACTCAGATCGAGCGTGGATCGGTGTACACGGACGATGGCACATTCCACCACTTCGAGGATCCGAAAGACATCACTGCTCTCCCGCAAGCGTACGAAGTAAAAGGGTCTTCCGGTGAGAGTACCGCATCGACTAGATTTCCCCGCATCAATGTCAGGAACGAGATCAAAATCACTGTGGAGATCATTTCTGATGCGTGGAACTCGAGGGCTTCGATCACATCTGCCGGCAATAAAGGAACAGCGAAAGAATCGAGTAGGAATTAGAAATGCCTAATGGAATGGATTGATATACCGGCGTTTGGGAACTGTGTGCGATATACCACTTGATTGGGTTTTGGCAAGGGAGCACGGTTATTAATGCGATACTCGACATCTGAGCACACACTCGAGAATGAAACACGAATACACTTGGCAGTCCTAGTATATAGTGAGGTATAATTTATCCGAGGTTAATGCGAGATTTTATGGGCTGACTGTGTGGAGATGACGTATCGGGTTTACACATCTAGAAAAATGTTGCCAGCATACCCAGGCTCAGCCCCAGATTCGTCTATCGACCACACCATTTCCCTTCACGCGTGGATCGTCTTCTCAAAACCCTCAATATTGGCCAACAAAAGGCCTAATAGCTTTATTCATGGCTTCTAATACTCTGGTGTATTTATCAACCAAATCAATTTTCCTCTGCTGCTTTGCCATCACCCGCAATTGTCGTCACACACACACATCTTTCTGAACAATCGACTACGCCCTTACCATGACACCCAAGACAATCCCCTTACAGCAACACGTAATCCATTCATTTATCAGCTTCAGAGAGAAGTCAAAGCTCAGGGAGCAACTCAAAACCAAGATTCACCCCACCCACCACAGTACGAAATTCAACCCAAGCCCCGTATGCGTCGATCGTGAACGTGTGTACCGACACCATCAGACGCGCGGCCGGTACGTCTTCTTGTATTCCAAGAATGAGAGGCGTACCTGACAATTAGCTCATCCACTGCAGCGCAGCGCCCCGGACATTGGCAGAAGCGCAAGCTCCTTCGCCTTTAAAAAAAGGGCCGATATCAAGTAATTGCGTAAGACGGTGGAATTTTTGCTTGACAGGCAGGCAAGCAGATAGACAAACTTCACTGAGGCCGCCCTGGTCATCAATAGATGGGGCTGGAGCTACACTCTGCATTGAGTGTAGATAGGCGATTCGACTTATCAATGCCGTGTCGTGATTCTTCAGTGCGCACTGATGCCTATCTCTCCCATGGCCGAAGCTTTTTTTTCCCTTCTCCTTCCGGTTGTCCCGTCACCTGGGTTTAGGTCAAGAAGGGTGTGACTTTCTGCCGAGTCAAGCTGTAGACTGAGACGGAGCTCGGCCGTGTATAGCTAGACTTGCTTGGTAATTTGAGTAGTAGACTCGTTACGGAGACACTGATCAAAGAAAACGTGTTACAGAGTCAGTCAGATGAGAAGATGTATGGCGCAATGTTCGTGAGGGCGCGATGACCACCCGGCTGAATGATATTTGGTACTGCTGTAGGAGGGGGAATGGTCAGAAGGCGACAGGTACTTGTTCGCCCCGCTTTCTGATTGCAGCCGCACCGCCCATATCCTAACCGAAAGGCCTTCCCACTACAGCTATCAGAGCCTCTGTATTTTACCAGTGATAGGCAGAGGCATCTATTCAGTAGATTGATTTTTTAGCCCAGGACATATCTCTGGTGCCTGGAGCCATTCAAGCCTCTCTAATCAGAAGACATTTCCTGCTATCGCCCCAAGACTAATCACTCCGCTAGTTCTTGGCGCATAGAAAGCAAGAATCGTACCAGTGTGTTACGTGGCTTAGCTCTGTGGAGCAACGCCTGCAGGGTCCTGATATCGTCATCGCTCTAGACGGCGCCTTACCGGTATGCAGAGCTAGCACCGAATTGATATGCCGGCATTGAAAAATTTACGTTACCCACCAGCCTCCAAGGCGACCTCGTTGAGGATCACTGGTTAAACAAGGTTACTGAATCCTTTGGGCGAGCTCTCGCAACTTACCGAGATCCTGTGGCCAGGCGACGCGTCTTAGAAGACGCACCTTCTAATGAAGGACTGGTCGCCATGCCTCGTGACGTGAGTAATGCGGCTGACTTTGGTCAAGATCTCCGCGCTTTCGGTAAATTTTGATGGATATGGTGCACATTAGGCGGTTGCTGTCGTTTCTCCGGGGCACGTTCTATGCTCCGTGCCCTGGACACTGCATGACAGAGCGTGGAGAATATATGGCTACTCTGAAAAGAGTAAGTGACAAGTCGGCAAATGGAAATTGACTTATCACCACCGCTCCTTTTACGCTTCAAGCTAGGTTCTCTCCCAATCGGCCTTATGGAGATTCCACCGCAACCAATGAGAACGTATCCAGGGCGACCATGTGGTATGCGTGTCGGCCAGATTGGAGGAAGTAGTACCTTAAGACTCGAGGCAACGTGCCGCCATGGGCTCCTTGCGCTGAAGCATTGCCTGCTCGTCGGAACAGCTTCCGGATGCTACGCCTCAGTCGCGCCGACGCCGAGAAGTGCACCGACTTCGCAGACGGGGATGTCGGGCCGATCGAGTTTGTCTCCTGGTTTGATGAACACTTTACGAAAGTTACAAAGCTGGGTTGACGAAGATCATGGAGTCGCAAGGCACTGCAAGGTATGGGCTGAGTGCATGGGTCGCAATACGCTCGCGATAGTCGACTTGGGCATCAAATGACCGGAAAACCTGCCCGTTTCCTTCTGCGGGAGATTTTCCTTCCATGTTCTCGAGTTCGCATTCGGAGAATATTGTTCCATGGGTCGGTGTCGAAGCGGAAGAGTTCCGATGTTGGCGTGATGATGCGCAAAAAAGGGCATTGGTAGGAGCTTGACGATTACCCTACACTGGTAGAATTTTTTGGTTTGATCAACGAAGGTCGTGTCCATACAAAACTCCTTGGTACGATTGACCTTCCCCTTGGACGAATTGGCTTGTCGGCGGAATTGGGGTTGATGTGTGTTTCGAAGTAACGTTGCTTCGGAAAAGGGCCGTCAGTGAAGCCCAAGGAATTTTCCGTGAACTACCGAAATCGACATAGCCGTCGGCAAAGGGCCATGTTCCGATTTCACGTGGGAGAACCGTTCGGGCGAATACATTGAATGCGGATAAGGAGAGTGATGGCACGAGCAGCCAAAGAATAGCAAGGATACGACATTCGACAACCTTGCATCTCTCCCTGTACCTGGGCCAAGGGTGGGACTTTGATAGCTCGATCGACTTGAAGGTATGCGTGCGTAGCGGTGATGGAGGCCAAAGAGCTGGAGTGACGTGGGGGTTGAGTCTTCAGAGCAGCGTATACTTGGTTCATGCTATAGAAAATGGCGATATGTCACCGCATCCCCTGTAGGTCGTAATCAAGTCCGGATTCAGGCTCGCTTTCGCACCGGGCAGCCTTTCTTGGAACATGGCCCAGATGCGTTCGGCTCTCCGCACAGAGCATGATGCTGTAGGCTGTCTGCCACACACAAGGCCAGTGTGTGATGTGCATGAAGCAGATCGGCGAGCAGAAGGGATCCGGCGTTCCGCGAAATTTCCGATTTGATGCCGGGTGGAAGTTTGATAATGTGTTGACTGACGTTTCGAGTGGCCTGAGTCGGGGCAAGATTCAGCTGGCAGTGCAGGGTGGTTTGTAAACTTTCTCCAGAATGCACAAAATGTTGCAAAAAAAAAGAATGTTTTTTTTAAAGCAGAATGTTTAGCTTGAGAAGGTTTCGATCCTTCGTCCTCCGGGTTATGAGCCCGGCGCGCTTCCGCTGCGCCATCAAGCTTTTAAGGGGTGTATAAGAAGAATATGCGGTTTACAAGCATGATATCAAAGTGGTAATTGTGTGTTGCGAGGTGCAAAGTGACGTGCATGGTATCCGGCTGATTTTGAGGGTGCATATGCCGAGAGGCGAACATTGGACCGGCTGTGCACGCGACCCACCTTTGCACAGGCAGCACCAAAGTCCCGAGCAGAGGCCATGCCATTCGGGCTTTGTGGGGTCGCGAGCTCGTATCCTGGAAGTGAGGGACCGTATTCAAGATGGGACGCGGCGACACAGCCACGGGGTTAGCAACGAGGGGGGTGGGCAAGACGGCATTCTTCCGAATTCAATACAGTGGTGCAGGCGGCAAGAAAGCTAAGGGAGAGACGAGGCTTATAGTTGGAGCCCAAGAGCACGAGACAGCAACGGGCTGGGCCGTGCAGATGCGCTTGTTGGGGGGCATGTTACGAATGCGATGGCTGCCGTTTCTGCCGTAGCGCGACGCGAAACGGGCCACACAGGCGTGACCATTCGGGAGCATCCGACTTTGCATTGGCACCGGATTCCGGCAAATGGAAGCAGTCGACGCCCATGCGAAAGTGCGATCCTGCCTCGAGGGCGATTAACGAGAGGTTCTAGGCCTGGACCCTCTGTCTGTTCAGGCTGGCATCCAACCGATCGCAAGATCGATCCCCACCGCGGCACCGATCGAGAGGCACTGATGATCAGATGCGCCTGCTGAGGTCGACATGGCACGGCGAGGATAGCTTTCTGGCGGACCCGCAAGACAGACTCGGGCGGGCGGCGGGTGCGGTGGGTGTGGTGGGCATGGTGGGCGTGGTGGGTTGAGGAGACAGCCGGCGGCGCCCCAATGGCCCTCTCACGCGGGCTCGCACTCCCATCACAGGGCCGCGTCGTACCTTCCGGAAAGATGCACCGGCAGGCGGAGCTGGGACCGAGAAAAATGCCATGGATTCTCAGAAGGGCAGCCAAGCGCCTGCGGGCAGCTTCTGACTGCTGCTGTTGCATAGTGCTTGGGGTGGTCTCGGCCCGGCGCTGGGAGATATTGGGCGTTGTGGAGGGCGGAGCGTGTGCCCAGGGGGGGCGGCCAGATGGGCGGGGCGCGTGAGGCCTGCCCTCGATCACCGGATGGGAGTCTCGGCGGGCGACACGCGGCAGCAGGCGTCGTCGCCGTCGTCGCCATCGTCGTCGTCGTCGCTGGCAGAGGGCGGCCCAGGGCTGTCGCGGGCTGTCGCGGGCGTGCGTGGGCAGGCCCAGGGCCTGGAGAAGCGAGGTTCGACGTTTGTGCGGCGCTAGGCAAGGCTAAGCTTTTTTCCTGCAAAGGCTTAACTCGGTCGGGACAGGTTCTAGATTGCCCATCTGCTCTCGCATCAGGCCACCGTCGGTGCTGCCACTGGCGGCCACACGTTCCCTCAGCTACTCCGCCTACGTGCGTCGCTCGCTGGCCGCCATCCCCATCCGCCGGAACCTGCCATGCCAGGGTGCCAGGGTGCCAGGGTGCCAGCATGCCGTGCACACAAGGCCCCAGACCTGCAACCTTCAAATATCTTGGTGACCCCGATTTTCCCAGAGGCACGACTTTCCCATCATGACGATCCCTTCCTCTTCCGACGCCTCCGCCGCCCCGTCGCCAGAGCTCCCCGACGTGCTCTCGCGCCTGGGGCTCAGCGACTACTTCAACGTGCTGACCGAGAATGGCTTTGGCAGCTGGGACACGGTCCTGGACATCACCGAGGAGGACCTGACCACGCTCAACTTCAAGCTGGGCCACCGCCGTGCCCTCCAGCGCGAGATCGCGACCTTTCGGGGAATCCCGGCCACCCTGTCCCTGGACCCAGAGAGTGCCACGGCGAGCGACCAGACTTCCCTCTCCTCGTCCGCACTCGAGTGCCTCTCCAGGCAGACTGGAACCCCGCCGCCTAGGGAGAAGAGGCGGTACAGGCGCCACCCTCGCCCTGACAGCAACGCCCCAAAGAAGCCCAAGACCGCCTGTACGACACCGCATTGGCCCGTTGTTCTGAAACCTGTCTGACCCTCTCTAGACGTGAATTTTGCTGACCAGCTTCGGACCGACCCCGAAGTAAGCTCGCTCTCCTTTGTAGACATTGCAAAGGAGGTGGGCCGCCGCTGGCAGGTCCTGCCTGCTGAGCAGAAGCGCGTGTGGGAGAGCCATGCCGCGCGAGCCATGCAGGAGTACGAGGCCCAGATGGACGAGTACAAGAAGACGGACAGCTGGCGCAAGTATCAGACGTACCTGAGCACTTTCAAGGCCCAGCAGACCCAGACAGCCAACGCGAAGCGCCCGACACCGAGCCGATCCGGATCTTCCTTTATTCGTAGTCAGTACTCACGTGCGAGCCCCAGTTCCTCTGACAGCGTTTCCCTTCCGTCCGCTACCTCGACGGGCACAGAGGCAGAGGTGTGCCACAATGCCCTCACGCTTGCCTTCAGTGAACTCGTCTCGTTGCGAGGTGAGATTCTGAGCCAAGGTGTCCAGGCATACGAGCCACACCACCTGCCCTCTGAAGAGTTGATCCGCCGTGCCATGTATGCTTTTGTTCGCGGGACCGGCTCACTGTTGTTCATGTGGACGTATGCCCAGATTGACGAGATCTTGGATCGGATATATAGGCCGCAGAAACCAGTCGATGCCATGACCATGGCCGAGTGCTTCACTGTGGCGGCCATGGGTGCCCACTATGACATGGACTGCTTCCCAGATCGCATTCGCCGCGTCCTGTATGCTTCTGGAACCTTGCACTTCCACGAGAAGACTGCTCGTGTTGATTATATGCGCACCATGCGTCTGCTGCTTTCCCTGTCCTTCTATGCCCTACTCGAGAAGCACATGAGCGCTCGCTACCTCCTCGGTGAGTTTGATTGCGCGCAGGCCGGGATGGCATGGTGAGGCTGACTGCATCTAGCTGCTGGCTTGCAGATCGCACGCTGGAAGTGCCCGGCCTTGCACCAGGCTGGCGCCGACACTGCGAGTGAAAATTGGAGGCGCGTTTACCGCAGCCTCATCTTCATGGACTGCTGGCTCTCTTATACCTTGGGTTACACGTCCGACGTTACGCCCGATGACATCGGTGTAAGTGGTCCATTTCCAAATGCTGCAAAGCGTGCGCCTAACGTGACTAGCTTGCCTGCGCTGTCTATCAGCCAGACTCGACCACGGTCGATGAGCTCATCCATACACAGACTAGCAAGATTGGCCTAGTGGCAGCCGAAGTTGCAAAGACGCTCTCTTCCCCCGAGCTGGTTACTAAAGAGAATATTAGCATGCTTACCGAAAAACTGGAGACATGGCGCGTGGAGGTTCCCTTGATGTTGCAGATGCCTACACTAACGTCGAGCAACCCGCCCCAACTCACCCTCTACCAACGACGGGCGATACTCATGGTGCACGTACGTCTTGGCTGGGAAATCAACAAGTTACAAGCTGATGCAGTGCTAGATAATGTACCTGGGGGCTCTGATCTTGTTGTATCGGCAGCTGGTGGTTGCCACGGCCGAAAACCACATGACCAATGGCGCAGCCTGGAATCTCGAACTCTCCGAGGCCGATGCTCGTCGATATGGCAACGAGTGTGCAGTGGCCGGCCAGCAGATTGCGCGTATCCTGCGTCTCATATCCTTTGACGGAACCTTGACAAGGCGTTGCTGGCTGATCATGTGAGTGCCTCGGCCAATGCGTACACTGATGCATGCTGACGGAAGAGCAGCTACTGGGCATTTACCGCCTGCATAGTGTTGATGTGCGGTGCCACGACCAAACTGCTAGATGGGCAGCCCGAAGGCGTCGAGGAAGACCTCAACTATGCAAAAGGATGCATCGACATCCTAGAGCAAACTCGGATCCATGAGCCAGTAGCCAACCACTACGTGGAGATTCTATGGCCACTGTACGACTCGCTCCGCGACATCCATCACCGAATGCTCGGCAGGGCGAAAACGAGCATCTTCTCGCTCCTGCAGGCGGACCCGACGCAGCTCAGCCCCCCGATCCCGGTCTCCAAGGCAGAGATGGGCCCCATTTCCGAGAAGCTGTCTGTCCTGCTCACAGATCCGTTTGGACGAAAACAAACCATGACTGGCGATAGCATGAGGCGAGTGCTGAATTCAGACGGGTCATGTTCAGTCTTTTGGTGGAGATGAGAATAGGCCATTAATAGCATCCTGTTCAGCTAGGTACGGCTCCTGCATGGTTGGCTAGGTAGTCCATGACTGCTAGGCCTGGGTGCCGAAAGACCAAAAAAGCATGTTCACACACAAAGACCGACGAAGATGAAGTCAGTCAGGATCTTGGAGCTGAGCGGGCGGCCGGGCTCAGTATACGTGCAGATGAGACGGGCGCTCCCCTGTAGCGTTGATCCCAATACCGCGGGCAGGGAACAAGACGTCATGCGCAGAGCAGAGCTGACAGTCGATCGGAGCGACTTCCGTGACCCACCGCCCACGCCGTGCGGGCAGTCAATCAAGGCGTGTCCGCGGCTAACTGCAAACGCCGGTGACGCCCATGTGCCAGAAGTCTGGGGGGTGTAGCGGGTTGATGTCGTGGACTGCGGGTTGGCAATGGGGACGGGGGGGTGGAATGTGCAGGGCGTCGCGGGCGTGATTGGGCGTCGGTCGAGGAGCGGAAAGACGGATCGTCGCAGTTCGGTGGATTTCTGCGAGACGTGCAGCACCCAAATGAAAGAATGAGGAGACCCGGTGGCCAGGGAAATAATGGTGTGTAGGGCGGGAGTCCCCGTAGCGGCAGGCTAGGGCGTCTCCAAACGCTCGCGTGGGATGGAGGGCCGGAACTATCGATATCTCTGTTGCGCGATAACGCTGCCGCCAGTCTGGCTGAGCATGGGAACGTGGACTTGTCCGAATCGAGCAGCGGAGGGCATCGAGGGTTGCCAAAATTAACCCGTGGCCGTCTTCAGAGGCGAGACGGCGTCGTGGGCGCGTCTTCAGCTCGGTGGCTTGGACAGAAGCAGAGGGTGTGGCTATTGACTTGTTCGCGCCGCCCAGAGGCTCCAGAGGCTCCAGAGGTTCCAGGCCTGGTCGTTTGGCAGCAACACGACCATGAGCCGGCATGCTCGGGGCTTCTGGGGACAACGCGCAAGCTCAACCCACCAGCGAAATTGAAACTTGTTTCACGTCCCCACCATGGCCAGCGCACACGGGAGCACCCTGCTGCTTCGGTATGAAAGGGGGGCGATCGCGGCGGGCGCGATGATGGCATACCTACCTACCTACCTACCTACCTACCTACCTACCTACCTACCCACCTACGCAGCACCGCAGAGCAGAGAGCAACGTCGCTCGCACGCTGCAGGCCGCCCGCCTTAGCTCCCCCACGCTCGACAGACGGCGCGCGCAGACCCAGGGATAGCTCTGCGGCGCCGCGTGGGCGCGAAGGGACGCGAGGGGACGCGAGGGGAAGCGAGGGGTGCGTGGCTCAGCTAGGCACAGTCCCATGGCGGGCTCGTCGCAGCGCGCCGCCCCGGGAGGCGTTATCGAAAAGCAGCAATGTCGCCATGTGTGCAAATAGACCATGCATACCTAGGCATGCCATTTCGCGCTGGCGCTGGCGAGCTGGCGGGCGGGCGGGCGGCATCAGACAGCGAGCGAGTGGATAAGGCTCATGGAAAAGGGGCCAAGTGTGGGCGGATCTCCCCCCGGCCCCATCACGTCGATTGCTGGCCGCTGGCCCCAGAGCCTCCCAGGGCGTCATTTCATTGAAAAGGGAACCTTCCACTTGTTTCCTCCCCATGTCCATCCGCTCGTTTCCACCCCTCTCTTCTCTTTTGCTTCGCGCCCTCCCTCCGACCCCGACCCCGCTTCCGCAGACGTAGTTATTACCAGGGCCTGCCGTTCTTCAATGCGAACGTCGACGACTGCTTCTGCCGCGCTGCATGAGTCTAACCAACCACCGTAATCGCACGCCATGGACATGATCAGCAATGCTTCCGAAAGCTTGGCCCAGAGCCCCTTCACCATCCCCCGCGACGACGTCGACATGCTGTGTGCCTCCCAGGGCTTCCAGGTCTTGAGGAGCTACCTGGCCGGCCATGCCCAGTACGTTGTCTCTCCTCCCGCCATGGCACTGCACCCGACACCCCCCGCTCGTGCTAGATATATGCTAATTCGACCTGCCACCTCCATAGATTCTGCACCGCCCACGCCGACTGCGACGAGCACGCCCGGGAGACCTGGCTGCTGCACCGCGACCTGTTGCATGCGCTGGTCATGCCTGTTGTTGAGCTGTTCAGGCGCGCCTCGGCTCTGGCTGAGGCGGCTCTATGTACCCACAAATCCGAAGATCTGGAGCTAGCGTTTTCCGGGGAAGCTCGTGATGCTTTCTTGTTTCTGCAGTGCTTCCTCGGCGAAGAGGAGGACTGGTGCCGCACCCGGGGCTGCCCAGGTATGTTCCAATCTACCCATCGCCCACGTACAAAAAGGACAAGTGCTAATCCATCCATAGCATGCGTCACCACCGAGACGCTCAGCACCGAGTCTCACATTCGCTTGACCATTGCCGCGTCCCTGCTGTCGACCGCCTCAGTTGCCTCTCCCAACTCGTCCCCGGCGTCCTCGCACGCGTCGTCCCCGGCCACCTCGCCCGTCAGCGAGACCCCCTCGACCCCGACCGGCGCCACCCTGCCCCCCCTCCCCCACATCCTGCCCGCCCTCCGCGAGGCCCTCTCCGCGGACCCCTTCTGGGGTCCAGACCACTGGTCCTACCTCTTCTCGCGCGCCACCCAGCTCTCGGCCGGCATCCAGGCCCTCATCAACGAGTGCGTCAACCTCGAGTCGCTGGTCTCGTCGCCGCCCGCCGCTTCGGACAAGCGGCGCCGTCGCGCCGTCGTGACCGACCGCAGCGTCACGCTCCCCGGCGTCTTGTACGCCATCGCAGAGGACGTG
Organism: Corynespora cassiicola; assembly: GCA_022059125.1. Classification (NCBI taxonomy): domain Eukaryota; kingdom Fungi; phylum Ascomycota; class Dothideomycetes; order Pleosporales; family Corynesporascaceae; genus Corynespora; species Corynespora cassiicola. The sequence goes on along the minus strand of JAEUWY010000005.1, from coordinate 5,778,259 downwards.
CCGCCCGAGGGCAAGGGCGCCAGGCTGCGCAAGAGCAAGCTGGCCAAGCGCCAGCTCAGGCTCAAGGCCGAGGAGATTGAGCTCATGAGGCGGTGTGCGCTGCAGTGCTGGGCCAAGGCCGCCGTACCGAGCAAGATTCGTGGGGAGATTCTTGGCAGAGGGGACAAGAGGGTGCGCAGTCTGACGTGCCCATGATTGCGTGCGGACGGATAGATGGATAGATGGCCATCTATGCCATCTATGCCATTTATCCCATTGCACAATACACACTCACTCACATACTCACACATACACACAAACACACAGAGAAGGGCAGGATATTGGGCGTTATCATTTTGAAAGGGTGGATTCGGGTTGGGTTGCATAAGATACCACTTGACAGCATCGTCAACTTTTCTTTCCTTGGGCCTGGCTTCACTTTATCATAGGGCCATGCTGTCTTTTTTCCCTCTCTTTTGAGGTCGTCATTCTCTCTGGCTGCATTGCAGCGAGCTAGATTGGGGCGCTTTACTTTCCCTTTGTCTAGGCGGAACCGTATTCCAAGTCTCTCTTACCCTCACCGCGAACCCTTTTTTTCCATCTTTCCCCTTTTTCATTCTAGCGGGCGAGGGAGGGACAAAAAAAGGCTACCTGTCGGCAAGCATCATAAGACAGTTAAACTCTTTGTAATGAATGCGAGTCATTTTTCACTTTCAATCAGTTGGGTTGGCTTGAGCTTGAGCGTGAGCGTTTCTCGGACCAAAGTCTGGTTTCCAAAAGGCCGTGCTACACTCCCTCGACGACAGCGCGAACCTTGCTCGTGTCATGACGGACAAATGGTCCGAATGGGGTGGGAAAGGGGAAGACAGAAAGGGCGCTTTGCCTCTTCCCCCCCCCTTCGAGACCATTCGTGTGCCTCTCGCTCCCCAAAATACAAAAGTCGTTGGTGGGTTCCAAGGTTGGATGCGATCGCGAGGCACTAGCATAGCCAGCGGCCATCGTGTGTTTTCTTTGATCGCCGACCTCTCTCTGTCTCTCTTTTCCGGCTGCACGTTTTTTTGGTTCGGTTCAGCTGAGGAAGGGGGGAGGGGGGGGGGAGGTTGCAGCATGGCGACGGCGGCGTGCCTTGTTCACCGCCAGAAGCGTGCTCGGAGGCCAGTCCATCTGCATCTGCATCTGCACCTGCAACTGCATCCCTCCCCCAAGGGTCCAAATCAGTACCGCTCGCTTATCTACAGTAGGTATTCCATGGGTGAGTTGGGTGGAGGGGTCCGCGATCAGATGACTGCTCGTCCCCGTTTGTCCACCGCTGTTGGTTAGATACCCACATGATTGAATGGATGGATGGATGGAGGGAGGGCGTGGGGAGCGGGGTACGGTTTCTTTCCCAAAGGGGCCGGTGGTTTTTTTTTTGGGGGGGGGGGGGGGGGAAAGGTGGGAACTGGTTACCCGATTGAGACGGGGCGGCGGCGCTATTGTTGATATCGCACCGCCGAAGCGACTCGAGGTGAGCCGCTGCACTATACGGTGCCAATGACCGGTTGCTTTGTTCTGCCAGACACGTAGACTGCCGCCGGCTCCTTTTTTTTGTTTGGATCCGTTCGTGGGATGCGTGTACAGCAAGCTAGGAAGTGGGTAGGCTTTTGACCGAGCTGGTCGTCTTTTGCATGCGCATGCAGGAAAAAAAAAGGGCCAAGGTTGGTTGGTCTTTGGGCCAGCGGGGTATTGGTTGACGATTGGTTATTACACAAATCAAGTTTGGAGTTTTGATGCTCTTTTCTGCGTGATTGGGCACTGCAATTTTGACGCGTGGCTCTATTTACGGTCCTCTGATCATGGGGATTGCCAGGTCATAGACCTGGGCTGGTGGATAACATTTTTGTGGCTGTAGCTGTGGCCGTCGCTAGTCAAATCGACTATTGTTGCATTGCGTCTCGTCGCGCTTGAGGCCACCCTAAGAGCTGGGATATGTTTTTCCTTGTCATCATCTGTTAATTGAGCGTGATATTTCCCGGCTTGAAACGCTTCAATTTCTGCTCCTTGTTCTCGATCGCAGGTTGGATTGCTTACCGTCTTCGCTTCATGTTGTCCAGGTTCCCCTCCGATAGTTAGGACTAGGCTCTAGTGTCTAGAGCGCTCTTTTTTTTCGCTTTCTCGAGCTCAGCCCTGGGTCATGCTGCCAGATGCCCGATTGTTGGCTGCGGTGCCATTTTGTTCGGTGGGCTGCCGATTTTGTCAATATCAGTAAAAGCCCTTTACCTCGTCATCCCTCTCATACTATTTGAAGTGGGGCTTTTGATGTCATCTTTGTGGTAGCAAGTGTGGCCCTCTTGCACAAATTTGGATTAGCGTGGCGGATGTATCCAGTTGCGCATACAAATGAGGAGAGCAGTGAGATAGACGTGGCGAAAACGTGCGGTGAGGCAGAAGTAAATAACTGAGCGTGATCGTAGTACAGGTGGGCAGGGGTTAGAAAGCAGCAATAGCGCTGTAATCAGATGTCGAGTAATACCACGTCCCCACTCTACAAGCACATCGCAGATATGAGAATCCCGGTGCACTTGTGTGGAAAGGCGTATAGAGGTGGAGCGGAGTGCATGATGTGAATTGAGCCGCTGATATACATGCCACAGTACATAACTTACGCCACGGCCCTTTTGTTCCCGTGATGGAGCGTTGCAAATTAGGTCTTGGTATTATGTACGCATGTAGTGTGAACGTATGATATGACATATAAACATCACCCCCGCAGACCTACTTCACCCTTCTTCCAATCGTCTTGAAACATTCTAGTCCTTCCGTATAGCAACATAGCACACAATGCACAAACCAAGAACAGACAACAACATACCAATCAACTTTTCCAACTCCCGGTCCCACAGTTGCAACATTCCATTCTACACGCAGGAGGCGAAAAGAGCACAAAACACCCATCATACCAAATGCATTCATAACTCATGCCACGCATGCGCATGCATCTACTCACTCCGAAGCCCCACCCGTCGTCCCATTAAAAAAACGCCCAGCCTTTCATGTCAGACCCATCATTATAGAAGCCCATCCATCCGTTCGTTCGTAGAATCGATCGTCCGTGGACCCCCTTAATGAGAATTACAAAGTAGCCCTGCGCAAAGAGAAAAAAAAGGAAAAAAAACCCAAATGCTCGAGCCAAGGTGCGCCAGGTAGATCCCATCTCGTCCCTTTGTTCCATGCCAGTGACTAGGAAGGCAGAAGAAGGTGGGGGTGTTGAAAAGCCAGGTAGGGGAGTTCCGCAAGCTGAGATGGGAAATCAAACAAACAATGTTTTATGCACCTTTGCCATACCAGAGAGGGTGGGGTATACCGCCATCTCGCGACCGGAAGACAACGCTTGCCGCAAAGAAAAAGAAAAAGAAAACCAAGGGGAATAATGATCCAGTAAAAAGCATCCAGCAAAAAAAAAACAGGTAACTTGTCTGTACATGAAAGTGCCGCCCGCTCGCCCGCCTACTTCTCATCATTCGGCTTGCAGGGTGATTAGATAGAAGTGATTTTTTTTTCTTTTACTTTATGCACTCTCTCCCTCTCTTCTCCAATCAAACATTTCGAAAAGAGGTTTTAGCTAGTCAGCGAGCGACTCGGAAATTCTCATCTAGAAAATCTCCGAATCGAGGCTGCTGCGGTAGCTCTGTAGGCTCTCCGTGTCTGCCCTGTCATCGTACTCTGCGAGTCGTCAGTTGTTGTTCATTCTATATCTCACACGATCAAAGCAGTCAAGGGCCACAACAAATCGCAGCTAACAACGCTGGGTCGCACCCTTACCTGGAAGGCGGGATTGGAGAGTGATAGCTTCACGAATCTCCAGACTGGATCGGTGTCCGTGGGACGAGGGCAAGAGTGTATTACGTACCAGTAACGGGCTTCCTCCTAATGACAGTGTCCGAATGTCCAAGCTGAGCTTGTCCGTTCATGCCTTGCTGGCCACTGGGGCTCCTGCTGCCCATTGGACGAGGGCCAGTGATCTTACGCTGAGGACTCATAGCAGCCGAGGAGCTAAGGTGCTGGCTGCTTGGGCGCGAAGACGGGGTGGGAGAGTACTGTCTCATGTTACCGGGTGTTAAGAGACCCTCTTTGTGAATGTAAACTTACGTGACGGCTCCTGTCAGTCTCCAAGGAGTACCGTACCTCCTGGATGGGAGCCAGGGGAGTCAAGGCACCCTGGCTTCCGAACTCGTTGGGTGAGCTGTACATTTGCCTTGTCTGGCCGAATCCTGCGAGAGGTTGCGGGGGGACAAGAGGCCCATCATCGAGAATTTTGGGAGGGCGAGGGGGCGCCTGCTGCTCAGAAGCCGAATGCTGGCTATACCCGCCATCCGATGAGATTGGAGAAAGATTTCCAGCACCTTGGCTAGCACCGCCTCCGGAGAGTCGGTTGCGTGCCAGGGAGGGGTTGCTGCCCCACTGATCATAGTCTGGTGATCTCAAAGGCTCGAAGATCTGTGCCTGTGTCTCGAGGTGGTTCTGGTGACGACCAGTTGGACCAGGTCGCGGTTGAGGATGTTGAAGGTTCAACGAGTTCCTGTGAGCTTGGTACTTGGGGTCGTCAAGTACGAATTGGTCCTGCTCTTCTTCTTCAGGAATCAAGGGCGACGCAGATCGAATGGATCCACGCTCATCTCGCTGGAGAGAGCTGGTCGAACGACGTCTCTCATCCTCTCGCATGTCATATTGGCCGTCAGGGTAATAGGCTATATTGACCTGTGAGTTGGACCTTGAAGCAGAGTATGGGCGCCTCTCACCAGAGCCACTATTGCGAGGAAGACTCTCCGGATTGGTCGATGCCGTTGTCTTTGACCATCTGGAGATCTTGGGGATGCCAAAGATTGACGAAGAGTTCGACTTGTGCTTCTTCTTCGGTGTGGTATCCTGGCTCTGCGAATCGCGGAAGCCTCGCGAAGCCTGGGGAGGAGTTCTCTCCTGGGAGAGACTGTTGTTTCGCCGAGCCTCTTGTGTCGGAGTTGTCATTCGCTCGGTGTTCTCGTATTGATCATCGTCGTCATACTCCTCATCATCTTCCTCTTGAACGGTGCTGACACGGTTCGTCGGCACAACATCGAATCCAGAATGCATATCCTGGATTCGGCGAGACGATGGGTTTGATAGATAGCCAGACTGGTTGGGAGATGAGGCGGTATTGGCACGGCCTTCTGGTTCGTAACCAGCATCGCCGCTGGCTCGTAAGTTCTCATACGAAGTAAGGCTGTTGGAGCGGTTCTGGTCCAGCGAAAGTTGATGGATTTGCTTGAGGCCCTCCACTTCGCCGAGCAGCTGGATAAGCATTGACTCGATCTTCTTGATATCGCTGTCTCCCTTGATGCTTAACCCCTTGAGCGCACGTTTGAAGACGTTCTTCCTCTTGGCCTCGACATCAATATCTTCAGAAGAGGACTGCGGGGCTCGCGGAGAGCCTAGGGGCTGAGGGCGAGGCCCACCCAGGATCCGCTGTTCGGCGAGGTCAACTCGCTTATTGGTGTTGCCCATGATCATGGCATCCTGGGTTCGGATAAATTGCTTCATCTCCTCCATTTGATTGCGCATCTCCGCTGCGCTGCGGACCAGGGTGACGAGAATCTCAGTGTCGCGGGCATTGCGCTGAGCATCGCGAACCGTCAAGTGATCCATCAGAGCCACCACGTCCTTGGACTGAATGCGATCGAGGCCCTTGCCGGTAGCCGAATCGTACAGTGGCGAAGACATGCCGTGCGAGTTGCCGCTGAAATGGCGAGTGTGCTGCTTGCCATTGCCAGCGAACATGTCATCGCCGCCCATGTCATCATAATCACCGAAACCGTCATCGTCGAGCATCTTTGAGCGGAATTCAGGTGTGATGCCTCCAGGTTGGTTAGCAGACTGGTATCCTTCATCCTTCCACAAAGCCGGGCTCCTTGTTGGCGTCTGAAGGCTCTGCGAATAACCTGACTGCTCGTATTGATGCTCACCTGGATAGGCTTGGCCGTAGTCGTCTTCGACGGTGGCCTGGTGCTGCTGTCTGCTGTCGTAAGAGACCGGAGTGCTGTCGTAGCTGCGAGAGGCGGCGGCAGCAGCAGCAGCAGCAGCAGCAGCTCCGGCACCAGCGCCGAGAAGAGCGGCCTTGCCATAGCCGGAGGTGGGGGTGCGTTCGCGCTCTTCTTGGCGCATGAGGAGATCATCGGTCTGATCGTGGTAATCGCGACCTCCCAGGGGTCCTTGGATGATTGATGGGTTGGTTGTGACATCGGATTCATCGTCACCCAGGCCATAGCCTACCTCAGGCATCATCTCCCCCTGTAGAGGAAAGGCGCTAGCTTGCATCTTGGGCGATTCATCAATAGACCTGGACAGGCTCTGTCGCGAGCGGCTCTGACGGGAGAGGCTTTGCCGGGGTGAGTTTGTTACACCGGCTTGCTGAGCAAGCGTCTGGGCCTGATCGCGGATTGCCCCCCAGCGATCCCCAGAAGGTTGTGGATCCGTCTCATCGGACACGTACGATTCCACCTGGGACAATCGGCTCTTCTTGATGGGGCTCGAGACCATGGAGGAGCGGACGCTGACGGTAGATGGTTCATGCAAGGAGGCAACGGCAGATTCAACGGCCAATGGGGTATGAACATATTCTGGGTTGGATCCGACTCTGCGAACGTCTTGAGTGAGCGCGACCTTTCCTGCCGTATCGAGATATTGACCCTCGGCGCTTTCGTCGGTCATGTTGGTCATGTGCCGGTAATCGACGTTAGGCGAACCCGGTTGGCTGCCCTCTTCTAGTTCTCGGCGATACAACTCATTCTGTTCATGATTGTGCTCGAAAAACTCCTCAGCGTCCCCCGGAGTGGGCGGCTCTCCGAGGACGTCCCGGCCGCGTTCTAGGTTGACGCCTGTAGGCCTCTTGCGGGTGCGGGCGGCCTTTGTGCTCGGGGACGATTCAAACGATTGAATGGACAGACTCGAACTCGGTCGATCAAGCTTTCGTCCAGCAGATGACACAGATGCAGCACTATGAGCGGATCGCAAATGGCGGGGCGAGCCGGTCGCTTGAATTTCCTCTCGATAACTAGCTTCGCTCTGGATAGGGCTGACACCACGGGTTGGCGTCTGTTCTGCGACTTCGTATTGGGATACCTGCGGCTCGCTACTCTCGATTGCGCGAGCTTTGGCTGCGGCTGCGGCCTCAAGACCTGCAGTGGTATTTTCCCGGCTTCGGCGGGAAGAATAGCTGCGGTCGCTCTTCGGAGACCCCAACTCGCCCAAGGACCGATTGCTGTGAGGTGTTCCCAGACTCCGTTGGAGAGCTACGGGTGTGCGGGTGGGGGTTCGGGACGTGGGCGAAGCGAGACCTCGAGTAACTTCACGGAGCGGCGTCTCAGATCGGCTGGTATCTCTAGAGGACCTTGATTCGGGTCGTTCTTTGGTCTCCGTCTCCGCGGAAAGAATGGAGTCGCGAGTCAATTCTGATCCTTGGAGTTCGCTCTGTAGGACCGGAAGAGGAGGCACTTCTTCTAGGCGCTCGTAATACTTTTCGTCTTCTACGCTCTCGGAAATGCTGGCCGTGCGGCTCCGGCTGCTTCGAGAATGCGAGTGGCGCTTTTTCTTCTCTTTGCGATCCTCCCGTGACTCTCGAGAGTTGTGGTGCTTGAGCGCGGCCGCAGTGAGGCCGGCTCCTGCAAGTCCAGCCAACGCAGCATCGCGGGCAGAAGGCTCCTTTTCCTTGTCTTTGCTCTTCTTACGGCGGATCTTCTCTTCTTCGGCCGTGTTGGATTCAGCATAGCTTCGAACAGACGCCGAACCGCGACTAGATCGGCGTTCTTTACGGCTTGAGCTTCCGGAGAGTACAGTACCAGGATCATCGCCGTCCCGATTGAGCACGACCTTTGGCTTAGTGCCATGTATATGGGGAGCGCTGGAGGACTTGGAGACTCTGCGCCGTGAAGGCTCGCGTGAGCTGGCAGCAGATGGAATGCTGTCGTTGGCGCTGTCTCGCGACATGCGCTCGAACTTGTCCCTGTTCTGCGAGGTGCGCTGCTCCTCTTTCAAAGCATTGAGCTCAGGCAAGATTAGGCGCTTGATGGCGTCTTCCACCGTCGCGAGAAGCTTGGGGTTGTTGATGGAGGAGGTGCCAGACACGGCAGATCTCATGGATTGCGTATCGCCGGAACGGCGGTGGACGTTGGAGGAGAGCAGGCTTGAGTCAGTTCCGCTGACAGCGCTCAGCTCTTCTTCCCTGTGGCTGCGTCGCTTCGATTTGCGGCTCGGGGCGAGTTCCTCCCGGTCGGTCTTGGAGGTGCTAGTAGTCCTGGACTTGGAGGTGCTGCCCTCGAGGGGCTTCTGCTGGAGCTTTTCCATGACGCGCTGGGTGATGCGGTCTTTGCTCATGCTCCGGGCCCGGTCACTCTCTGGCGCCGCCAGGGCGTCTCGGGTTTCCTGGGCCACGAGGTCGGAGACCTCGTCCGTAACCTCGCTTCGGCTGCGACGGTGGGCAGGAGCTCTGATCACGGGGGTTCCCTCGAGCATGCTGTCCGGGGGCATAGAAGAGATGTCTGAAGTCGGAGGGATGTATCTGCCGCCGTTGCTGGACACGTCGCTGCTATTCTGGAGGACTTCGATTTCGACGGGCGGGATGGAGGACACGTTGGAGCCGTCCGAGTAGGAGAGGTCGGTGGGCTGCTGGTGGTGGAGCACCTCCTCGCGCTGCTTGCCGCCGAGCGAAATTCGGCGTGTGTAGGACGGTTTCTTAGTGTGGCGATTGGTCTGGGTGATCTGCAAGTGATCGCTGGTCGCCTTGTTCTTGCGCGACGAGGGCGTAACGCGGACTCGCACGCTGGGGCGCGAATGGAGGCGACCCTCGGTCTTGCTGCCTTCGAAGTACTCTATCAGCAGCGAGGTCTGCGACGGGTACTTTTTGTGGTAGGGGCCCTCCCGCTTGGTGGTGTTTATGGTGACGGGGGTGCCGTCCTCGGGGATGGAGTAGGACGTCTTGTCGGTGCGGGCAGAGACGTCGGTTGCGAGATCGTCTCGGAGGGTGGTGTCGTTGTCTGCGGAGCTGAGAGTGGAGGGTTCTGTCGGGGCCGGGAGAGGTGGTCGTTTCGTGTCAACACCCATTGTGCGAACCCGGGCAGATTCAGCAGGCAGAGTCGTGGATGGGCGACATGAGAGGCAGATTGTGGGGGAGCGAGAGTAGGACGGTTGCGTGGCTGTCTCTCGTTTGCGCGACGCGGAGGTCGAGCTGCTGCTGGGGCGGGCAGCCAACCAGGCGCGCGGCGGATGCGACTGGTGCGAGAAAACGAGAGTGGAGATGAGGGCGACGACTGCGCGGTTGTGTTGAGCCGGCGGTCTGGCCTCCGGGAGGCGGGCGGATGGTCGCTGGAGCAGGGCAGTTAGCACAGGTAGGTGGGAGTCGTGTTGGCAGCACGGTGTTGGCAGCGGGCCAGCGAGCGAGCGAGCGGGCGAGCAAGCAAGCAAGCAAGCAAGCACGCGGCGACGGGGCCTGGGGCCTGGCAGGGCAGGGCAGGGCGGCGCGGGGGCAATGCACAGTCGACGTACCGGCCAGGAACAGCCGCTGGAGGGCCGCAGATAGCAATGGCGAGGCTCGCGGGCGCTGGAGGAGGAGAGGAGAGGAGCGAGCAGGCCGGTCGAGTAGGCAGGTCGGGCTGGCTGGCGGGCTTGGGGCGTGGAGCGGGAGTGGGTAGTGGGTGGTGTGGGTGGAGTGGCCGGGTCAAGGCCAAGGGCAAGGCCCTACGAGAACTAGATAGCTGGTGAAAGCACCCCTGCGCCAGCCCAGCCATGGACCTGCGGGCGGGCAACATGCGCACATCGCAGACATCAGACATATCACCGTCACGGCCGTCGCCTCCGTCACCGTGCCTGTGTCGCCGCACCAAGGACTCGACTGCCCTCTGCGGCCCAGTCGCTCTCCCGCGTGTGCTGCTGCTGCCCCCGTCGACGCGGCCGTGTTGGCCATGCGCTGCCCGCGTCCTCTGGCTCGGTGCGCTGCCCAGCCACCTGCATTCTGCTTCGAGAAAGCCGACTGCCAACGTCCCGTTTTCTGGCCATGCAAGCTCCTGCATGGCGCCCACTGGCTCTGCTCTGCAGCCGGCTCGACGTCCAATCCCGTGCCCGGCCACGGCGAGGGGGCTGGGCTTCAGGCTGCGAAGACTTGCGCCGCACGAACAAAATAGAAAAAAAGCAGTTCCCGTCGCGTCCTCGGTACCGGCCCATCTCAACGGACCCTGGGCCGCTCTCAGTGCCTCCCAACAGGACTGTACCGTTGCCTCTGGCTCCCCCTTGCCCTGCCCCATGGCCTCTGCCCGCTGCCCCCCTCTGGCCCCTCTGCCCGCGAGCCCGCACGCCAGCCCGTCTCCTCTGCCCTCACCGCAGGCCGTCGCGAACGCCCCTCATCGTCGTCATGCGAGGACCCACTCGTCGTTTCTCCGGAAACGCACCCGCCGCCCGGGGGGGCTGGGCTGACCGGGCTGGCCGGGCACGGGCTTGCCCGTCGCTTGCACCCACGCTGCCCAGCTGCCCTTCCCCGCCCCCCATTGGCCTGTGCCATTTCAGACTTGCCAGCGCATCAATCCCTCCAGCCCTCCTCCCGCTGTCCTCCCAGCGCCGCCGCAGCCTGTCATCCAAGTGCCGGAACCTGCGTTCCAACTGACTTGGCCTCTGCCACTCCTCCCACGCTGGCGCTGACGCTGAACTGGCATGGCACAGATGCCCGAGAGCCGCTCTGCCTAGCTAACGAATGGATCACCGCTTGACATGTCACGCCCGCCAGATCTTCAAACTCACTCGTCTTTTCCCCGATGGAGCGGCATGGGTCACATCTTGGTCCACTTGGCAAAGGCAATCCCTCGGAGACTTCCTCATCTGGAATGTGTATACATAGATTTGGGCAAAAAAAAAACTGGTCTAGCCTTGTCCACGAAATGAATCCCGCTTTTGGTGAATCCAAACTCCATTCTCCTGCCCAGTCCATCAGTCTTCCTACCCACGTCTGGGCTTCATCGGCCGCCGCCCTTGCTGTGGCTGGCTGCCGTAGGCCCTCCTGCCCTCGACCTTCTTGTCGCGACTCAAGCTCGCCCCCAGCGAGATGTCGATCCTCGGCGGCGTGTTGAAGCCAAACGACTTGGCCACCTTGACAAGGTCCAAGTTGTTGTAGTTGAACACTGACCTCAGGCTGTGCGAGGCATAGGCCTGGAGGTAGGCCCGGAATCCGTCCTTTGCAGACTTGTTCAGGTAGTAGTTCTTCTGGATGAGAGACTCCAATTGCGACTGTATGTTGAGGATCTTGTTTGCAGGGAGCTCAAACTCGACAAGAGGCACACGTGCTTCCTTGAGCAGCTTCAAGAAGCCAACCTCCGACGGCAAAAGGAACATGAGCGAACGGCCCTTGCCATTCGATCCTCGAGCCGTCCGACCAACCCGGTGAATATAGTCGCGCGGGTCATCTGGAGGGTCAAATTGAATGACCCAATCAACCTCGGGAATGTCAAGTCCTCGCGCGGCCACGTCCGTGCAGATCAACGTGCCAGATGCCGCGTTGCAAAATTCGAAGAATCGGTTGGTTCTCACCTGTTGCTTGAGCTTGCCATGCAACTCAAGCACAGGAAGATCAATGTAGTTGAGCAGCTCAGCGTAGAACTTGACTGAATTGCAACTGCTCAAGAACACAATCACCTTCTTCTTCTGGTGCTTCTTGAGGAAGCTAAACAGCAGCCGAAAGCGCGTGTCGCTGTCGCAAATGACGTATCCCTGCTCTAGTCCTTCCACAGTTGAGTGTTCCTTGCGGTAGTCGACGTTGATGTACAGAGGCCCAGGCCGGAGGGAAATGCGCGCAAGATCCTCGACCTTGGTGGTCTGCGTGGCTGAGAACAGCGCAGTCTGTCGCTCCGATGACGCAGAGTCCAGAATCTTGACAATGGAACGCATCTCATCCTCAAACCCGACTTCGAGGATGCGATCCGCTTCATCAATGACCAAAGTCTTGACGTTCTTGAACACAAAGCCTTGCGTGTTGTGGAGGTGATCGAGGAGCCTTCCTGGAGTGGCAACAAGAAGGTTCACTCCTTTGACAAGCTTTTCTGCCTCGCTCCTCCTGTTTGCGCCGCCAATGCAGATTCCGTACGTTTGGCTGTGCTTCTCCATCAATTCGCGCGCAACGCCGAAGATTTGGAGGGCGAGCTCGCGGGTAGGGGACACGATGATCACGCCGGTGCCGTTTCGCGGCTTGAAACGCATTGCGGACAGCATCTCAACAGCCGGGATCAGGAAGGCCAACGTCTTTCCAGATCCCGTCTTTGCGGCTCCGAGAACGTCCCTTCCAGCCATCATAGGTGGAATACTCTTCCTCTGAATCTCCGTCATTGTCTCAAATCCCATTCCCTTGATTGCTTCAAGCGTTCTCTCGGAGAGATTTAGGTCGGTGAATTTCTCGACATCCTCAATTGGGGGTACAGACGTCGTAGAAGGCAAGTCCGTGGGAGCTTGAACGTCGTCATTGTCGTCGCTGTCGTCTTGAGGCTCATCCCTTGCCACCTTTGCAGCTTTGGCTCCAGCAGCAATTTCTTTCAGCTGCTTGTTCAGTGACTCTTCGTCTTCCTCTTCCTCGGAATCGCTTGGAGCATCGGCAATCTCGTCAACCTCCGGCTCAGGTGTGTGTTCCTTCTTTGCCTTTTTGCTCTTGCGGGGCTTTTCGTCTTGAGCGGCACCATTCTTTGCCAGTTTCGGGGCAGCAACTTCGTCGCCTTTGCTCTTGGCGTGTTTGCGCTTGCGCTTTTTGTTCTCAATATCTTGTGCGGCCATGATAAGTGTTGGGGTTGCAGGAGTGCAGTCAGTGTGTTCGCGAAATGAAAAAAAGTTTTGGAAGTCGGCGGTCCCAACAGCCTCCGCACCGACGCACTAACTGTATCTGCTACTAGTGAACTTGGCGGCAATGCTCGTGATTATGTCATCGTCAGGTGAATCCAGTAACTAGGCTGAAGCCTCAACAGGTGCAGTCAGGGGCCAATCAAAAGGTCCATATTTTGTGGAAATTCAACAGCCACCCGGCGACTAAGCAACTAACTTGCCTGCTTCACATTGACGTGAACACATTCTCCACGGCTGTGCCTCCCCGCAAGATCTAAGCTATGAATTTGGATTACTAATCAACGATTTGGTGAACAAATTCCTTCCATATTTGCCATGTTGATGAAAAGGTCGAGAAGATGATGCCTACGAGATGTTGAAGACCCCGCTGCGTTTTGTAGGGAATATCATTCCGTGGTACCCTATCATAAGCACCGGACTTGCCTATTTCTACTACGTTAACTTGTCTTGATTACTAGCCTTGGTTTAAAAATGCTGGCTTATTTATCCTATTTTATTACATGAGTAATGAATATTTGCCATGTATTGGCTTGCTGCCTACCTAGGTAGGTAGTACATTTTGCGAAACTCACTAGAACGTCATTCCTATCCGGGCTTAGAAATCAGGTTCGATTTCGGTTGCTATTTAACCATAATCTTACTCGGGCGCTAAAGGAACTCCAAAACTCACTCCCCCATCGTTCAGGATATTCACAGCTTTGGTAACTTGGCGCAATGGCTCCCAAAATCTTCCTGTAGGAACCATCTTCAACCACCATGAATCCTCGCTGACCTTTCCAGGACTGGAGGGACAGGATACATCGGTGGATCAGTGCTCAATACAATTGTTACCAATCATCCAGAATACGACGTCACAGTCCTTCTCCGTAAAAATCCCGAGGGCTTCGCTACCCGCTATCCAGATGTCAAGGTTGTCAATGGTGACTACGATAGCTTCGACGTACTCGCAGACTCAGCTTCTCGTGCCGACCTTGTCATTCGTACGTTCTCATTATTCTTATGGCTTGGGTGTCCGTCATTGATATGAAATCAGACAATGGAAATTCCGACCACGAACCCTCTCTCAATGCTCTGATCACTGGTCTGCTCCGCCGTCCAATTCCAGGCTTCCTCATCCATCTTTCGGGCACCGGCATTGTTTCCGATTATCACGATCCTATGTGCCTTGGTAAACTTAATTCCAAAATATGGTCTGACCTCAAAGATTTGCCAGAGATTTCTTCGCTGCCTGACAATGCCCTTCATCGCAACACGGAGAAGCTCCTGAATGACGCCGTGGCAGATCATGGCGATAAGATCAATATTGCCATTGTTTGCCCCCCAGATATATACGGGAAGGGCAAGGGGCTGGCCAGAACCCAAAGTGCTTTGATCCCGATGTTCATCGACGAGGCGAAGAAGCTACCTGGCGGAAGAGTCTTTTATTATGGCGAGGGAGTAAACACGAGGAGCTGGGTACATATCGATGATCTGATGGTTCTGTACTTGAAGCTCGTAGAAGCTGCATTGGTTGGTGGAGGAAATGCAACTTGGGGAAAAGAGGCAAGTCAATGCGATTCTCCTACTTTCAGTTTACTTATTCATCCAGGGCTATTATTTCGCTGCGACCCAGGAGCTCTCCCATATCGACGTTGCGATGGCTGCGGGTAAGATTTTGAAGAAAATCGGTGTGGTTGAAAGCGATGAGCCCCTTCAGGTTTCGCTCCAGCAGCTAGACTCCATGGTCGAGCTACCGGGGTTTCCAAAGCTGGCAAGGTATCTCTATGCTTCAAACTCAAGGACTCGGTCTGATAGGGCAAAGAGACTGTTTGGGTACGAAGGGAAATCGCCGAGTCTGTGCGAAACACTCGAGAAAGATATCTTGGATGCTGTCGGCCGGCATTGAGCGACCCATGGTCCCTCAATCTAGCAACGAATGAACACGATCTACGCATGGGTTTTATTCCTGTCGGGAATCCCCTCTCCTACTGGCTACCGTGTTGCGTGATTTGTTTTTGGAAGGTGAAGCGAACCTGGATCATGCAGCGTATTATTCAAGAGTTTACAAATCACACGGGGGCGAAGGAGCCCAAAATTATCAAATAAATACACAAGGATCGAGCTCTTGAAAAATGACCACGCATCGTATTATAAGATGGATATGGAGGGCGCAGTTTACGTTTTTGCTAGGACGAATATCCTCCGGCGCGCGCTAGAGATGGATAGGCCCTTTTTCGGTGCTGCTAGGCACTCTCCGTCACGTTTCAGGCGCCCACCTGAGCAACCTCGTCGCGTTGGGATCGCATGAGTCAATGCTGTCTGCTGCTTCTGACGCGAAATGTGGCTAATGTTTGCATCAACAATTTGAAATTTCTCAATATAGGGCACAAGATCCAAGGTCGACCATGCGACAGAGGCCCGCATAGGACGAGCTCTCTATCGGACGAATGTACGGATAGACGGACAGCAATGTGGAGACCTTACAAAGTGCCCAAGTCGTAGCGCTACAGGCCCTGCTGCCACCAATCATCAACAGCAATGCATGTGGCCAGTAACAGTGAGCACAAGAGCATCGGACATCGGGGCCTTGAAGCTTCGGCCGAATGTTTCAAGTCTCCAAGACGCTGGTGCGGTCATTCTTCCAGGGCTCTACGACCGCTGGGCACGCAGATCACACTTGAACGAAAACAAGCAAACCACGTGACCGGGCTTGTAGCCCGTCCGCGTCTTTCATGCCGCCGCGCACCTCCTTGCCCTGCCTTGCAAGCTCAAGTCTCCCTCTTCACTTCCCATGTGCGCTGCTCCCTTAATGACAGCGCCGCTCGTCTGTCCTCAGTGCAAGGCTACATTCAGCCGATCGGCGCACCTGAGACGGCACCAGAAGACACGTTAGTACCCCCTCTCCTCGAAGCCGTTTTGCAATATCCCAAAGTATTGACCCCCTCCAGATCGGGCAGAGAAACCATTTGTCTGCCAATTTTGTCCTGTCGCATCTACCCGCAAGGACGTGATTGTGCGGCATACAAGAAATTTTCATCCTGAAGCTGTGCAAAAAGAGCCCCTCCAATCCCGCTCTATCCCGACGTTCAATGGTTCGCCAACGTCTACTGCATCGAGTTCAGAGCTATCGCTCGCATCGGATGGTAATCAGGCGGGCCGAGCCGATCTGCACCCAGTCTTGGGGCATATAGACATGAGCAATGAAGTCCTTCGCGACTTTCAATTCGATCCTCTGAGCTTTCAAGATCATCAATTTTCTATCGGTATCGCGGATAACGTACTAAACACCTTCACGGGATCCTCCATCACGTCCCCGGGCTTTTCGCAGTTTTTGGCCTCCCAACCCAAACACTCTGCCTCTCAGGTGCTACTGGACCAGGCACTTGGCAACGACCAAAACCACCTCATTTCTTTGAATGTGGATCAGTCCACTACCAGCTCTTTCGCAGGTTTAACTTCTGTAGATGTCGACTATGCGAGCGCTCAGGCGAATGTTGCCCTTTATGACACGAATCAGTGTCTTTCCGCGTTTCGATTTCCTTCCAAGCCCGCCCTTCTTCGATTTGTCAACGCCTTTTTCCGGCACATGGCGCCCCATACACCTATTGTGCACAGGCCCACGTTCGATGTGTCAACAGTTCCTTGTACGTATGCAATAGCCACTTATAGGCTGGCATTAACGGTGGCAGCTCCTTTACTAATAGTAATGATGGCGTGCGGCGCACTTTATCTATGCGAGCACTCTATGGCGGCGAGATTGCACAGTGCTGCACAACAACTCATGTTTCAAGTAAGCCATTCCTCAAAGAGAATCGATTACGTACTTAACGTGAAGCTCAGGTTGAGCGTGGAAATGAGAAGCCGGATAGAGACACCCAATTTTCACTATGGATGTTCCAAACCTATATTCTAATGAGCTTTTTTGGGGCATACGGAGGAAACTCTGATATGGAGCAACGTGCAATGCATGTTTTCCCGTTTGCTGTACAGGTTCGTCTCAATTTACGCCCGAGAGATTCTTGACTGATCAAAGGCCGTATAGCTTACTCGAGATGCCTTTAAAGAATTAAAACCTTTACATTCGACAATGACATACAAGGATTGGGTCTACCAGGAAAGTATCAGCAGGTAAGAGTTTTCCTTATTGTGGCTTGCCCTGCGCTTATACCTTGAAAGATGCATTGCGAGCACCATCGAGATTGGCGCAGCGATAGCTTCGACAGCCAAAGAGCAGTGTTTCACTGCACCCTTCTTCGACGCGTCATTTCCGATTCCTTGCGATACCTCAATATGGCTGTTGGACGAGGAAAGCTGGCGGGTGCCTCTCCAGCACCAGGAAATACATCAAATCCTCAGTTGCCTGTTCGCCGGGCAGGAACCATACACACATATCAGTGACTTTGGTCTCGTTGCCGTCGTATCCTCGATCCTGTGGCGAGTTTGCTCCTTCGAAGCGCTTGTGGGTCCAAATCATCGCGATCTGTATACGAATCTCCTTGTCGACAAGCTTGAGAAAGCTGCACGGCTCATCGATGGGATACTGAAAGAACGAAACGCTGATAAAGAGAAAGAATCTTCCATAATATGTCCGATGATCAAGTCGGCAGATGGATTGCTGAATTCTGTGTTCTATCATCTATATGGCAGCAAAATTCTGGCAAAAATGAAGCACATGATAGAATCCCCAGATGTTCTCAAAACAACAACGGACAGCTTGAGGCTTTCGGAATTAGATTATTCGTCCAAGTTAGAAGTTGCCCTGGTGCGAGCGGGAGAGGCGCTCAATTGGGATTGTCAAGTGGGTATCAGCTACATCTCGCAAGTAGCACCCCATCTATTCCCACCCATTGGTTCTAATTCTTGCTATGAAAGCGGTATGTCACCCATTTTCATAGCCATCTGCTTAGAAGTATACATCTAATAACGGGTGAATGAGGCTGATGTTTGTCTTCAGGACTGCTGTTGAGCTGGTATCTCATAAGCAAACCTGTGCATATCCCAAGCTTGCGAATGCGCCCAACCATTGACAAGCTCATTCAAGATCTCATACCAGAGACAGAATCATTGCATGGTCCCATATCTGGCGATCTATCGAAGCTTCCGCTTGCAATTTCGGCGGAACTGCTGTCCAACGGCTCAGTCTGGCAATGTAGGAAATGCGCTGTACATGATACTATATGGCTACTCACTAACATCGGGTAAAGGGCCACTTGCTGTTTCTAAACAGTTGAAAAGATACCTGGGTGGATCAGCCTCAAATTCGCCCTTCGAAAATTGATTGAACGTTTGATCGAAGCCGTCGAGAGTTCATTCGTAGTGTTCAGCGTTATCCCGCGACATCCCAATGTTGTACTCAAAGCATTGCTGTAAATGTGTTGCTTGAAATTCCGAAACGAAGTCAAGATGTTTAAGAGTAAGGTGCGACAACAAGAAATCGGCAACTCAGTACGATCGCGCAAGAATATCGATGGTAAAAAGGATTGCGGATAATATGACGATGGCCTTCTCTTGCGTAGTTGATCTAGTTAATTCAGATGTCAATGCCGAGGTGGGGACTATGTGGGTGGCTTGAGTGGGTACTTTTGGGTGGACACAGGGCGCGCATGTGGCGGCCATGATGGGTGGCTACCTATCGTGCATGAACTTGAGCTGCTCTCAAATGAGATATCTCGCAGACAGGTGGCAATCATCCCGATCAAGGACAAATTAGAGGCACGCCATTTCATTGTTGATCCTTAATAAACACAGAAAATGCCAAACGCCAGGCTGAACTGTTGTTGTTCGCTTAGACCACCTCTGAAGCTGATATTCTTCGCCAATAATGCGCCAACAAAATCCCGCCACCAATCGTGCTTTATGGCTTTCTTCGTTCACTTCTCCATTGGAGCTTGTCAATCTTCCCATCCCGGATGCGACAGCTGGATCGGTGGTGGTCGAGGTGCTCGACTCCGCCATCGTGCCCTATGCTGATGATATCCACAAAGGGTGCGTCAACCCTTTCTCATCTTTCTTGGCTAACTTCTCACCCGAACTCAGACACCTTCCGCAGCTGAACCTCAAGCTTCCTCTGGTCCCGAATCCCGCCAGCATTGGCCGTGTACGTGCTGTTGGCCCCGACGCCGTAACCCTCAAGCCCGGCGACCTCGTCTACTTCGATCCCTTCGTTGTTTCGCGCGATGATAAAAGCGTCACGATTATACAAGGACACCATGGCGGCGAAGGTGACAAGGGCTTTAAGCTCATGGAGGGAGAATGGAGAGATGGATCTCTGCAACAGTACCAGAAAATTCCACTGGAGAACGCCATCTTGCTTGACGATGACCGGCTGGTGAAACAGCTCGGCTACACGCCCGCAGAGCTTCAGGAGATCCCATACTACGCCATGGCAGTCGGTGCTCTCATTGAAGCCGCCAAACTTCAGGCCAGTGAAACTGTCATCATTGGTCCTGCAACCGGCACGTTTGGGGGAGCCGCATGCGAACTGGCGCTTGCATTAGGCGCTCGTGTCGTTGCTCTTGGGCGAAGCAAAGACAAACTAGATATACTTCGGCAACAACTGGGTGACCATGAGCGATTCAGCACCGTCGTCATGACGGGTGATAATAAGGTCGATGAGCTCGCTGTTCGCGCTGCTACCCCTGGGGGTCATGGCGCTGATGTCTTCAACGACTGGACAGCCGGCGCACTAAAAAGCCCGCCCTTTTTCGCAGCAGGTCTCGCGGCTGTTAAAACCAACGGACGAGTCGTTTTGAGCGGTGGAGCCTCTGGGACTGTGGAGATTCCCTATGTGCATATTATGCACGCCAATATCACGATATCTGGGAAGTGGGGAACTGATCCGAGCGGCATCAAACTCACAATCAAGTTGGTTGAATCAGATTTGATCAAGCTTGGAAGGCGCAGCGGGGCTGAGCATACAGTTTTCAGCCTTGATGAACATGAGAGGGCGTTCCAAGTCGCAAAGGAAAAGGGAGGGTTCAAGCAATACTACAGCATTGCCCCTAACTTGTGGTGATCGTTAGCGACTTCCCACTTCAATGACACACCCGCGTTTAGTTCAAGAATATGATAGATGGCTTGCATAGGAATGCTACGTATAGACAGATGTAATTTTGCGAGAGCCTTCAACCTCTTCGCAGTATGTTTTCCCGGTTCTTTCTCATGGATGCTTACATCTGGCAACGAATCTGTAATGGGTTTAGTTCAACAATTGCGCGGGGCAATTAACCACGCGCAGAGGTTGAATTCCGACCGCAAATCGTCCGTCCAAGCACACTAATAGCGGGAGCGGGTAAGGATCGGGAACCGATGCACCCCAGAATACAGTGCGACGCTGACCCCTTTTTGTTTGGATTCGGATGGTAAATGGAAGGCTTTTCAGTCATCTCGGGCAGGTCTGGCGATCAACGTGGGTATATCGGCGAACCAACGTCGAATCATCTTGATAGCCCAGGTGTGAAACTAGACCTCCTCTTACAGCCAGCTAAAAGCAAGTCGCGATAACCGACAAAGTTTGACAGCATGCCGGCGTCTCAAAGTAAACTTTTTGACAGGCCATTAACTGAAGAATACTACGTCTCGACATTTCACGGCTTCATGTTTCATGAACCGGTTGGCTTGCCGACCTATCCCCGCTATCCAAATTAGCGTAAGCCCAGATGTGGGATAAAGCGTCGACGAGCAGCTCCATGATGGCTTGAACCAGAAACAACCGTCTACGCCATGGTTCACATCACTCCCAGTAATGTGTTCGCTCGTAACCACCAGATGAGCGCATGGAACTACGACCATACACGCTTTGAAGCCGAGGTATACGAACTTGAAGTTACCGGCCAGGTCCCAGAGGACCTACATGGCGCCTTTTATCGCGTACAACCCGACCATGCCTTTCCCTCAATGTTCGGCGAGGATGAGATTCCACTCAATGGAGACGGGAACATTTGCTGCTTCTACTTCAAAGATGGCCACGTTGACTTCAAGAACCGATATGTCCGGACGCCAAAGTTCCTCGCTGAGCGTGCCGCCCGTCGCGCTCTATTCGGTCGCTATCGCAACAAATACACAGACGATCCTCGCGTACGCGACGTCCTCACCCGCACCACGGCGAACACCCACGTAATATATCATGCGGAGAAGATCATGGCTTTAAAGGAAGACGCGCCGCCGTTCGAGATCGACGCTACCACACTCGAAACAGTAGGCATGATCGACTATCATGGAACATTCCGCTGCCCCACGCATACCGCCCACCCAAAAGCAGACGCGGCTACCGGCGAATTGGTTGCTTTTGGATATGAAGCCAAGGGCGAAGCTTCTCCGGACATTTGTTCCTTCACCGTTGATAAAAAAGGCTTCGTTTCCGAGGAAGTGTGGTTCAAAGCCCCTTGGGCTTGTATGATCCACGACTTCTGGCTCACCGACAATTATGTCGTGTTCCCCATCAATCCATTGAAATCTAGCCTAGAGCAAATGGTGAAAGGTGGCGAGCATTTTTATTGGGACGAGAATGAAGACCATCAGTTCCTTGGCGTGGTGCCGCGCCGCCAGGCGAAGCCAGAGGATGTGAGATGGTTCAAGGCCTTCAAGGGTTGTTTCTCGCACACCATCAATGCATACGAAGAAGACGGGAAGATCGTGCTAGATGCTAGTGTTTGGACCGACTCGGTTTTCCCGTTTTTCCCCAATAGCAAGGGCGAGAAGTACTTCTACGATCCCAGTACGGTCTGGGCACCGGTACTCCGCTTTCGAGTCGATCCCAACGGCGATACTGAAGACAAGGTACACCCTGAAAAGGTTGTGGCGGAGGGCGTTTATGAGTTCGGGCGCGTCGATGATCGCTTGATTGGCAAGAAGTATGATAGGTACTGGATGTTGACGATCGATACGACCAAGCCACCTCTCTCACACAACGGGGCTGTCCAGCCTGGATTCAACACGTTAGTATGCCACAACTTTGCTACTGGGAAGACACAAAGCTACAGTCATGGCGATGATGTCACATTTCAAGAGCCATGTTTTGTACCACGCTCGGAAAATGCTCCGCCAGAGGATGGGTATATCGTTATTTTGGCAGATATGTACCAAGAACAGCGGAGCCATCTATTGTTGTTCGAGGCCCAAAAGATCGACCAAGGCCCCATCGCGGATATCAAGCTTCCGTTCAAATTGTTGGATGGTCTACATGGGAGCTGGGTGGATGGAAGGGATGTAGATTTGGCTACGCAAGCTAAAACTCCAACAAATGATTTTGGGTGTGCTTTGTAGACGCAAAGCGGCCTGAAGTCGTTCAATCAGCTATGGTCGTAGTGCTGGGTTGTAATAGGTATCAAATAGTATTTGAATATGAAGGACCCAAAGCTACAAATTCTATGCCTTTCGTCGCGTGTACCGACTTTCTGTGCCTAAGTATACATTTAAAACCATGAACCAAATCTGCTCGAGGCATCGTATATATCACATGATTGTACGAGCGGTTCAGGGACCGCTGACGGCGCCTGGGGGAAAGTGACTTCCAAGGTTCTCATGATCACCATCACGATAGCAGCATTTGTTATTCATGCATCTACGCGAGACATGGTCGGACTTTCAAGATACCGCACCGACTTTACGAGCCACCGCGGCCCACGGATACTAAGTCTGCGCAAATACGTCAGGCTTGGGTAAAGCCGGTAGCCGGAGGGTGGCATTCACCGGTGGGGAAGAATGATCGTTGCCTTTCTGGGGATGTTGCAGTCGGCCCGGGTGGCACTCTCCGGGTGGGTAACTGGACCTCCCCACCTTGTAGTGTGCCGGGCCAAAGTCGGGCTCACAAAGTCCACTGACCAAACCTTCAATCCGCTAAGGCTCACCGCACGATCTGCTTATGATTGGTGCGAACAAGGACAACGAGAATATGTGGTGGTGGCTACTACCCTTGTGACAATGGAGAGAGACGCATCTCCACAGTCCTAGAATTTCATGCATGCAGTCAAGCCGATTGTATTTTCAAGTAGCGCACTGATCCAAACTCCGGGATACCGAGCGCGAAATGTATATCAGTTCGAAATGGCGCTGGGTGACAGAAGAGCTATCTTTGCGAACAAGAACAGTCAATTGCAACAGGCGCGATGGCTAGCTCTTGGCTCTTAAGAAACATTACCAGTTTCGACGTATCGTCACTTCTTGGTCTCTTTGGCACGACCATTTTGTGTTATTGGCTTGTACCTTTTCTCCACGGCCTACTTTTCGCGCCGACGAGAAATGTCCGCGGTCCTCTTCTCGCAAGATTGACACGATATTCCGAGTTGGGGTCTGTTCTCAAGGGAGACAACAACCTCGAGTATATCCGCCTGCACAAGAAGTATGGTAGGTGGCTACGAAACCTCAGAATAGAAACTTTAGATCAACTGACCTTTCAGGATCTGTCGTTCGTGTGAGCCCCAATCGCTACAGCTTCAGCGATCCTGCCGACGTCAAGAAGATCTACGAACACGGCGCCAAGCTTATGAAGACTGAATTCTACGAAAGCCTCGAGATTCCTGGCGATGATCGATCAAACATCTTTATCATGAGAGACGCGAACAAGCATCGGGAGCGTCGCAGAAAGATTGCGAACTTGTACAGTATGTCGACAATGGTTTCTTACGAAGAGGCTGTCGACAAGATGACTGGTGTCTGCTTGCACAAAATGGATCAGTTTTCCACCGAGAACCGACAGATATCACTCCCGCAATTCATGCAGTACTATGCCTTTGATGTAATTGGAGAGATCACGGTGAGTTTACCTGGCAAGTAAATTCTGGTGTGCCGTGCTAACACGTGTAGTTCACCAAATCTTTCGACATGATGGATAAAGAAGCAGACAGCCTCGACATTATAAAGGATCTCCATGCTCAACTTCGGCATCTCGCTCAAATCGGGTTGGTCCCCGACTTGAACTCGTGGGTTCACCGTTATTACCGCCTAGTCGGAAAGACGCAGTCAACCCAGGCGTTGGGGATGATGATCGACTCTCAAGTGTTCAAGTTTCGGGAGGCGAACAAAAAAGGAGATCAAGTGGCCCCATATGACAGTTTTCTCAAGAAACTAATCGAGCTGGAAGCCGAGAGCAAAGTCGGCCCTATCCACATTTTCGACTCATGTGGTAGCAACATTGGCGCTGGTAGGAGACCCTCATTTCCATAACGCTAAAACACCTTGAACAAGAGGCTTACATCGAAAAGGATCCGATACCACCGGAATCACTCTTAGCACCGCGTTTTGGTATCTGTATAGGAATCCTGACAAGCTATTCAAGCTCCGCCATGAAATCGACACTTTGGCTGCTGAAGGCAAGATCTCCGATCCGATCACCTTCCAGGAAGCCCAAAAGATGCCATATTTGCAAGCCGTCATCAAGGAGAGTCTCCGCATTCACCCGGCGGTGGGAACCATGCTACCCCGAAAGGTCCCCAAGGGAGGGATTGAGCTTGCAGGAACTTACTTTCCCGAGGGTGTGAGTAATGATCCGTTCTATTCAACATCATCTTAGACTGATGGAAACCTGCAGATTGATGTTGGAGCAAACGCCTGGGTTTTGCATCACAACAAAGATATTTATGGAGAGGATGCCGACGAGTATCGGCCTGAGAGATGGTTAGAAGAGAAGTGTGAGGGCGATTTGAAGGAATCTATGATGTTTGCGGTATGCCATACAACATCCTATCCAGCAAAAGTCTCTACTGACCTGCTCTTCAACCAGTTCGGAGCCGGGAGCAGAACCTGCATCGGCAAGAACATCAGCCTTCTTGAGATTAACAAGGTAGTGCCGCAGATTGTGCGAAAATTCGACATTATATTCGAAAACGACGAGCCCTTGAAGACGTATGCGGCGTGGTTCGTGTTTCCAGAATTCAACGTGCAGGTCAAGCCTAGAGGAGAATGAGGGGAAACGGAAAAGGCGGCGTTGAAATTTAAAGTTGTTATCAATCTCGAGGCAGTTTGTTATAGCCAAAAGGAGCAAGGCTGTGTGCGTGGCGATGAAGCCTGAAAAGTCTAACTATAGCAGTCCATCAACGGAAGCAAAGGCAATAGGGAAAAAAAGCAAAAGGAAAATCTTCCAACGCTCCAGCAAGCTCTCACACCAAAGCACCACCTAAGCCCCTCTTCTTCGTTGCCCTACATACAACATTACTTGGACCACCCATCAACCACCGAAATTAGGATGACGGAAAAAACCCAAGCCATCCATGACCCTCGCCGCTACCTTCAACCCTTCTCCATGATCTCCACCAGAAGCATCTAGATATACAGCGCCAATCAACGCCTCCACCGCAGTGGCCATGCTCTTCCACCCGAGCTTCTGCGTGTTTTGCAGAAGCTGCAGGTCCGTTACGAGGACACACTTGTCCAGGCCGAGCATCTTGCCCATGTGATCGAGGGCGTTGTCGCTGACAGTCTCCTTGCGGATCTCGTCCCAGGTTTCTTTTTTTTTGTAACGCAAAGGTTAGTTACAGTTCAGTGAGGCTTTGGAGGGGGAGGGAGTAAAGAGAAACGCAAAATGGCAGGGCATCAGTGGCGACGCGACAGAGGGCCCGAGAAGGAATGGATGAGAGTTGACTCACTTGCCTGCCCTCCCGTCCGCAGCCACCTTAGGCACAAAACGTGGTCCAAGATGATGTCTCCGTGTATGGCGAGGTTCTTGTTGTTCGGCACCTCGAAGTGGTCGTCGGCGTACACGACGACGTTCTTGTCTCGACTGCCCGACTGAAGCGCCTGGAGCGCAAGAATCTTATTGTGGAACCTGTACCCAATAAGCTTCTCCGCCCTGGCTACTTTCTCTTCGGTCGTGAAGCCGGTCATGTAGCGGTGCGTAGTGCTGATGTGGGCCGGCATGATGGTGGTGGTGGTGGTACTGCTGCTGACTCCAGCCTTGGGGTGGGAAAAGGAGACACAGTCTCTCCTTCGCGGACGAAGCGCAGAGTCACTTCCGGGGCAGGGCACGCGACAAGCAGGCAAAGACCGGTCGAATATAAAGAAGCCGAACATATAAACCCAACATCCAACAGGTCAAGTCTTTTCCTATTTTCAAAACCTCTCCTATCCCATAGCGGCGGTCTGCTCTCCTCGCCCCCTCGTATATATACTTCCAACATGTCTCCCCGCAACGTCTATTCTCTCGCTTTGTTCTCCGCGAGAGAGAGGAGAAAAGTACGCCAGGCATCCAAAAGTGTGGCGCGGCTCTACATTAACCACCCAACCCCCACGACGTCATGCACCGTGCCGCACAAGCCGCAATCCGAAGAGCCGCGAGACATGGGGTGCAGCGCGCCTGTCCAATCATTTCGCGCGCCGCATCTACTGAGGCAGAGAAGGAAGACGGAAAGTGACCTGGGCGAGATGTATGCTTTCGGAAGGCGCATGGGGGGGTTTCGGGATATTGGGAGCCTGGTGGTGTCTTGGGCCGCGGTCACTGGGACTCGCGCGAGGCTGAACCGCGCGGGCAATGTCTCAGGTGGAACGGAGTGCCGCATGGCATGCATAGTTCAAGGTGGTCGTTTTCGAGGTCAGAGGTCGGCCGGGCGTGTTCGTCCGTCTTCGGCCATCCCACGCGTTCCGCACAGCCCTTCTACGAATCTTCAAGCTGTTCTTCTTGCCGAGCAGCATGTATTTCGACTAGGGTGCAAATCCCGGCATTGTTTCGTTGAGGAATCCTCCATAAATTCTTTCGTAATGTTACTTCCTGAGGCAAACAGGTTATGCACGCTCCGGGAAGTCTTTGGTGTACGCCTAAAAACATAAAGTCAAGTAGCACATGCGCCCCCGACTCCGCCATAACTCTCTCATCTTCTGCAAATTACTCACCAGACATTACCCTCACACGTATCCACACGTGCCACTTGGTCAACAAAATAGATAAGTTCGGATAGGCTTTTGTGTCGACAACAGTCCTTTCGCTGGGCTTGTGATGTCCAGAGACTTGTCCAACGTTGAAGACAAGACCAAGAACGTGGATTGTGCTAATGAACAAACGCGAAGACATCGGGGCCAGAAAGGCTGCAGCAAATATCAGCACCAGGCGAATATTTCTTGCCTTACAGAGGTCTGATCGACAAGACAAGGCAGACCTGTGCAATACCACATGACACCAACGATAATGCCAATCTTCCAAAATCTTGTATTTCCATTTCTCTCTCGCGGGGAACGGGGTGAAAGGCGTTAATCTAACCACTCGTCTCAGACGGCTTAGACGTAAAAAAAAAAGAAAGAGAAAAAAAAAGCCCCATGTTCCATCCACGAAACCAAAAACAGGAGGAGATACTAGCCCGGTCCCGGGGGTATCCCGCCCATTGATCCAATCCCCGGCTTCCCCATTTCTCTTTCCATAAATCCATTTATTTGCTCTTACACATCGCCATCTTTTCAAAAGGTTACCCAATTTGGTCGGAGCCCAACCATGTCGCGCCTCCACTCCATTCCGACGCGGCGTAGACGAGGACCGTACGACGGAAACGGAGACGGAGACAGAGACGCACAGGTAAAGGCTACCGACGTACATGTTAGCAGATGCTGCCATCTACCTCATTTGTTGCCCTCT
This sequence comes from Corynespora cassiicola, assembly GCA_022059125.1. Taxonomy (NCBI): domain Eukaryota; kingdom Fungi; phylum Ascomycota; class Dothideomycetes; order Pleosporales; family Corynesporascaceae; genus Corynespora; species Corynespora cassiicola. The sequence goes on along the minus strand of JAEUWY010000005.1, from coordinate 5,750,871 downwards.
AGCATCGAGACCCTGGAGGTCACGTTCTAACTCACTGCCTTGCCACATGGCCTCCTGCGGTCTCGGGTCCTCGTAACCGGCGCGGTCGTAGTTGTTGGGGATGGGGACGGCCTGTCCTGCCTGTCCTGCTCCACCCTGTCCACCACCGGGTTGCACGCGCACAAGCTGGCGGAAGCGGTTCACCTCGGCAAGGATCATCTTCTTCATCTCTGCAATGTCCTCGACGACCTCGAAGTGGAAGTCGAAGGTGGTAGGGCACGATGGCTCGTCGGAGGCGTCGTGCCAGATGTGTAGATACCTATGCTCTAGAGCCTCCTCGACTGAGATACGGCTGGATGGGTCAAAGGCAAGCATGCGGTCCAACAGGTCGAGGGCGTCGGGGTTGGCTTGGCGGAAGAGAGAGGCGAACGAGACCTTCTGCATGTAGGGCAGATTGCGAACGTACTCCTGGGCACGGGGGGAGCCAATACGCGATAGCGTCTCCTCGTTGGGGGTACCAAGGTAGTGCAGAATTTGGTTGAGCTGATCAACGTAATCACGGCCCTTGAAAAAGGGCTTCCCTCCGAGGAGCTCAGCGAGAATGCAACCGACCGACCACACATCAACTATGGGGGGTTAGCTCGAATGAGAAAGACGGCCGGTGGCCAAGAGGACCAGTGACAGGTGCACATACTGGCCTTGGTATAGCTCTGGAAGCTCAGCATAATTTCTGGGGCTCTGTACCACCGGGTAGCGACATATTCGGTCATGTATCCCGCGTTCTCCTCGGGATCCATGGAGAAGCCTCTAGCCAGGCCGAAATCGCAAATCTTGAGCTCGCAGTCGGCATTGACGAGCAGGTTGCCGGGCTTGAGGTCGCGGTGCAGGACGTTGGCCGAGTGAATGTACTTGAGGCCGCACAGGATCTGGTAGATGAAGGACTGGAAGTGGGCATCGGTCAGCGGCTGACCCGACCTGATGATAGCGGCCAAATCGCACTCCATGAGCTCTGCGGGGTCATCAGCAAAGCGGAATGAATGTGGTGTCTCTCGGGAAAGCGGGGCATACCCTCGTAGAGGTAGCACTCGTTGAAGTTGTCCGGGCGCGGGATGTCCATGTCGTAGAGGCACGTAATCTGCATGGATTTTTCTCAGTGTCTGATACGAGCAGGAAAGGGGAGGGGGGGTTGTCATACGTTGCGGTGGCCTCTAAAGTGCTGCAGCAGCTTGATCTCGCGCAGGGCGCGCTTGGCCAGGATCTTCTTGCTGAAGACATTGGTGACCTTCTTGATGGCTACGCCCTCGCCCGTCTGGTTGTTGGTGGCAGCACTGCGGGGCGCACGTTAGCACGCGGTGTCGCGAAGAGCGGGGAGAGGAAGGCGGGCGGACGCACCAGACGATGCCGTAGGCGCCCTGGCCGAGCTCCTTTGTGACATTGTAGCGCTCGTCGACGATGAACTCCTGGTTGAAGACCTTGAAGACCTTGCGGTTGGCGAGGTCAGACATGGTGGGCGGCGGCGGGGGGAGGGGTGGGTTTGGAGATGGGAGTCTGCGAGGAGGTCGTGACAGGTCGTGGCAAGGCGCGCGGCGTGGGGCTTTTCTACGGGCCGCTGCTCGAGGGACGGGCAGGCGACAGCGAGCGACAGCTGGGGCTGATAGGGGTGAGTAAGGCTGGGTTGGCTCTAGGCGCGCGGCGTAGAGGTGATGACTGCTGCTGCTGGCGCAACCAGTGGGCCAGGTCAGGACGCGGCGGCGGGGCGGCTACGGGCACGCAGTACGGGCTGCAGGCGGCGGCGGGAAGGATGGAGACTGCAAACGGCAATTCGGCGCCGACGCAGCAGGCAGACAAGAAATAGCAGGCGGCCGAACGATTGACCTGGCAAGGGGCACGGCTTGCGGGTGAGGGCGAGAAAGGGATGCGTCTGCCTGCGCTGCTCACCACCAGCAATGGAGGGGTCGTCCGTCCAAGCAGGGCCAGGGCGGCGGCGGCTAGACCCCCCGGCCTAGCTGGCGCCCTGTGGCCGGAAGCCGCGCCACCCCTCAGCTGTCTGCCAGACCGCCCTCATCACTCTGCCACCGTCACCGTCACTCAACGCTTGTTTTCTGGCCGGCTGCCAAAACGAAGTGTATATAGACACTACAAGATTACGGTGCGAGCATCTCCGGGCATGCCATCGCCATTGCCATTGCCATCGCCATCGCCATATCGGGCGCACGCCAAACAAAGCAGAGGTATCATTCCCACCCTATCCATTCACGCCCAGGCCCTCGCCTGCCTGCACTCCCAAACGCCCAAGAAGTATGCAAAATAACCCTACATGTTGCCATGCCACATGCCATCCGCCCAGTATGCCCTGCGCCTGCCGCTCTTGTGTCGGCCCCGAAATCACTTTTTGTCCTGGTCATGACTCGTAAGAAAAGCGCCGCCGCGATGTGTCTGTCGACCCTTCCAGTGGCGAGATGGGAGAAAGAGGCATGTCGTCGACCTCCAGGTTCCGCCGCGCCCTAGTGTGCGACGGCTGGAAGAAGGTGTCGCTCGATTCCAGCAGCGCTCCATCTCGCGGCGTGCGGGGCGTCGTTGGAGAGGCATTGGGCAGCCTGCGGTTGACCATGGCCACATCAGAGGGGGACACGGGCGCAAGCCTTCGAGGCGCCTCTTCCGACGTAGGCGTCGCCGCAGGAGGTCCAGTCGGGTCGGTGCCATTGTAGACCCGCTCTCGCACCATCATTGACTCCTTCTCCGACAGCTGGCGGCCGTCGGCTTCTTGTCGTGTGGGTATGTCGCCCGGCATCTCGAATATCTGCCGTTCTGTGTTGCCCACTTCGAAGTATGAAGTCGGCAGTCCGCCGACGCTAGACGGCGAGGCCGCGTCAGAGTCCTTTGCGTCGGTGCTCAACTCTGGTCTGCCCACAGACTCCCCAGGCAGTTCAGCCTTGGGAAATACCCTCGTCCGTTCATCGGCGTCTTGTGAAGGCCACGAGGGCAAATCTTCCGTCTTTTCTGTAGGCGATACCTTGGCTGCTGCCACCGGTGTTTTTGCCGCTTGCGCCTTCTTGCGCTTCTGTCTTGTGCGCCAGATCCACCATACGACAGCGCAGATGATCAAAGCAAAAGCAAAGCCCGTGCCGACCGCAATGCCAATAATGGTCCCAGTTGAAAGTCGCCGCTGAGTCGTGTTGCCCTCGGTTTGATCTAGCGAGCCTACGTATTGAGGCGAGTAGATTGGAACAATGTCCTGCGGCTGACCGAACATGAAGTTGCACTGAGAGACGGAAAAGTTCTGCCGCTCCCAGTCTACAATCAGGTAGGCCTCCTGCAGAAAGGTGCGCCCGAGCACGTATTGATTTTCCTGGCCCCCCCGCCTGATGGGGAAGTATCTGGTCTTGTTCTCTATGCCTCTATAGGGCGGGCTCGCTTCCAGGTCGAATGCGGAATATGGCAATTCAATGTCCACGGTCGCATTGGTTGTGAATTTCTGGCCCAGGCTGAAGGTGACGGAGGCATTCTGCGCCTTGAGAGTCTGGTGCAGAAGATCGTCCACCAGGTAGAGTTCCGTCTCGTTGTCGTAGGTGAGCCCGAAGGCCTTTTCAAAAGCCTCGCACACTTCGATTGGCAGCCAGAGCTCGGCAATTGTCGAATCGATGTACATGGTGAAGGAGTCTCGCGCAAGCAGGTTGATGTTCTGCTGCGTCGTCGTCGTGGCGTTGATGCCCACGATGCCCACGACAATGTCCCTCTCGTTGTCGGGCGCAAACTGGAACGACAGGTCGTTGGGAATGTAGCGCGAGGTATCAGAGCCACCGAGCGTCAGGCTTCCCAGGAAGGTTGCAGCGCCTAGCCATGTTAGCATATGCTTGTAGGCGTAGAAGAGGTCGGCGTACGGTACTGCTGGCCGGCCGTGTAGCCGAATGAGACGCTGGGGATGTGCTTTTGCTCGAAGAGATAGGTCATGTAGCTCGGCGACGGCTCGGTAAAGGCAGAGAAGTTGGTCGGCTTGGGGTTGAGACCAAAGTGGCCCAGCCAGAAGTTGGGCGTGATGAGGGTGCCGACGGTGGTGTTCTTGAGCGTAGGGCCCTCCTCGCCAGGCAGGCCCAGGCCCACGGTGTCGTAGCCATACTGGCCATTGCCGACCAGACCCAGGTTCTTTTCTGTCCACAGCTGGAAGAAGCCAATGTCGGTCCACGAGTCGGACGCGGTGATGTTGTAGGTGCGGCCGCGGCTGTTGAAGCAATCAGGGTCGTTTTCCAGCTTGGCGGTGCCGGTCGCGACGTCGGTGACATTGACCAGGCAGGCGCTGTTGTGGACGACCCATGTCTGCTGGCTGGCGGTGGAGACGAAGACGTTGACGGTCTGATAAGGGTCGCCAATGCGCAGACTGAAGGTATTCCATGCGCCGTCGATGCCGGCCCAGTTCTGGTCGGGCCACACGGTAACGGGCGCGGGCAGCGTCGCGTTGGCGTCGCGGGCGGTCAGGGCGGTCGAGGCGGCGCTGTGGCATGGCTGGGGGAGGGCGAGGCCCAGGACGGCGAATATCACGGCGAGGGCGCGCGGGCTCGTCGAGGGTCCCATGGTCGACTACTTGGCGACGCAGCGAGGCAATAGGGGGCGGGCATCACCACCACACATGTCGGAGCCTCCAGCGCGGGCGAGGGTGGCAGAGACAGGAGGGGAGGGAGGGAGGAGAGGGAGCAACGGGAGGGCGCGGCAGCAGAGTCAGGAATGGTGTTGAGCCAGATTGCGGACGGCCCCAGATGCCCTAGGCCGAGCCTCTAGCAGATGGGCCAAGGCAAGGCCTCTCTACGGATGATCCTGGGTGCTAACGGCCTGTGTCGCTGGGGGGGCATGTATCGATAGCAGCACAGCGTCGACGCACCACAATAGCCTGCCACGGGCCATCCACGGGCCTTGCTGCCATGGGCGAACCCCCGCAGAAGCCGGGGACATGGGCGACGGCTCCCGCCTGCCACTCGACTGCCATTCAAAGTCTCTTCAGCCGGCACTTTTCCCGCTGTCTATATGACAGGAGCCATGTTCCTGCGCTGCCTCGGTTTCATCCAGAGCGCGGCGGCCAGCCGTTCGCCATGCACCATCGCAAAAGGGTTCGCGGCTTCAGTGCGCCTCAGTACGCCTCGGAGCCCCCCAGGGCCCCCATGGCCCGCAGCGCCCAGCTCCCCGTCTGCCCATGGCGGCCGTGGTGACGACTCTGAGGGCGGCGGCCGTGGGATGCTTGGTCGACTACCCACCTAGCAGACGGCCACTGCGGCCTGCCCCGACACCCACACGCCATGGCTAGCCGCGTCCCCTCCACACCCAGACCCGAACTCTGGAACCCCTCACCCTCTCGCATTCGTTTGAATTGCCCGGTTTGGGGCGGCGGCGAACTCTAAACACGTCTAACCGCCTCATCTGATCGGCACGTCCGACAGGGGCACGCGGTCAGACGTGGGCTGGAGGGCCCCAGGCCGACTCCAATCCATATTGCCGGAGTCGAAATGGCCCTTTCTGCACCTCACCTGCATTGCCTGCATCGCTCGCGACGCCCGCAACGTGGCGTGCTAGCCGGTAGAGAGCCAGAGCCTCAGACGACGCAGGCTATTGTCTTCACATGCTGGTGCCGGGCTGGTGCGCGGCCAGAATCGCCCTGCCCGCCCGCATCATGTTGCAACCAACCGCCGCGAGCTGGAAAAGCAAAGGGCTCCTTCGTCCGTCCGATCGAGGCCAGGGCCGCGGAAGCTCACAGCCTGAGGGGGTGGGCGTGTGCCGTGGCACAAATACAAGCAATCAATCTCGTCTGGGGAGCTCAGGCCTGGGCTTTTGTGGCTAATTGCCATCCCAGATAGCGCCATGCACGCCTGCGTATTGACTACTGGTGCGACCGCCAGCCTCTGGTATTGAAAAAGCCCGGCTACATTCCACTCTTGCCTGCTTTGAGCATCCAGTGCGAACAGACTGCCGGTCCTGCTGCCAGCCCTCGCGCCGTCACATGACATGCCCCCCGTCCAGGCCCCTCTCCGCCAGGTCTAGGTAAGCTGTTACAAAAAAGTCCCGTACCAAAGCATCCGCAAGTGGTAAGGAGATCTACGCCATCCGTCGTTAGCTTCGTTCAGCCCGTTCGCTCCGCCCTCGTCGCCGACCGTAGCGGCCATGGCTTGGACGGGCTCCCACAGGCGTGCCCGTCGCTCGGGGCACCTGAGAGCTTTCCGCTCCTCTAAATTGCCCCTTTCTGCCTTCTCACATGCTCACCTCCGCTCGCTTAGACACCCGTTCTGTGTCGTTACCACGCTCGCTTTAATGCCCAGGGCGCCTGCGCAGGCAGCTATTTGCAAGTCATCATGTTTGTGCATCTTTGCATCCTCTTTCTTTGGTACGCCCCGCTGTCATCAGCAGCAGCGTTCCGCCCCCGTGGGAACCATACCGGTACGCGATGGTCAGCCTCGTTCGTATTCATCGGTACTAACCAAGCCTTCAAGCCCCATATACGAACCAGACTTCTATAACAACATCTTCGTCTGCGGTTGCTGCAAACACCCCTTCGTCGGGGCCTGCCCCAACTACGACACTGTTTCCCCTGTATCCAATCGTTGGCACGGGAACAGGCTTTACCAGCGAGCATGGACGTCCGCAACCAACGGACCCGGGATCGGCCAACCTGTCAGTTTCCAGGAACCACAGTGACCCAGCATGTACCATCAACGTTCCAAACGCAAACATCGACTGGTGGTACCCTGCCACTTACGACCATCCCGTTGGAACTCTGAGGAAAACCGTCGGCAACGCTACAGACGGCGAGCCTTACTACACCAACATTCCTAATCCTACTCCATTCGACGTCTCCAGCGCCGTTAAGAGTGAGTATGTCTTCACTCCCGTCGAGTCTTATGATCCGGAGTGGGACGTTACCTGGACCTTCTATGAAGAGTACACCGTCAAGCCGTCTGCAACTAGCACTTTAGTCATCACAAGAGACGCAGCACCTACAATGACTGGCAATCGCTTCCCCGCTTCAGAAATTCGCAAATATGATCCTCCTGATGCGTTTTCCATGGTGCCAAGCGTCATCCTTGCAAGCAGCGCCAATTCCACGTTTGCCATGTCTTCGGCAACACCATTCGTTTATTTTACCGCATATGAGGTCGAGTCCGTCGTTGACGGCATCACAAGCACCGAGACTGTCCAACTACCCCAGGTCCGTGCCTATGAATACTATGTCAAAGGCATTGAAGAGCTCGCCACCGCATCAGGCTCGGTTCCGGCAGAGTTTATCCAGCAAATACCTGAGTCGGACTGCGACGCCGGGAGCCTTTCAGCAACCATCACTGTAGTGATTGTCGTTACCGAATTCTACATCAACATGCCTAATAACAATCCGTTCATCATTCACCTCGAATCAAGCGTAGATGGATTCGAAGAGACTAATGACATATTTGTTGCTGCCGAAACAGGCATCGACAGCCCGGGCTTCCCATTAACTATGTTGCCCGACTTCCCAAATGCTGTAACAACAGGAGCCGATAACCTCAACCCGGCCGTTCAGCAGACCCCTGCACCCACGACAAGGCAGAATGCGCAGAATGCGGGTAGCAATCCTGCTCCAGTCCCAGACGTCCCGGAACCGACACAGCAAACCATCGGCACCATCGGCACGGAGCCAGTTGTCCGAGGCACTTCCTCTGTCATCATTGTGGGCACACAGACCTTGCAGCCAGGAGGACCGCCTGTCACCATTGGAGGGAATCCAGTCTCTCTCGTCCCGTCTGGAACTGCCATCGTCGTGGGTACCAGGACATCGGCACTTCCACCTGCCGCTCCAGAAGTTGGGCAGCCAGGACAGCCGCAACAGCCACAGCAGCAACCCCAACGCCCACCAGTTCTGACCATAGGGTCCGCAACCCTGACACCAAATGCAGCAACGCAATTTTTCATCCGCCCTGGGCAGACTCTGACGCCTGGGGGCACTGCCACTATCGACGGCACTGTCGTTAGTCTTGCTCCATCTGCATCTTTCATCGTCATTGGAGGTTCGACGCGGATTATACCCACGGCAGCCCCGACTAGTCCCGCACGTCCAGAAATCGTCATTGGAGGAACCACTTTTACAGCACTCCCTGGAGGCTCTAATCCGAGTTCTAGCAATCCTGGCAGCAACAACCAGAACAACGGCAACCCTCCGAATGGTAATCAAAACAACCAGAACAACGACCACTCCCAGGGCAACAACGAAAACAACCAGAACAACGACAGCCCCCCGGGTAATAGTGAAAACAACCAAAATAATGAGGGTGATGGTCAAAGCTCTAACCAAAACAATGACCAGAACAGCCCAAACAGCCCAGGAGACTCTAATAATCCAAACCCCGACAGCCCCAACAACCCCAACGCTAATAATCCCAGCAATTCAAACCCAACTTTTGTCATCTCTGGATCTACCCTTGCTCCAGGTCAAGCAATTACAGTCGACGGAACTACAGTATCTCTTGGGCCATCTGGTTCGTTTGTGGTGATCAATGGCGCGACATCTACCCTCCAAGTCCCGAATGTGGCAGCAGCCCACGTCACGCCTCCACCGCTCACAATCGGCAACGGCATCTTCACCGCACAGCCAGGGTCCGGGACAACATATCTCATCGGATCCGAGACCCTAACCCCAGGCGGCGTCATCACCGCAGCAGGAACCACGATATCCCTCGCCCCAGGCGCCACAGCCCTGATCGTAAACGGCCAAACAACCACCCTAATGCCTTCGAACCAACCCCCCATCACGAATCCACCCCTCCTCACCATCGGCTCGCAGACCTTCACCGCCGCCCCGGGCACGGGCACCACGTTCCTGATTGGCGGGCAGACGCTCACGCCGGGCGGCACCATCACGGTCGATGGCACCACCATCAGCCTCGCGCCCGGCGCGACGCAGCTCGAGTATGGCAGTTCTGGCCGCACGACGACGACGGCATTGTTCCCCGCAACGACTACGCGGGGCCAGCCCGGCGTCACGACGGGGACGGGGACGGCGAGCGCCGGGGCCACGGGCCGGAATGGCGAGGCGGCTGAGACGAGTGCCAAGGGGATGGCAGCGCGGGCTGTGGGGAAGAGGGAGAGTTGGATCCTTTCGCTTGTGGGTGCTTTGGGGTTCTTGATTGTATGAGGGGAGGGGTGTTTTGCGGGGTAGGACTTTGCGTGGCATTGCATTGCATGGCATGGCGAGAGGGGGGACTTTGTTTCGCGGATGGCGCATCGCCATATCACGCGCCGGTGTCTGGCATCGAAGCTGGACCTGGAGGTTTTTTTTTTGATAGGGAGCATTTGGGATGGAGGAAAGGAAAAAGAGAGTGGTTGTATTGCATCACGAGGGATCACCATAGGGACATTATGGGCGTCGGCATGGGCATGGGCATGGGCATGGACATGGCATTGGTATTGGCATTCCTTCTCTACGCAACGTCGGCGAACCAGGCGCTTGGGCACTCGCTCGTTCAAAATCCTTTTGTAATATATAGCGCGTTGTAATACTAGCGTCTACTTTGTCCATTTGCATGGAACGCATTGGGAACAGGAACAAAGCTGGGGGATAGGAAGAGGGATAGCTATGGATATGGGTAATGGGGAGGCACACAGGGAACCAAGCCCACCACCATAGCAAAGAATGACAAGGAACGAACGGCATCTGTATGTGCGGCGCAAGCAGCCCACATCAACGATCCCCACGGCCTAGAACGAACCCAACCTCGGAAAACAAAAATGATCAATTGGTTATCCTTCATTCGCATCTTCTGCCCAGACCATGTCGGTGCAATTTCCACCACCCCGAGCGACGTCGTGATAGAGTGATGGACTCTGCATGCACACTGACTAGCAAAGTTCACCACTGCTCGCTGGCGCGTGACGTGCGTACCCGACTGACCGACTGACCGACTGATGGGTAGTGTGCCTGCTTCCCCACGGACCTTTTTTCGTTTTCTCCGGCCACCCTTTCGTACATGGACGACGATGATCAAGCCTGCGTTGCTTAGATAGATTTAGCCAACTACCTAGGCAGCTAGCTGACCCAACACCCCCCAAACTAACTAATCCACCCAATCTACAAGCCCCTCCACTGCCGGAAACCATGTTTTGTACATGTGGTATGCTACTGACGCGCGCGTCAAAAGTACACCGGGTGCGCGGCCATGGCCACGGTACTCGCCCTGTCAGCCGCTAAGGTGCGGCGGTACCAAGGTACAGCGCCCCGCACCGTTTTAGAGCGTGACGGCCATTTATGCGTCTGTCTGGTCGGGTAGGTTTGGTTTGAGTGGTGGAGAGGGGGTCGGAGATGTGTGCATGGGGTGCGATGATTTCCGCTTTTTTGGGGGAGGGGGTTTTTGCGTGGAGGGCCGGGTGGATTCGGGATGATGGGAGTGGGAGGAGGAAGAGGAGGGTGATCATGCTGTCGAGTCTGATGTTGAGGGCTTGCGAGCAGGTTTGGGGAATGGGGAGCTCGCTGGGAAACCGGATTGTGGAGATTCTATGGTGGATGTACTGATGTAATGGAGGACGCTTGCAGCCGCATGGTAGACGGGACTTGCTTGCCTGTGATATTGAGTGGGCTCACAGAGGCCTTTGTAGTGTTTGCAAAGACACATTGATACACCAAAATAAAACTCCCATGTTATTACCAGTACGGTTGGAGGTACATGCCAGGACAAGTAGGTACCACTCACCCTTGTGGCATGCCGAAATTTGCGTTTTGCAGGGGGTTAAAATGGTAGCAGGGGTTACTAGGCCATGTGGTGTATTCTGAGATATGCTGTGGTTCTTCTTTGCATTAGACATGCCTACTGACGTACAAGTACCATATTTTACAACGATCGTTGTCGTCTAAACATCATTAGGCGGCGGCTGTAGCTACGTCACGAGTACGTCGCCCCTTGCGTCTCAACATTGGACAGCACATGTAGCTTCACTTGCATGTGGTTCCGTGTTCCGTAGTACGTCTGGGCAGATGCATCATTGTAGACTAGAGCGAGCGGCGAACGGAAGAGGGTTGTGGTTGAGCTCATGCGAAGAAAGTTGGAATCATGTCGATACGCGCGGGGAGTCTGTACAAGTTTCACGCCTAGGAGCTAGAAATCGAATGTAAGTTTACAGCCATGGGTGAAAAAGACTGTATTTCGCAGAGTTGAATTCCGAATACATGCCAAGACATCAGGAAACTTGCCTATTTCATGTGGCACTCAGGTTCAAGCGCACAAAACCATCACCGAAAACGATTCCATGAAATTTTCGATGGACGAATGTCGGGTATATCTCAACAACGAGTGTACCCCTTGGAAAAGAAGGTGCAGTTGAGCAAACCCGGCAGACGCTGGTGCAAATGCGTGGACGAGCAATCAATTTTTCGACACTCCGTGACCAGATAGCGGACAGCCATGGCCAGGAAGAAGGCTGAAAATAGTCTACATCGGCGGGAGTATTGCCCGAAAGCATGGCGGAATGAGTCGCGAGGGTTCGGAGGGGCTGACCGGTCGAACAATGATTTGGCCGAGTAGCACCGTAACCTCCGAACTTTTCCAGAGTACAGGATTTGACATGGTGTAAAGAGGTGTTTTCGCGTCGAAGCTTTCGGTAACGGCCCGTTAAGCTGCCCTACAGTCTTAATGGAGGTCAAGCTCCAGGCGCAACACAACCTGTCGGTGAAATGATTTTCCTTGGCTACTTACTGTTTGATTGCGGGTTTTGCTGCCCCGCCGTGGAAAGGGACAGCTGTGGCAGGTGGTAGGGTACTGCAATATTGTTTCTACTTGGTGGTGGAGGATCTGGTGGCATGTGAGCGGAGGGATACGGGGCAGGCTTGCAGTCGGGCAGGCCGATTGGCAAGGCATCTGGGCCAACTCCCTCATTGTCAGTAAGCCGAAGAAGATGCCAACATGCTCAGGTCCCTGGCGGAGCAAATCTTGAGCTCTCGGTTGGAAGATGGGGATTGGAAGAAACTCAATCAGCAGAATCCAGGGCAATGGCTCCAACAAGGGCTGTGGGGCCGCGTGCCCTGACAGTGGAGAAGGCAAATTGAAAAGACGTCGATAGTTCAGCGGCTAGGGGTGCGCGCTGGTCCCCTGTGGGCAAGAACGAGGGTGAAATGGGAAGGGCCAAGCGTGAGGTGTGGCAGAGGAGGTGTGGCAGTGCTCTGCAACGACATGCCATCGAAGGTCCAAAGGGCCGATAGAGTTGTGGTGTTTGGAATCTAGATGCGCTCGACTGCAAGGCCTCGCAATCAAAGGGCGAGATGGCAGCTGAAATGCAGAGCCAACGAGCTGTGTCTCTATCATGTGCGACAGGGCGGGCGGTAAGACGAGGCGCTGGAAGCGGGAGGAATGGGAATTTGCCATGGTGTTTCAGCGGGAGCAAGCTTGCGGTGGAGATCTAGATTGCCGGCGGGCAGGGGTGGTTTTGATTGAGACTGCTGCAGGAGGTGCAGGACGGCGGTGCAGCAGGAGGGAGTTGAAATCATCGAGGCTGTCGCGAACAAAGAAAAGATGCGAGTAGCATCGAGTACGAGGGCGCTGCGGTGTGACATGACACCAGCCGCGCTTGTAGCGCACGTACGAGGGACAGGAGGGCAACAGGTGGGTGGGCAAGGAGCGCGAGCCCTCTGCCCTGTTTTGCACCCCAATCAGGCCATGCGAAGACGGGCGAGGTGCAGAAAACAGCGACGCGGCCCATGCTCGACGTAATGAGCTGGTCTTGTTTGGCACAGCGTCCAGCGATCAACATTGGCCTTCCCCGGGTCGGCGCCTGTGGTTCTTTAGATCGGATTGCAACCGATTGACCGTGGCCTGTCTTGTGATGGACGCCGGGATGAGGCCGCAGCCCGCTGGCCCCTGGCTGCCCTGGCCCGGCCTCACAGCAACCTGATTTCCTTTTTTTCCCTTCCGACGCGGCAATCTCCACTGCTGGCACGTTGGCACGCTGGCACGGCTGCCACCGTTGGGAACTGAGGCCGTGGCCGTGGCCGTGGCCGGGCGGTGTTTCACGTCGCGCGCAAAAAGGGCCGGCTCCACGGGCTGGCCGACAGGCACGGCAAGGTCCAAAGGTCGTCGCAACAGACGCGAGCAAAGCCGCCGCCAGACGAGGCTGGGAGGCGGTCCGAAGGGGTCCAGATTGCGCGGTGGGAGCCCGCTGAGAGCCCGCTGAGGGCCCGCTGAGGGTGGGCGGGCGCGGGAGCTGCTGCTGGAGGGCGCCATGATGCACGCGAGAGGCCCAGCGCGGCTAGCCGCGCCCAGCCACCAGCCGCTGCCATTGGCCTGTGAATCATGAACCGCCTGCGTGCAATGACGTGGGGCCTGCTGGGGGGGCTGCTGGGCCTGCTGGGCTTGCGCGCCCGTTCAGGAGGACTACAAGAGCTCACCGCGACCTGTTCTAATCTCCCTCGACGCCGCTGCTGTCCCTCCGCACCCCTCCACCACTCTCCTATCCCCTCCCAGTCCCCATTGGGCAAACGGCGGCTGCCCACCATGGCCCTTGCCCATCTGTTGCGCAGAGTAAGTCCACCGCCCGCGTTTTTTTGCTGTCGCGTCAATGTCCCCCCGAGTCTGCGCTGATCGCAAACACAGCAAGAAGGCCAGCCCGGCTCCAGCAGAGATGAGCCCGAGTCCAATTCGGCGTCCGGCCTGGTGTCGACCCTCGTCCCTACCTTGATCTCCTTTGTCATCTTCGTCTCCCTATTCTTGATCTTCCGTCGCTATTTCCGCAGGCTCTACGCGCCAAGGACCTACATTAACAGCTTGGGTGAGGAGTAAGTTTACCCGCATGCACCACGCATACGCACACGCGCGCACACACACTCGCACTCACACGTACACGCACTAATCATGGCGCAGGCGCAAGACACCCGCCCCTAGCAACAGCCTCTTTGGCTGGATCGGCGACTTCCGCCGCATCAAGGACGAGTACATCCTCGACCACCAGTCCATCGATGGCTATCTGTTTGTCCGCTACTTCAAACTAATCGTCGTCATCTGCTTCATTGGCTGCCTCGTCACATGGCCCGTCTTGTTCCCAGTCAATGCTACGGTAAGCTGCTCATTCGGCCCTATGGTAATGGCGCTAATTGGCATAGGGCGGCGCCGGAAACAGACAGCTTGATATTCTCTCCATGAGCAATGTCGTCAACGTCAACCGCTACTATGCCCACGCCGGTGTATCCTTCATCTTCTTGGGTATGTGTTTTTTTTCTCCTGCGGTGCCAATGCATTGACTAATCGAGCCAGGACTGGTCCTCGTCATCATTGCTCGCGAGTCCTTTTACACCGTAAACCTCCGCCAGGCCTACCGCCGTTCAACATGGGGTGCAAGCCGTCTTTCCTCCAAGACCATTCTCTTCACGAGTGTCCCCAAGAACCTCTCTCAGAGCGCCCTGTTCGAAATGTTCCCCGGTGTCAAGCACGCTTGGGTGGCTTCTGACTGCAAGGAGCTGCAGGAATTGGTGGATGACCGCGACGAAACCGCCCTGCAGCTCGAAAAGGCCGAGATTCAGCTGTCCAAGGACGCCAATGAGAACCGCCTCAAGGCCGAAAAGGGAAAGAAGGCATACCAGGGAGAGGAAACTGAGGACGGCTCCAAGTGGCTTAATCCCAAGGATCGCCCGACCCACAGACTCAAGCCCATTATTGGAAAGAAGGTGGACACCATTGAGTACGGACGACAGCACTTGGCCGAGCTTATCCCCAAGATTCAGGAAGAGCAGGACAAGCACTGGAATGGCCAAGCTGATCTGGTCGGTGGTGTCTTCTTGACTTTCGACACCCAGAAACACGCTCAAGACGCATGGCAAATGATGCAAAAGCGAAAGACCAAGCCCAACTCCAAGATGTCCGCCCGCCAGCTGGGTGTTGTACCCCAGGAAGTCGTTTGGGGTAATCTTCGAATCGGCCGCCCTGAATTCTGGGTACGGTGGTTGATTGCCACTGGCTTCATCAGCGTCATGATCATCTTCTTCGCAATCCCAGGTCAGAATGCTCTCATCCTGCATCAAACCATGCTAATGTAACCTAGTTGCCTTCGTCGGTACCGTTTCTCAAATCAACTACTTGACCGAGCGATTCACGTGGTTGGAATGGATCAATGACATTCCCACTGTCATCCTCGGTGTCATCACCGGTCTGCTTCCAGTTATCATGCTTGCGGTTCTCATGGCTTTGGTGCCCATCATTTGCCGACGTATGTCCTCTATCCCGGCCTAATATTGTGCCCTGCTAACACGACTTAGTTTGCGCCAAGCTCGCTGGTTGGGTCACTCTGTCTCAGATTGAGCTTCAGACTCAGTCCTGGTACTTTGCCTTCCAGGTCATTCAAGTCTTCCTCATCACTACGGCAGCCGGTGCCGTGACTACCGTCATTGATGAAGTTCTCAAAAACCCAGGCAGTGTGCTCACTCTCTTGTCGAACAACCTGCCCAAGGCTTCCAACTTCTACATCAACTACTTCCTCCTGTTTGGTCTCTCGTCCGCCGCTGGCACCTTGCTCAACATTGGAGGGTTCGTCATGGTCGTCCTTCTCGGTCGTATCCTTCCTGGAAGTACCCCTCGTGCCATCTTCACCAAGCTCACCAAGCTGTCCGCCCCCGCTTGGGGCTCCGAGTTCCCCAAGTGGGTCAACTTGGGCGTCATTGCCCTCAGCTATTCATGCATCGCTCCCTTGGTGCTTGGTTTCGCCACCGTCGGTTTCGCCCTGGTCTACATTGCTTTCCGGTACAACTTCCTCTATACATACGAGACCAACATCGATACCAAGGGTGCCGCATACCAGCGTGCCTTGATGCAGCTCATGACCGGCGTTTACCTCTCGGAGGGTTGCTTGATCGGTCTATTTGCCATCGCTACTGGTGACAACGTCCATGCCGCCGGCCCGCTTGCTATCGAGTGCTTGTTGCTCTTGATCACCATCATCTTCCACATTACGCTTCGATGGGGTCTTAGGAACCACGAGGCTCGCTTGGCGTACAACGACCCCACGCCCAACTCCCGCCACCACGTTGAGAACGGTCTTAATGGAGTTGACGGTGAAGCCGAGAAGGGCACCTCTACTACTAACGGTAGCGCCCCAGTTGCTCCCCCACGGGCGACCCGCATCCCCGCCTTCATCCGCAAGTTCATTGATCCTGAGCGCAACTCTACCGCGAGCCTTTCCGAATCCCTCGACCCCTTTTACCACCAGCCTCAGGAGCCTCTGCCCGTGGAGATTCAGAAGCGTGCCTTCTTCAACCCCGCCGTCACGTCCCCTACCCCCGTCGTCTGGATCGTCCACGACGAAATGGGCATCTCGGAGCGCGAGGTCCGCAACACGTCCAAGGCCGTCCCGGGCCTGCACATCACCGACGAGCAGGCCACCTTCAACGAGAAGAACAAGGTGTACTGGAAGGGCGTCGAGGATGGCCGGGCCCGCGAAGCCCCCATCTACGAGGAGCAGATCCTCTACTAGGGAGGAACCCTTTTGCGTCTCGAAATTCTCATACCGTACACGAATCATGTCTGGATGTGTACCCGTCTATCAGGATGGACCGCGCGATCGAATCTAGAACTTGGAGGTCCGGAGTTTGATACCACGTGGCTGGCTGACTTGGGGATGTCTGTCCCGATTGCTTCTTCGTATTCTTCTTTCCGTTTGTCTTGTCCGAAAATTGGTGTTTTTTTTAGCAACTTTGGGTGAGTGAAGATGTTTTGGGGGAAGGAGAGGGGCTTGCGGTTTGTTCGAAGATATCCACTTCTAGGTAGATTAATTATAATGCTTATGATGGGACGACGGGATGAATGCATATGAAATGCCAATCACATGGATTGTGAAGTGTTTGATTGCCGTGAGTTGGGACCTTTAGGACTACAGATCTATATGTCCCATCTCAAGGCTTGAACAATTACCAATGCTCATTAACTTGGACAAAAACAATGAGCCCCACAAACAGTTAGAATGCACCGCACACGCAGTCAGAATGATGAAAAAAAAAGGCGTACGTTTGCATTACGATTGATTGATTCATCTAATCATGAGCCTCGTGACAAAAATGTTTCTTTTCTTTCCTTTTCCTTTCCTTTCCTCAGGCCATCATCTACTTGATATCCCGACCCTGCCTAATGTTTTCCCGCACATCATTCGCGCCCGGGTTCTCCTCAGCATGGATCCTGGCCTTGTCCTCGGGCCCGCCCTCGCCCTCGAAGTCGCGTGCCTTGTAGGGCCTACAGAAAGAACCACGCGTCAGCATCCAAACCTTTTTACCTCAGAATGCGGAGTTAAAAGAAGAAAAAAATATAAGAGTAAGAGTAGGAATCACAGATCGGGGGTCTTACTGTCCAGTAACGGGGTTGATGCCACCGCCCTCCTCGAGCGGGATGTCGCGGTTGTCGCCTGCGCCCGAGGCTGCGGAGCCGTAGGTCACGTCTGCGCCGGGGAATTTTCCGCGGACGGACTCGTCAACGCCGGATTCTTTGGCTGTAGGTAGGGGAGTTGGGTTAGCTTCCTTCGTCTTTCATAATAGGTGGGGTTGCGAGTTGAGCTCGGGGTTGTGGCAGGAGAGGGGGCGCCGTACTCGAATCAGAAGCTCCATGTGCGCCCCTGGCGGTACCCGTGAGATCGTGGCCCTGCTTTGCGGCCTTGGAGTTCAGGTCTGCCTCTGCCTGCTTGGCGATCTCGAGGGGGTCGACGTTCTTGTATGCTTGGGACATTATGGCTTGGTGTGTATGAATCTGATTGGTGAGAAGGGGTTTCGTCTCCTGAAATTAAACACGGTATGTGACTGGAAACTCTGGGTATCGTGAGGATGGTTGGATAAGGAAGTGTGAGAAACAGTAGGCTTGCTATATTTATATGGCTGGTGCAAAACCCTTCGAGCGATGATGAAAGAATGGTGGACCCTTGGATTGACGTCACGAAGACCTCATCTTAGAGCCCGCATCTCCACTCCCAATTGAGCATTGTGTGAGGCAGAAATTGTGGAGACTTACTTTGGGAAGGTAGATGGATCGAAGATTTGCTAGTTTCGGTCTGGGTTCCGAGATCGCGGCTGCAAATGGTGCCGTTGCTGTCGCGTGCCTGTTGTGGGGTCGGAATAGAAGGAAATCACAGCACCAACGCCAACGAAGAACAGAGACATGAAGGAAAAAAGAAGAGTCTTGGTATCATATATCTGAATAGGCCAAACGGCTCTTGAAAGTACAAAATGCGCCCCAGGAGAGGCTGCTCTGACGTGTCCGCCACGATAGTCGGCCAAGACATCGAGCCAGAGTCGAAAAGAATCTGCTAAATCGATTAAAAAGCCCGCCGCCCCACATCTATAATATACACAAAAACTCCAAACCCATAGTGGAGCGTCACTTACATGTGTCAAAGAAGTTTTTAGAATCCATAGCGTCTTGCAGTCCCACGGTTTCTTCGTCCACCTCCGCCACCAGGTCCAATATCAATCGACTGGAGTTCGAGGCTCAACGCAGACATATCTTCGGATTGGGGTGCATAGTGTGGATCGAGTGGGATCTTTGCTGGGATGGGGGGCGCTGCGTGCCTTCCACCGTACCCGCCAACGTTCTCTCGCTCTCGGAGAACCTGGGTGTTTGGAGCAGGAATGTTCGAAGGCGGCGTGTGTCCTTGAGGGATGTCATAAGCTGACACTGGTCTCTGCCCGCGTTTCTGGAGCCTGTTACGGCCTCCAGAACCAGGCGATCCAGTATTGGATCCAGCCAATACAAGAGCATTGGAGCTTGCTGGCGGGTTCGGGTTGTTGTACGGACTCCTCGTAGTCACCAGAGCATTGCTGGGAGTATCGGCAACACCGAAGCTTACCATCGCTGCGTCTCGGATTCGGTCACGCTCTACACGATCTCTGCGATATTTCTCCTCTCGCTGCTTGGCTGCCTCGAGATCTCGAGCTCCTGTGAGGCCAGGCCTTGTACGTACAGGACGTTCCTTTTCGCCAGCTTTGGGCTCAGGCTCGGGGGCCCAGCTATCAACCGGAAGATGGTCTGATGCGTCGACGACACGGCCGCTGAATGTAACGATCTGGCCCTTGTCATTCATCTCCATGCTGCTTCCGGGGCGCTCATCCTCAATGCCACTGGCATTGGCATTACGGGACAGTGTTGGGTTCAGCACGTCAAAACTGTCGGGGTTGAAAGGTACACCCGATAGTCGTCGCTCTCCAGTATCAGTACTGGGTGGGGGCCGAGGAGAAACCGATTTGCGCGTTGGCATGCTGCGGACTGGTGCTCTGGCGGTGCGGTTATCAACAAGACTGTACGAATGGTCGGGGCTAACGCTTGGGCTCACGGCACGAGGCTTGATGAGTGGGGTCGGATCATGCACAGGTGAAGTCCGACTCGGCTCCTCTGGAGGCGCATGAGGATAGTAGTGTGGAGACTGCGTCAGCGGCATTGACTGATGGTGAACCAATTGATGTGGTTGGATAGGTTGAAGCGGGGTTTCATACTGCGGAGGACCCCGGAAGTCAGGCTCTGATTGTTGTCGCAGTCGGGGAGGCGTCTCGTAAGAGGGTGGTGTCTGGTAAGCAGCCGAATCTCGATTTTGACGGGACGCATCGTATCCAGCAACTAGAGAAGCTGGGATGACCGATGTCTCCTGTCGGAGTGGGGATGGTACCATGATATCACGAGATACGGGCCGACTGGTTGGCTGCTGAGAGACGCGTGGATGGGTGTATCCCCGCTCTCTACCTGATGCAGGTGCGTACTCATTTGCACCATATGGCTGGGGAGGCGAATCGTAACCATTGTACGCAGGTTCCTCTCGGTACCTAGAAAGGCTGAGGGGTGCTGGAGCATCGCCGTGGTAGCCAGAAGGAGGCTGCTGCTGGTGGTGCTGAGCGATCGTATTCGCATCGCGCCTGTGCACTGGCGGCGGTGGAGGGGGATCATCTTCATCCTCGACCGTGGGTTGCATTGCGCTCTGAGACCGTCCGTGCGAGGCGTATTGGCTATATTGAGTATGTGGGTCACCTTGGTACAGGTCCTGGGGAGGCAGGGGGTCGTTGCTACGCTTGTTGCGACTCATGCGAAGAGGCTCGACATGGTAGGAGGGGTCATCGTATGGGTTCGTAGAGTATTCTCTTGACTGCTGGACATGTGCACCGCCCGAATAAAGCTCCATTTGCTGAGAATAAGCAGCCTGTGGAGGCGGGGGATCATAAGGGTTGTGCGTTGGGATGGTTGGTGCAGAATAAGAGTGAGCCATATCGACAGGAGGAGCTTGGCCGTGGCCACGAGAAGAGCGAAAGTCATCTTGCGACATGGTCCGATGGCCTGGATCTCTAGCATGTTGAGGCACGGGGTCAACGGGCTGCACTTCATATGGCTTTGGAGCAGTGTACGACATGTCGAAGCCATCGTCGTTGTAATGCTGTAAGCTTGCGTTCGATGCTCGCGGGTTGGGAGGTGTGCTGTACGGGTCCTGCTCTATTGTACGCTGCTGGTGCTGAGGAGTGTGATTGTTCGAGGCGGGCGTCCCGTTCAAGGGCGAACCGTCTGGAAGCGGCCGGCGCTGGGGGGTCTCCGGGTGGTGGCTCCGGCGCTGAGACGTGGGAGTGTGCTCGTTCTGTCGTGAACGGGGAGTACCGTATGTGCGCGGACCTGCCTCTCTCCCCTGCAGGCCACGGTGCTCGGGCGTGTGTACGGGCGAGGGAGAAGCTCCCGTGGGATCCGAGGGCAGTGGCCTGCGCTTCACGGCTGTGCTCTCTCGCGGACCTCCCACAGCAGGACTGCCCTCTGGTCGAGTGCTCTCCTTCTTTTTCTCGACTAGAGCCTTCTCTACCTTTGGACGCGTATCGTAGAAGGTGAGTTCAATGCGGATCTCACCGGCATACTTGCCCTTGCAGTTAAGGCCATGCCAGGTGTCACTCTGGCCGCCGCCGGGAGTGATGACGGCCTCGAGGCTGATCCACGTCTCGCCAATGAGTTCCGTCTTCTTGTCGTCGTTGAAGACGGAGACCTTGAGCTGGTGGTAGTCGGCCGAGTCATGGACTGTAAAGCGCAATTCCTGGTCCCTGTGGCGTCTGTCAGTACAAAGCAAGGCGAAGTGGGACGGGGCGCATTGCTCACCACTTGGGCGTCTGGCCGCCACGCTTGTCAGTGTTTGTCTTTTTGGCCTCCTTACCCAGGCGAGCAGCGCAGTAGGGGTCCTGCTTGCCCATGGAGCGGCGGTTGGGGAGGTTCTTTGCGCGGTCCATGATGGCGACCAAGGTGCCGATGATGGGGCCGTCGACGGTCATGTCGGAGAAGATGCCGGACGTGTGCATGCCGCCCAAGGTTGCCATTCTGGCAGTCTTTGCGGCCATGGTGGGCGGGATTTCAGGAGAGAGCGATCAGTGCAGAGGAGCGAAGAGAGGGAGGGCCTGGGCGTGGTGGGGTGTCGAAGCCGCGCAAGCAGCCTTGGTGCGCGGCGATGCTTGTCATACGCTGCGAATGGGAAGGGCAGAGGGAGGGGCAGAGAGCCAGAGGGCCAGAGGGGCAGAGAGAGACGGGCAGACTGGTGGAGCGAGTCGGCGGATACAAAAGAAGGACAGGGCGCATTGGCCCAGGGTGATGACGGCGGGAGTGGAGCTCTGCAGCTGGTCGGGGGACGGGCTGTGTATGTTTTGTTGTTGCGGGCGGCTTTGGTGTGGCTGGTCCCCAGCCTCACGACGCGGCCGCCGGCTGCTGCGAGCTGGGAAGGCCCCGCGCGAATCAGCGAACACGCGCCGCCCCGGATCTCCAGTGTACCTTGCAGGCCTGGGAGGGACGCGAAACACAGGTTTCTAATTCCATCTGGCGCCCCCATTACTCGATTGCGCATGCGTTCGCAGCTGCTCGCCCTGATTCGGCCGGTGGCTGGTGTGCCGACCCTTGCCCTGTCCCCTATCGTCTCTCGCCGTGCGGGCATGCAGCCCATGCGGGACATGCCACGGCCGTAACCTGTAGCCGTAGCCCGTATCCCGTGTCCGGCCGCGAGCGAGCGAGGCTGACGGCTTGCACGCGTAACCCGCTCGCGTCCCCAGGCATGCCATTTCTTGTTTGGCCCGTCTGCCTGCCAGATAAGCCCGCCATGCGGCCATGCGAGGATGCGATGGCTGAGCTCGCGGCTGCATCGGGACGCCGCATCCTCTGCCCAAACCACCCACCCCATCGCCCATTGCCCATCCGCCCATCGGCGTCTGGCCGGCCGTTTCCACCACCGTCCACCGCACTGCAATGTCCTCGAATCGCTAGCCTGCGTGGGGTTACACCCGACTGCACGCCGCCTTGGACGTTGCGCCGACTCCTCCACCAGGGTACGCCGGCAACTCCCTCTCCACTCATACGATCGGTATCGCGATCACACCCAATATTCCAGATTTGCCTATCTCCCGTCCACCTGCGATTGAGGTGGCTGGGAGATTTCCTCGCCTGTCAAATCTGCTGCCATCGAACACGTGTTTGCCTCTGTGGCATCGCGCACCGCTCTTTGGGCGCTTTGGGCTGCCTCTGCTCCTCGGTCGGACGATATCTGGACCCGCCATGGGCATCTCTGCCTACGCGACGGGCCGTACGCTTCACTCACCTGCCTCCAGACCCACGGCGTGACGTGCCGACCCATCTTGGGCTCTGTCAAATCTGGCGTGTTCTTCGAGAAGGTGCCCGGCCCAGCTTCTATCGGGCCTATCCTGTGCGTGCTTTTTGAACATCTCCATTGCCCGTTTGATGAAATCGCAAAGTCCGTTGATCGGCACGCCTCTAGTCTTGTCAACGCCTCACATCCGCGTACCTGGTAGCGTGTCGGAAATGACGACGGCCTCTGCCACCCAAGACTAGCAACGGGCCCGAGGGCTTGCTTTTTTTCGACCGCCAGGACGCGTCCGCTCTACACGCGGGGCTCGGGGCGCGACTGCACGTGGCAGGGTCAATTAACCACATCTTCGCTTTCTACCTAGGTAGATGCCGCCGGACCTGGAGAATCCCCGTCACGGCGCCCGTGGCCATTACGGCCATATGCGCAAAAAGCGTCGCCAAGAGCCTGGCCCTACCTCTGGTGTAAATTTCGGCCTCGTGGCTTCTCATTTCTGACCGAAGGGTCTACCGGCTAGGCTAATTCGTCTGAGATCACCCTTCGTGGACATGCTGCTAAACTTCGGTGCTTTGGACACATTCACCGACCCTTTGCTTATTTCGGCTAGAGGTCTACACCGCCGAGTTAGGACGGACGGATAAAGCAACGCTTTACACATGCCAGTGTCACTTTGCTTACCCTGTTAGGTCACAAAAGTACGGCTTGCGTTACGCTTGCAGGTTCTGAGACGCCCAGCAAGTCCAGATCAAGTTTCGCCAGAAAATGCTCCATAGTACTTGCAGATCCGATACATGCCTATATGCATACGCGAGAACTAACACTTGCCCTGCCCGGTTCGCGGGACGCTGGGCAATATCAAGTCTCTGGACTAACCCATGTTGTTCGACCTTAATATATCAGGAGCCTGCTTCGCCCAACCATGGCCATCTTTACCATCTTGCAATCACGCAGACTCGTCTATCCACGTCCCAAGGCAGAGTTACAAATGCTCCAGCCTGCATTGAGGTTGCTAAAGAGCCGAAGACCCTTGTATATATACGAATCTTGCAATTCCCGGGCCGACGAGGATAAATCATACCCGGTAGCATTAGAGCCCTCGAATAAGCATACTCAAAACCGGCTTTTCACGCCGCATTCATCCGTGACTTATCACCATACGCCGATAAATGCATCGACCAAACCCCGTTTTCCCAGCCAATTCGGTACCAGCTTCGGACCATGTCCAAATCACTCCCTGCCTCGAGTCCCTGTGCAGCATGCACGTTTGGGAGAAGAGGACAGAAACGGAAGCCCACCTTTCGCGAAGCACTAAACCTTAAACCTCCAGATTGTTCAATACATTGCTCCAATCAATCCCTCGATCGAGCCGCATACCAAGTGTCGCGAGGCTGGAACACTTCGTATCTTCGAAGCCACATTCACTTAGTCGCGCGTTAAGATACGCCCGACTAACAACTCGAAGCATCTCCGCATACCTAACAGGGTCCACACCGTGTCCAGCTCTCTAGCGCCCCTTTACTCTGTTCGCTACTCACAAAGAAAGAACACTAGCGGCAATCAAGCGAACTTTACCGCAAGCCCGCATCCGTCATGTCCACCACCCTCTCTTCTTCAACCGCTCGTGGGGACGTCACGTCCGGGCTCACCTTGGATCCCTACACTCGTTCATATAAAGCCGCCGATCTTCCCCTAGCCCGGTGCGTTGAAAGGGCCATCAACACAAACAAGGCCCCTTCTACCAGCAGCAGCAGCAACGACTCGCCCACCGATCCGACCAACAAAAGCAAAGAATAGCATACCAACATTCCAGCACTCCTCCCTCCCAAGCGAACCGACATCAGAACAGACCCTCAGCCATGAAATTCTCCATTGTCATCGCTACCTTCCTCTCAGCCGCCCTAGTGCTCGCCTCTCCCGCTGCGGTATGTCCCCTCCTCGCCCCTTCCCCCCCCCCCCCCTTGGATACCCGCACATCATTTCCCCTTCCCACCCCTTCCCCACCTTTTATCACGCACATGTGCCGATCACCACGCGACAAGACATGGCTCGGCCCAGCCCAGCCTCACCCTTTTTTTTTCAATCATCGCGTCCTGTTCGCGCGGCACTCGCCTTGCGTGCTGCTGCGCAGGCACGAACGAGCCCAGGAATAGATCAGGACAAGATGTTGATCGTGGAGTGCAGGTTTCGCTCGAGCGCAGGACGCGCGAGGTTCAGGTCGCCGATGATGGCTCGGCGGATGCCGGGTTGATGCCGTGTGTTGAGTGTCCGTGCAAGGGGAGCTGGGATCCGAATGCCTGTGTTTGTATTCCGAATGGATGCTGTTGTTGATGGAATCCGGGGGAGGTTGGGACTTGCAGCTGGGGGCTTGGCCCTCAGGATCGGATGGATTGATGATGTATTGGGTTTCTCCGTTTTTTTTTTTGATACCATTTTGCTGGGGATGGCTTGGGGCGTATGTTGAAGCTTGGGCTCTGGGTTGTAATAGAGGGTGCTTTGCTGGCGAGCGTTCTAGGGTTGGGATTGGGGATCGCTATCGGATGGACTGCTTCTGAGGTAGAGGGCATTGAGCAAGCTATTCTTGGTAACTCAATACAATTGCATGCTCAATCAGAGGCGTACGCACGAATCGAGTAGAGGATTTTCGTCTCAGAAAGCTTTGGGTATCGCGGAGTATGACACTGTCATCAGCTGAAGAAGAACATGGACGAATGGCACAACACGTAAAGCCAGCACAGAACAGTAATTCAAACTCCTATCCGATACAATCTCCGAACCTCGTGCAATGAATGCGATCTCCGGCCGTACCTTCATATCCTTCGTAATTCGTATATTGGGCACATGCTTCACATGCCATCACATCAACTATAAGATGACCCAATCCACGCCAACAACCCACTTCTCTCCCTGAACGTCAACATCCCATACCGGCGCCCTAATTCCAACCACTTTCCCCTCCGCAACCCTGACGGTCCCCCTCGCACCCCCCTTCCCCGCAAGCAAAACCCTCACCCCAGCATCCTGCCCACGCAACCCCCCCTCGACCTCTCCATCCACAAACACCACGCCCCCAGCAAAACACTCCACCTCAGCCCTCCCCTGCCCGACACTCCCAACCCTCACCCTGAGCTTGACCCCCTCCTCGCGCTCGCGCCCGTACACAACCCCCGTGTTCTGTGCCGCATACCCGGTACTCGCCGTCTCCACGATCCACGCCTGCAGCGTGCTCGCCATCCCGTCCGGAACGTACTTTTGGGACTTGCGGCTCGGGGAGAAGATCTCGGTGAGGGGGGCTGCGGGCGCGGCTTTGGACGGGGAGGGGGGGTGGCGGGGGATGATGAAGTGGGGGCGGGGATTCGGGGCCGGGGTTGTGGTTGTGGTTGTGGTTGTGGTGGGTGTTGTGGTGGCGGATGCGGTGAAGGGGGCGGGTGTCTTGGGGGCGGGAACGCGGAAGCGGTGCGAGGATGTGGATGGCGGGCGTGGGGTCTCGGGCTCGGGGCGCGCGACCCGTGGGATGGAATGAGGCGGAGGGGAGGGGGGTTGCGGTGTGATGCGTCGGCGTTTGTTGCACTCGTAGGTTTCGAAAAGCATTTCTTCTTCTTCGGTGTCTTCGTTTTCGTCGCCTTCGTCTTCGATCGGGCCGACGTTTTCAACGGAGCGCATGATCGAGTCGCCATCTTGGTCCGCCAGGGTAGTGTTTTGGCTGCTTTCGGACGCCTCATCGATGCTTTCTACTCTTTGGAGTTTGCGCGCTGGCTTTGTGAGGGGCGTGGAGCTTTGAGGATGCCATGCCTCGCTCTCGCCTCCAGCCTGCTTGTCCCGCGAACCATCAAGCACGAATCTCTTCCCTGATGTGACTCTTCGTGTTTGTGTTCCCGATATTCCTAGTGGTCTTGAGGAGAATGTAGGCTTCGGAGAATAGGCAGAGTAGCCATTTCGTAACGCGGACGGCGGCTTTGGTTTGGGCTTTTGAGTCGATGGCGGGTGTGGCGCTAAGAAGCGGTGCGGTGAGGGTGTATGTGTGGGCATCGGCTAAGGGTCATGGATCGTGATATTTGAGCTGGAGCAAGAGGTTTTGGTGGAATAGTACTGTTGCGTTTGTGGTAGAACACTGCGTTGCATGATGGCGACAACGTGCAGAGTGCAATCAGGCGCGAGATCGCGAGATCGCGAGATCACCTGGGCATCCGATGAAATCACGCGGCACGGACACTAACCCGTATCAGGATCGTAAAATGCGACTATCTCATTGGCTACCCATGGTCAAAACTCAGTGCCCAGCAACCAGTAAAGATTTCTGAGATAAAAGCGCCCTGTGTTTGTATTCGATTTTTTGTCTGAATCTTATAGTTCAATTGTTTCAACTTAATCTTTGACATTCGTAGATATAAGGACAATGGTCTTTAACTAATCCACCTTGTTCGCTTTTAAATCATCTTCAGATGAGTTGAGAGCAATGAAGGGACAGAAGAGGATAGAAAAACAGTCTTCAAGTGTATTGACAAGATTACTTAACGTGATACTGTGAAATAAGCGCAGTACTTGAGCCTCGCTGCCTTGTTGAATAAAAAACCATGCATGAAATTTCCCCCTGGCTCTTTCGAGATCACTCCGCCTCAATAAGTAGACAGCTACCATGCCTCGAACAATTTATCGTCATTAAATTGTTTAGAACCTCCGGGACTTCCTTCATCTCAAATTAAGGGTGGTTCACCGTAGAAGTGCTTTGGAGAATCGCCAACGTAGTACTCGCGAGCAAGATGTAATCGTCTATCCGATATCTAGCCACCAGTCTTCTCTCCCCGTCGACTTCAATCCGGCTTTAGGCTATTCCATGGCAGACCCGCTTGAATATAGGCCCCGAATCCGATGAGCATGAGAAATCGCTGAAGAGTAACTCGGCAAACACATACCTACAGAAGCAGCTCGTTTCTGCGCACTCTGGGGTACGCCGCTCTCTGTGTCGCTCTCGGAAGGGTATTCAGCCAGGGGATCCACGCTTAAGTGGCCTGATTTCTCCAGAGACAGATACGCGTCGTGTACAAGGGCGCGGCGAAGTCGCATGACTTGAGCGAAATTAGGCAACGAGTGAGCGAGTTTCCAATATGTGGAAGAAGGCTAGGAGGCGAAGTGCCTGCCTAGGTAGCTGCTCCTGTGCTTTGCGATCGTTGCCCATGTTGAAGATGGAAGGCGCGTCCAGCACGCGCGATTGTGTCTTCCAAGGTTGGTAGCCGCGACTCCGAAAGGCGGCGGTGCTCTATACCAGTTATCTGGAAATGCTTGGGTTGGAAAAGTCTACCAATGCCCTTCCGTGGATGCCTGGCTACCTAGGCAGGTATCTGGAAGAGAGCGCAGCACTGCCACGGCCGTGAAACCACAGCTAGGATCGAAGAAGTTATGTACTTGGGTACCCAGATAGGTACAAGAGTCATGGAAGAACATTTGCCCATTGTTTCTTTTCATCTCAAACTTTAAACGGTAAGATATCCTACTTTGTGCTTGAGGTTTTGGCTTCGTGCGCTGCGCATCATTCTTGAGCCGACACCCGAGTTGGTGATGTACCATTTCTCCCCACGCGCTTTATCTGGGAAGCTGACAAAGGTGGATTCCCTCGTGAAGGCCTCCAAGCAACCTCTAATCTGAATCCAGGACGATTCAGGTAGCCAAACATACTCCAAGTTTTACAGTCGATGGTCGGGCTGGAACGCTCGCTTGGTGAAACAACTATACTAGGCGTGTCCTTCTCCTTGTTTGCGGCCATGAGTTGAGCACATGCCGGGTTGCCTACGTAGATGTCCGTATGCGGTTGAGAGATTCTTTCATCATACACCTGTTTCAAACAGCGACGGCAGTCTTCTTGGGGATTCTTGAAGATAGGGATGAGCTCATCTGTTGTGAAGATGGCGGGACCCACTGGCTTACAAGGCTTGACAGCCAGGAAAAACTCCACAGCCGCGAGGGCACATATACCACATATCATGCCCTTAGAACCAGCTTTACATAGGCATACTGTCTTCGAATCTTCCATACTCATCTTTGGCATCGCTCGGGGCTTTTGGTCTTCTAGTGGCAACGTGGATTCGCCGTTGGCAGCACATGAAGATTCCATGGCAACTGGGGGTACCTTCCTGCTAGAGTCTATTGCTACAGGGCCGTAAATTCACGGCGTGAGGAGCGTAGCGTCAAAATCGTCTCGTCCGAGCGCCGTGAAATTGTGGAATAGAGGGGACCGCCGAACAGTTGTGGAGAGTCAAAAGCAGATGTAGAAGTGAGACGTAGGAAATGAGACCACACTTGTGTGCATTGATATAGATGCTACCAGAACAGTCTGTAATGCAAATCATTGATCACGGTTGGTTGGGGCAACTAGTCCTATGTCGACCTCAGGATCACCCACCGTCGCTCCTAAGCGACACTGATAGAAACCACCACAGTCGCACACAAAAATCGAAAAAAACAACAACAGATTTTTGACCAGTGGTATAAACTGTAAACATGGCTCAAGTTGACTTTGAGAATCCGATTCTCGACTCTACGTGAGTTCGATACATTACCCCCCTAGGCGTGTGATCCACCTCTTTGGCGCACGCAGGCATATGAAGGGCCGAAAAATAGAGACGATAAGAGAGTGAATAGGGAAATCATGGTAGAGGATGACGAGAAGACCCCTTTCTTGCTCCAGAAATCGCCGTGCCACGTTATGGACTGGACAACAACGCTGGTCCGTGGGCAAGGGATGCAAGATTTGAAGTCATTTCGCAGAGCACGGCACTAAAAAGAAGCTCATCTGGAGGGATTTGCTGGTAGAGTAGAACTTTCTTCCTTTTGCGAGAATTCCAGGAAACTCCATGTGCTCTGTTGTCGGTTTTCTTGGGGGCATGGACGCAAGCCGGGGTAGCCTGACCACTGCAATCACGACAAATGTTTTAGGTTCATCATGCCGTACAAGACATGCCCAAAACCGGGCCCTTTTTTTTTGGTAGTGACCTGACACTCGTACAGGCGTCGGTGGTGGTCGATGACATGGAAATGTTGGGACTTTCTTTTGCTCGTAAGCATGCGGGCCATAATGTCGAGGCAGACCGATCAAGCGCACGATGGTGATCCACGAGGTGATTATGTGCGTCTTCACGCATCAGCGACTAGTTCCTGACTTGGTCATGTCCGCAGGACGAAAGGCGAGCCCAAGCTGGGCTCCAATATGCACTCGCATGTGCCGCCATGGAGCATAGGCGCAAAATTCCTCACATTTAGATTGATGCAAGCACCGATTCTAAGCGCACAGTGCGACATGGGAAATACGAGAAGAAGAATACGCATGGAGTTGGTAGAGACGCGCAATACCATCCATGTGCGCACTCAAAGCTGGCCACCATGTCGATGTCGACGGGTCCGCTCGCAACGTGCAAATGCGGCGCCAGGTCAGTCAATCTTGGTCCACGGGTCACTGGGATGGTCAACGTGGCTGTAGTGGGCGTGTGCGTTGGGACGGCCGCTGCCGCTCGATCTGCCAGGCGAGCTCGAAAGGGCATGAACAACTGCAAGTCCAACTCCGACGCCCCGACTCAGCCAGTGCGAGGTGCAGTTTCTCGACACCACGTTGTCGCTTCGAGGCCAGCGTAGATGAACCGGAGCAAGGTTGGCTGCATCCCCACACTCCATGATTGGGAGGTCAGGCACTCAGGCGCGAACACGTTCAGACCTGGCATTCGTCGCCCAG
The DNA here is from genome assembly GCA_022059125.1 of Corynespora cassiicola. Lineage (NCBI taxonomy): Eukaryota > Fungi > Ascomycota > Dothideomycetes > Pleosporales > Corynesporascaceae > Corynespora > Corynespora cassiicola. The sequence continues at coordinate 5,720,624 of JAEUWY010000005.1, read as the reverse complement.
CCTTACCCACGGTTGATTTTATCGAAGCTCGATAGCCGCTGTGTAATAACCCCACGTCCGGATTACTGGATGCACATCATCACGACAGTGCCAGCACCCCAGGGAGGTGAGACTGGGACTTGCGACCAACGGAGCAGACGGAGCAGCCGGAGCAAGTGCGGGACGCCAATGGCACGCGGCATGCCCCAGAGCTGCGACCGAGAGGGCTCGAGTCTTGGAGGCCAGGTGGTGGTAGGTAGTAGCTTGGTGGTGGCATTGCGTCCCACGTCGCGCGGGCTGCAAGGCGTGAGAAGGCGAGTTCACGACGGTTCGGCCGGTTCGGGGAAGGCGCAGCCGAGGAACCTTGTCCACACAGAAGCGTCCATTCGTCGAACACGTCACGCCTCACTCATCAACTCTCTCACGCTCCTCACCTAGCCATGACGATGTGACGATGGCGGCACCGCGGCCGCAGGCATGGCCGCCCGAATGCCCCTGCATCGCTGGCCCGTCTGGTGGTACGGCACTGGCCTACTGGCCTACTGACCCATTGACCCATCCACCCACCCATTGCCCGTCTGGCCAGCAAATTGGGCGCTGCAAGAGCTGGCACCGCTCGCCGCCGTCGCGCACCCATTCCCCACGCGCGCAACCGCCCGATGGCGCACTCCCAGACCGTTGACGGTGACAACGAACGCAGTGCGACCAGCCCGACGGTCCCACGGGCCCAGACGGCCATGCGGCTAGAGGCCGAATCGAGACACAGGCCAATGGGGTCATCCCAGCGGCGGCGACCTTCCACCTCCCCGGCCTGAAATTCTCGCACTGTGGGCATCGTCTCCTCCCTTGACGTGGCTCCAATAGGGCCGGCCAAGCCCCAACTGCGTCCCTGCGGGAAAGCACGGGATTTCCCAGCGCGAGGCTTCCGGTCCGTTTCGACTATGTGCGTGAGGCTTTCAATTAAGCCCTCAGGTCTTTTTCTGGATTTTGTCTTGTGACTTTACTCCTGCATTTCTCTTTCGTCAACTTTCGCGAGCACTCTCTGATTCCGTCTCATCCTAGCCACGACCCCCTTCCCAGTCGTGCCTGCTTCTGACTTGGTCCCTTGGTCCCTTGGTCCCTAGGTCCTATTCGCTTCTCCACACCAAATCCCCTCACCCCACGTCTTATGTCGTCGTTGCTTGCGTCCTTTTTATACACTGTAATGGATCGGGAAGGGCGTAAAAAATAGCAGTAGTACATCAATTCTCATATCTGGCCACCCAAGGACCACAATTCAATTGTTTGTCCAGCAATGCGCCAGTTCGCCGAAGTCTCGATCTCGCCGTGGCAGAACCCCTTCGGTACTGCCCACAACACAGGCAAATCCTTCTATGCCACTTCACCTACCTCTGCACAGCCCGTCTTTCGACGAATAGCAGTGCCGCCTGCCCCAACATTCTATCATCCCGCCGTCGCCCAAGCCGAACCAAGTGAGGGCGAAGATGAAGAAGATGAGGCGGGTGAGTATACTCGACTAACATTTACATACCATTTCAATTGACCATGCCACAGGCTCATCCAGCGCCTCGGCTGAAGAGATCTCCTTAGTCGAGGCCCCTGAGCCTCCGCCGCCGGCACCTGAGGCACCACCAGCTGATCCCGAACCGGCGCAACCAGAAGAGGCATCTAATGCCCCACCATCAGATCCTACCCCGGAGGCGAAGTCAGAAGAGGCCACGCCAGAAGCACCTCAGAGCAAGGACGGCGATGCATGTCCCGCCAGTGAATCCGAAGCAAAGACCGAAGATATCAAGGATGAACCTCCTGGACCCGAGGCCAGTGACAAGCCGGTTGCTCCTGAAGAAACGGCCCCACCGCCCGCCGACGAGAAGAAGGATGGCGATGGCATAGAACCTATGGTTCCCACCGACCCTGGCGATACGGAAGCAGGAGGTGTTGCTGTCGATGTAAGCCCACCGGCACCACCCGTCGAAGAATCAGCAACTGCGGAGTCCGAGGAAGGCCCTCCAGCAAGCGAAACGCCGCCTCCGCCACCAAGTGCCCCTGCGCCAGTTGAAGAAACCCCGCCTCCAGCAGATCCAACGCCTGAGCCTGTTGCGGAGAGTGAGAAGAGTGGTGAGTCCGAGCAGGCTGCTGCGAAACCCCAGAAGTCCCACGAGGAGAAATTTGTCCATTTTGCATCTGACGTCAAAGATCCAGATGCAGCGAGTGTTGGTAAGAAGAAGAAGCGCAAGGCGACTGCTTTTGTTCGAATCAGGGACCCCCAGCCAGCCCCTCCCCCCAAAGAGGAGAAGAAGGCCGAGAAAGACATCAAGAAGAAGCGAAGGCCCTCTCTCTTGAGCCCTCGAGAAGAGAAGAAGAAGCCTATAGAAAAGGAGATCCCCCCTGCAAAAACAAAACTCAGTAAAGCGGAGGAACGGAAGAAGAAGAAAGATGACAAGAAGTCCAAGGGTAAGAAGATCAGCAAGAAGGGTGACAAGGATGACTCTGAAGACGGTGACAAGACGGATGTTCAAGATGATGTTGTAGCAGCGGAACAAGTCTCTGAAGGCGATAGGGGGGTTGATCCTGAACCTCCAGTCGAGGCCGAAGCGCCTGCCGAAGCTCTTGTCGAAGCACCTGCCGAACCTCCCGCTGAGCCCCCCGCGGAAACTCCCGAACCGCCTGTCGAGCCTCCTATCGAAGCCCCTACCGAACCATCTGTTGAACCCGCTGCTGAGCCTCCCGCTGAGGATCCCGTCGAACCTCCCGCTGAGCCTCCCGCTGAGCCTCCCGCTAAGGATCCCATCGAGCCTCCCGCTGAGCCTCCCGCTGAGGATCCCATCGAACCTCCCGCTGAGCCTCCCGCTGAGGATCCCATCGAACCTCCTGTTGAGCCTCCTGCTGAACCTCCTGTTGAGCCTCCTGCTGAACCTCCTGTTGAGCCTCCTGCTGAACCTCCTGTTGAGCCTCCTGCTGAACCTCCTGCCGAAGCTCCTGCCGAACCAGCACCCGAATCTGCTGTTGAGCCTCCTGTTAAGCCACTAGTTAACACTCCACTCGAGTCAACTGAGCCAGTCGAGCCAATTGTCGAGCCTTCTGCTGAGTCGCCCGCTGGGTCTACTGCGGAAGTTGCTAATGATTCCGCCCCCGAACCGTCCACTGAAGTGTCTGCCGAGACGCTTATTGAACCTTCTGCCGACTCAACTGAGCCCGCTGAACCTCCCGCTGAGGCCCCTGCCGAGCCTTCTGCTGCGGAAGTTGCGATTGAACCCGTCCCTGAGCCCTCTACCGACACACCTGTTGAGCCGACTGAGTCAACTATTGACCCTTCCTCTGAGCCTGCTGCCAATTCTCCCACCCAGCCCGAGCCTGAAGTTACTGGAGAAAAGGAAGCGCCAACAGAACCAGAAGCTCCTATTGATACTTCTACGGATGCTGAAGCGCCAGCTGGGGACGAGACTCTCGCCGATTCTGTCACTGAAAATACTCCTGTGCCTGAGTCTACATCAGGGAGCGAGCCTGCACCTGAACCTGACTCTGTAGATGCCCCCACAGAGGTCACTGAAATGGTGCCGGGGCCTGATTCTAAGCCCGCTCTAGAACAAGAATCTGCTTTGGCATCTTCCGCAGATGTCCCGGACATCACTCCCGAGTCAGAACAGTCATCGGCTGATGGTGAAGAGCCACCCCCGAGTGAACCAGCGGGCGGGCCTGAAACAACTACTGAAAGTAAGCCTAATGTCGAAGGTGAACCGGCTACCGAGAGTGAGCCCGTTGCAGTAGATGAATCAGTACCTGAACCTACCGGCGATGATACACCTGCCGAAAGTACGCCGACCGAAAATCAGCCCGAGCCTCCAACGGAACCTGATATTGCAGCGGAGCCTCAGTCCAACGCCGACGAAACAGCCAAGACCGAGGAACAGCCAGATGCAACATCTCAGGCGGATGGTCCGAACGCGGCTACCGCTGCGGCAGAATCGTCAAACGACGAGGTACAGCAAGCCCCACCTAACGACGAGGCTCCGAACGAAGCGTCTAGTACGGATGGGCCAGCTGGAGAAGAGCCCAAAGCTCCCGAAGAAGCTACGGAAACACCATTGCCTGAACAGAATGTAGCCGCAGAAGTGACAGAAGAAAAGATCACGCAATCTTCATCTGAGCCAGTCGATGCAGCCGAAAATACAGACAACGGCGATAAAACAGCCACCGAAGATACGGAGCCCACGCCAATTGAATCTACCTCGACTCCTTCTGAGACTGAGGAACCCAAGGAATCACCAGCAAGCGATCCACCATCTAAAGATGGTGCTTCCGATGATGCCGATGAAGCAGATGATGCCGACCTGCCAGCTGGAGGCCAAGAACCCACTGATGAACCCGATAGCGAGGACACCAGCGATAACGAGTGGGACGCATCTGATTCAGAATCCGAATCAGAAACTGAGGGCCCAGAAGAAGTCGATACTTCTGCGGAGCAGGCAACACTAGATTCAGAGAGTAATGGTGAGGCTCAACTTGAATCGCCAGAGAATGACGCAGCCCCTCGGGTACCTGACGGTATGTTACTTTTCTTAGAATTGCTTTTTCACTCGCTTCGCCAATATTGTGCAGTCAAGATGATTTCTCTTGGCTATTGGTGCGGTGGGCCGTGGCCCATTCTTTACTCAGCATGCCTTATCATCACGTGAGGTAGCACGCAAGTGAGGCGAGTTTCGGGTTGCAGCCATGCATGCAGGAGTTTTGCCGCGAATCGCGACATGCAGTCATTCGTCGAACATATTGCTATGCTAAGCACCCGCTCTGCGTTGTCTTACCCCACGCGGTGTTTCCAAGCAATCCGTCTGGCTTTATTCTCCACCCTTTGGCCATCAGCCACTATTCTTTTTCTTTTCTTAATATTCTCCATGCCGTGAAATCGATCCCAAACCAATCTCTAACGCTATACAGACACCCTACCCGAATCAAGTGAACAGGGATCTGACGAGGCTGACACTGCAAGTCCCGCTGTCGATGTCGCCTTGACAGACGAATCCAACAGTGCTTCGGTATCAGGCATGGCCGTGGTCATTGAAGAAACAAAACCAGAACCAGAAGCTGGTTCGAAGGGGGAGTCCGACATGGCGGAATCCAACCCCGAGCCATCTCCTGAGCCCTCCGGGGAAGCTCCAGACGTGCAAACTCCCGAAGACCCTACAGGTCAAGCATCCACCGAAGAGTCTTCGTCGCAAGAAGTTACCTCAAGCGGAGAAACTGAGGCCGATGTACCGGGTGTTGAAGCAGCATCTCAACAAGATACGCCTGACCTTGAGGCACAACCCGAGTCTCAAAGTCAAGAAAGTGTTCAAGAAACTTTGATGTCGACCAACGATTCGAATGCTTTGGAAGATCCAAGCGAGCCTTCCGTTAATGAGAGCCCTAACTCGTCCGTAGTTGAATCCGACAATGTCAAGGAAGATGGCGAAGCTACCAAAGCTGCCAGTCTGATTGGAGAAACACCACCCACTTCTACCGAAGGTCTCGAACTAAGTGTTGAGGACGACACAAGCAAAAGGGATGGCAGTGAAGCTATCCAACCCGAGCCTGAGCCAGAACCTGAAGCTACCCCCGAAGTACTCGAGAACGAAAGCGCCAAACCGCCTTCACCAAACGATGCAGAAGGACCGGAAGAGCCTCAAGCCTCAGCCTCCACGACAGAAACTACTCACACTGAACCGAATTCGGTGTCTCCTGAAGAAACACAAGCTGAAGCAGTGACTGAGATGACTGAAGATACAGATGGTCTAGCAGAAGATGTGAAAGACGTGGCTGCATCCGAAGAAGCTGCGGCAGCGAAAGTCGAAGAGCCAACGGAAGAGCCAAGCCAAGAAAACGCCGATGATGCTTCTGCCAGCCCCGAAGTTGAGATACTCGCCGATACGGAGGCTCAAAATGACGATGGGGAACAGGAGAAGCAGGAGACAAGCGCCGAGACCCAGGATGAATCGGCTGCTAAAGATTCTGAGCCAGAAACTCCTGCTGCTGACTCAGTACCCAATGCACCAGATGCACAAGGTGACAGCTCACCACCATCTGAGGATAGTGCCGAACCGCCTTTAGATGACGCAAAAGAGTCGGTTTCTGATATACCAGCGCCAGAGACTGAGGGAGCTGCAGTCGAGCCTCCACCAGAGATGACTGACTCTACTGCCATTGACACCGAGGAAGCTGCAGCTGAGCCTTCAACTGTCGAGCAACCGGCCGAGGAACCGCCACCTGAGCCGCAGCAAGAGCCCGAACCTGTTGTACCGGTGGTTGAAGAACCCGCGACTCAACCAAACGAAGAACCTGCGGAGCTGCCCCAGCAAGACGAGCCCAAACAAGTCGACAACTTGCTCCCGGAAGGTGAACTTGAAGAAGTAGAGCCAACTACCCCTGCTGAGCTATCGGACCCAGAAGCACCTGTCAACGTCCAACCGACCGTGCAGCCAGCCGAGCCTGAAGCAGTCACTGCCGTTGAGACTGAAACTGCTCCCGATCCGCCCGAGACCGAAACCCATCAGGATCCTGCGGTTGAGCCTCCCGCTGAAGCGACGACAGATAGCTCAGATCCCTCGGGGGAGGTTGCAGACGCGACACTGCAGGAACCGCCTGAAGAGCCTCCTGAAGAACCAGCTCCCTCACCACCTGTTGAAGCCCCTCAAGAGCCAGCTGAAGAACCCGCTCCTGTTGAGCCTCAGACTTCTGGAGAACACACCCCAGAAGCTCAAGCAACTGATGAACTCCCCGAGCCTGTGCCTGAGCCTGTCGTGGAGCAACCTGCTGAAGAGGATGCTGCCCCACAAGGCCCCGAACCGGCCGCTGAGCAACCTGCTGAAGAGGATGCTGCCCCACAAGACCCCGAACCGGCCGCTGAGCAACCTGCTGAAGATGATACTGCCCCACAAGACCCCGAACCGGCCGCTGAGCAACCTGCTAAAGAAATCGCTGCTCCAGAGGACATTGAGCCTGTCGTAGAGCAGCTTGTCGAAGAGGTCACTGCCCCACAAGATCCTGAACCTGTTGCCGAAGCACCTGCTCCAGCCGAGACCGTTGGCATCGCTGAACAAAATCTCAACACAGAAGCTGTCGGAGTCATTGAAGCAAAGGCAGCCGAACCCGAAGCTGTTGTTGAGCCAGATCCTCCAGTCGAGGATGCTGCGCCCGAGCTTCCGCAGCCGACCGAAGAGGCCCCAGTTGAGCCAGATCCAGAAGTCGTCGAGGATTCAAAAGGCGAGACTCCTGCCATCGAGCCTACACCGCCAGCAGAGGAAGTCCATCTCGAGCCTGTGCCCGCCCCAGAAGCTCAGGAGGCTATTGAAGAAGCAAAGGACGAGACCCAAGTGCCTGAGCCTGAAGTAGAAGTCCCTGTTCCAGCCGAAGAAATTCAAGAGCAAAGCGTAGAAGCACCTGTCGAGGCCGTGGCGGAGCCTCCACCTGTGCAAGAAGAAGCTCTTGAGACTACTCCAGCGGTGGAGATTGAAGATGCCGCGCCAATTTCAATCACGCCCCCGAACGAACCAGCTGTTGCCGTGGCAGATCGTTCAGTCGATTCGCCGCAGAGAGAAAAACGACGTCGTCATTCACATTCCCACCGCGACGGCGGCCACCGAGACAGCCATCGGGAAAGCAGACATCACTCTCATCGGAGGCGCGAAAGTAATGCTAGCACCAGTGAACGACCCGCACTTGGCGGTATGGCTTTGTTGGCTGCTACAAAGTTCCTTGGTGCTAAGAACAAGCGAAGAGATAGCATGACAGATCGAGATTCTGGCAGGGGCAAAGAGAGAACGAGAGATCTAGACAAGGAGAGTAGCAGCAGCAAAGAACGACATCGCGAACATCGAACTCACCGTCATCGAGAAAGGGGTGATGAAAAAGACAAAGATAGAAAGCGCCGTGAACTCGAGGAGCGGGAAGAGGATATCCTGCGACGCAAGCGCCACGAGGAACGCCGTGCAATACGCGAAGCAGAGGAAAGACAGGCTCGCGAAGAAGCTGCAGTAGCAGAGGAGGCAAGGCGACAGAAGCGCCGTGAGGAGAAGCGACGCCTCAAAAAGTTAGAAGACGAAAGGCTTCGCAAAGAAGAAGATGAGAGAATTGCTAAAGAGGAAGATGAGAGGATTGCTAGAGAGAAAGAAAAACAGATCAGGCGTGAGAGGCGAGAGGCCAGGAGATTAGAGCAGGAGAGGCTTCGAGAGGAAGAGCAGGCCAGACTTCAAGAAGAAGAGGCCAGACTTCAACAAAAAGAGGAAGCCCGCAGATTACGGCGCGAACAAAGGGCTGAGCGAGAGAGGGAAAAGTTAGAGGCTGCCGCGAAGGCCAGAGAAGAAGAAGCTAAGTATGCCCGAGCTCGCGATACAGCACGAAGGGCTGCAGAGGAAGATCCAGAAAACGTGCCCCACTCTCCTCGAACCCCAGCTCGGAGACATACAAGTGAGCGCCGTCGTGAGCAACCGCCTGCTCGAAGAAACAGTCTTCTTGGAGGTATATTTGGTGGTCGGTCCAAAACTGATCCGGTTACTCCGAGAGAAAGGCCTGTCAAACCTGTGTCTCGCGTTCGCACCGATCCGGTTGGGGATGAAGTGCGCAGGGAGAAAGAAAGGTCAACAAGCAGCAACCCTTCATCCAGTGGTAGTCGCGACCGCGCTCATCGGAGCCACCGACACTCGCACTCTCATCATCAGCGCTTCAAATCTGCCGAAGAGGAGCGGGAGTATCGTGAATGGAAAGAGGAGCGTCGCGCCAGGAAGCGAATGGAGATGTCAGGAGGCCGTGATGGTGGTGCCTCACTGGGTGATGCTGTTTACGACGCACCTGTACCTCCTGAACCAGTCGCCCCAGAGCCAGAGGCTGTCCTTGAGCCAGAGCCAGAACCTTTCTTGGAGCGGGATCCATCGCCTGCAACGGATGATGCTGCTGGTGTACTTGGAGTTGCGCCCGCGTCTTCAAGTGAGCGCCGCCAGCGCCGCGGAAACGACAAGCGTGTGTCCATAATGGATGATCGTCCGAAAAGCCGCCACATCTCCGTAACAGATAAAGATAGAGCTTCAAGCCGCAGACAAGAATCTGACCTGCCCCGTACCAGTCGCCATGGTGAAGAGAGAATCAGACCCAGGAGGAGCGAGGGCGAGCGCAGCAGCCGACACAAGAAGAAGGAGGAAGGAGGCTTCAAGGGCTTCTTCAAGAAGATCGTAGCATGAGAGGGTCCGATACGAATTATATGCATGCGTGGAGCTTGGATCAGGATGACATGGAATGTGGCCAACATACAGGATAACGACTTTCTTCACTGAAGCGGTGTTTGGGACCTTTTTGCTATATACCAACTGCGCAACGATTTTCTGGTATCTATCTCCTTGGACACTTTCTAGTTTTTGTCTCCTTATTTCTTAGAATTCTCTGTTACATGTTGTTCTGCAATTGATTCATCTTGGCATGGGCGGCGCATTTGTAATTGTACAACTTTGTATGGTCCGTCTTGGGGTACTAGATTGGGTGCGCAGTCGTTTTTCCTGGAGGGTGTTCGATTCAGATGAGGTATTACTATTGCTTTATGAATTTACGAAACCGTTTTGCTATTCATGTGGCTTCGTGCCGTGTGTGCTAGCATGCCTAGCTCTGAAGGTGATGTTCGCAATGTGCAGAATGCCTAGGGGGTAAAGTGTGCGTCGATTGACCGTAGAAGGCCCCGTGGGAAAGCGCCCGGAACTCGGCGCTGGGCATCCGCTTATCGATAAGGCACCTCCCCATCCAAGCGACGCGCTACAAAGACACTACCAATCAGCCCAACTCTCCACGCCGCATCTTCACCCAAACGTCATCGCCACCCATCTCTCCTAAATGGAAGCGGCAGATGAACGCACCGAACACCTGTCCTCATCTGGCCGAAAGCGACGGCGGCCTGTCAACGCCTGCGTCACATGTCGCGCCAGGAAGGTCAAATGCGATGAACGCCCCAACGGCTGCTCAAACTGCGAGCGACTTCAATTGAAGTGTGTTCAGGACCAAGACGGAATTTCAGTCGCGGATGTCGTGACCGCCGCCTCGGCGCCCGTGACCGGCGTCAAGCGAAAACGAACCTTCCGATCATGCGTCAACTGCCGCGACTCCAAGGTCAAATGCTCCGGCGAGCGCCCTGCATGCACAAGATGTCAACAGAGGGCAACGGCATGCGTATACGACGGAAGCAATACTGAGCCGGCATGGGTGCAGAGCCTTGCGCCTCCACCCACCACGCAGGAACTGGCTGGCCAGGGTGTAGTCGGACCTAGCAGGGCGCCGCCTGTGCCTTCTGGCGCTGTCTCCGCCATCCCGACGAGTGGAGTGTCCGCTAATTGTCCGCCATCGCTGGCATGGTAATGTTTATGAAGAAGAGGAACCATGCTCGTACTGATTGCTATCTAGGCTAGTCGCTCCTGTGCTGCCTCCGAAGCCTCAGCTTCACAGTCTGCTGGAGGCCTACTTCACTAATGTCCACCCGCTGCGCATCTTTGCTTTTGTTCATAAGCCATCTTTCATGCGCCTACTCGACGAGGGCAAGATGACGAGTTCAGCGGACCAGGCTCTTCTCTACATCATGTGCGCTTTGGGAGCAAGATTCTACGCACTCGACTACAGCACTAACAACTCCCCACTGCCCCGGGAGCTGGTGCAAACTGCTGGTGCGCAATGGGCAAAAACGGCTGAAGAGATGTTTTTTGCCGATTACAGTACCATCTCAGTAACGAAGCTCAAGGCCCTTCTTCTTCTCCACGACCACGAGGCTCGAACAGGCAATTATGCTGGATCATTCCTGCTGACTGGCTTGATTGTGCGCATGGCACATGCTCTGCAGCTCAACATCGAGCCGTCTACAGACATCATGTGCAAGATGGAGGACAGCTCCTCCAACGAAGCTTCCCTTAGGGAGACAAAAAGACGGCTGATGTGGGCCTGCTTCATGGTTGACGTATGGGCAGGCAGCGGAGTCGATCAACTTACGATACTCAGCGAAAGAGACATCAAAATCCAGCTCCCTTGCAACGAAAGGCAGTTCTCGCTTCAGATCCCTTGTGTTACGGAATGTTTACGCAGAAACACCATTTTGGACTTCATACCAGCAGACGATATTCCGGAGAAACCGTCGGAGAACATGGGTATCTCAGCGTACTACGTTCGTATCATAGACATTTGGCAGCGAGTGTTACGGTAAGGATCATTACACTATATTCAATGGCTTTGCTTAATTTTTACAGATTTGCAAAGCATCTGGATGATGTCCAACAACCTTGGCGACCGAACTCCGAATTCAACAATCTCAAAAAAGACATACAAGAATGGAAACAGCACCTTCCATCCTGGTTAAACTTCTCATCAGATAACATTTACATCCGCCGGGAATCGTCGCAATTAGGTGCGCTATTTTTGATACATTGCATGTATCACCACGTTTTGTGCGATATACACCGAATAGCGTTGCCGGAACTCTTTAAACCACATCAGCCATTTGAATTTCCACCAGAGCAGTTTTACTTCATGGCAAACCTTCAGACCGAATGCTTCGAGAACGCCCAGCGAATATCCGTCCTGGTCGCTACGACATTGAATCATGGAACCAAATATTTAGCGGACCCCATCATTCCATCCTTTGTTTACAACAGCACTCGAATCATGCTCTATCATGTAGCACGAATTCTGGATCTTTCCAAAAAGGATGCTGAAACTGTTGTTCATCGCACAATAGAGCTTGTCCAGCAGAACAACCAGGCATTGAGGGAGATGTCGCTTATGTACCCTCTCGCTGAGAATCTTTACATCACTTCTGAGCGATGGCTTGAGAAAGTCAAAACAAGCCTCGCTAAAGGTCAAAAGCCAGCCTACATAGGACCCCCCGATCCTTCGACTGCCACAGTAAACCAAGCACCAGATAACAGCAGGGGTGATCTTGGGGCTATGGGCGGAACCCCTGGATCTCAGATAAATAACCTCTCCATTTCTCGCTTGACGAACCGCACTCTGCCAGACAGAACAACTAGCGACGTTGTGAACTCGTCCAACCGTTTGGGTACTGATATGTCTTCGGCCCAAAATGAATATCAATACCTGCAACAGAGCTCTGATCTCGTCAGTGTCTCGACCCCTTTGCAGCCAGGACAAATGGCTCCACCTCTCTATCCAAGCACTGAGCCGAGCATGTTCGACCTCAATGACTTGCAAAACTTTTTCGAAGCCGGCTCTGGAGATATACCGCTTGCAACAGGATTCGAGAGTTTTGGGCAGCTGAGTTGGATGAACAACATTTCCAATATTTAAGTTCCTTGATGCCATCCCCGCTCCTATTGCGTTGGGGAGAATCTTGTCATTTCACTTTTTCTTTTCTCAGGGTAGGGTAAAGTTGGCCTTGGAAGCCTGATGACCGAACACAGGGCGTTGACTACTTTCGCATCAATCGGCCATATGTACAAAGGCCTCTAAACCCTCCCACTACTACACTTGTAGCAGCATTACCACCACAGGCACACCCACTAGATCTCTGGAATTTTGTGACCAGTTAAGGATCTCTAACTGAACTTGCTAAGACTCAGCCTTTGAGTTATCAAAGATGCCTGTCAGCCGCGATTACATGAAGTTATTCCTAGAATCTCTGATGGCTCGCAAAGTCAACGGTTACAACTTCAAGCTTATTGACGCTATTTTATTCCTTTGCTTCACCAGTATTTCTTTAGAATTGCGCGGGCTCGTATACGAGTACAAGTTTGCCCTTCTACCGAGGTATATCATGCTGCGTAAGAACCCTCGATTTCCACTGCGACTTCATGATTCGGATAGCTGTAAAATATTCCCGCCAATTTTGTCAGGATTATATTCCGTAAACAGAAAGCTGTTCAAGGAATTGGTCCTCGTTTTCTTCCGAAATCGATCGATCGTGGTCTTAGGTTACGGCCATTCTGCGACAAACGCAGGAGCGCTGGACAGCCCGCCGGTACGTCTGCTTCGTTTCAAAGGGTACCAGACTGTTCGATACTTGCGTCTTGAGTTTTCGTGCAAGGACCCTATCAGCCCACAATCATAATAGCTAGAGCTTTGTAGCGGGTCATTTAATCCAAGCAGACAATTGAGCGCCGACCTGTTTATCACCAAGAAGGCGGGCTGATCGCAAGTCCTCACAATGCCCACGCATGCTACTGATAAGCTCATCTAGTGCCTGGTCTTGTTTGACCTCATGGAGTTGGACACTCTGGAGTTGAAGTCTTCGACGAATGAGATCATGCCTCAACGTTTCGGTGTAACTGATGATCGCCTGGGCGAAGCTTAGACGTGCACGTTGCCATCAGCGGGACCAGTATCACATTGTGGAGATATCTTTAGCACTGTTCGTCTCCTTCATTTGAGATGAGATTGCGCTTCGGGATTGGCAGAGCATGTTGAGGATCAAGTACTTGCAATGTGCGGAGGGTCTTGGATTGGATCGTTTCTTTGGGGTGGGGTCCATAGTCAGAAGCGGGATATTTATAGAGATATTAGGCCAACTTGAATGCAGAAGATTCGTTTTTTTCCCTAAATAAATATGGGACAAGCATGTTCCGATTCACATTCTTCGGTGGGTGGACCACAAATTGATGTTGAGCTGGAGGCTTTGAGAGATTCGGACGCATGCGATGGTGGAGTGACACATAGATTCTAGTAGACCTTCTCGTAGCTACTATGCTTCTCATCAAAATTTCTGTTCTTCTGGAACAAATTCAATGCTAGGACAGGTATACTAGGTACCTACCTATTTACCTACCTACCTAGGTAGTATCGGAATGACATACTCACGTGATCATATGATCGGCGCTAGCGCCTTCTACTACAGTCCGTGCTTTTATTGCTATTCCGTCGATACCGTCCGCATGCACCCGCATCCGGCTATGCCAGCTTCCATCCCATCTTGATCCTGCACACTATAATACTATTTGCACTGATATATTGTCTCTGAGTGCCACCAGAAGCACGTGTTACCTAAGGGATCTTAAGGCTACTTTCCTTGCTGTATTTGGGTAAACAGCTGTCGGCCCGGCAACCATCAAATATCTTCACTCACGACATGGCACGAAAAAGAAGATACGACGAGTTTATGGAGTCTATGAAATCGTATGTCAACCCATTTTTCGTGTAAAGTCTTACCCGCGCGTTTAGACTGGGCCCCTGTTGCGCCATGCGTTGTTCGGCTAGGCGGTGACTCGGACTGTGCATATCCATGCACCAGTAGTGCTCTCCGCTTTGCGCACGTCTGGCCCGGAAAGATCTTGTCTCAGCTGACGATTTGATAGGTTACTAGAGACTGGAAAGCATTCCGACTTTACCATTACATGCCGCGGTGATACGTACAACGTACACAAATCCATTGTCTGCTCGCAGTGCGACTTTTTCGACGGTGTCAGTCGTTTCGGCAAAGTAAGTACACGTGCTTGTTCACTTTTTCTATTCCGAAGTAACGTCATACTTATCCCCTACAGCAGAGCCAAGAATCCGCGATAGACCTACCTGATGAGGAGCCTGAGATTGTAAAGTATATGATCCAGTACATGTACGAGCTGGATTATCGAATACCGTCCGATGACTCAGCTCGTCCATGGTGGATTCGGGTTGTTTCCGATGAAGACACCTTCTCTGAACTAGGAGAAGAAAGATGCAGAAAACTACGGCATTACGATGGACAAATGTGGCGGCTCTCCGCAAGTTTCCTGGAGGAAATTCTAATAGCATGCCCGACTATTGTATGTGCAACACATTGTTACGCCAATATATACTAATTCACTCGTAGGATGACAACACTGAAGTCATCGAGCTTTATCGGAACAACGAGGTCCACGCAAGAGCAATTAAAAGAATGGACGACATCTGGAATTCATTAACACGCGAAGAGAAGCTCAACCTGCCGGCACCCCAAGGGGCCCGAGACCTTGGAATCCATGCAAAAGTATATGCCATTGCTGACAAGTACAAGGTCAAAGGCCTTCGAGAAACCGCGTTGGAGAAATTCAAGTACAGTCTGGAGCGCTCCCATACGTGTGGGTTCTTTTTCGAAGCTGTGGATTTTGTATATTCAAACACGCCTGATTCGAACATAACACTTCGGGACCTCATTGCACAGCGACTCTATCATGATAAAAAGAAATATGGGCTCTATCGAAGGCTTGATGAAAGCCTTCGTACAGTTCCAGATCTCGCCTATAGAATACTTCGCCATGAGTATTCAAATTATAGGGACTGGAGTACCGAAAGAACCCGGACTGGCCGATCGTCAACAAGAGAGCCAACACCCGATATCTAAATTGTCGTATACAAAGAATTTTGGGTTAGATGTTTACCCTGACAAAGACGGACCCGAGAACAAAGGAGATCGGCACATATAAACTTCGGCAACATTGATGTAAAAGAAAATCAAGAAGACACCTTACCATTTCGATTCTTGTAGCGTTTTTATTTAGGGGGTTCAGCCATTTGGCGAATACTGCTATTAGTAACTGTATATTTATTTTCTGCCAGATGACTACTTGCACTTCTCAGTGATTGATCGCTAACAGAATAGATCAAGACTGAAAAAGATGCAGCATGATATCATCCTTTCTGCATTTGTATCGTATGGTTCACCATCTTAACAACCTTTGAAGGAAGAAAACCCTATCTTCCTTGGTTAGGACAATATATACATAAGCCCTAGGTCGCAGCTCCCTATTTGCTATAGTTATCTCATTCAACTATTGGGCACCATCGAAACAGCCCTGAGCTGGTCTGACCTTTGCATTCTTTCCGTTCTTTCCCATAATTCTGGAGTACCTACCCGCCAAATGCCAGAAAACGGCCTCCATTTTACTATGGGAACCCTTGCATATGACCTCTGGGCCTTTGACGACTGGTACATCTGAATGAAGTTCCATCCATATGTGTGGCGTATCTTGGCGGCCCACTATATTGATATGGAACTTTTCAGGAGAATTGCACATAATCGCCTTTTTTCCATTCGCACCCTCTGCAGAATAACAATGAGCAGGAGATACTTCGCGAAAGATGTCTCGGAAATGGTCTAGGAACAGCTCCCGCAGCCCATCGTGGCCAGGAGGCAGATATGAGCCTGTGACTTTGATTTTCAAACTGCCTGTGTCGACAAATTCTCCGTTGAGGTAGTTGACGCGGGAAACCTTGGGGATGACATATTCTTCCTGGCGGCAGCTTTTTCCGACCTTGCCGCGGTAGCAGAGATAATCCAAGGCTTTGTAGATTAGATCTCCAAGCTCCTTGCCAGCAAATCGGCCTGTGTGTTGATGATCTCCTCCCAGAGATGCCTTTACAACGAGGTTCAGATCGTTCGAGTCTGCACGAGGAACAAAATCAAGGGCAGCTATATCTGATTGTTTGAGTTAAGCTATGGTGTTAATTCAGGCAAGCTATCGTTCCGACTTACCATTTGATTGGTCGCTGGAGTCAGCTGCAGGAGCAGCTTTCACGAATGCCATGGTCGCGGCTATGATGTACACGAGGAAGTACATGGCTGCTCTGTGGAATTTCTGCTTGAATCTAGAGGTTGAGGTCGAAGTTGTGTCTGTCAGTGTCTATCAATGTCAAGTTTGTGAGCCAAGAATGACAGATTTTCCTTTTTCCAATGTTTGAAACACAAGGATATTTAACATCCGTGCTCCTACTCTTTTTATGTATACAGAGTTCCACAGACACAGAAAGGAAGGTGCAAAGAATGGGTACTGGACTGTGCCGCTAATGAGGAATTCTAAATTTCTTTCAATGGTTGCACAAGCGATGAAGATCTTTTGTCTTTTGAGTATCATATTCTCAATACCCGGAAAATTTGAACAATGCAGAAGTGGTCACCAACTAGCTGGCTTTATCATTCCTTTCCATCCAAAAATATCAAGATTTTCGCCAAGTAGGAGTATTAACATACGGCCTACAAAGGAGAACAAATAAATAAAGGTTTCATATTAATTGATTTTGTAGGAGATATATACCTTCAAGGAGACAGTGCTCTGGTTGGAGCTTTGTTGTTTCAGTTATATTATTTCATGGCCATATTGGAAGCCATAATATATTCAGGGGCACACAAAGCAAGTATTCCAAGCTTTTTTCCTTATTAATGAAAGATCCATGACCATGGCTGAGCTGCTATCACGTCAGCCAAAGTTGGAGAATATGGGCTCAATTAAACGTGTCTATCCCAAAATGGTGAAACAAAAACGTTTCTTACTTTTGGTGTTTGGCTAATATCTTCAGACGTAGCGTCTAGTTTGTAATTGCTATATTGCCCTGCCAGCCTGTTGCAGGCTGTTTTGTGGTAAGCTAGATACGCTCTTTCCCTCCCTCACCTTAATCATTTACTCCAACTTAGAATGAGCTCACCATCAAGTAAATTGGTTACTTAACCTCTGTTCTTCAATTTTAACCTATAATTCTAACACTATTGGTTGCTTAGGAAACTTAGTTTGTCTCTCTGTGGGAGTAACAGTCTTGTGGAGGCTCAGCTTGAGAGCCATGCTACATCAATTACTCCTTCAGAACAATTTCTTAATCCCATAGTCCCCCCAAGCCTTTCCGAGCCTGGAAAGCCAGTTATAAGTAGGCCCCCCAATTGTTTCGAGGTATACTTTAATGTAGTACCTTGCAAAGTTCCAAGGACGACATTTATGGACCTTCCACTCGAAGTTCGAGGATTCATATGGGAGTACTCGATGCTTGGCTCCCCATCGAGATTTATTGCTTGTCCTAGAATAAACCCTGGTAGATTCTTCTATGGAAACGCTCTACTTATAGTGGCTTTCATTCAGAAATTTCTCTTCCAAGAGGTTTTCATCGTGTGGCTTCGCGGTCGGGTCTTTGAATTTCGATTCTGCGATGCGCTATCGCATTCATTCCTCCAATTATTCAACCAGTTTCCCAAGAACCGCGCATTTGACAACGTCAAATCTGTTATATTATCCGAGTTCCCGCGCAATCCATCTGAAAAGGCTCATATACATCGAGAAGCAGTTACTCCCCGCGAGCTCATCTCTCGCATGAGGTCACTTGAACATTTGATCCTGCATATGAGTTCGCTCTCAACTACAAGTTTCAGTTTCCCCTTGGGTAAGTTCACAAGGATCATGTCTGCACAAGAAACTATGGCGGTCTCCTAGTTCGAGAACCTTTTCGAGTGCAAGCGACTCAAAAAACTTCGAATCATTGGGTTTCCGACGATAATCAACGGGCAATGCTTAGAGGCTAGAGATCTCCGGTGCTCTCCTGAGCGAATCTTCTGGCTTCTCCTCAGCCTTTCTAAGGGTAAATATGTCGAGATGGGTAGGCAAGTCGAGGTTGAGTTAAGGATGGTCAAGCGATAGAAGGGTTTCAATTCGATCGAGGATCGTACCGATGCATGGAATAAAAGTTTCCCAAACGTGTCGAAGTCCAGGTTATCACTAGCTTGATGGAGAAGTTGGAATCATCTCTAACGTATGGTACCAAGATACAGCCATGGGGATTTTGCAGATATCAGAACTCTTAGCAATTATGTATTGACTCTTTTAGACACACCGTATATAAGTCTGCAAAAACAAGGATAATGAATGCAGTAGCATTTGATCGCAGAGATCTCACAGTACAGTTGCATAGTCGTAGATGTTTGACAGGCTGCGCGTTGCTTTTCGACTGATTCTATTCAACATATTCACACTTTGCAAATGTCATGAGTCGAAATGACGTAATCTAATTCGTAAACATCTACCTACTCTATCGTAGAGACGTTTATAGGCTGAAATCATCCTTTTAAAAGACAACTGTAGATCTACCCAAAAATTATCGTCTCTGAAATTGCATTTAAGGCGTTGTCTCATTGTCCTCTTCCATGGGTGCAATGGATTGGACCTTCTTTACGACCCTCGCCGGGGAGCCCATGGCGACACTCCAGTCTGGAATATCGCGTGTAACCACACTTGAAGCAGCGATGGTACATCCTTTTCCGATTGTAACTCCGGGAAGAATGACGGTGTGACCTCCGATCCAACAATCATCCCCAATCGTTACTGGCCTGCCATACTCAATATCCTGTCTTCTGCTTTCGACCTCTGTCTCATGAGTAGCAGCAAATATGCTGACGTTGGGGCCAAACATGACCCGATTTCCGATGGTTACAAGACTGCAGTCCAGAATGGTAAGGTTGAAGTTCGCGTAGAACCTTTTTCCTAGCGAAACGTTCGCACCGTAATCGATCTGGAAGGGGGGTTCGATAAAAGTGCCCTCGCCTACGTGGCCCATGATTTCCTTCAGCATTTCCAATCTTTCTTTTGCCAACGAGTCAAAGCTTGGGTTGGTGTCTGGTGAAGGGAAATAAGAGTTGTATTTGTGGG
Source organism: Corynespora cassiicola (assembly GCA_022059125.1). Classification (NCBI taxonomy): domain Eukaryota; kingdom Fungi; phylum Ascomycota; class Dothideomycetes; order Pleosporales; family Corynesporascaceae; genus Corynespora; species Corynespora cassiicola. The sequence goes on along the minus strand of JAEUWY010000005.1, from coordinate 5,701,284 downwards.
CCCAAGCGCGAGCCTTGAAGCGTGCTGCCTGTAACTCCGACGTCCACGAGTCATATCTGGAAGTTATCAGTAAAAGCCACAGAAAGATGTGTCTGGTGCATACAGCATCCCAGAGATCATTCTCTCATACTGCTCACACCATGGTATGTGGTTGAGCTTTTTAGCCTTCTCCAGCTCCTGTGCGTTCTTCTCCTGGGAAGCCATCTTGTTGAGGATTGGTAATGAGAGATCGTGAGAAGAGAATGGTCAATATGATGTAGGGAATATATATAGTGCTCTCACAAGGGCAGTGCAGCAGAGGTGGATAGAAATAACGTGACTGAACGCTCGGTGCAGCCGCAACGTTGCCGGAGAGGAACCGCGGGGCAATGATGTGGGCCCGCCGGGCCGAGATTCGTCCAACGAGAACACACAAGACTCCGAGCGCAAAGTCACTTTCAAGCAAAAGTAAAGGTGGACTTGAGAAGGCCAGCAACTGAATGAAGCAGAATCCGGAAATCAGGGCGATTGACAACCTTTTCTATGGATCCAAGCCGCCGAAAAAACCCTTGTTAGCCCAGTTTCATGGGACTACCAAAGATCTAGCCACTTTCAGCTGGATAAGTTTCCTCTTTCATCCAAGTCTGGCAGACAAGTTGAGAAAATTACCGAATGTGGTCTGTTTAGCGGTGATTTAGCAATCATGCGCGAGCAAGAGCTTGTGGATGCAATGAATGCAGCGCCTTTGGTGATAACGAGCAGCAGCATTACATTACCACTGAAACAATGCATCCATTGCGACGTATTTTACACTTCCTCGATGGTTTTGGAAATCGAGCTTAGATAAGCATGGAACGTACGTACCCGGCTCCCAAGTGGAGTTCCGTTGATCTCGTACACATTTTCCAATTTTCGGACCAGAGACACGAAACGCATGGCTTGCGCAACATTGCTACTATATGGTCGTTTCTATACGTACAAAGCCTGAGCTCTGCGCAAACAAGCCTCCGGCGCAGTTCATGGACTGTTCTAAAAGGAGAGTGGCTGAGTGTTTCAGGTACCGGATGCCTGATCGGCAGGCTGATCCATCTCCGGTTCCTCGCCAGACAGCTCAGAGTCAGGCTAGACATCGGAATAAGTACCTCGCGACATGTATCCCTTTTCTCGGATTGTTGGACTACTTGGACGAACATTCGGTGCTGGCAATGTAGTGTGCCTGGATAAAAAGGCTTTCACAAGAGCGATGTTCGGACATCAACTCCTTGGCAAAGCCGTATGGTTGAATAGGTCGAATGTCCACCATTCAGTGTCAACGGACTGCATGCAGCCTTTAGCTGCGATCATTCTTCGGCCTTCCAGCAGCTGGTGACATCATAAGCGATCGCTAAGACTTTTGCTCTAATGCGGCAGGCCGCTAACCTCCATGGGCCGATCTATTCCCATAAAGTAAAAAGCCCACTGTAATTTCATGATGATGACAGGGATACCAAGCAAGGAGGTTGGTGGCCTTACACTCCGCACACGTGCGCCTCAATCTCCCGTGAAGCCTTGGAGTGATGCGAGCGGGCCTGAATCACTCGCACCTCGCGTGCCACCACCATAGATAGAGTGAGATCTGCCACGAACACATAAAAAGTCCAGTCTAGCAGACCAGCAAGATCAATCATTTTCCACTGCGTTTGTACGACGAAAACGAATCATGCGTCTCATTCTTCCCTTATCCACCTTCTTGGTTGGATTCATCACTCAGGTCTCGACTGCTCCTACTCCAAGCGGCACTCTCGCACTGGTAAAAGATACAACCGAGTTTACGTTCGAATACTCCACGACGAAGGCCAGCTCCAAGAACTGGATCGGTATCTACCATATAACAGGAGGTGGGCCCGATGAAGAGAAACAAGTAGAGCGATCGCTCAGATGGGAATATGTAACCGAGGCGGAAGGCCAGATCAAGATCGGTCCTCCAGCAGGTGCTCAAGGAAAATACAAAGCCTACTTCCTCGCCGACGACGGATATAAATGGCTTGCGGAACCGATCGAAATCAACGCTAGCGGCTCAGGAGGAAACCCAAAGGAGCTCAAAATCATGACCTATAACCTCTGGCATGGAGGCACAAAAGTGAACGACTACCACAATAAGCAAGTAAAATTCCTGAGCGAACAGCTCCCAGATGTTATTGGATTCCAGGAAGCATCCGGACATCACGCAAAGCGACTTGGCGAAGCCCTCGGCTGGAACTGGCACCAAAGTAGCGCGGATAACACTGTCGGGATAATCTCGCGACACCGTATCGTGACGGAGCACAAGGATATTGGTCAAGCATCTGGCGTTGAGATTATTCCTTATGACGACACTAGCAAGGCTTTTAACTTTTGGACCGCACACCTTACCGCTTATCCTTATGGCCCGTACGAATTTTGCTTTGAGGAGAAGAGCGCAGACCAAGTACTAGAGGTAGAAGAATCTTCTGGTCGCACCCCGCAAATTACCGAAATTGTGGAGGGTACGGCATCGCAGCGGGATAGCAACAAGCCATTTATCCTCGTTGGCGACTTCAATGCGCCTTCGCATCTTGATTGGTCCTCGGGAAACAAACATTGCGGAGTGAGCTTCGACTGGCCTACTTCGAAAATCCCTACTGATGCCGGTTTGATTGATTCCTTCCGGAAGATTCACCCTGATCCCAGCAAAGAGAGTGGTGATACTTGGTCACCAATCGTTAAGGAGAACCCGGAAGGTAATGGGGACGAACCTCAGGACCGTATCGACTTCATCTATGGCACTGATAAGCTAAACGTTCTTGGTTCGGAAGTAAAGGTGGCAGGCAAGCCTCAGACAATGCCGAACGAAAAGGACAACGAGTGGACTAGCGACCATGCCGTCGTTATCACTACTTATGAACTGTGACAGTCGGTAGCATAGTTAATAGTTCTTTTCCTCCGTCAAATTTCGTACACCATGAGGAAAGAAAGGTACAAAATCACCTCACCTAAACTTCATTCAACTTTAGTTTTTTCTAGATATTTTTATAGACTCTCTTTTTTGTTCGCCAAGCTGGTCATCTTTTATCTTGAACTTCCCTCTGTATCTTCACATCTATCAGAATGTTGAATATGCCAGTAATGCTTTTATTCGGATGATGATTGCCGAACACCTAGCTGGTGGTATAATTAAGCAACGGTCCAGGTCTTAATTATTGGTAATCAGAGTATCGATATACGGGTCAAACCAAATGAGATGACCTCAGAGAGAGCCTAGTAATTCACGCTCTCCTACTGGCCTACCGCTCCTGAAAACGGTATTCCTGTCGCCTCCAGATACCTTCGAGCCAGCTGTTTGTTTCGAGTAAGAAGTCGCTGATCATTCTTCCCTTTTTGGTATAGTGCGAGACCGAACTCGAGTGCGAACACGAGACCGATGTCCAGAATGGTAACATGGATGATTATGGCTATACGACTGTTCAGGCTTGCAAAATTGAAGAACACAAATTTTGTTTTTGGTCTACATATTTCTCTGCGCCAGAAATGTTGGTATTGGCGCTCTTTGTTGCATCTATCCCACTGAAATATGTCGATCGTAGACTAAGCGTATTCGTACCTCAAAAATCCCGAATACGCGTATACACCAGTTCCTAACAGAGTTCTTCGCAAGACCCACCCGAAGAGGTCCATGAAACGCGTCAGCAAATTAACGCGTGATCTCATTCGCTGATGAAGTACAAGCATATGCAAAGCGATGCCATGGCCGGGATGAGGAAACGCTGATCTACAAGAGACCCATGCTAATGCTGCGAATCCGATGTCGTGCTACTCATGGGGAGCTCAAAACATCACAAATGCAAGAATTCCGATTGGATGGCAATATATATGGGTCCATCTGTGCTATACTGAGTGGCATGGTACTGGGATAATGCTTCAAGGAAAATGAACTGCCTCCTTTGACGTGTGCTCTGATGAACGTGCCCGGAAATAGCGGATGGTGGCACGAGGGTATTTTGTAGTATAAAAGTTCGAGGATTCACGCATTCAACGTCCATCGACAGACATTCGATAGCTCTATCTTCATTCTATACCATCATTCACCTTGGCCGTGCACTCCCTATCGTTGTTATCAGTTATCCATTCATCATGAAGTTTCTTGTCCTCTCTACAACCATCTCCCTTTCTCTCGCCTACGCTCATCCGCGTAGGCAAGAGTCAATCCCTGATCCCGTTCCTGGATGGCACCCTCCCACTGGAGATGCCTTCCGTGGACCGTGTCCGATGATGAACACTCTGGCAAACCATGGCTTCCTTCCCCGCGATGGTAGGAACATCACCAAAGAAAATGCGATCCATGCTCTGAACACCGGATTAAATTTCGATCCTCAACTCGCAGGAATCATGTGGGAACAGGCAAGAATTGCCAACCCGGAGCCCAATGCGACATTCTTCACTCTGTACGTGAAACACCAGTCATTGCCAACGATTTTAGCACTAATATTCCTCAGAGATCATCTCAACCGTCACAATGTACTCGAGCACGACGCGAGCTTGAGCCGCACAGACGCTTACTTCGGTAACAACCACATTTTCAATCAGTCCGTCTTCGACGAATCGCGCGCGTACTGGATCGAAGACATTCTGGATGCCAAACAACTTGCCAATAGCAAGCTGGCAAGACAGATCAATTCGCGCTCCTTGAACCCGAATTACACTTTCACTACCACAACAGAGGAATTCAGCTTGGGCGAGGTGGCTGCTCCTATCATAGTTTTCGGTGACATGGACGCTGGACTTGTGAACAAATCTTTTGTTGAATACTTCTTCCGTGAGTTACTGTATAGCCATAGGCCATTGGGCAGTCACTGACAAAGAATTCTAGAAAACGAGCGCCTGCCGAGCGAACTTGGATGGACAAAGAAGGCATCTCCGGTCATGCTGGAGCAGATCACTGCTGTCGCAAATATCATCAGGAATGCCACTAGCCTGTTCACTGGTGGCCAGGCAGCTCCTCATGCGAAGAGAGACCTGCATGCTGGAATGGCTTACCTCAAATAAGGGAAATATTCTCTCTATGGTATGAGGGTATTCAGTGCTTTCAATAATACTGTTCTGGGTCGTGTACTTCGAGTTGTGTATAGCTAGAAAGTTTTTCTTGTACAGTCAAACCATCCCCCTGCCCAAAAACCTGTATATATGCGCTTCAATCTATACGATACTCTATAAATTTCTGTTCCTCTATGTGGAGGTAACCCAGAGTTTATATCTGCCACAAATGTCATATAGTCAATCAATTAACGGAAAAAATTCTTGAAAAACCCTATCATCACTTGCATCTCGTGCGTGGCACACTATAAATTGTATCGCTGAGGGCTGGGTCGCCCTTTTTCTGGACTGGATTTGTGACCTGTAACGGTGGCGTGCTTCCTCCCCCGAGAAGGTAGTACTAAAATTCGATCGTATCGCCGAGGGCGTTGTCGAATTCAAGACATGGATTCGTAAGCAATCGTTCGATGAAAACACATTGCTCGATGGTTAGGTTGATCTTCATTGTCATAAATGAAACGTTAGGGAGAATGGCCTTCTCTCTTTTAGCGAAATAAAAAATTGGCATTCGTATCTCATATTCCTTTCCTTCACTGGAGAAATGCTTGGCTGACAGCAAGTTTGCGAAGCCATGTAGTCCCATCGAAGCCCCGAATATTCCGGGTAAAATGAAGGAACACAGGCCCAGCAATGCACCTCAAATGGCTTTTCATGCGTGTATCATGTTATGTTTCCCTTAGTACCCAGTATATGCTATAAGGCCCATATATATTGCTCTCAATGCGTCATGCAAGTCGGAGAAGCCTGCCAAGGCGGAGTTTCAAAACACTTCCCAGAAATACATCAGGCACGGAAGTTGACCTCCTTCTGGAAGTCTCCGCCACTACCCCGCTCCACCTCCGCAAAAGAACATTGAACATGAAAAATAACACGAAGTATAAGGGATCTCAATGCAAGATTCGTGATGGAGATCAATTATTGACTTCTCAACTAAGGCCCTGCGCCCAGCTAGGTACGCTAATTTGCGCAGGTGGTAAATGGTGTAATTGATGGCGCATCCCAAGCAGACAAGGTGTCGTCACTAGTCTAAGAAAATCGATATGGGATACTCTGTTGTGGAGAAAATTATATCCATTTAATCAATCCTTTATGAAGGACAGGTGTAAGTGCCGTCTGCGCCGCTGCAGGGAAACTCGGGTCCGCTTCGTCCTTCGCAGGTGCCAGTTGCACATCCAAAAGACTGCACCTCAGTTAGTTCAATAATTTATATACCGAAATTATACAACTTACGACACCGCCGATGATGCAAAAGTGTTGAAGGTTATAGCTGTCGATGCCGCATGCTCCAGTTTTTGTCGAGCTAGACTGAGGTAGGGCCGAAGCAGTGGCAAAGCTAACGGTAGCGATCAAAGCAAAGATGGCTGTGAACTGCATTTTGGATTGAATAGAAGCTCTCTTAAAGTAAGTAACCAGTGTCTGGGTATGATCTCAATAATATGATGTAAAGAATGGGGTTGATAAACAAGTGCGGTGGTGCTTTTCTTATAAGCTTGTAGACATCCACACTCGTGATCGGGCCGATTAGTTCCATGAGTTAGATTAAGAGCCACTTTAGCTACTACACGGCTTTGTACATGATTTTCCTCCTCAAATGAATGTCGTACTGACAACCGAATTATGCCGAAGGATTGTTTTGCTTCCGGAAGGGCCACAATTCTTAATATAGCAAGACTTCCCGCACGTCGTTATTTCTCGGTCAAAGGCAAATGGATCTACTTCACGACAGGCCTTGGCATAGACGTGGCATCTAGGTCTCTAGTTGGCTAAAGAAACACAGGACCTCAGGCTCCTTACCCCGTCAGCAGCGGATAGAAGATCATGGAAAGAATGCTGGGCCAGATATGCGTTTCTGCACATTCGGTGATGGAACCGACTGCAAACTTTGCTGGTGTTGGACGTGCTCCTGCCACCCAAGACCATCAATCTAGCTTCATAAGAATATCCGGAAAACATGCATGAAATCATGTAGGAGAGCAAACAATTGATAGAATCTGAGAATAAAATGGTATCGTGTTAACATCTGATAGATAAGAACCAGCCTCCCGTAAAATCCATGTCCCGACTCCATCATTGAATGACCAAGCCTTTCGACAACCGAGGAAGACACCTGACCTTCATCACCAGCATCATCAAATCTCAACATTGCCTTCCAAGATACAAATGAAAATCGAAAAAGAGGGGGAAAAAATAAAGTGTCGAGGTATTCTGCGGTGTTTGAATTTCCTTAATGATGGAAAGCAGGCTGTGACTGCTGTGGTGAGTAGTTCATGCCGTCAACCTTTCCAGGCTGTTGGCCGAGGAGGGCCTGATTCTCTCGGTATTGAACCTCCTTATCTTGCTGAGTCAAGTCGCAAGGTGCGCAGCAGCAGGCGCAAAGGCAGTCCCCGCATGCATTGCCTTTGATGTGGTGCTTGGCGCGAATATCACCGCGCTTGATCATCGAGAGGACCCAGGAAAATCCGAAGAGACCAAGGCCACAGAAGGCCATGCACTAATGCAAGTTAGGACCACAGCTATAGAGTCGTGGATCAAAAATAACATACGCTTCCGTTGCAGCATGAATACCCTTCGAGGGTACCATTGTGCTCATGCCTGTGGCTGGTTTTGCCATATTGAATGCAAGGGCAGCACCAAGAGAGCATGCCTATGTCGACGTCAGCAACGTTCGAATTTGGATGACCAGAAGGGTTCTTACAAGTGCCGAACGGAGTGCAGCATGCGGAGCCGTTGTTGTGCCATTCTTGCTTCTGGTAGGTAGTCATGGTTGCCTGTCCTTGCGAATAAATCGAAATTCAGAGCGGGTCCGAGGAGCAATGCCGGGAAAAAAAAAGATTCGGAAAGTCGATTAAATATTCTTCTGAGCAGCAATGTCCGTATCTGTTCGGGGCGCTACTTAGAGTCCGTCGACGATTACGCGAAGCAAAGCCCGTGGGAATCGAAACATGCGAAACCCGAATGCGGAAAACGAGCTTCCAAAACAAAGCGGACCTAATGGAGTCACTGGTTGGGAATCTGACAACAGTGGCAAGCCCGTCACATTTAAGTATTGGGCCATAAGCACGGGGAAATGAAGAGCAACACTCAGGCACGCAGCCGTGGAGTGCGGCTGAGGCTGAGACGGTGTCCATCCATGGGGGCCATTTGTGCCCCGGAAAATCCTTTGCTCGGTGGGGCCATCCAGGGTTCAAAGAAGAGCCAGACATTCGGGACTTCTTAATCGAGCATCGTTCAATCAGTCTCTCAGTATTGAGGACAAGTTATTTCATTGCGAAAGGCCGAAGCTGCTTGGTGAAGATGTTGGTCGGGCAATAATGATGGTATCTCAGCCTGAAGGAGGCGCAGGCGGGAGGGACCACGAGCCATACCGTGTAAGCTCACCCTAGCTACAGTAGGCCAATAGCGGGAGCTTGTTTCTCCAGCCTCGACGTTTTCGGAGTCCTTTTATTATATCTGGACGAGGCACTGCAGTCGCACAGCATAACGGGGGCTGTGTTGGCCTGGCGTGATGCTACGTATCAAATTTGTCAAGCTCGTCGCATAAAACAAGGTTCGCATTTTGAGCGACAAGGCTGATAATACAACTTCGTTGTGAAGCTGAAGACGTGTGTCTTTCGCGTTGTTGACCAAGACGACTCAGTCGGGGTCTTCCTGGTGGAGCCTTTGGCCGGTTAGCCGGAAATAGCAAACACTAAACCACATTTGTAGTAGTCAGGGGACCCTGCACATCATCCCCAAGTCACAACAGGGTCACGGAGACCTGAATCTCACCTCTCACTGCAGTCGCTCGTTTATTCTTCCCTTTTTGATCTCGTTCTTTGATAATGGTGAGAAGCTCTTTTGCTCCTATCGCTCCTTTCGCGACATTGTTCGCTCTCGCTAGGTTGGCTGCAGCAGCAGAACCCAGCAGCATAGAATGGAGCTACCTCCCAGACAAATCGGCTCAATGGTACACTCAAAATGGCCAAGCGCTCCCTGAACTTGCACCGGCAGTCACAACTGTGGAGCAGAACAAGAGCTACATAATTAAGCTCGAGTGCGTGGGCTGTCCGTTCCGTGTGCGCGAATTGGGCGAGGTAGTAGAAACATGGCAGCAGCCATCTCAGGAGAACTCATTGGTACGCCCTACGATTTCCATGATGAATTCAGGCCTTTTTCGCTGATAGAAACCAAAAGCTTCTCAACCTCACGATAGATGACTCTCAGTCCGGCCTCCTCCTGAATGGCGACCGCATCGCGCCTCTCGCCCCTATGCCCCTCTCCATTTCCGCGTTCCAAACCCCCGCGAATCTTTCCCAAGCCACCCTAGAGAATATGACATCGATGCACATGCTTGATGACTCGTGGACCGTTGGAACAAAGTATGGTAGCTTCGATTTGCAGTACGAGCATGCTGTGGTGGCAACCCACGTTCGCGGTAGGAACTGGGTACAATTCGACGTCCTAGGAATACACATGATGCACGGCCATAACCAAGGGAAATATTTCCTAGATAAGCAAGGCCAGAGAATGGTCCAGGTCCTTCTCCGCGAAGAGCCAGACAGCAGAGCATTGCACATTGAAGAAGTGCAAGTCGTTGAACGCGAGGGCAAAGCGAAGCCATTTAAGATGCAATGTGGGAAGTACGCGATCGTCAAGACCGAATACAACCCTTTGGAATGGGACTTTTATGGCAAACTGGGAACTGTCTCAAGAGTCTGGCACCTTTTGGCCTGGAAATTGCATGAATACATTATGCAAATAGGGTTCGCGTCCATTCTTGTGGTTGGCTTCATCCGCTGGCGCTTCTATCAGGCCCAGAAGAGGGAACTAGCTGCGGATCGGGCATGGGAAGCTGACCTGGAAGCTGCAGCTCTGGTGTATGACTATGAAGATTCGCCTCCCGACTATGATGAAGCAACCCAGCACGATGCAGAGAAGGATGATGAGCCCGAGAATCGCACGTAAACAAAGCAGCAGCATGAGCGTACACAAGCTACACGGAGCGATCGCTAATGGTGCCGTGCTTGTTGAGCACTATTCCCATGTGAACAGCCGCTCAAGCTCCGATTTGATACCTGCAATTTTGATCTTCTACTCTGTCAGTATCGCTTGGAAATGCATCCAACAGACCTTTAGGGATTTATGACATTCTTAATCAATTTCCTACACGACTTGCTCATATCTACTGATGGTGAAATATTTCTTCAATGCCACTACCCGATCATATAATTCGCCCGACGCGATCAGTGACAGCATGGATCGATTCACGAGGTGATTTATCTTGGTGATACTTTGTACCCAAGGACTGATCCTTGTGTCTATTTCCGAAACCTAGCCCCGAGTAAAACATGACTTTGTAAATAGTATCTATATACTCTAATTGTACAAAAAAAGTCAATTGGCCATTGTAGTACTAAAAAACGTCAAACTTGTCAAGGCCACCCACGTATTCTATAGACAAAATCCCGTTTCTATGAGCATTACGTCAAGACAAAAGTAACGTGAAGCCGTTGCAATAGTTGGTAGGTTCCTCGAAGCTTCAATGAAAGTTTTTATCAAGCCTCAGAGCATTCTTGAACTATGAATGCCTTGGCGTACTTTCTCCGAAAAGGCATTCACACTTCCACTCGCCATACTGGTCCACCCCCATTCTGGTGTTGCGAAATCTTCGAGCACGGCATAGACCCAACCCATTCTGTTGTTAAGATACATGGACTAAATTTGACAATATACGATTGCTATGATACAAAAAGCTTTTCCAAAACGTCACCGCAAAACGCTGGAAGCATTCCTAATAAAACAGAACCCCGCCTGAAGTCGGCAATGAGCGAGAGAATGGAGATATTGTCAAGGGTCAGGGGATGAGGGAGATAAACCGTGCGCCTTCGCTAAATGTTCGTCCAAAAGCATGAAGAAATCCACCTTTTTGCCTTTCCGCGCATTCCGCGACGGGACCTCGAATACCTGTGCGTCGTACAGATCAGTCTTCGCCATCGCCCCGTGGAGGCCCGGCCGTGAGAGTCTTGCCCCCGAGAATGGCTTCGCGATCCCGTCTCATTCCTTCCAGAACAGCAACGAGACCCCCCTCTCGCATTCTCTCAAGGACGACCTTCATGCCCTCTTTGGCATTAGGCTGGCTACGTTGAGCGCGAGTCAAGCCAATCTTCTCAATGCTCCTCTGCAGTGAAGAGGTGCCCCATTTCTGGAGGAACCCCATTTTCTGCGGCTCATCTTCGCCGGCCTTGCGCTTCTTCCATATCTCGCCAATATGAGAATGCAGAGTGACGCTGCTAGTGACCTCCGTGGTCTCGCCAGTATCCTCAACCTTGGCGCCAGAGCCATGACCACCAAAGTTGATGAAGCCGTGGCGCCGTGCGGCGCCCTCCATGCCCTGCCATATCTTGACCTCGTCCGGGACGGCGGGAGCCGGTCGTCGAAATTGTTGGCGCTCGATAACGGACAGAACGCCCGTCCATTCAAGATTGCGCGACTCCGTATCCATCCATCCTTCTTTGACGTCTACAACCGATTTCTCGAGGATGTAAGACTGGGTATCGCCAGAGGCATTTGCCCCAAGTAGGGACTTGGGGAGGAGCTTGAGGACGGCAGAGGGAAGCTTCGAGCGCTTGAGATGCAAGCGAATGGTCGTCAATCGCTGGGTTTCCGGATCGTAGTGTCGCGCGATGGTGTCGGTAGAGAGCACGTGAGTGGAGTAGGGATTAGGGTAGCGGAGGAAGTAGGCCAGGGTGACGGCAGGAAACGGATAGGGGTAGTTATCGCTTGACGAATAGAATTTGACCATTTTGATTGGAATCGGCGCACGAAGAGCTGGCTATGGACGTGGTGGTGGTTGTGATGATGCGGAGATGGTGTAGGGAGGCAGTCGTAGAAGGGAGCTCGAGGCAACCAGAAAAGCGCGGAGTCTATGGTGACGGTCGCACTCGCATGGTCAAGTGCATCCAATTGTGCAGTAACAATTGGATGAGTTGACAAATGCGTTAGGGCGGGGAAGGGCGGCAGCTGGTGGTGTGAGGAGTCGCGGAGCTCTGACGACCATCACGAGTTTTTGCCTCTCGGGCCGCGGACGCGAAAGCTCCGACGTGGCGGTGCGCGTGGCGCATTGCGGGGCAACAAATGCGGGACACTGTTGATTGACTCAGGCGCAATTTATCCGTGGAGTCACATTTCCTGACACCTCAACCACCCCGTGAGCCTTCAATTGACTCTCACGCCGCCCGCAGTCATGACCGAGCCCGAGCCACCGTCCGTCGCCGCCCTGAGCCTCGCCGACACCGCGACCGAGTCAGTGAAGAAGGCCACGGAGCAGGAGATCAATCCCTGGGATGTGCAGGCCGCGACCGATGACCAGGGCAACGTTCTCGAGTTTGACTACAAGGCCATTTCGGAGAAGTGGGCCACCAAGTTGATCGACGATGCTCTGCTGGAGCGTTTCGAACGGGTGACGGGTCACAAGCCGCACCGCTGGTTGCGACGCCGCCTCTTCTTCTCCCACCGCGACCTCGAGCTGATCCTGGACCAATACGAGCGTGGAGAGGACTTCTTACTATACACAGGCCGTGGTCCTAGCAGCGACTCTATGCATATTGGCCATACTATCCCCTTCGAATTCACAAAATGGTTTCAGGACGTCTTCGATGTGCCGCTTGTCATCATGTTGACCGACGACGAGAAGTTCCTATTCAAGGAGAAACTCAAGCAACCGGAGGTATATGAGTATGCGCGAGGCAATGCCAAGGACATCATCTCCATCGGCTTCGACCCCAAGAAGACTTTCATCTTCATTGACTCAGAATTCTTCACATCCGGCTACAACAGGCACTTCAATCTCAATGCCACCGAGTTTGAGAAGCTCGTCACCAACAACCAAGTTCGTGGCGCCTTTGGATTCCATGGATCAACCAACATCGGAAGTAATGCCTTCGCTGCAAAGCAGTGTGTTGCCGCCTTTGCGTCGTCGTATCCCTTCATTTTCGGCAAGGAACACAAGAGCTACCACCGTGATGCCAAGCTCGCCGCCATGCCTTGTTTGATTCCTTGCGCCATTGACCAGGACCCCTACTTTCGTCTAGTTCGGGAAAACTCCTCAAGAATGGACCAGCCGTCACCCAAGCCGGCCCTCATCCATTCGAAATTTTTGACAGCACTGCAAGGTGCCGGCGGCAAGATGAGTGCATCAAACCCCAACTCTGCAATCTGTACGTGAGATTCAAGTATACACCCTACCCTAGTAGATTCTCAACCTACATTGTTGTCTTTCGTATAGATTTGTCCGAGGCATGCAACACGGAGTGTATACCTTGGTAGCACAAACTTCTACGCCATCACCACTAACGCTCATGTCTCTAGTCATGTCCGATACCGAAAAGCAGATTAAGAAAAAGATCAACAGTCACGCTTTCTCTGGTGGTCAAGAGACCCTTGAGCTCCATCGCGAATTAGGCGGCAATCCTGATATCGATGTCCCATACCAATACCTAGCGTACTTCGAGGATGACGACGAGAAGCTCGCAAAGTTTGCTGAGGATTATCGCAAGGGCGACATGCTGACGGGCGACATGAAGAGGGAGTGTATTACCATGATGACGGCCTACGTGAAGAAATTCCAGGATGCCAGGGAAAAGGTGACCGACGAAATCTTGGATGAGTTTTTGAGACCAAGACAGTTGGAATGGAAGGGCAACCCGAACCCAACCAAGCCGAAGATAGTGGAGGACGAAAAGAAGGAAGGTCAAACGGGAGGGCCGGCCGCGACTACCGTGATCGGACCAGACGGTCAGCCGATGACAAAGAACCAGTTGAAGAAACTACAAAAGCAGCAAGAGACGGAGAGGAAGAAGGCAGAGAAGGCAGCTGCCAAGAAGCAATAGAAGGAACGACGTGCTAATGACACCAGGCCAAGCGTGGGTGCAATTGGGAGCAGAACCCTGGAAACAGGATGCACTCGAATAGACTAATGAACAGTATTGGGTATCGTACTATTTTGCCGTTGTTGTATGGTGTATAGACTGTCCTCGTTGACTTTTGACTGCTTCGATTGAGTACTGCCATCCCATTCCAAAATGTATCCCGAAGGACAACGCCGATGCTTGAGAACAGAATCTCAGACCCAAACGCCGTTTGAAAACCAACCACGCAAAATATAGCATCAAGCTTTGTCACCGTCCACGCTTTTAGCCATTGCTGGCTGGTACGGTGTCTCTTTCTCCCGTTCCTTCCTCTTCTCGCTTTTCCTCCGACGCCTCACAGGTTGATACACATCGTTGAAGTTCATCACCATAGCAAGCCACCTCATGTCATGGTCTGGCTGGTGTATCAAATCGCCTAGAAGAACTGTGATCCTGGCCCTAAAGTCGACAACAAGAGTAGCTAGACGTTTGCGCAGCGCAGGAAGAACATCATCCTCGCCAGTCTCCGAGTCGCCAATCTTTAGTAAAGGAGGTGGAAAGGGCGAATCTGGATCTGAACGTGACGCCCGCTTTGAAGCAAATGGATCTGAGCTGGTGCCCATGCTATCCTTCTCGGAAAGGCCCCAACGGCCAGCAGCTGTTCTGGTCTCGATCTTTGCGGCATGCTCTTGTCGTCGTGTGAACTCGGCGACGGAGAATGAGTACAGCCCATCCACGGCGTCTTTGTAAGACAGCATTGTCTTTAGCAACTCGTGGAGTTGTCCGGTGAAATCGACGCTCTGGCTGCCTAGTAATCCTTTCCGAGTAATGCTGTTGAGGTACTTGGCGTGCGCCTGAATGAGGTCGTCAAGCGTGCTTTCCGGCTTGTTCAAGGCTTCTTGGAGTTCATTCCACGAAGATTCAATAACTTCGAAGAGAATGTAGTACTGCAGTTGGTTTACAAAATGTACCATCTCGGCAATGGCACACCGAGCCTTCTTCCAGTCCGCTCCGACCTTGTCAGAGACAGTGCCAAGTACACCGCGAGCGCCTGTCATGCACCTTCGCCACGTCGATCCAAGTGCAAACTCTACGCGTTTCACTCTCCACAAGAAGTTGAATACCTTGAGGTATTGTTTCGAGCCAAAAGGTGTAACGATGACGTCGACGGGGGCATCAATCTTGTATTCAAGCGTGAAAACATCCCAGCCAATCTCGCCGTGTGATAGCTCAAGCATACGGGAGTCAAGGCGTCGTAGTACGTCTGGAGAGTCGAATTGAGCGTTGGAGTTTCGTACAGCGTGTTCCAATTGGGCTGTGAGGGTGTGACGATACTGTGTGTTTGCCGGGCGGTCCAGATTGGACGAAAGTGATTCCATCAAGACTGCGATAAAGTCGCCGGCACCAAGAAGTAGGTACTTTTTCAATGCTTGTAGGTGCTCAAAAAGCTTGAACTTGTTGGCCATGAGATCGATCAGTCGAGCCATGGTAGTTTTGTAAGCATCGCCAATAGATTGCTCCAGGTTGGCAGTGTCACCATACTGGAGCTCCTTGGAGGCCTCTTTAGAGTACGTATCCACCCATGTCGCGTCGCCGCATCCAGTACGAATGAAGTTCAGCGTCTTTCCAATCAAAAAAACCTTGTTGGCGAATTCCTCCGTAATGATGGTCGGAATCATCTTTTCATTGAGCTTGTACTTGTCTTCCCACACACTCGTGGCGCCGCCCTTTCCTTCTTTGCCATTGGCTTCGTTGATTTCGTCTTCACTCTGTTCAGACACGAAAAATTCGCCAAAAGGGTCGTCAAGTTCACCGTCGTAGATCCATTTGCGAAGCATGTCGTAAAAAGGTCGGGTAACATGGGATAAAAGTCGCTCGGCAAATGCACCAACATAAGGATCGCCGTGAGATAGTGAAAACGAATGGATGAGGGAGATCAGCTCGCCGCCTTTCTTGGCTCTAGATTCTTCAACCATCAAGCTCATTAATCGCAAGCCCATAGTCGCCTCCCGAGTCCATATAACACATCGTTTGAGCGTGACTCCAGCTTTTCCGATGCCATTGTGCGGTTGTGATTCGTCTAGCTGTGCCAGCGCTCGGCGTATCTGCCCCTCGAGCGTGGCCACCAAGCCCAGATATGACCGGAGTTCTTTCCCCAAAGCAGAACGGAAACTCTGACCGACTCGCCCACCCTCTGTTGAGTCTACGAACTCCGAGAGGCCGCGGTAGAGGAGCGAGGGCTCAGCAAGCGTATGCAGAAGACTGATGAGAGGCACAGGGAGGTTTGGCGGGAGCTTGAGGGCGCTCGAGGATGGGAATGTCAAATTTGTGGAAGAGAGGCCCTGCAATGTGAATGGCAGATCGCGGAGTAGAGAAGGTTCGGTAGGCGCCACAGTTGACTTGGACTGCTCCTCTTCCAATGGTTCTGCCTGGTCTCTGGCCGTCTCCGGGGGCCGCTTGTCCTTCCGCTTCTCGGACTTTTCTGTGGGGGGCGGAATGCGAGTTGATGCCTTTGGCGATCCGTCGTTGACTGGCACATGAGAGAGGCCCGGTCGCGCAAAGGCCTCCCTAAATGCAGGGCTACCGATGGCTTGGGGATACGACTGGCGCTTCGAAGGGGTTATGGGATCGCGTGAGCGGTTTCGAGGGTCGTGGGATTCGGGATAGTCTTCGGCTGAAGGCATATCAGACAGCTGATGCAGGAAATAGAGCATGCGCCATTTCTGCTCCAGTACTGGTTGCGATACGAGACGGGAGACGAGATTGTTGAAGCGGGCGCTCTTCTGGGGTCCGTTGACGTCGTGAGATACTGCAAGCCGGTCAGTTGGATACCTTCTGAGTGGATGGCAGCTGAAGCATACTCCTCCTGTCAATCAGGCTCGCGACATGGTTAATGTCGGCAACCACAGAAGGCGGCCCCGCTGCCGTCAGTTCATCCAGGGCATACTCGAATGCCTGCTCGAATCGCTCGTTGGCGGCGGCCTCGTCCTCATGCGGATCATCTGGCACGATGCGCACAAGCAGCTCGTTCAACGCGTGTTCGACGCGTTCGCGGTTGAAGGTGGCCATGTCGACGCGTTGTTTGTCGACTCGGCGTTGTCTGGGGGCTTGTTTGTCGTTGAAAGTCGCGGGGCAGCGCACAGACCAGAGAAGCATCGGCCTCACCACCTAAGCCCAACCTTGCAATTTTTGGAGCTGATGGCCCATTTCCCTTCGGATGGATTTTCCAGTCCTATTTAGACCGAAATTGAACCAATTTTTACATTTGCACGCTCCCTTATATAATTGTGACCATGCTTATTGCTCACCCTGGAACTCCAAGGGTCTCACCTCTCACTTCTATGTTCAGTATCTTTTGTGCTAAACCATACAAAGAGAAGATTGGATATTTCTTTTTACTGCTCTCACCTTAATCTTACTGTTTGCCTCATTTTAACCAGAGGATCTAAGTAGATAAATAATATATGAGCCTCTGCTTCAATCTCTTCCGACTCCCTTTCCGTAGTAAGAGAGACGGTACACCGCCGTTGGCATTCTCGTCCTGCTCCATATAATCAACCCAGACCTTATAATCTTACTTCTACTCCTACTCTTCTCCCCTATCAGTCTACACCAATATCAATACAATGAAAGAAACCACCGGTCACGTTGCCTCCCCAGGGCCCACAAGCTCTCACACATCCACCACCAGTTCTTCGAATATCATCGAGATTAAAGAGCCAGTAAAAGCAAATAGTCCAAAACAGGGAGAGAAAACGTCTTCCATTCCCACAACTCCAATGGATAGCCAAACTTTGAGTACTTTTGACCCTCAGTTTAGGCCAATCACAATCAGTACAGACCTCATTGACAGTTTCAAACCTCACAGGTATACATCTCGTAATTTGCATGCATCACGACAAAACTAACATTTTGAAGCAACCTATACAAGACTTCGATTACCATCCGGTACGGGGAAGGGTTTACGCTAACCCACGACGTTGGTTTAGGGTTGTTTTGCTGCTACAGCGGATTTGTCCAGCAATTATTCAAATCTGCAGATCCCCTCAAGAAACAATATACCAACTACATGACCCTTATCGAAGAGGTTCAAAAATTAACCCACCTTGCGGAGTTTTCGGGATCAGAGTCAGGTAAAACGAGTGAGGCATCCGTCAAAAAGGCAAGGAGAAATGTCACACTGCGTCACACTATCTTGTTGACACATATACAGGCTTTCGAGCTGATCATCAAATGCTACAACCGCTTTCCCCTGCAGCAATATCACGCCTGGGTTCAAAAAAAGTTGAAGCAAGCCGTGGATTCCGTCTTCCAGGACAACAAAAACTTGACAGTCACTCCATCTAACGGCGGATTTCGAAGAAATAATTATCCAATAGAGAACATTAGAGATCGTCTTCAACTGTGCAAGACGTCAGCCTACTTTACCATTATCGACGACGTGTACTCAATGCTGCAAGAAATCACGGTTCGCTATGATCGCGAGAGCAAAAAGGACCCAATGAAGGCGGCATCAAGGGGGATTATTTTTTTGCCCGGCTTCGATGAAAACACTGTCAGCACATTTGTTCAATGGTTGAACGAGAGGAGGATGTACCTCGAGGACGCAAACCAGGCATGCAGCCTATATAGGCTCGCAACACACCTCGAAGTACGAGATATGGCAGCCTTGTGCGAGGGGATGCTTTATAGCTCCACAGTCAAGATGATCAAAATGGCCACGTCTCACTGCATTCGTATCGCTTCATTGCTCCAAGAGGACTATCCCACCCGGAAAATTGACCCCCAGGCCCCGAATGAACGATATTTTCCCGACTCTATCAGGATCGTGTTCGGATATGTTCTAAGGGAGGGATGCCCATCCACCACCCTCAAACATCTGGTGGTGACGACGATTCGTGAAAACCGGGAGATATACAAATACGTGAAAGAATCCTTGAACGAATCGATCAAGGACATGCTGCTTGATGCAGATTATTCAGTCGCCCCAAGCCAAAGCATCGAGGTAGGGTATTCGACATCCAATGCGCAACATAAATCTTCTAAGAGATCCTACGAGGGGTGAAGTGAGGGGGAGATCATTTATATTTACCACTGATACATCACTTCAACCCCCCCCAATGAACCTTTTCTTATTTGAATCCCGAGTCATGACCATTCACCTCCCCCAAGTCTTACTTATCCTCTTCTTCTTTTTCTTTTTACCATCCTCATGGTGACAAGTACGACTTTGATTGCCTCTGGGATGGCTCCTTTGCATGCTATTCATCCCGTCTACCCTATACTTTCTAGTGGTTCTCCCAACTCTCATCTGGCTTTCATCATTCACGTTTTTCATCAAACGAGCAATTTTACACCAAGCTTCACTGCAGCTGGGTCCATATTTGAAGCAGCATGGATTGAGCTTGGTACATGACCTATCTTGCCTTTTTCTCCCAAGCTTGTATGGATCATAAATGGATAGTTCAGACAAAATGGATACACAAGCTCCTCCACATTTGCATCAAACTGGTAGTGACGGTTTTGGTACCTCGCGACACGAGGGTAGCTGAGGTGCCGATCAAGCGGGGCTGTGGCACTCATCATGATTGGCCTTGGTAGTACTAAGGTCTGAGTTACAACCCCTTGGGTGTAACAAAGACCGGGGTTGGTACCGACTACCAGGTCCAGGTGGATCTGAAGCGTGAAGCGTTTCCCGCATCAGGAGATGGGCATACAGAAGTGTCAGTGGCAACACGGAAGGGAACCAGGCTGGACCACATGTGTTGATGGACACGCGACGTCAGGGAGACTTTGGGAATGGTACCTGTGGCAGCCACCCTCAACCGAACCATATGTCCCCGGCAGTAGCGAGACAGGTGGGGGCCTCATCATATCCGGCGGGCCCTGTACCGTTGAGCTTCTTTCACTCGCTTTGTTGGATATGATGGCAACGAGACTAAAAGTCGGGGCAAAGAGATGCAAAACGAAGGCTAGCAACATATGGCTTGCCTTGCAGCATATGCCGAAACACAAATGCCGCATGCGTTCAAAGGCCGTTGCACTCGGCATCCCAACATGCATTCTGTGGAACTAGGATCCGAGCAAAAGGCCCGCTTGGGCTACAGGAAGAGGGCGGGTGGGTGCAATTTATCATCAGACAGTCTTACTCGATGGCTAGGGAGGCGAGCCCGGGCTTCGAGCAGCAGGAATGCCGACAGTGCTCCCTGGAATGGAGGTGCTCTTGCGAGGAAGACGCGAGAGGCGCACGGACGCGATATGCAAGAGATGGTGTTGCTGTAGCTCGGTGGCCGCCAGGTGCTGAGGTCGCGATGCTGGGCTCTAGCATGTGACGGCGAGATGTCTGCCCAGATGAAGCTGGCCAGGCGGCCATGGGAACTGCCCAGGGCCCAGCACGTACCCGGGCTTGGATGGGCCAGCATGGGCGGCAGCCGCGCATGTCGTGCTTTCCCAAATTGCATTCCACGTGGTCCACTCTTGCGCCTGCCTCCTGCCCTCGCGTACCTTCCTGTCCCGGCCTCTTTGACGAGGGCATTCATGCGGCAGCCGTATCGATGCGCCGGCTTGGACGGGAGTCTTCGAGCGCCTAAGAGTGGGAATGTCACCGGGCGTCTGGTGGCGCGTCCAACATCCGTGGACCAGGGTGCATCATGTTGTAGCTGCCTCCCATACCGTTGCCTACCTGGGTACCTCCAAGCCCGGACCCATTTGCGGCAGTCGTATGATATAATCCTGACCCTCTTCACTCCCAAGCTCTTTTTTTTCTCAATCTATCCATCGGACTCAACATCATCCTGTCATTACCGCCTGCTTCGGACCGTGGATCTCTACCTCAACACCTTCGACGATTTTCCCCCCCCAAAGTCTACACGGCCGCCTGCTCCCCTGTCTGCAATCCCCCCAGCACCTAGACACCTCCTCATACAAGTAGGAATACCTCCTCCACCTCGATTTCTTCCCTGGACAGGGTATGCTTTTCGAACCCGGTTCATACTAAACCACACACCTCATCGCACGGAACAGTGTTGCACCCTTGGTCCCTGTCATCCAGAGGCTTCTCTTCTGGCAATACAATGCGCTCTAGGGACCCTACTAAGAAGGGCAGAGACTGTGGAGGTGCGCATCGTGTGGTCTGTTGTACTCCTCGTGAGCTCCCTTTGCCACATTTTCCTCCACCCCTGGACTTCGACCCGGATCGGCTCACGGCACACGAGCACCGTCTCAACGACATGGAAGGCCCCATGTCCTGTCGCGTAATGTCTTCTGGCTCTTCTGAAGCATATGCCTCAACTCTTGCTAAAGTCATATCTGCGAGCAGCACAGGCACTTCGCTCACAATTGCCTTGGATCAACCGCCCCAGCTTCCGTCGAAACGATATACGAGACTTCTTCGTCTTCTACGATACTCCCTACTTGCCGCCTATCAGCGCCTTTTTACCCTTGTAATCCTCCTCAACCTTATTGGCGTGGGCTTCCTCCGCCATCAATCACTCAAGACCGCCAACCTCGACCATCTTGCGACTGCAGCCTCAGCCAACATCCTAGTTGCTGTCCTTGTTAGACAAGATTGCTTCAACAATGCAATCTATGCATGTGCTTGGATGGTTCCCTGGTGTTTCCCCCTTCGTGTGCGTCGAATCCTAGCTCGCGCAGCATACACCTATGGAGGTATACATAGCGGAGCTGCAGTCGCCGGTACAGCTTGGTTTCTCGTTTTTTCAACCCTCATGACCCTTCGATTCGTTCAGTCTGGCTTCTACAAAGTTCGAGAAGTTACCATTACATGGATCCTTTTTGCGTTGTTGGCCATAATCTGTCTTCTAGCCCTCAAACCTGTGCGCTTACGCTACCACAACACCTTCGAGGCGACTCATAGACTGCTCGGATGGGCCGCAATTCTCATATTCTGGACCCAGTTGCTCTTTCTCTTACACCATACGGCACTCGTCGCGTTGCAGCCTTTCTGCAAGGTGCTGGTCCGGACTCCCTCGTTCTGGTTCTTGGCTGCCACAACCATGTTCATCATCCAACCCTGGCTCCGACTTCGTCTCTGGACTTTCAGAGCAGAGTACCTGTCAGATCACGCTCTTCGTCTGCACTTTGATCATCCTGTTCGGTGTCATTCTTGTCTGTCCATATCTACTTCTCCACTACGTGAATGGCATCCCTTTGCTACCTTTCCCACGTCGAGGTCAAGCATGAAACAGCCTTGTACTTCGATGGTAGTTTCGGACGCAGGAGACTGGACGCATAAGCTTATCCAATCGAACTCGTCGCCTGCAGATCTGGAGCGAAATAATCACAACACGTACCGGAACGTCCGATTCTGGGTCAAGGGCACTACAACAGCCGGCGTGCTTAGCTTATCATCCATGTTTTCCCGCGTTGTCATTGTGACCACCGGCTCGGGAGTAGGACCAGCTTTATCTACCCTCACACACAAGCCAAAAGGTTAGTGACCCCGACGAATAAAGCCTTTTCCATGTTTTGCCCAGGCATTCCCAGGCAAACAGATATTTTTTGTGCCCATCGTTCTGTCCCAAGTTTGGTTGACCGCGTTGATCGCTGACTCTCTGCTTCTAGGGCAAGTTGCGCGACTGATCTGGAGTTCTCGATCCCCATTGAATACTTTCGGACAGTCCATGCTAGACGAGGTCGAACGTGTCGATCCTGATGCAGTCATCATCGATACGAGTGCCATGGGGCGTCCGGATTTAGTCCGCGTAGCTTGGCTGCTTTACAAACAGATTGAGGCTGATGCCGTGTTTGTCTTGAGCAACAGGACGGTTACGAAGAAAATGGTTTATAGCCTAGAGTCAAGAGGGATACCTGCCTTTGGGCCCATCTGGGATTCTTAGGCACGGTCT
The DNA here is from genome assembly GCA_022059125.1 of Corynespora cassiicola. NCBI lineage: Eukaryota > Fungi > Ascomycota > Dothideomycetes > Pleosporales > Corynesporascaceae > Corynespora > Corynespora cassiicola. The sequence goes on along the minus strand of JAEUWY010000005.1, from coordinate 5,678,465 downwards.
GACAAGTGTATCATATTATCATGCTGGGGACAGGCATCTGCTTCGTCTACAAGGCAAAGACCTGAACCAGATGGATCATTACCGGCTATAAATCCCGCATGCAAACAATGAGGGGCTTACATACTTTTCACAGTTAGTGTTCAACCACAGCTAAGTCGTATTACGGAGAATCGATCCGAGTTCAATAATGCACTCCTCTACAGAATCGGAACTGTGCATTAAGATGACTCAAGACGCTTCAAAAGTGCCATCCTTTCCTTACGTACCTATGCAAGAATTTCATGCGAGACGAACCAATGCAGTTGATACCATGCAAGTATGGGCAACAGGACCGGGGCTCCGTCTCGACTTTTGGATCACTCCAAAACTCTCGCGAAATTGAAGCCCCTCACGCCATTGCTGACCCAGATACCTTCACCGACCTTTACCGTGTCCACACCCACGGGTTCCTCCATACAGTAGCCCTTCCACAGGGCCCATCTTCTAGAAGTGCCCCTCTGCCCTCCGGCACCAACTTTTGCGCTCCGAACGCTATGCCCCCAGCGTCCAGCAAATGGCTTCCTCAACTCCCCCTCATCCCCATTCGACTCCTTCAGCGTCTGCGAGCCGAAAGAGCCTGCAGGCACCCCCACAGGAGGCGTGACCCAACGACCGCCACGGAAGAGGTACAAGGAGGTCAAGGTGCCTTCGGTGAGTTCGTTGCATTCGTTGTAGAGCAACACCTCGGTGTACACGGCGCCAGCCGGATTCTCGGGCAAGGCTCTCTTCCGGGACTCGTCGTAAAAGTCTCTGTGGGTCGTCTTGAGCAGAGTGAAGGGTGAGGACGGGGTGGGTGCTTTGTCCAGCTTTACGTTCCAGACGGGTGGCGGGGCGGTGGATCCTGGGAGGCTGTCGGTAGGGCCCAGCTGGAGGGCGCCGCCAGTGAGCGGGGAGGGGTCGAACGAGGCTGCTGGGTGAGGGGGCGAGGATGTCTTGGGAGGGTCTAGGGAGGGTGGGTAGAGGGTCGACAGGGGGACAGGGGGCACCGCGGCGAATTCCACCGTGATGTTGGCGGACTTGTCGAATAAAATACGCAACTAGTATATAGGTCAGGAGAAGAGATTACACGCAGGACTATCAATAGGAGCAAGTGACCTTTAGTGCTACATCATGGCCACCTTGCTCAACGTATGCCTTGACCTTTTGGAGGAGCGTCTGGTGCAACGCCGGCCCATCTGCAAGGTACTTGGTGACCTGGTCGAAATCAAAATGCTGGGCAGCCTCCACCATGCGGTCGCGGTGGTACGCTAGCATATAGAACGGGGAAGGTGAAACAAAGTTCAGATAGCTTTGCGCGTTCTCATCCGATGTCAGCAGCAGCGGGTCATAGCGAAGGCTTGTGAACAAATGAAAGTCTGTGTCGGACGGCATGCTGGGTAAATAATGTATGGTAACGATGCGCCACGGGTATCGATGCGGTGCTCTGTACTACTCTGGCGTTCGTGGAAGATAGGGTAAATGCAAAGGACCATGTTGGTTACGATCCGTCCCGTCCAGAGCTGCGTCCCCCAACTCCGATTATGCCGATGGCGGGGGGAGACTGGCGAATGGTACGTGGAGCCGCGACAGTCACACGATGTCTACAGACAGGCCATCAGAATTTTTCGACGGCTGCAATTTTCAAACTTTGACCAGGGGATACTTGCCTGTGGATGAGGCTGTAGGAGCAAGGATGGCCGTGAAGGAGAAGGTCACGTGACGTTTGTTTACATGCCCGGCCTCAAGCAGAGTTTCAGTGGCAATAGTTGCAGCGGGGGAGGAGAGCAAATATGCTGTGCTCTGTGGGTCAAATCGTCGAGCCCGGCACCAGCCACATTTTCCCACGCGTGGGCACGCTCGCAGCCGCTCTCCAGGCTTGGACTTGTGCCGTTGATGACGTTTTTGCGCCGTGAGCTCAGACCAGCTCCTTACTAACTCGACCTAAATTTCCAACTGAGCTCGACTTCAGCATCATCTCCTTTCATCGACGCCACCACAGCCCATTGAGCGCGCCCTTCCTCTCTTTTCCATCTGCATTGCGTTCCCGAACTCTCCGCCGTCTGCGCTCTACATATATCCCATCCCATCATGTCGGCCAACGCAGCGCCGCTTCCCAACTCCCCGGGCCCCTTCCCCGTCGAGATCCCACAGGCCGGAACGAGCTCGCTATGGGACCGGATATCGAACTGGGCCTCGGAGAACAAGGGCGCCGTCTATACCATCGCGGGTATCACGCTTGTCGTGACCGCCGGTGGTGCCATTTACTATCTCACAGACTCCAACAAGGATGCCTCGGCGCCTACCTCGTCGACCAAGAGCAAGAAGAAGCGGGATCGCAAGAAGGCAAAGGACCGGGCCGAGAAGGACGCTGCGGCCAAGGAGGAGGCTGGTCAGTACACAGGGACAGATTTGCGGGTATCCGGGCTGATTGTGTTACAGAAAAGAAAACTGCTTCCGTATCTGCGAGCGAAGAGGACAGCCTCCCCGATGTTGACGAAAACACCATCGGAACATTTTCCGAGGAGGTAAGGATGTTTCCTGCACACGGGGCAGGGCAGGGCTAATGTCTTGTAGGAGCGGAAAGAAATGGCCGCAAAGCTGAAGGCCGCCGGAAACAAGGCCTATGGCTCGAAAGACTATAACCGTGCCATCGAGCTGTATGGAAAGGCCATTGTCTGCCGACAGGACCCCGTGTTCTACTCGAACCGAGCCGCCTGCTGGAACGCCATGTCCAACTGGGACAAGGTGATTGAGGACACCACGGCTGCCATCAACCTCGACAACGAGTATGTCAAGGCCATGAACCGCCGGGCGAACGCCTACGAGCAGGTCGAGCGCAACAGCGAGGCTTTGTTGGACTACACCGCCAGCTGCATCATTGACAGCTTCCGCAACGAGAACAGCGCCCAGAGCGTCGAGCGCCTGCTGAAGAAGGTTGCTGAGGCCAAGGGCAAGGCCATTCTTGCGTCCAAGGACAAGAAGTTGCCAAGCCCCACTTTTGTGACCAACTACCTGCAGAGCTTCCGGCCCAAGCCTCCGCCGGCCGGTCTCGAGGACGATGCGGAACTTGAGGAGGGAAGCGGAAAGGCCGAGCTTCGCAAGGGCTTGAAGGCGCTGCAGTCCAAGACTACCGAGGGCTACACCGAGGCTTCTCAGGCCTTTGACAAGGCATTGGAGCTTGGTAACCTTGGAGAGCACGAGGCCTTTGCATACAACATGCGGGGTACTTTCAGGTACCTCCGGGGCGACAACGACGATGCTCTTGAGGACATGACCAAGAGCATTGAGCTCCAGCCATCACTAACTCAGAGCTTCATCAAGCGCGCTAGCATGCATCTAGAGCTGGGTATGCAATTCCTTTCCATTCGGCGTGCCGAAAAAGCAAATGATTGGCAGATTATTGACATGTGGCCTGCAGCAAACCCCCTCGCCGCCGAAGCCGATTTCGAAGCCGCCCTCGCCCAGAACAAGGACGACCCCGACATTTACTACCACCGCGCCCAGTTGCACTTCATCAAGGCCGAGTTTGGTGAGGCAGCGAAGGACTACCAGAAGTCGATTGACCTTGACAAGGACTTCATCTTCTCGCACATCCAGCTTGGTGTCACTCAGTACAAGATGGGCAGCATCGCATCCTCCATGGCAACTTTCCGCCGCTGCATGAAGAACTTCGAGAAGGTGCCTGATGTGTACAACTACTATGGCGAGCTGCTTCTCGACCAGCAAAAGTACCAGGAAGCCATCGAGAAGTTCGACACTGCTGTTGAGATGGAGAAGACTTCCAAGCCGCTCGGCATGAACGTTCTTCCCCTCATCAACAAGGCGCTCGCACTGTTCCAGTGGAAGAACGATTTCGGCGAGGCCGAGAAGTTGTGCCAGAAGGCTCTCATTCTCGATCCCGAGTGCGACATTGCAGTTGCCACCATGGCCCAGCTGCTCCTTCAGCAGGGCAAGGTCACGGAGGCGCTCAAGTACTTTGAGCGTGCAGCTGAGCTTTCCAGGACTGAGGGTGAGATTGTCAACGCTCTGAGCTACGCCGAGGCCACCCGAACACAGTTGGAGGTGCAAGAGAAGTATCCTCAACTTGCATCCAAACTTGGTGCCATGGGCGCTGGGCTCGGGGCTGGCATGAGGTAAACACGTGTGACGCAACGACATAAGCACTTGATTCCACTTTTCTCGACTTGTATTTACACATCTCCTTCTCTTAGTTCCATCCTGTATCATCACCGACTTCACCAAAACTTGTTATTGTCATCATGCGAGGCCGTTTAGGGCCTAGGGATCTTGGATTATCTGGATGCCAGCCGAAGCTCTGCGGACCAGCTCTCGTTGTCCATGGCGAGGGCTGGGTCCGTGGGAAAACGTAGTAATTCACGACGCGGGGGGGTGAGGTAGGGCGAGGGTGGCCGAGACCCTCAGTCAAGTCGTAGGGCAGCAGACGGGAGAGTCGAATGTACGAAGGAAAAGATGTTGATCATTTTGTACGGTGCGGCAGGGGTTGGATGATACTCCGGTTGTGATATCTTGATTTTAGCCCTCTATGACTGACGGCCGTGCTGGAGTAGAAAGTTTGTCGGTTAAGCAAAGGAGTTTTGTTCTTCGGTAGGCCGTTTGGGAATGGAGAGGTTAGCTTCTTGATGTTGGACTCGAGTATGGGTGTAGAATAACGCACGAATGGTATCTCGACTTTGATGACTGGTCTTTGGTGTGATGGTTGAGGATGTCCAGATGGCACTGCGCCATGTTGCTGCTGATTCATGATGGGTTGGGGGTAAATAGAACCAAGTGGGACAATAACATTTGAGATTTGGTGTGCTTCACAATCATCTTCATGGATTCTCATATTTTTATGGTACATGTGTATATATACAAAAGCCTAAGGCTTCTTCAAAAGAGCGCTTTTGACGCCCGAGGTCCCGCAGTTTTTGAACCATAGTCATACATCTCACCTCTACTCCAATAACAAATCCAGCCACCACTCACTTCAAACATCTAGCCCGTCTTCCCCTCTTTCTCCAACTCCCTCAACCTCTCCACGACCTTCCCCCTCAAAAAATCCGTCAGCCCCAAGATCCCCTCCCGCGTAATGACCCTATACGTCCCACTTTCCTGCCAATTCCCTACCCCGCTCCCCTCCCCATCATGGCCCCCGCCCACAAACTCGCCCCGCCCATCAACCTCCAAGCTCCCAAAGATATCCTCGGGCTCCGCGATGCGGCCCCAGTCCGGCGGCGCGCGAACGTCGCTGACGTGTATGTATCCGCCTCGGCCCGCACCGCCCACGCCGGACTGGTTGCTCGCGCCGCCGGAGCCGTCGTCGGACCTGCGGCGCTTGTTCTTTTGCTGCTGCTGTTGTTGTTGGTGCGAGGGCGCGGAGAGGAAGGGGGAGCCGTGGGAGGAGGCGAAGACGGCGGCTTGTTGGCGGGCGGTGGGGTCGGCGTGGGCGTGCTGGGCGAGCACCGAGGAGAGGATGCGGAGGAAGTTTGGGTTTGTGGTGAAGGAGTTGGGGGTTGGGGGGAGGGCGGTGGTGGCGCCTAGGGCGAGGGAGGGGGTTGGGGGTGTTGTGGGGAGGAGGGAGAGGATGTGGCGGGAGGGGTTTACGGGGTCGGGGTGTGCGTACTGTTTTTTTTGCTTTTTGTTAGTCGGATGTGCATGCTGGGTTGGAGGGAGGGGAAAGGCAATACAATGTGTGGGTTATTGGGTAGGGTGGATAGAGGTCTTGCGCGGAGGTGGAGGGTTTGCACTGGCGAAGAGAAGAGAGTGCGCGTCGAGCGCGTCGCTGTTCTCGAGAACATGGTGCAGCTTTGAGGGTGGGCGCCTTCGACGGAGAGAGGGGTGTGGGTGTGCAATCGCTATCCAAAGTCTTGTGGAAAGTCTGAAGCTCCAGACGAAAGCTCCGTCAATGACGATATGGTTTCCTCCCGCGAACTTTTTTAGCGCGGATCTACACGGCGCCTTGCCCGATCCACCGCACGCAGATCACCATCGCCCGTCCACGGAAAGCGGCACGGAATTGCAAGCCCCTATGGCTCACGGCCAGTCGTTACCTGACCAAGGCAGGAGACAGATCAATAAGCAAGTTGTACTTGCTTGATGTTTCTCCTCACTGAAAGCGCGCTCCGACTTGACGCCTCTTATCGTTTTCTTTTTGGCCCGTCGAGCGAGTCTCGACCAGATCCCATGCACGCTCGTTTTTACCAGCACGCTTAGCGCACCCCGCCACTATCCTAGAGAGCAGGAGCTCAACAGCTGCTCGTCAGTCCATACCGAGGCTGGGCTGGCCGCGGCCGGCATCGGCTCTTCTCTTCTTCTATAGGGAACCATGACTGCCGCATCTACCCTCGACATAATTTTCGCCGTCGTCTTGACTACTGCCCTGCTACTTTTTGTCATGATCGCGTCCGAAGGCATCGCGAGAGGCGACAAGGATATCCTCGAAACGAGCGATGGTCCCCGCGGCAAGGCGGCAAAGAGGCCCGATGGAGAGGGGCTGGAAGAGTTGCAGACCAGAGGCGAGACAAGAGATGGACAGGCGACGCCCAAAATTGGCGAGACTTCGCAGAGGGACGTCGAAGTCGGGCTGGAACCTATCGATGTGGACAGAATCGAAAAAGTATACAAGTATGTACCGTTGATCTTGAAGAATCGGCCAAGTGTCCGTGGAGTTTTTTTTTCTAACTACTTTTGTAGGAAACTTGACCGCAGAATACTGCCAGGTGCATTCCGCCAAAATCTTTGCTTCTGACAGCGCTGACCACTCCCCTAGCATTTTGGGTGTTGTATTTCCTCTGCTCGGCCATTCGGTCTAACATTGGCCTCGCGCAGACCATGAACAGTAATAGAGGCCATGACCTCGCCAGCGAACTCAATTTGACCCCCAAGCAGGTGTCGACTGGTCTGGCCCTGTTCTATGTCTGCTATGTGTTGTTTGATTTGCCATCGAACCTTGTAATGTCGCGGCTGAGCCCACATATCTGGATGAGCAGAATTGTCACGGGCGTCGGCATCATTGGTGCTTGCATGACTGCCATGAAAGCGGCCTGGAGCTTTTTGTATGGTCTATCCTATCATCCACGGATACCAGCTGACAAGGCCTAGCCTTCTTCGATTGCTTCTCGGTATCGTCATTGCAGGCATGTGGCCGGGCATGTCGTATTATCTCACCCTTTTCTACCCACCTTCGCGGACAGGTAAGCGCATTGGGCGCTACTTTACTGCGGCCCAAGTGTCTGCGGCGGTGGTTGGTTTGGTGTCGGCAGGTTTCCAGGAGATGGACGGGCTTGGTGGCCTTGTTGGCTTTCAGTGGATGTTTTTGCTGTATGGTCTGGTTGGCACACTGGTTGGCATCTCTTTGCTCTGGTGGCTTCCCGACAGACCGCTTCCCCCAGGCCAAGTCCGCGAGCGGACTGGCTGGCAGAGATTTATCCCGGAGAGTAAGCCTGCTCTGACCGGCGAGGACGCCCGCATCCACTACGAGGATCTGAGGAGGGTTTACCACCGCCAGATATGGACCTGGAAAGACTTGTGGGCCGTAGTGATGGACTGGCGCTTGTGGCCGCTGGTGGTCATGTACTTTGGTGTTGTGGGTGTCGGCATTGGGACGCAGAGCTATGGCACCGTCATCATCCGGGGTATCAATCCCAATCTGACGGGAATTCAGCTATCCCTGCTGTTCGCGCCCATCTGGGTGGTGAGTGTTTGCTTGCCAATAGAATCCCATCAACTAACTCGATGACAGATGGATCTCATTGCTATTCTCATCGTTACTCCTTTGTCAGACCGATTCAACCACCATCGCGCGCTGTTTTTTAGCGGCGCAGTCATGATACAGATAACGGGTCTCCTTGTGACAACCTTTGCGGGCAACGGGTCCAGTTCATGGGCTCGGTACGGAGGCCTGCTACTGGTGGGTTTTGGGCTGGGCCCTACTGTACCCATATGTAAGTCTTCACCCCAGATCCACACCTGTCTGTGCGTCTACATGTTGAACCGCGCTCATTTCCTTCCAGGCATGGCATGGTCCAATGAACTTTTCCAGCCAAGACACGGCGAAGTTGGAGTAGCGGCTGCGAGCGCTCTCGTGTCGGGGTTGGGGAACTTGGGTAGCATCCTAACGACATATGCCCTCTATACGGGATGGCCGGCAGACTCGGTCGGGCCTCACAGGTACCGCAAGAGCAACCTGGTTATGATTGGAATTCTGTGCGGGAGCATCCTGAGCGCCGGGGTCATGCAACTGCTGCTCAGGATCTTCGGGAACCCCAGGGCGAAGCAGATCAGCAGCGCGAGCTCGACCAGTGAGGGCGAGGCTGCCTTCATCGATGGTGCGGCTCGGCGAGAGGTACAGCAGCGAGGTCTCGGACGCATGTTTTGCTTTAGGTGACCTGGGCCCTTGCAGACGGAGGACGGAAAAGGGTCCTCGGCAGTGGATTGGGATGAACCGACCGATCAGCGTGGTCCCATATGCAATGGGCTTGTCAAACAGCATGTCAAAAGTCCATGGCGATGGTCACGAGCACGCATCGCGTGGAGGCGGGTCGTTAGGGCATGCGAGTCAGCATCCTGGGGCTGCGCTTGTGCTGGGGGGGGCTGGGGCTGGGGCTGCGAACTGCTGGAGAGCAGCGACAAGGGATAGCTGATATGTAGGGGCGTGGTCCTACGTCCGCAGCGAAAAGAGGGCGGTTTCCACCAGCTGCTCGTGAGGTTGCCGGTGTGGCGACTGTGTTTTGCGTGCCGACGATCGGCTTGCAGGCGTGCAGGCCTGCAAGTGCACAGACTCGGTGCGAAGGGAGGGGCGGGCTTGCTTTCACACCTGGGCGCCGACTCAACACTCTATCGTCACCAGGATCGCTGCGGCCTTGTCGTCGAACGCCCATCGCCGTCCCCCCCATCCCCGTCGCCCTCGCCATCACCCTCGCTCCCGCCGGCGACGCTGCGCCTCTGCTGTCCCAGCCGCATTGTGACCTTTTTTTTTAGTGACGGTCGACTCCAGCACACAGGGCACAATTTCCCCAGCGCCCCACAGGCGCCGTCTCTCCATCCATCGTCTTCCACGACTGTCCCTTGCCCGCATTTCAGGGCCCGCGCTCACCGATCAGGCCGCCTCAGCAACAGCGACGGCTATATCAGCACTCGGAGCCCGTGATTCTGCGCTGCCTGCCAGTCAATGGTGGTGCTCCCAGCGCATCCGTAGGTGGGGCAGCGAGCCTCCAAGCGTGGTCAACACTTTGTTGAAGCCCGCGAAACGCGGTTCGCAAGTGCAACAGCCGCCGTCACCCATCGGCACCCCGACGTCGACAGGTACGTTGATCGCTCGCCTGCCGCGCATATGCGGCCGTCGAGCTGGTGGTTGGCCTGCCCCAGTGTCGTCGCGCCCTGCATCACATGCCGGAGACCCCTCACCCACCCCATTGGGCCACCGCCAGCCTGCTAACATTACGTATAGTCTCGCGGTCCTCGCGACCACACTGTCACCGCACCCATTTGTTTTCTCCGCTCGCGCCGCGAGCATATCTCCTCCCTGAGCCTGTCTCTCTGTGAGCCTGCGGCGCCGCGCGCCCGACCGCTGCTTCACCATGTCGGCCGCCATAGATAACGAGGACCTGGAGGAGCTATCCATTTCCATGACCCCTAACCCCCGGCGCCCTGCCCGCGCACCCGACCAGATGTCGGCCGCGCCCCTTGCCCCGTCGACCACCGCCCGCGGACGCGATGTCAAGACGAGCCAGCGCCTCGGCCAGTACACCATCGTCAAGACGCTCGGCGAGGGCTCGTTCGGCAAGGTCAAGCTGGCAACTCACCAGGTCAGCGGGCAAAAGGTCGCACTGAAGATCATAAATCGGAAGCGGTTGGTGACTAGAGACATGGCAGGCAGAATAGAGCGTGAGATCCAGTATCTCCAGCTGCTGCGCCATCCTCATATTATCAAGCTGTAAGCTTCCCCGCACGCCGCCTTCCCGCCTCACCCATCACTGACGTCTGAATGATAGCTACACGGTTATAACGACCCCAGCCGAGATCATCATGGTGCTAGAGTATGCAGGCGGCGAACTCTTTGACTACATTGTCAACAATGGCAGACTTGCCGAGGACAAGGCTCGCAAGTTTTTCCAGCAGATTGTATGCGCCGTAGAGTACTGCCATCGCCACAAGATTGTCCATCGCGACCTCAAGCCTGAGAACTTGCTGCTCGATGATCACTTCAACGTGAAGATTGCCGACTTCGGTCTGAGCAACATCATGACGGACGGCAACTTCCTCAAGACTAGCTGTGGCAGCCCCAACTATGCTGCGCCCGAGGTCATATCGGGCAAGCTGTACGCAGGTCCCGAGGTCGATGTCTGGAGCTGCGGTGTCATTCTCTATGTGCTCCTAGTAGGGCGACTGCCGTTTGACGACGAGTACATTCCTACTTTGTTCAAGAAAATCGCCGCTGGCAACTACAGCATACCTAGCTATCTGTCGCCCGGCGCCGTCTCTCTCATCAAGAAAATGCTAATGGTCAACCCCGTCCATCGAATAACAGTGGCCGAGATCCGTCAAGATCCCTGGTTCACCAAAGACCTACCGTCGTACCTGGACCCGCCCCGCGTCGAATTTTATGACACGGGTGTCGATCCGAATAAGGCCATCGATCCCAAAAACTTAGCCCCGTCACAGCCCGCCGCTGTGGTACAGAAATTGCACGAGACAGTCGTCGGAAAGCTGGGAAAGACCATGGGTTATGCTAAGCATGATGTGCAGGAGGCGCTTGCTCGCGATGAGCCGAGCGCAATCAAGGATGCCTATCTAATTGTGCGGGAGAACCAAATTATGAAAGAGAACCGTAAGTCATCTGCCCCGATCCAATACATCACCCATTCCACGTGTCCCAACCCATGTCTTCTGACTACATGATCGTGGTACAATATGTAACCATATATCCCCCGTATCTCGGCACGACATACTCTTGAATACATGACTGACTGTGGAACGCAGCGCTCTTGACCCAAGAGAAGACACTCCAACCCTTTTTAGCCCAGTCACCGCCAACACACGATGGCAATCACATGGGTTCAATTCCTCAAGCCTTGGCTGCTACTAGCCGTCCGCAGATAATCCCTCCCCCGGCCGATCACGAACGCGCCCGGCAAGGCTCTACTTCAAGTAGCCAGATCCTTAGTGTCCGCAGTCCTGTCAGCACCATCGCAGTTCTCCCCAGCAGCCTTCCCGAGTACCATAAGGCATACATGAAAGGACATCCAAAGCCGCCACCACGGACTCAAGAATCCGAGATGCCCTCCATTGCAGAGCAAAACGAAGAGCAACGAGCTGCACAAGTCCGTCGACTCAAACCGAATTATCGTGCTCCCCAAGATCCCAGTAGGCACAGGCCGGAGCCGATGACGACATTGCCTCCGAAACGCCAACGCCCCACGAAATGGCAATTTGGAATTCGCTCGAGAAATCAGCCGGCAGAGGCTATGCTCGCCATCTTTAAGGCGTTGAAAGCCATGGACGCCGACTGGGAAGCGCCCCGAATCCGTAAAGCTGGCAACAGAAGTGGGTCTCGAAGCCGCAGTGGCTCTCGAGATGGCGGATCGCGTTCGCAGTCGCACGATCGTTCCCGCGGTTCGTCTATTTCCTCACATTCTTCGCGGGATGAAGACCGCCGCTCTGATCGCTCCGTTTCGCCGAGCCATCGCGAACCTCTCTCAGTGCGGAATCCTGATGCCGAAAATGGGTCTCGTGGCAGACAGCGTAAGCATTACAATCAACACAACGACTGGGGATACCACATCCCCGAGGACCCGTGGGTTATCAATGCGCGTTTCCGAAAAGATGGCATGTTCCCTCCTGGTGTGGCTCATCCCTCATCAACGCACTCGTCCCGCGTTGACCTAACACACGATTCATCTGGTGCACGTAGACGCAGCTCTACTAACACCAGCCACTCCAGTCTGAACCATGTCGAGGGCATCACGAGTTCGGAGCGTGCAGGCTCGGTATCGGGCGAGTCTACTCGATATCCCGAACCTGACGAGGCAGTGTACATCTATATGTCAATCCAGCTTTACAGCATCGACCGTGAATTCTTCGTGGTCGACTTCAAGTGCGCGGGGTACGAGAGAATTGTTACCAACCTAGTGCGTGAAATCAAAGCGGCATCCACATCCAACACGTCCATCTCGAACCTCGCGCTTTCATCGTCCCATCATCACATGGATGGATGGGATGATGAGCAAGGGGTTTGGAGAAAGTTGGGTGAAGGCGAGCCGCTCCCGGACGATCTGGCCAGAGAGCTCCGGGACGGAGGAAAGGGGGTGTTACGAGAGAGGCATGAGGAGGTTGGTGCAGGACGATCGCAGGGTGAAAAGAGGGCAACCAGCCCATTCCCCTTTTTGGACGTTGCCAGTTCGCTCATTCTGCAGCTGTCCGGAGAATAGATGAAGGAAGTATGTGATGGACGGGGGGGGATCTTGATGATACCAAGCAAGGGCAAAATATAAGGAGGAAGGCCATGGTTTACGAAGACACGAGTTTCCTTCAGAGACTCGGGACATGCACTCTACTTCGGGATGGATGGGCCAAGGTAATACCGGTTTTTAGGCAGGATTATCTTGGCGGTATGCACAAGGGCGACCGGACCACGGAGGATTTGGTTTGCGAACGCGTGTAGCAGAGCGTAGGCAGAGACATATCTACATTCAAGGACCCAAATTCCAATTTCTGAATCCTACAAACGCCTTGATTTGTATACTGAGGATTTGCGAGCGGGGTGACCTTTGATGGTGCCTATCGATAGCAATATCGATAGCGATACGAAGACGCGGCTTGGCAGGACCAAAATTCCGAGGGGCTTTCCAAGGTTCGGAACCACAAGCTCCTCAGACTCTACTCGGTCGCAATACCCTAACCAAACAACAAATATGACCGCCGGAGAAGCTTCAGCAATGAACGAGCAGAACAAGACGGGATCATCAGGCTCCCCCAAGCCCGTGTCGGTGCTCTTCGTCTGCTTGGGCAACATCTGTAGGCGGCCCCTCCCCCCGCGCTGGAGCTACTTCGATGCTGATGGTAGATTCAGGCCGGTCAACCATGGCCGAGGGCGTCTTCACGCACATCACCCGCCCCCAAAAGGGCACTCCGCACCCTCTGGTTGCGAACATCGACTCGTGCGGCACAGGAGCATACCACGTCGGCGATGGGCCTGACTCGCGAACCATGGCTACGCTCGAGGACAAAGGAATTACAAGCTATCGGCACCGGGCACGCAAGTTCAAGACGAGCGATTTCCAAAACTTTGATTACATCCTGGCCATGGATGACGATAACTACGAGGATCTGCTGCAGCTGCGGAGGAGGGAGGTCAAGCGTGCGGGTGGTGAGGATGCAGTAGGCAAGGTATTCCTCTTCGGGGATTTTGGGGGCAAGAAGAGGCGGTCTGGCAAGGGCGAGGAGATTCAAGATCCGTACTATGGCGGCACGGAGGGATTCACGATTGCGTACGAGCAGGCTGTCAAGTTTTCCAAGGTGTTCCTCGAGCAGTTGGAGGCTGGTGAGCTTAGCTAGAGGTGGGCACGGGCAGGCCGGCAGCATAGTGGCGGATTGATACCCTGAGATGTGCGCATATCGCACATGTTGACGCAATTCACAAGACTCGAAGAAAAAAAAATATTCAACCATGTCTACCAGAGGTCCACAAAACCACGTACGACAGGATACTCAGCCTCGTGGGATTGTGGGGGCTTCGGCAACCTCTGCAGCCTCAGCCCCCCAGCAGAAGTCGAATCCCGGCACGCCACACTGACAAAGCCGACGGTGCAGAGGCTCGGGTAGGGCAGCGTAGTCCGCTTGCGGCAACGCTGCTCACTGCTGGGAGCGCCATCCAGCCGCAGCTGAGGTACCAATGAGAAAGGCGATGCGAGCAGGCGGGCGGGCGGGTCGTTGGGGAAATGACAGCGGAGACCGAGCAGGCGGTCATCAAACGCGTAGGGCTTTGGTAGGTTCGCAGCAGGCGACTCGCACAAGGCAGTGGGCGGGCAGCTCGCAGGCACGGCGGCGGGAATGTGCGGGAGTGGTCGGATGCGACGCGCCCGTCCCTGGGGCTGCATGCTGCATCCGCGTAAGAGGAGGCCCATATTTAGCAGCTGGTGTGGCTGATCCGTGTGGCTGCCGTCGTAGCGACGACGAGATGGGCAGGGCAGCAGGGGCCTCCAGTTTCAGACGCAGCGGGCGACTTGGCGGAGAGGGCTGAGGCGAGGCGGGCGGGCGTGCAAATGAGCGCTGGAGGCCTGCTGTGCCAGCCTGACTGCGACCGTTGTCCTGCGCCGTGTATTTGACCCTCGCCGGCTGCCAAACGCGTCTGACCTCGCTGTCCTCGCTGTCGTGCAATCCCCTCTGCCCTCTGCCCGCCCTCCTCATCGCTCCGTGACGTGTGCATCGCTCTAGCGCGCGCGGGCTTGGAAGCTTCACGACCACGGCCGCCGTTGCTGTGGTATCGAATAAACAATCCCCCTCCCCTGCCGACTTCCCTCGCCCCATCTGAAACGGCGCAACCTAGCCAGTTTCCGCCATCGCGACGAGGATCATCAAAGTCAGTTTCGACATTCCCTGGGCAACCCGGCCGGCCCAGTTCGCGCGCGTTGAGCCTGCGCCGGCGCGGTGATCTCATCCTCCCGCCGCTACCCACGAGACAAGGGCGCAGCAACAAAGCAACCAGGCACTCCCCATAAACATCATGTCTGGCTACAACCGCGTCGGTGAGTGATTTTTGCCTCCACCTCGCTGACGGCGCACACCCATTACGCACGCTACGAGCTGCTGCGCCGAGTCCACTTGCCCGTTCCTTGCCCTACCCCAGATATCACCTGAAGCGCCCAGCCGGCCGTTGGCCGCCCATTCGCATCCTAATCTCCCGCACCATCTGCCCTTATTTCGCCTGCCACCCGTCGCACGCTTCTGCGCGCCCGCTTGACCTCCTCATCTAACCTCAGGCTCGCACAGGCGACGACGACGAACACTACCCTTCCGGCATGGACCCGCGCAGGCCAGGCCGTACGCCCTCTCCAGGGCACCCGCTTGCCGGCTACCAGCTCGAGGACAGATACGCCGCCCAGCCTCAAGACCAGTATGGCTCGCAGCCCCTCGACATGCCCATGGGCCCCGGTACTGGAGGGGGCCTCAGCGCCCCGGGCGACAGACTGCAATTGCAGCCCAGCGTGAGTCTCGCTCGAGCTGAACACGACCGCATTCCGCCGCTGACAGCGACACAGTACTCGGTCGAAAACATCCCCTACGGGGCCACAAACTACCACGACGACTACAACCCGCACCCCACCGCCTCCAACTACTCGCTGGACCCGCAGGCGCATCACGATGCCTACTACAACCAGCCATACAATCCTTCTCCGCACGACGAGAGCCCGCACGGCGCATACGGCACCCAGCCAGACCACTACTGGCAGGATGACGACGACCGCCGGCCCATGATCCATGGCGCAAACTCGTTTGGCCCGGATCCCCACGATGCGCCAGATGATGCCAGTCTTCACCCCGAAAACCCCTTCGAAGACGAGCCCCGCCCCACGCCGAGTCCCGCGCCCATCAAGCGCTGGAAGACGGTCAAGGAAGTGCAGCTCTTCAGGGGAAACTTGGTTTTGGATTGTCCAATCCCTCCGCGGCTGCTCAACCAAGTCCAGCATGCACAGCCACCCGAGCGTGACGAATTCACGCATATGCGATACTCGGCCGCCACGTGCGATCCCGCCGACTTCGATGCCGAGCGATTCACGCTGCGCCAGAAGCTGTTTGCCAGTCCCAGAAAAACGGAGCTCTTCATCGTCATTACCATGTACAACGAGGAGGATGAGCTGTTTGCGCGTACCATGATTGGCGTCATCAAGAACATTGAATTCATGAACAACCGCACCAACTCGAAAACGTGGGGCAAAGAGGCCTGGAAGAAGATCGTCGTGTGCGTCGTCAGCGATGGCCGTGCTAAAATCAACCCAAGGACGAGGGCCGTGCTCGCTGCACTTGGTGTGTACCAAGATGGCATCGCCAAGCAGCAGGTCAACGGCAAGGATGTCACTGCACATATTTACGAGGTATTTTCCAGCCAAGCCCAATCGGACGCGTAAGGCGACTAACGCGAGGATAGTACACCACTCAGATGACCCTCGACATCAAGAAGGGTGTGGTTGGCGTGAAGAAGGGCACCACGCCCGTACAGATGCTCTTCTGCTTGAAGGAAAAGAACCAGAAGAAGATCAACTCCCATCGATGGTTCTTCCAAGCCTTTGGAGAGGTCTTGGACCCAAACATTTGTGTCTTGATTGATGCAGGAACCAAGCCAGGCAAGGACTCCATCTACCAACTATGGAAGGCCTTTGATCTCGAGCCCATGTGCGCGGGTGCTTGCGGTGAGATCAAGGCCATGTTGGTTCATGGAAAGAAGCTCCTCAACCCCCTTGTCGCCACCCAAAACTTCGAGTACAAGATGAGCAACATCCTGGACAAGCCCCTCGAATCGGCCTTTGGCTTCATTACCGTGCTTCCTGGTGCCTTCTCTGCGTACCGTTATATTGCACTTCAGAACGATAAAACAGGTCAAGGTCCTTTGGAGAAGTACTTTGCTGGTGAGAAGATGCATGGCGCCAACGCTGGTATCTTCACCGCCAACATGTATCTTGCCGAAGATCGTATCCTGTGTTTCGAGTTGGTATCCAAGAGAAACTGCCACTGGATCCTACAATACGTCAAATCCGCTAACGGCGAAACTGATGTGCCTGTAGAAATGGCCGACTTCATTCTCCAACGACGACGTTGGTTGAACGGATCTTTCTTCGCTGCTGTTTATGCCCTGGCACACTCGTTCGATATCTTCCGCAGTGATCACACGTTTCTGCGCAAGATGATGTTCTTTGTTGAATTCGCCTACCAGACCATCAGCATGCTCTTCGCCTGGTTCGCTCTCGGTAACTTCTTCTTGGTCTTCCGCATCCTCACGTCTTCCCTGGCCTCCGAGATTGGTGTTGCCGGAAAAGTACTTTTCATCATCTTCGAATGGCTTTATATCGGTGTCCTGATTACCTGTTTCATCCTCGCACTCGGCAATCGACCTCAAGGATCAAACAAGTTTTACATGTCCATGGTCTACTTCTGGGTCATCATCATGGCCTACCTCATGTTTGCCTCCATCTTCATTACCGTAAGGTCGGTGCAGAACCAGATCAAGAAGAACAACGGTTTCAATGTGGCGGACATCTTTGCAGATAAGATCTTCTTCACTTTGATCGTATCTTTAGCATCGACGTATGCCATGTGGCTCATTGTCTCCATCATATTCCTGGACCCCTGGCACATGTTCACTTCCTTTATTCAATACCTGCTCATGACGCCGACTTACATCAACATCCTCAACGTGTACGCCTTCTGTAATACACACGATATCTCTTGGGGTACAAAGGGTGACGACAAACCCGAAAAACTGCCCTCCGTTACGACCAAAGCCGACGGAAAAGCCGATATCCAAGCACCTACCGATGATGCCGATCTGAACTCACAGTACGAGACTGAGCTTCGAGTCTTCTCCTCCAAATACGTAGAGCCCAAGAAGATACCATCGGCACAAGACAAGCAGGAAGATTATTACAAGGGGTTCCGATCCGGTGTCGTGCTCTTCTGGATGTTCTGCAACCTAGGGCTTTCTGCGTTGGTGCTGCAATCGGGTGGTCTCGAGGTCACAGTCTCTGATCCGGACGAAGCGCAGGAGAAGAAGAACCAGGCTGCCACCATTTACTTGGCCGTTGTGCTGTGGAGTGTTGCTGGTCTGAGTTTGTTCAGATTTATTGGTGCGATGTGGTTCTTGGTTGTCCGAATGGTAAGTCTACCCGTTCTCTCTGTCTTTGATCAAATACTGACCTGGCCTAGTTCCGTGGTGTCTAAATTCACAATTGAGCGGCGTAATGGTGCTATCAAAGATACATGCACTGTGTGTAGTATCTGTCCTTGTTTTTATGTGGGATTGCATTCCGGCAGGTTGCAGACAACTCTGCCCTCTGATATCCACGCTTTCATGTCTGCACGGTTTGACGGGTTGGATACACTTCTTTGAAGGAGATGGGATGAGCTTCATGACTTTGATACCAGTATGATTATCGTGGACCTGATCAAAGTCCCGTGTGTGGATACGTATTAGGTATTTTAATCATTTTTGATATCTCGTGTCTGATTTTCAATCGTGACTTACTATTGTCTTGGCATGTCGTTTGGTACTTTCACACAAGGATGCTACCGGACATGGTATTTACGTGCCTCTGTACGGTTGGTGCTTGATAATCAGGAGTGGCCTAGCATCTATCGTGACGTATCGAATGATTGGCGCTTGCTAAAGATGATCCAGCCAGCCCAAACCATGTCCGTGGGGGTGTGTCAAAGAATCCTTACTTTTGATATTCAGACTGAGAGGAGCAGTTCTCTAGTCTAGACTTGCTGCTCGAGATACTGGAGGTTCGTGAATTAGGTAGGATGCATGAAATGAAAAATTAGCCCATGCTGCCTTCGCAAGTGAAAAAGCCGCCTGGCTCTAGGAAAAATGGAGTAAACAATGGAATGTTTGAAGCTTGTCTGATAGGCGTTTGGAAGCTTTGACAGGCTTGATGCTATACATCTCGTCCAAACAAGAGCATGCCGATCCCCGGCAGCGCTACCAGCCCTATCAAATACTGCATGTTGAGGAAAAATACGGGTTTACTCACTTATACATAAAACATGCAATCAAATTACCGTCTGTAGCCTCAGAAAAGGCCATATTTACGGTGTGCGCATCAGGTCAGGACTAACTGGCCCGCCGCTGTGTCAATATTTCATCTACATTCACTTCGACGCCCTTGACAATCCAGTCACTCTCACTTGCTCTCCACTATCTCATCGCCGTCCCGGATTCGGAAAAACCTCTACAACCTAGCGCGTTGTTGCTCTCACTTGCAGCTTCCCAAATAAACAACTGAGTTACCTCCTTCCGCTCCTCACCTCCCACCTCCTCCTCCTCCACACTCACACCCACACTCCGCTTCTTCGACACTCTTTCACGGCCTCACGGCCTTTCAAAAAAAAAAAAAACAGTTTGTTTTAGCTCATCGTCGACAGACCACTTTTGTCTGCGTTGCCGATCATGAGCTGGAATACTGGAAATGGTAAGTTGAAGCCGCTTCCACTTACTACTTACTCTACCGCTAACATGACTAGACGATACCTGGAACGCTGGCGGTGAAGCTGGTGACTCCTGGGGAGGCGGCGGCGATACGGGAGCCTCTGCTACCGCTGATACTGGCGGTGACGCCTGGGGCGGCGGTGATGATTCAGGTCAACCAGCTGCCGGAAATGGTGGCGGCGGCGATAATACCTGCCGACAGTAAGTTATACCTACCAAGACCTAAGAATATAGCTAAAGTATTACAGCTGCGGTCAAGAGGGTCACTTTGCCCGCGAGTGTCCCGATAAGCCTGCTGGTGGCTTGACTGGCGAATGCTACAACTGCGGTGAAGTTGGTCACAACAAAGCCGATTGCACCAACCCCAAGGTCGAGCGCCCATTTACGGGTACCTGCAATGTTTGTGGTGTCGAGGGACATGCCGCCCGAAACTGTCCCACTCAGCCAACATCCTGCAAGCTCTGCAAGAAGGAGGGGCACAAGGCTATTGACTGCAAGGAGCGCCGCGCGATGGACTGGACCGGAATCCCCGAGCTGGATGCCGAACATGCATGGGATAGCCTCGTCAATTCCGCAATTGACAAGGACCTGGATGCTTTTCGCACGTCTCTCAAGGCCTATGCTCGTGCGCTCGGAGACGTCTTCAATCTGAAGGAGGTTGCCAATACCATGCGCGAGGACAAGTTGCCTATCTACTTGATCGCCTTCAAGCAGGAGGTTGCCCCAAACATGACGATTGTCGACTTGCTTGGTAACCCCGACCGCGAGTTCGTTCTCTCGTTCCAGTATACGGAGAAGCCTCGCCGTGCTAAGCAGGCTACCGGATGGCCTCAGAACCCGCAAGAGAACGCCGAGCGTCTTGCCTCTGCTGGTTTCGTCCAAGACCGTGGTGTACCCATGTGCTCCAACTGTGGCGAGCTTGGTCATGTTCGCAAGCATTGCAAGCAGGAAGTCCAAGAGCGCGAGACTACGGGACCCGCCGTCTCGTGCGTCTACTGCCACGAAGATGGTCACCGTGCGCGTGACTGCCCCAAGGAGCGTGTCAATCCCTTTGCCTGCAAGAACTGCAAGCAAGAGGGACATAATGCCAAGGACTGCCCCGAGCCTCGCTCTGCTGAGAACGTGGAGTGCCATAAGTGCAACCAGATGGGACATTTCTCGCGGGACTGTCCTAACGTTGATGAGCGCCCTCCTAAGACGTGCCGCAACTGTGGCTCCACGGAGCATATGGCTAGGGAGTGCGATCAGCCTCGGAACCCGGACACGGTCACCTGCCGCAACTGTGACAAGCAGGGCCATTTCTCACGCGAGTGTCCGGAGCCCAAGGATTGGAGCAAGGTCAAGTGCAGCAACTGCCAGCAATTTGGTCATACTTTCAAGCGCTGCAAGGAGCCTGCCGCAGAGGGCGATGGTAATGCAGGCGAAGATAATGGACAGGCGGCCACTTCGGGAGGCTGGAACAAGGACAACAACGCTTCAGCTGCCGCTGGTGGTGAGGCTAATTGGAACACTGGTGGTGACTCTGGCGGCTGGTAAACGGGTGGTACATATGTTGCTTGCTCCCATTGCTTGCAATTTACGCCGTATGTCTATGAGTACATACGCTGGGATCTCTGAGGGAAAGTGGATGGGTAGCTAGCGTGACTGCGTGGTGCCTCCGGGCTTCCAGATTTCTGTAGTTGCCCATCATAATGATCTTTCAATTTGACAGTCTTCTCTGCAGTGGTGGCAGTGATGGTTATCATTGGTGTGTGTTCTGGCTGTGGAAGCTATTAGATCTTGCACGCGTTTCCGAGGTTCCACACCACATAGCCATCCAAGCTCATGCGCCACTACATCTATACTTCGATGCAATGCTCTATCCTAATAACGTAAGTGGCTTTGTTCTAGGCGAATCTGATGCTATTTCTGCACTCTTTGTCTGAGATAGCTCAGCCACACCTTTGACAGCGACAAAGACACTGACCAAAGAGGTATTCCACAAAGCATGTGGCTTGGGTAACAAGGCGATTGTCATATTGAACAAAGCGTACCTGCTTTTGAATATGATCCCGCTCTAGTCTCACCAAATCAGCAAGATTGGTTTCGTTTTCAGATTTCTTTCATCTCTCTCTACCATCATTGCACAACACCCACCATAGACACCTGTCTTCCAGGCGAAAGGACAGGGTTCTGAACGTCTAATAACTTACCATTCGACTTACTAGTGTATATAATCGAGAACAGATTGAAAATCGCGCCACGATGATGAGGGGTTCGGGTTCAAAGTTTTGCAAGATTTGCAAGAAGAACAATCACAACACGAATGAATGTACAAAGAGGAACGGTGGCGATGGACACGGCAATAGGCATGGAAACAACAACGACAACGCGAGCAGAGGTCTGAACAGACACGGCAACCCTCGCAGCAACAGCCACCAGGGCGACAACAGCGGCCGGGTGAACAAGAAGAAGCAGAAGGGTCACTCGGACGGGTCCAACAAGCGTGGCCGCAACAACAACAACAACAACAACAACAACCACCAACGCAACGGCAACAGCAACGACCACTCCAACCCCCGCCCGCACAAGGACCCGACGCCAGACTACTGCCTAACCTGCGGCCTCCGCTCGCACGCCAGCAAAGACTGCCGCTCCGCCCCGCTCCCCGACCCGCTCGACCACTGCCCCTGCGGCAACGACTACCACCAAGCGTACCAATGCCCATGGCGTGAAGACGTGCTCATGCGCGAGGCCGCGCAGCGCACCTTTGGCGGCAAGCTCTGCCAGTGGTGCAAGACGGGCGGCGACGGGCGGCACGACTACCGCGAGTGCCTCGAGCCCCGGCGGTTCCGCAACGCGCTCGTAAACGCCATCCACCACGCCTACGACAGCCTCGCCTGGTGCTGGCACTGCTCCTCGGCCGACCACCTGACGCGCGCGTGCCAGGCTGCCGTGGCGGAGCAGGGCAGGCGCAGGTGGGATGCGTGCATCGCCGAGGAGATTGAGGCGTGGGTGCGCAGGGATGCGAGTGCGTGGAAGAGGGTGCTGCGCGACGAGGAGGAGGATGTCATCATGGGGCTGCGGGATCCGGAGAGGAGGCCCCCCGTGGCGGCCGACTACAAGTGGTGCGTCCTGTGCGAGAGGTTTGGGCATTGGGCGGACGAGGAGGCGGGTTGCAATTCCGCAGAGTATGATAGGAGGTGTCCGGTGCAGTTTCAGGGGAGGGAGGGCGCGAGGAAGCCGTTTGTTCCGGACCACTACAGGACTGATGGGTTTCCCGGGTGGAACGCTGGAGGACGAGGTGGAGGTGGAGGTGGCTTTGGAGGTGGCTTTGGAGGTGGCTTTGGAGGTGGCTTTGGAGGTGACATCAATGGGGGCGGCATCGAGTTTGGAGGCGTGCAGACGTTCGAAGTCAACTGCGAGGCGAGAGACTGCAAGGCGAAGATCAGGTGGCCCATTGTTCCGTCCAAGAAATCCGAGATGCTACAGCAGTGCGTCAAGTGCTGGACCATGAACACGCACCCGCTCAGCGCACTGAGGCAAGAGACGGACCCCAGCGTCAAGATTGCAGAGGTCTTCTTCAAGAACACGGCCGAGCTCTTCGCAGGGCTCCGGAACAACAACAACAACAACAACAACAACAACCGCCCCAAGAAGGGCAAGAGGGCCATGCTGCTGGAGAGGGAGCCCAACGAGTACAAGAAGCGGCCCTCGCTCGGCATCAGCAACAAGTCCGCCCGCAGCATCGAGTGGTGGCCCAACACGCAACCGCGCTACGAGGACGTCGACGCGAAGCTGGGCAAGCGCCACGTCTTCAACCACGCCCCCTTCCACCCGCGCAACGTCCCGCCCGGCAGATTCCACAACTACAACGGCGAGACGTACTTCAACTGCCTGGGCAACTTCCAGGAGTACTTCCCCGCCTTCAAGTTCGCCATCAAGAAGCAGTGGCAGGACGACGCCGACAACCCGGAGCTGCCCATCAACCGCGCCGGCAAGGGCGGCCTGTACGCCGGGTGCCTGAGGTGTGGAACGCGCATCCTGGTCGCCGACGACGAGGGCGACGTCGTCATGTGCGATACAGACCCCATGTGCACCGTGGGCTGTGGGCGGGGGCGGGTCCGCAACGATGACTTTGAAATGTTCTTCCTCAACGAGTACGGGAACATTATGAATAGGTGTCGCTGTCTGACCATAATAGGTCAGCGTCCGCAGCTGGGCTGGATTGTGCCGCTGTTCAGATGATGTGAGGTAGGTGGTTCGTTCGTGTCTTTTCTCCTTTTTTTTTTGGTGTGGGTTGTCGGCATCGAGGGCGGATTGGAAGTGTTCCTCCATCCTCGCTCTTTTTTTTTTTAACCCTCATTCAAATGTACTTGTACGTGTACCTGCATAATTCCATAGCTGGCCTGTCCTTTGTGGTTGTCTAGATATAGCATCAAAACAATTGATCCTTTGGCATCCCCTATCATCGAGTCCAGTTCCGGTAATGATGGCGTACGCACGTACGATGTAGCTGCCCTGCGTACATGTATGTCGGCAGCCGTGGAGTGAGCTGCCGGCAAACATGCTGCTGCTGCTGCTGCGGCGGCGGCGGCGGCGGCGTCGCGTGCAGCCCCAAATAGATCCGAACGCGTGTATATTTTGGGTACGTGTTTGATTTGCGAACGAACAATGGATGGACCAAGGAGCCTGGGTCGCATGTGTGGTCGTGGGATGGGTGAGCAGTTGTCTTAGAATGCCGGGCCTGGGCTCTGCGCTGCACTGGGTCAGGGGGGTCTGAGTAAGAACCTTGGAAGCTTGGTTCGGAAGCCATGACTTCCCAATGAGTGCCTTGAAGCTTTCGGCGAGAAAGCAAGGAAGTATTTTATGTTATAGAATTACTGGGGAGCACATGTGCACCAAGCGGTGTCCTTCCTTCTACGCAATAGGCCCATGTTAAGAAAGGCGGAAAGCGGGCAAAATGCACGAGAGCAGACTAGCATGAACTGAAGGAGCGGGTAGAATGGGGCATAAGGAATCAGCATGATTGCAGAACAAATAAACTAGTGCCTTTTGTGGATTCAATTCCCTCGCAGCTGAGTTGTGCTGAGGTGCTGGTGCCTCGGCAGTCAGTCGACCTGTCCATGATCTAGTGAAACCATGCCCACGCTGGCTGGAAATGTCTTCAAAGTTTCAGTTCGCTGCTAATTCCCGACCAATTAGCGGTGCACGACTCGCTGGCGAGATTGAAAGACAGAGAGCCTGAGCTCAGGAACCGTCGTCGATGATGCCCCAGCTTCCAAACGGGCCGAAGTCCGGTCCGACCACCCACGTCCTCAACATGTCTCCATTGCTGATCCTCCCGCCAGCCCGCCTGCATCGCGAACACGCGTTCGCGACTTTGCAACCAGTGACCATCGTCGCGTCCATGCCGCCAGAAAAGCGGTGGAAGAATGACATGCAGCCCTCGCCTTCGCCAAGCATCGTAGCCGCCGACACCAGCAACGCGTCCACGAGCTCCCATTCGCCTTCCCCCGCGAGCGCAACACGGGTCATCCCGACAGAAAGACGACCGCTGAGCTGCAGGTTGGGCGACTCCATTCTCGCGAGTCCAAGGTCTCGTCCCTTGGAAGGGCTCAAGCCGCCTAGAAGGAGAGAAGGCATGGGAGTATAGCAGCAGACCAAGGTCAAGTCCCCCAGACTCGGCCATCCAATCTCGTACGCGCCCGGCTCTTCCAGGTCGTCCCAAAGCGAAACCACGACCGCCAACCTGCTCGCACCTTCCATCCAAAGCTTCCTCTTCCACGTCCAATACATCCACAATCAATGCAGCCTGAATCCCTCCCGCCATCGCTCCTCTGCCTGCACCACCCATCTCCCCTGTCCTTCCCTTTTCGCCGTGCTTATTGTCAGCCACATCCGTCGGGAGCGCGCCCCAAAAGCGCTCGCCGTGCTCCTCTAGCCCCGTACAACCCACCACCTCGCCCGCCAAGCCAAATACCCGCCCGCAGAAGCTGCCCTCGGGGCCTCGTACACGTGCATGGCGAGCGGGACTCGATGGAAGGACCCATTTGCTCGCTCGTAACCGCCATTGGGCACCTTCTGACCTACTCCTCCCCGACCCAGCCTCCGCGCTGTCGACCCTAGAGGGGGAGGGGTATGCTCCCAGGGTACGGTTACACGGCCGCCCTCCCGAGGCTGGTATCCAATGTGCTCGTCGAACCGAGCACCAGACGGCCAGAATACTGACAGTGACAGCGCTTGCGCAATGGCATCCCGACCGTTTCCTCCACCCCCCCCTCCCCTCGTTCCTTTGTTCCTTCCCGCACCCGTTCTGCGTTTGGATTTGCCTTCTTTTCTGTTTGCGCCGGCCTTTGGGTCTCGAGATCCGGGACCCTTGTCTTGACCCGACTTCGTGTCCAAGATCCGGCCATTGACTGCCGCTTCTGCTGCTGCGGTTGCGTTATGGAGGCTTTGTGGTGGTGGGTTTGCGTGGGCTCGTACTGGTCGTCGGTAGTATGCCCCTCGGGCGTCGTGGCGTCTACCGCTTCGGCGACGGTCTCGTGGAAATTGGATGACTGCCTAGGCGGCAGCTAATGCGTGGCGCATCGTGTCGACGGTGGTGGCCCTCCAGTGGCTTTTGGTGGGTTCGGGGGGGAGTCGAGGACGCGCCATGGTCGAGACAAGGTCTTTTGATATGGCTCTAATTGGTGAGTGATGGTAGGTCATGATGGGGGGGTTGCCCGGGCCTGGCAGGGCAATGCATACACTGGGTCATCATGATGGTCACATTCGCCCATGGCATGCACGTCTTGTTCTGGGTTGAAGGTTGCATCGAGATTGCTCTCTTGAATTAGGGCGTGTCATCTATTTTGGATTTCATGTCCGTCAAAGGGCCTCCCATTCCGTAACGCCGCACTCACTCGTGGTATATGAGCGGTGATGTGAACAGGGGATGGTATCATAGAAGAGAAGAAAAAAAAGGGAAGAAAGAGAAAAGGTAATTACAGCCCTCGGCCGAGAGGGCACCGAAATAACACACGCACACAACACTGCTCCCAGGGTCCTTTCTGCCCCTCGACCACGAGAGAGCAGGCAGACAACACGGAAACAGCCAGTGCGTCAATCATAGGTCGCGTGACGGGCAAGTCGAGACGAGCATCCGTGTGGTTCGAAACGCAGTCGTAAGCTAGGCGCTTATTTGCCAAACACCCAGTACTGGGCCGCGTAGTTGACCTCGAAGGCTTTCTTCTGGCCCTTGCACACCTTGGGCTTGTTGCCCCCGGCCGTCTCGATGCGGTAGACGGTGTTTACGCCGCCCACCGAGGAGCCGTTGTCAGAGAGCTGCAACCACTTGATGGCGCCCTCGTTCTTGGTGCCCGGGCAAGCGCCGGCTGGCGCGTCCATCTCGGCCTT
Organism: Corynespora cassiicola; assembly: GCA_022059125.1. Lineage (NCBI taxonomy): Eukaryota > Fungi > Ascomycota > Dothideomycetes > Pleosporales > Corynesporascaceae > Corynespora > Corynespora cassiicola. Next base: position 5,651,872 of record JAEUWY010000005.1, on the reverse strand, counting down.
CTTGGTGACATAGGCCAATGGGTAGGGTGTGGTCTGGATCTTGTAGAGGGAGAAGGTGGGCACCGCCTGGGTGAAGAAGTGGTCGCCGAGAATCTGCTGGAAGCCCTGGGTCTGGAGGTAGCCGTCAAGGAACTTGGGGTTGACGTTGTGCATGCTGAGGGCGAGGCCGGAGATGGAGCTGATCTTCCAGGCCGCACCCCAGTCCCTGTTGAGGGCAGTGCCGATGTCGTACAGCTTGGCTGGAGCAGTGTCAGGACAAGAAGAGCATTGCATGAAGATATGGGACATGACTTACCAACAGCGCCAGTGGTGCCAGGCTCAGCGGCTCCGTCGTCGCCGCAAGTATAGTTCTGGGTTCCGATGCCGAGAAGAACGTATTTGAGCTTGAGGCCATCAGGAGGCGGTAGGGAGTTCTTGGGCATCTTCTTTGCGAGGGCAGAGAGGTCTGTCGCCGGCTGGTAGGCTGCCGCTCGCGGAATCGCAGTAGGGGCAGCCGTGACTGAGCCAGCAAGGGCCAGCACGCCAAAGAAGAGACTGGAGAGAAGCATGTCTTCGAATACGTAGGTAGGTTGAGATGTTGTGCTGGGTTGGAGAGTGTACGTCGTGGGAAATGGTGGACAGGAGATGGAGCCTAGGCGAGTAGGAGAAAGAGAGAGATGTATATATATATGGTGACGACGGTCGACGTCGGTTCAGTGGAGTGAAGGAGAGGGTGAAGGGGAAAGGTGACAGAGGACAAGACCAGGCTGTCTACAAGTACACGAGGCTAGTGTCTATGGAATCAGGAAGGCAGGCCAGTTCCGGGTTGCACGGGTAGTCGACGAGCGTGGAGATTGTCGAACTTATAGCCATTCCGGGCGCAAAAAGGGCACCCTGGCCGGGCCAGGATGGGGTTACGGGAGGCATCCCAGCCCACGCGCCATGTGTACAGAAAATATGCAGGCGTCGACTTGGAGGGCCGCTGCATCCTTGAAGCGAAGCTGCACGGCCGAATTGGTGAGACCGTGGGATGGATTTAGCATGCCCCGGGGTCAGGCCTCGAGCAGATGGCGCCTGTCCCGTCCCGGCCTGGGCTAAAAATGCTTGTTGCCCTTCCCGCCCCTCATACGTGCAATCCCTCTGCGATCGGAGCCGGGGGTCGGGGCGATTCCACGGGCGCCTGTCGTCTCTCCAACGTCCAGACTGAGCCGCATGGACGCAGCGTCTCGTGTGCCCGCATTATTCGCACCCGCTGCGCATCCGTGTTGGTGTCTGCCTCGCATCCACGGCTGTCATCTGGTGCAGTGTATCAAGCACATGGCACAGGACCTGTCAGCCGCTCCAGCCCGACTTCTCTGCCTTCCTCTACAGTTTCACATTCGACTCCAGACGGGCACCGAAGATCCCAATTCCTCGGAGCAGGTAGGTATCTGCGGGAGGGAGGGCTGGAGCTGCTCGCAGAAAACGCACCCGCAGCAGAAACACGAACCAAGGCCAGCCAGGGGGTCCGCGCGCAATTCACCCGTCCCATGCTGCTCGTGGGCCCGACCGTCGACGTGGGGAGACGAAGGTTCCAAGGCTGGCCGGCCGTGCGCCGTTGCAGTAGCTCGCATCCACCACACCAAGGCCAGCAAAGCCAGCAAAGCCAGCAAAATTTTCTCGACCCGGCTACAGATAGCCGGCAAATGGCCCGTTTGTGGCTGCAGTCGATAGTCCCAAAAGCCCCGCTTTGGGCCAAAATCCTGGCTAATTAATCGCGCATCGCGTGATATTAACAGACATTGCGCCCAGCCCTCCCATCCACCGCTGCGCGCTTCCACGCCAGTCAGCCGTCGCCCGGGTCAGCCAAGTGTTGGACAGAAGCCGTCATGCTGACGGCGAAGATTCCTTTTTCCTGGATTCCGGCCGCCTGCAAATTGACCCGATCTCTTGACGCTGACATCCCATGTTGCTTTGCGGAGAAGACCAGATCCGCTGCAGGGTGCCTCCTCGTATGGCCAAAGGCACCGATGCAGCATGCACCGTCCTTCTCCGACAGTTCCATCTTGTACCAGAGAGGAAGGACGAAGGCGGAAGTATTAGCTCAATTATCCGCCTGCACGCCTCGCATTAGGCAAGTTGGAGGCCCTGCTGGACCCCCCATGCAGAGGCCTGGCCGACTTTGAACGTTAAACTTTGTCGGGGCAATCGGCCTTGACCGCGGGTGACAACGGGCATATACGGCAGTTTGACGGTACGAACGATTGCTCTTTGTGCTTCAGGTTAACAGCTCGTTTCTGGCGTCTGAATGACAGCGGGAGAACGAACGTTTCGAAACCCTTGAACTCCCATTAAGCTTGTGTCAGAGCGCAGTTGACGGTTTCAGCGCAATGAACCGCACAATCTGAGACAGGTACCAAAGTCAAAAAAATAATAGTTAAAAAATGCAGCAATGAGGCACCGGTTCAGGATCCGCGAATACCGCCTGAACTCGTGCTACGAAGGATTGTGATGCCGTGGCAAAAGCCTGCTGACAGCACCCTTCTCCAGCTTGTCACCTCCTGCATTGTTCCACGGCTGCTGGTAGCTTCACGCGCGACGAAGAAAAACCCTGCACAAGACCAACACGACTTTGGAATCGAAATCCGGCCTTCAAACTGCGGCCTGAAGGCAATTCCACCTGCCGGTAACCGTAGTCGGGCCTCCACAGTTTGACCGCGCTCGTTCCGCTCGGTCCAAGGTACACCGTTTCGTTTCCATGGTTAGCCCTCCGCGCGAAAGTAGAGGAAAGCCAAGCCCAACGACATCCCATGCATCATCCATCACATCTTGCCAACCGTCGATGAAACCTAAAAATGAGGTCCCTTACCTCGCATTCCACTTCATGACACAGGAGGGGATACGAAATGGGCTGCTTGGAGGCTCGCGCGTGTCAGCTCTTTTGCCGTCGGAGGGTCGCGATGCCGAAACGGGCATAGGGTTGTGCGGGGGCGATTTTCGCAAAGGATCGTCTTACCGACCGTCAACCTCACTTCATCCTTACCTGTGGCTTACGGCGTCTCCTATCACGAACGCCCAGTATTGCTATTCAAAGGGTTGCCTTGCCCCAACTACGGCCTTGACTTAGACCCGACCCTGAGATGCAGCCTTGGCCCGCGGCTGGTGCGTAAACCTCGGTCGGTGATTTGGCTCGGCCTTCATATCCGCTGGCGTCACCAGCGCGGCTGTCGTAGTCGACATGGACAGGTGGATGCACGAGTTGGAACGCCAACTGTACGACCACAGCCTCCTCACAAGAGTAGTCTTTTACGGCACAGCAATAGGAGTAACTTGTCTCACAGTAGGTGACTGCGCCCCCATCTTGCATATCGCTAAGACAATCAATCGCAGCTCATCTTACTCTATGGCCTCTACAATGTCTTCTTACATCCGCTACGCCAGTATCCTGGTCCCACCTTATGGACCGCATATCGGGTCCCTTACATCATCTCCTTTCATCGCGGAGAAATCCACCGCAAGATGAAGGAAATGCATGATAAATATGGCCCTATTGTTCGCATTGCGCCCAATGAGCTCTCTTATGCAGACTCTGCGGCCTGGAAAGACATTTATGGCAACCGACCTGGCCATAAGATTTTCGAGCGCAATCCATTGTGGTTCAAAAAATTGAACCCGGGCGATCCACAGTCAATCATGGGCCCGGACGAAGAAGCCCATGCTAGGTTTAGAAGGGCATTTACACAGTCCTTTTCCGAGAAAAGCCTGCGGGACCAGTCACCGGTCGTTCAAAGCTATGTTGATTTGTTCATCAACCAGCTCAAAGCGCCCGTCTCTGGGAGAAAATGGAAAGAAAAGACGGTGGACCTTGCCCAGTGGCTCAACTTCTTGACGTTTGATATTTCGGGCGACCTTTCTTTCGGAGAATCCTTTGACTGCCTCAAGAACGGCAAAGCTCATCCCTGGGTTGAACTCACTCAAGATTTTGGCAAGGGCGTAGGACTTTTGGCGACGGTCAATCAATACCCACCGGCTGACAAACTCTTGCGATTCATTCTGCCCAAAAAGATTATGCAAAAACAGATTGATCACCGCGACATGAGCGCAGCAAAAGTCCGCAAGCGGATGGCATTGAACACTGATCGCCCAGATTTCATTACTCCGGCCAAAAAACATAGTGACCAGAAGGGTGCGCTGACAGAAGCTGAATGGGACCTCAACATGGCCATATTTGTGTTTGCAGGAAGCGAAACTACCGCGAGTGCTCTTGTGGCAATTACAAGGGAGTTGGTGCAGAACCGCGGAGCATTAAATCGACTCACTCGAGAGATTCGAGGTGCATTCGAGAATGAAAGCCAAATCAATCATGATTCCACCGGTAATATGGAGTATCTCAATGCAGTGATCAATGAAGGGCTCCGTCTCTGTCCGCCCGTGGTTATCGGAGTGCCGCGAATAACGCCAAAAGACGGCGAAACAGTATGCGGTAAATGGGTTCCCGGCAACGTAGGCTATTCTGCATCATGTGGTCATCCTCAAAAAGCTTACTCTTGCCCAGACATACGTCTCGTATAATCAGTTTGCAGCGAACCGACAGCCCCACAATTTTCACTCGCCCAACAGCTTCATTCCTGAGCGTTTTCTATCTACCTCTTCGAAGACTACACCCGACAACTTCTCGAGTCTGCAGCCGTTTGGTGTCGGCAGGCAAAGCTGTATCGGAATGAAGCTCGCATACATTGAGATGAGACTAATTCTCGCGAGACTTTTGTTTGCTTTTGATCTCAAACTAGAGGATGAGAAGGATCGATGGGATTGGGGTTCACAAGAAACCTACCTCTTTTGGGTGAGTTTTGCAGATTGCACATTGACCGGTTTACGAGTATAATGCTGATCCCTCGCAGGAGAAAAGGCCTCTGCGTGTAACGCTACGCCCAGGAGAACGGTGATGCTCTGAAAACTACACGATGATGTAAAATCCCATGGACCTTTTCCATCAGGCGATCTTCGAGTCCAGTACGCTTGACTGCCTCGGGTCGAAGCAATAGTCTTTCCAATAGCATGGATATTTTGTCCGCCCGGTCGGCTTCCACGACATGACTTCAAGAAATAAGTGCCAATCAATTAGTGATACGACTATCCACGTTGCACCTGTATGCTTTTTGCCATGATTCCCTCTCACAACAGTCGTACTGAGCGGGGCGCAGCCTCGTTCGTACTCAAAAATGATGCCCTTCCCTCGAAAACAGCATGAGAATTCACTGATATATTATTCCGATCCAACGTCTGCCTATCCTCAAGCAAAATGTCTTTCGGTATATCCGTTGGCGATCTTATCGTCATCTCGAAATTTGTCGTCGATATAACCGGCAGCTTCAAATCCGCTCCCTTTGAATACCAATCTCTCCTTCACGAACTCCAGACCTTCTCAAAGATTATCGACCACCTCAAAAATCTTTCACTCGCATGTAGTACACCGGACGATACACAAGAACTCCTTAGAAATGTTCTTGCCAGTTGCCATGCCAAGCTAGAGGCTTTCCTCGCATCCATCAAGAAGTACGACAGCTCCATTGGAGCAGATCCCAAGGCCAATCCTTTCAAGAAAAGCCTCCATAAATTCCGCTGGGGACTAGAAGAACAGGGCGAAGCGCGCAAGATGCAGGAATTCCTCTGCAGGCACACCGTCGTGATCAACAACCTTTTGCAAAAACTCAGTGTGGATGCCATGAGTACGGGCCTTTCGACCCTTGCTACAGGCCAGAAGCGAATAGAGGGTGTTGTCGATGACACGCACAGTTCTGTATCCGTGGTACAGAGCACTGTCACAAGGCAGGAAGGTATGCTGTTGGCAATGAGCCTCAGTATACCGAATATGATCTATGCTATTGCACGAGACTTTCGAGTCAACTGGGAAAGGCTGGTTCAAATGGTTGGGACAGTCAAGTATGTGACCAGAGAGAAAAACTCAGCGTTGTTTTAATCTCTTACCTAGTGAGACTACCGAACACATATACGCCATACTTGTTCAGATAAGGAATTCGAGTGCAAGTATCGATACTAGGCATACATGGTTCCAAGATCCCGTTGTTATTGAATACCCATTCGGCATCAAATTCCCCGTCCCGTCCGAGTATGGCTGTACCCTGATGGGGGCCGTCGTTTTCCACAAGTTCATGGAAAATGAATATGGGAAAGGCTTGAATGAAGATCACATCATCGAGATGTTCTATTCCGATGATCCAGATATCCCTATAAAAAAGACTTGTCCTCTGTTACCGGGGCGTACTATCATTGCTGCTCCAGTGCCATATCATCGGCCATTTGAGTACTGGACAAAGTATTGTCCAACGTGCCACATGGAATTGGATGATGTCAGTCTCAGAATTCCTGAGAGTGCTTTTTCCAATGTACCGGATTATCGGACTGAATGGTATGAAATGTGTCTTCCCTCTATATCATTACTCCAGTGAAAATCTAACCTTTGAAACAGCAACAACTGTGGTCTATATTTTGACAGAATGAGAAGTGGCAACAAGGCGACAGGGACTGAAGTTCACTCAGTCGGCCTTGAGCTCACGAGTCCCCAAATATATGTCCATCTACGATACTTGAGAAAGATACGCACACCCATATCTTTGTCGCGAACAGACGATGAACAAAGTGTTCAGGATCCACGAGAAGTTGTTGATTTACTGAAGTCTTGTCGTGTTGATCGCACCGAAGAGAGTCTCTTAATGAAAACAATATTCACAAGACCACTTGCTATAGGCTGCCACAGATCTCCCGAGTGCGTCACAGTGCCACTCTTAGCGTTTGTCTAAACTCATAGAGATTCTATCTAGATGTTATCACTTGACAAACACAACCTTCTCTTGTCATTATTTCCACTAGTCATTATTTTGTCTTTTTAAAATCAATAGAGTGGGTTAAGAATCTCGCGGTACAAGTACTACTTGATCTATGGTATATCATCTCATCATTGCCTGCTGATCTGCCAACCACAGTTACCGCGTTGTATCACTAGCATCGGCACCTCCCACATTCCCAACCCTCTAGGATATGCATACCCCTTCGGACAATTCAACAGCAACCTCTTCCCTTTTTCAAACTCACAAGACCAATTCGCATGCCCCCAAGCCCAAGCACCCACCTTCGGACTCTCCCAACACCTCCCCCCCCCTCAAATCCGACCTAAACGCCTCCCTTGCCTCCCTCACGCCGCCCTTCCAAAAACGCGAGTCTCCCGCCCTAGAGTGCACCATAGGACAACGATACATCAAAACCACAACCTCCCTCCCCGGCTCCTCCTCTTGCTCAATCCGCCCCACCTCCCCATTCAACCACGCCAGATCCCGCTCAAACTCCACATTGCGCTGCCCCAATCCCCACCTCGGGATGGAAACCTGCCAGTTTCCTCGCGCGCGTACTCTGTGCAGCCGCCGCGGGTATGCAACTCCACAGCGTGCACCCCCAGAAGCGTAATCTTTTCGCCCTCGCCATCCTCGACGTCGACGTCATTGATGCCAATGTCGAGGTCAATATCGACCCTCCGCCTCGCCATGAGGAAGAACCTCGGCCCAAACATGGCATTGGCCTTCTCCTCAAACGCAGCGAGGCGGGACAGTGCGTCCGGATACGCGAGGCCGGAGCTCTCGCGGTTCCCCGGGACGTAGAAGATGCGTAGGGAGGGGCTGCGTTCGAGGAGGCCTTGCAGGAAGGTGAAGAGGGCGGCATTCCGGGCGAGGCCGATGTCGCCCAGGAGGGGGAGGTGTTTTGCTAGGGAGGAGGGGATGTAGGAGGGGGAGGAGAGGTGGAGGTCTGAGAGGATTTGGAGGCGGAAAGGTGGACGGGGAGGATAGGGTGCAGAGGACTGGAAGCGTGAACGGGGTGGGGGCAAGCGTTGGTGTGGAGGCTTTAGGGCTGGGTGGTAGAGCTTGGTGTAGGTACACGTGCTCGAGAGAGCTGGATAGAGCCCCTATAGCTTGGACATCTTTGCAGCAGTAATTTGTAAGCTCGGGACAGCGGGACAGATCCTCTACACCTTGCTCATTTTTGCAGTAGTAGCGTGTGAACCTTTGCGTGGAATGCGTGATGAAAAAAAAAAAGAGAGTTGCAGCCTTTTCCTCCTCCACCAAATAGTTACCAACTGCAAAAATCCAGAATAACCTCTGCCATTCTTCTCAATCTCGCCTCAACACCCACTCCAACACTAACCAAGTTCCAAGATGCTTCTCACAACACCCCTAAACAATAAACTCTTTCACAAGTACCTTTTTGCTAAACTTCACCACCAAACACTAAAAAGAAAAAGATATGGCGGGCCCCCCCAGCCTAGAACACTCAGCGCTCCGATGCTCAGACCAAGTGATTGTCTCGGGGATGGAACCTTGATGCCTGCAGGCCTGACAGTCCGACTGCCCGCCATGCTTGGATAAGCCAACGAGGCCATGACCATGATACGTCACCGAAACACTAGCACAGCCAACCCCAACGTGCCATGCACGCCCGGATTCCGAGGCTGCAGGTTTCCAATAAACGCTAGCCCCTCAACACCACCCCAGGCCATTGGCGATGAATGACGTAGTGTAAAAATAAACCCAGATCTTGGGAGAGATGCCGTTCCATCCGCCAGACGGGGGGCTGGGAGCTGTTCTACGAGACAGTGGTTCAAGTGAGAAAATGACGGAAGACAACAATGTTCACGTTGAGACATGAGATTTGAAATGAAGGTTTGATTAACACGATGCATACACATACACAGTCCTGCGTCCTGCCTCTTCCTCTTACGTCGCATTTTGCACAGCATCCCCCAGATACACCGATCGATCATACCTCCTCCTCGACCTCCTCCTAATGTTGCAAAGAACATCAAAATCTGTGTCCGTCAAAATCACGCCGCCAGAGAAGAAAGTGAACAACGCCAAAGCCTAACCAGAAAGCGCCCCAAGAGGCGCAATGTGGACTGCATGTGATAGCACAGACCAATGTATACGTGCGCCCAAACACCAGTCTCAACAGACACCGCCCATGTATGTACACCGTGTAGAGGTTACGGAAGGAAAAGATCGTGCACACGTATTTTGACCCGCCCGGAACGGCAGGTGAGAGAGACGCACACCAAGCTCCGGAACACCGCCCATGCATTTTCCGAAGTTGGCGACACGTCTGAAGGAGGAATAGCGAGAAATTACAAGGTATAGGGGGTCGTGATTAGTCTTGTTGGAGCGCGTCCCACTTGGCGAGGAGCATCAGGAGTCCTGGGATCTTGGATACAGGCTAAGCACCGTCCATGTCCATAAGCCAAAAGGATGCGCTCAAGGCCTGGCGGCTTATATCAAATAGCTGCCACTCCTAGTAGCGCCTACCTGATGTGGGTGAGTACAGCTCAGTATTTGTGCGGGTAAGGTGCATTTTCGTCTCCTGCACTTGGCACCCCTGGAGGTGGGATTACGAACCGGTTCATCATCTGCTGGCCAGGCTGCATGGGCATACCCATGTGGACACCATTGGGCTGCATCTGCGCAATGCCATATGGGTTCTGATGGTTGATGTCACTCCCCAGGAAGTTGTTCATGGCGGAGCCGTGGAGGCCCTGCGCCTGCGATACGGGGCAGTCCTTGTGGGCCAGAAGCAACGTCTTGAGGTTGACAATCTCTTCGCGAAGCTGAGTGACGGTGGCACTGAGGGCATCGTTCTCCGTGCTGAAGAGCTCAACCTTTGCCTGGAGGTTGGCGAGCCACTGCTTCTTACGCTGACGACACTTGAGTGCAGCAACCCTATCGGGATTAGATTCATTGGGATGCGAGTGGAGTGGCAGACGTACCTGTTGCGCTCGAGGAAGTTCTTGCGCTTTTCCTCATCTGTCATCTTCTTGCCATCAGGATGGGTCTGAGGATTTTCATCGTCAGTGTCCTCATCCTCGGCAGATTGCGCACTGGCAGCGCCCTTCTTACGGCTGCCTCCCTTGGGGGGTTCGTCAGCTTTGCGCTTGGTGCCGGCCGTCTGCTTGCCATTGACGGAGCCCTTCTTTGCGCGCGAGCGTGTTGTAGTCTTTGCCTGTTCGCTCTGACCACTTTCGGAGAAATCGCCAGTATCTGCCGACCCGGTCATGCTGTTGATGGAGCCCTTGGTGTTACGACGTCCATTTTCCTGGCCGACGGGCTGGACAGGCATGTGCCCTGCGTTGGCCTGTTGCTGGTTGGCCATGCCAAAAGACTGTTGTTGGCCGTTTCGGGCACCCCCATTCTGCGTGGCAAAGGAGAGCAGATCATTAGCAGCGTTGCTGACGTCGTGGTTGGCATAGGGGTCACTCTGAGGGCGCTGTTGCTGTTGCTGTTGCTGCCCCTGATAGTTTTGCTGATCCATTCCGGCGGGTGCCGTCTCGGCCTGCGAAGTAGGTGCTGTGGTGGCTGGAGCCTTTACCTGATTCGCCTGTGCTGCAGCGCGCAGGGCGGACTGCTGGAACTCGGCAGTGCCAGGAGTGACACCAGCACTCTGAAGCAAGAAAGCCTGGGTGTTGGGGCTGGGCGCCGGGAACATAGACCCACCGCCACCGGGGGTGAGTCCTGTTCGCAGAGACGACTCGTTGGGGGTAGGGAAGCCTCTAAAGGACTCGCTGAAGTAGTCCGTCTGGCTGGTAGGGCCCGTCAGCATAGCAGGGCTCAGAGGACCAGCGCGCAACGATTGCCAGCCAGGTGTGATGCCTGGCAATGGCGATGGCGATGTGATATTAGCGACGGGCGGCAAGACAGTGCGGCCACCGGGCGTCTCAGCCGACGTGTTTCCAAACGACTGCTCGAAGACGTTGGGCTCAAGCGAGAATGGGTTGTGCACGGTATTGAAGTAATCTGGCGTATCTCCTGTGGTCGTAGGGGCTGGCTTGGGAGGGGGCGCCAACGGCTGCGCATTGGTGGTCGCGGGCTTTGCGTCGGTCGATGAGTCCTGGGTGGTGGCCGGCGCTGTGGTGATGGGTTAGCACGACGTGGTCGCGACGCAGGCAGGACGGGTGGCACTTACGCTGGTCCTCAGAGGCCTCAACCTTGGGCTCTGCAGAGGGCATAGTGGTCAGCGGCAGGAAGCATAATGGTGATGTATGACGCAAATGGCAGCGGCTGACACGGCGACATGTGGGCGCACGCAGCCGTCCGGCAGCAACGCAAGCGTCGACGGCCGAGTGCAGCAGGCCGTGGCGGCACGATGGAGATGGGCGACGGCAAGCACGGGGTTGAGGATGTACGCACCTTCCTTAGTCACGATGGGAATTGACTTCTTGCTGTCCTTGGGCGAGGACATTCTGGAGTTAGTGGGTGACGAGTTCTGAGGTCTTGTGGCAGTGGCAGCCATGGTGGGCGTGGTGACGTAGGGGTCGAGGGAGGTGTGTCTAGGGATCGCCTTGGGTGGTACTCGGTCGGTCCTTTCTACGGTCGCGCACTCTCTCTCCCTGCGCTCCTACAGTCCAGTCTGGCGCGGGCGTCGCAGCGGCGCGGCAGCGAACTCAATCGCTCGTTGGTAATCTGCAGTCGCAAAAGACAGTCAGCACGCTGCAGAGGGGTCGCGACGTGCAGGCAGAGGACGTTTAGGCGTCGCGGTGTGCTGGACGGGCGCTGTTCTGGCGTTGCAGACTCTGTCGGGGGGAGGGCGTGGCGAGGGCGAGGGCAGCGCACACCACACACCACACACGCAGGCACTCGAGCGACGGGCAGCGCCGGGGGGCGCAGACAGGACGTACCTCTGGGCTCGTTGCAGGCCCGCGGGCGGCAAAAGCGGGGTATCAGAGGTCGATGGCGGCAGGTCGTCGCTGAGTTCGCGCGCAGCCAAACAGCAGGCGGAGGGCGGTTGTGCGTCGACAGTCGAGGTTGTCGTGTTGTAATGACGCAATGCTTCAGCACGCCCCTGATGACGGTCGCAGGCCTTTTTTTTCACTGCGACCGCAGGACTCCAGGCACAAAGACAGGCTGCGGGCTGGGGTACTGGGGCAGATGGGAATGCGCGCTGCAGGCTTCGGTGAGGCTCTCGGCTCTAGCCGTTTGCTGGGTACTGGTGCTGCTGGTGATGACAGTCGAGGCGTTCGCGATGATGTCGATGGGCGTCCACGGCGAGGAATTTCTGGGAGGAAAACGTCACAGCCAAGGCGCGGGTCACGTGTGCATTAATAAACAGCCCGCTGCCGTCCTGCGGCAGGAGCAGGGCGGTCAGCGGCGGCGCGGCGCGTGATTGGCGGGGGCCGCAGCCTCCTCCTCGGACCATCCGGCGATCGTCGCCCGTCTCGGACGTGGCTCGCCTGCCACGCAGCCCGCCTGCGCGTTGTGCGCGTTGCAGAACAGCCGGCGATATTGCAGCCAGCCCGTCCAGATGCAGTCCCCCGTGCAGACGGCGTCCGCTGTGTGGCCCGGCCAGCGCTGCCAGGGCGACGAGCGCACTCGATTGCGCGCGGCCGCTGCTGCTGGCGGAGCGGGCGAGCGCGGCGGCGTGCCATCATGGTGGGATCCGCAACCGGCATCGCGTGAGCTGGGCCGAAACATCCGCACGGCGGCGCTGGGAGGAGGGAGGAGGAGGGAGGAGCGAGGGCGTGGTGGTGGTTGGTCGCACCTGCCAGAATCGCCAGAATTGCCAGCTGCCGCTTGCGGCAACCGACGTCCGATGGCCATGACCTGCCGATCGCTCGCCGCCGGCCCAGCGCCCTCCATCGCCCACGGCCTCGCCTCGCTAGCTCTCTGTAGTCCGCTCGCCATGTGCCCGTGGTCCTCCCTCTAGCATCTCCAACACCCTCGCCATGACTCTGCCCCGTCGATGCCCTGCACATTCCTTCGATGTTCTTCGATTGCCCATGCGAGGGCGTCGCCAGCAAAAGCACTCGCGCATGCTCTCATCGCGATGCGACCAGCACGCCGCTGTTCCAAGAAGCGCGCCAGCATCGGGATCGGACGATGCAAGCCTCGCTGACGACATCGTTGCAGAGAGAGCCTCTCATCATTCTGCCGCCAGCCCAGATAAGCTTATCTGTTCCAGCTCTAGGCTCACGTAAAGCCTTGAAGCCGTTGGTGTTGGTGTGCTGCGAAGTGTGCTGGGCCATCCTTCTGCCATGCCTTTGGCTGGAGTAGCTCCGCCTGGCTTGCACCTTGCCCGCACTTCCATCCATCGCATTTCGCCTTGACGACGTGATGTTCATGCGTTTTGGCTCAGACGAGGCCATGGCCATTTCCCGCATTTCCATCCCATTCCGATCGCGATGTTTGAACTGGCCCCCAGTGAAACCGTTCCATATATCATTTGCCAAGACTGTCTTCGGGAATGGGCCTAGGCCCCCCTGCCGTCAATATCGGAGTTGCTCTGCCCATCGGCTCTCCCTTTCCCATCACCACTCAGCACGTGCTCTGACGGGATTTAAATCCATGTCTGATCTATTGCTGGCAAAAAGATTCCGGACTAATGACAGGCAGGCAGCCCCTAACTCCAGAAATAAGCATCCCAATGCAACGTCCCGAAAACTATAACCGAGTAGCCCACAAAATTACCCAATGCGTAACTCTGCCGCTAAAACCCAAGCCATCGCGATGTCGAAAAACAATCTACTACTGGAACACCCCCATGACTTGTAACTACTCATAACATAAGGGCCCGGACCCGGAACCGGAAGATCATCAACTCCACATGGAACCATCCATGCACTCGTCTCTTCACATCTGTCCATGCCCCGTGGGTCTTCCTTTGCAGACATCCTTATGCCCAAGGATCCTGTTGTGGTGATTTCCCAGTTCTTCACCGCAGCACTCGCATCGGTGTCCCATCTTGCCGTTCGTGCCCATCTGGTTCGTGCGGAATTGAAGACTTGGCTGTGTTTGTGCAAGGGCGCTCGACCTTTGTACTTTGCGTTAGCGCATAGTAGAAGAAAATTTCAATACATCACATACCTGGGCTGGCGAGACACTGACTTGAGCGGCTGGGTTTCCATTTTGTTCATGGCCGGCATGGTTGGGAACGCACTCACCATGCCAGCAGAAAACCCCCCTCGAGAGAAGCCCGGACCGCCAGGGGGAGCACTCACTGGGAAATGAGTGGATGTGTTGTTGTGAGGTCTCATTGAATATGAACCTCTGATCTCAGGGGGCGCGAACATTTGGGGGTATCCTGTCTGACCGGTAGAGCTAGCCATATTCCACCCAACGCCATGGCCCGAGGTCGAGTGTCCTGTCAAGATGACAGGTTTTTGTATTGTAGAATGGCCAGGGAAAGGGGTTGATGCGTTCGGCAACAGTCCTCCTGGAGCTGGCCTTGGCATGCCAGGCAGAGCATTCATCCCGGCCATCTGTGGAGTGGTGGAGTTTGTGTTGGATTTTCCACGTCTGACATCAAACTCCGAGTTTGATACCGTCAAGTGGCTTGAATACCCATGGGGCCTGGTGTTTTTCGTGTTCCCAGCAGCCCCACTGCCGTGGTTGGGCGAGAATCCAGTGTCCATGCTTCCGTTCATGCCTACCATTTTGTCAGGGGAAATCATTTCATAGATTTGTATAATCTTACTGGATACTCCATCTTCGAATCCATTCCTGTACGGCTCTAGTATCATGCGTGCCTTTTCTTCGTCGGGTTTCCAACCCCACCCAGAAATGTAGTCCGATATACATTGATTCAAGTCAACCATACTCCCTATGGACAGTCAGATTTTTCTACAATGAAAACATAGTCACATACCTGTTGGCTTGTAACTGTAAAAGCCACTAAGGTATGCGTGGATCTTGATGTAGGCCATGTCCTTAATGTGCGAGGACAAATAGTGTTTCAAAGTGCTGATGACCTTGTTGGCAACATGGGGATGCGTCGAAATGTTACCACGAAGGCCCCGTGTTAGTTCACCACTAAGCCCAGCAGCGTGCTCAACTTCATGCAGCTGAGCGTAGAGGTTGGGTCGAACGTTGGGGTTATGAGGAAACATCAGACCAAAAAATCAGTGTATCAGAACAGTGAGTATGTGTGTAAGGACTTGAAAAGCCTTTGAAAACTGGTGATGCTTCATCAGGAACAGGATGGTCCATTTATTGCTTTCACAAAGCTTTTCGTCGAGCCTGAAGTCTGCCTCGACTGTAGATATTCCCAAAGGTAGTACTGTAGCATCACGAGTTTCATATTCAGGCGCAAGCTCGCAGGCAGAAAGTAACAAAAGCAGTATCGACCTCTGTCAGATCTAGAGCCAAGTCATGTCCTTCAACACCTTTCTCACGCACATATCCTCCTCTGGCATTGCCGTATAGGGGAATGCCAGCGCTGGGCGAATAGTTGCCTTTGCAGCAATATCTGATGAACAAAAAGGCAGAAGAGTGCCTCGAACGAAGGAAGCGGCACGTGGGAAACTGACAAGATGTTTAATGGTAACCTACTATTTGGATGTCCCTCATGTTGCGCGCGTGGGAGACACATCCTCTTTGGGAAGTTCGTGATGAACCCGCCACAACAGGACCCACCTGAACATAATATTGAGTTAACTAATAGGAGATAACTCCACGTTCGAGAACTTTCATGTATGCCCAGTTGTACGCCTTGGCCGATGTATTCCGCTCGACCCTTTTGAGCTGCGCCCATCGAAGGACGAGGGTCCGCCCTCGACAGGACTTTTACGCTTCCGCCTACAACTTAGCAAAGCACAAATGCAGGAATCTCCAGAGGCACGAGTTCAAAAGTGCGCCACCTTTAATAGGGTCCTCCCGACGATAGCCATGTAGCATGTGGCTGTGCGCTGCACGCTCAATCTGCAGTCGCAGCGTGTCGGATCCTACGCGGACACATGTAGAGCGCAGTCCAATGGAAGCCTCAACCAACGCAGTTCTATACCTGTTCCTGAATGGCAAAGTAAAATGATTTCTTATTACTGCGAAGGCGTAGGCCTCCGTTCTTCGATTGGCACTGAATCATTTCCTAGATTGGGACTATCTGCTATCAAGCATATTGCTTTGGTTTTGTGTAGCTGTTGAATTTGATTTCAGGGAGTGTGTCGTTTTGCTGGCGCAGGATCGGACGCTTCTACATTCAGTACTCAGCCCCTGTCAGTTGGGCGCTGAGCGAGAAGCCTCTCGGTTCCTCCGTCCCATCTGCCCCTCCAACCCCGCGTAGAAATAGCTGCGGAAACAGGAACGTCGACCCCTCCTTATTGAGAATCGCCCCAAGGCGAGCGATCACGACTGTTCAAAGAGCCCACAATCTCAAAAAAAGGCGGACTCAATCTACACATGACCAGCCCTGCGCCTACGAGCGGTCACCACCTGTCGAACGCCCCCCACTACCTGACGTCACTTCCTTGGCCCAAAAAACACGCTGCCTAAGAGGGTCCAAATGTTGTGCACTTCAGCTTTTCCTTGTGGGCGTACCTTGAAGTATGTAGGGTAGGGTAGTGCCCAAGCAAGCGCCCAGCGCGAACTGCAGGAATCCCCGAGCTTATTTCTTGTAGTTTGTCCTAGGCCTTTAGAGTGTCGTTTCTAGAGCGGCTAAATACATGCTCTGCGAGCCATGAGGGGCTTTGCATGGCTAAGACTGTTCGGCCTTGGGTCGGATCAAACATGCAAATTATCGCTGTCCAAGGTATGTTTTTCGGATGACGGACGGCTAATTTCGGAAAATTTGAAGTATCTTGCACCCTTGGTACCGCGTTGCATAGAGTCATACTTGGAGTAGCCTATCGCTGATGAGGTTTGAGTAAGGCCCAACATCACTTCCGCTAGGCTGAGAAAGACTAGATGCCAAGATTATCAAACATCATGTGGTAGAGCTTAGAATAATACTTTGTTACAAAATGCTCTAACCGTAGTGATATCGTATCAAGATTTTGTCCACGCCTTATCTACTTATCTCCTGTATTTTTTTTACTAGACTTAAAGTTTCAACCAGCATTTGTACAGCGCTATGATGAATGTACTTAAAAATAAAGAATAAAGAATAAAGAATAATATGAATTATTTGAATTATTGTTTTTGAAGGTATAATTTGGCTGAGCAGCTTTAGCTTAAGGCTGTCAGCAAGAATAGGCAGGATTCTACAATACAATCATGTACGCCTTAGATGTACCTACAATTTGTTTCTAATAGCTTAGGGGTTGCTATGTTTCATAGATATCTGTCTTTTAATACCTAAGAGGTAATGGTTTCCACTAAGCCTCTAAAAGCCCAGCGGTGTTTCTTCCACGCTGCACTTTCTGACACGGCTCGTTTGCTGCTCTTGGATACGGGCAATCTGACAGTGGATATTCTCAAGATGATGCAGAACAACTTGAAGGCCTAAGCTGTCAGAAGTTGTCAGAAAACATCATTAACAATTGACCCCACATGCTTATAAATCATCCAACAGTACGCATTACATTTAGAACTGTGGGATAACACAACATGTGAGGACATCTATATAACGTGAGATAACTCTATACTAGGAGTCCGCTTTCCAAAGTACTGATTTACTCCATAATTTACACCTCAGCCATGGCTCACAACATCCTCATCACCGGCGGGAGCGGCTATCTAGGTGGCTCACTACTCGCCCACCTCGCCTCTCCATCGACCAATCTTCCTCCCTATTCAACCCTGTACGCCCTCGTCCGCACCCCTGAACAAGCCTCCCAAGTGCAATCCCTCTACTCCGCCACCCCCCTGACCCTCGACCTATCCAACCCCCCTGCCGTCCAGGAAACCATCCTCTCCCACAACATCACCATAATCTACCACCTCTACAACCCCCTCGACACCTCAACCGACACTCTGATCGAAGCCCTCGCCCAAGTCCAGCAAAACACGGGCCTGCAAACCCACTTCCTCTACACGACGGGCGCAAAGCTCTTCAGCTCGCACGTCGGCGCCCCGACCTCGACCCCACTCCTCGACACGGACCCAACCCTCCTCGAGATCCAGAGCTCCCTCCTTCTCGACCGTCAGTCCACCACCACTGGCCACCCCCTGCTCAAGCAAGGCGTCCGAGCCAACGTCTCGGTCGTGTCCAGGGCCGCCGAGCTGGGCGTGAAGAGCTACATCTTCGCGCCCTGCATCGTGTACGGCGAGGGCAAGGGGTTCGGCAACAGCATCTCGATCCAGACGGTGGCGGTGGTGCAGGCGGCGCGCAGGGTGGGCAGGGTGTGGGATCCGCACGTGGGGTATGCGGGCGAGCCGACGTGGCCGGTGTGCCACGTTGACGACAACACGGCGCTGTATGCGCGCATCTTGGAGCGGATTTTGGCGGGGGAGGAGGTGGGGAGTGGGAGGGAGGGGTGGTTCTTGGCGAGTAGCGGGAGTGTGAGCTGGAGGGATTTGTATGAGGCCATGGCGGTGGCGTTGAAGAAGAGGGGGGTTGTGGAGACGGAAGAGGTGTTGAAGGCGGATGATGAGGTGCTTGGGAAGATGAGTGAGGCGTGGGGGTGTGAGAAGGATTTCGTGGAGGTGATGCTTGGGGGTTTGTAAGTTTCCATTCTTCCTGGGGTGTGCGATGGTAGTGGCTGACACTTTGTTGCAGATGCACATTTACGGCCGAGCATGGAAAAAAAATCGGGTGGACACCTCAATACCCGCCCGAGCATATTATTGAGGCTGCTGATGCGGAGGTAGAGCTTATCTTGAGGAACTTGAAGGATGAGGTGTCAAGTCTTGGAGGAGTGAGGGCCAACCAACAATAGCAGACGTGACGGATTGATTTGTGTACTCATCATCAGAATATATATAGAAAGAACACATTTGTTGGTGTGGCTTGTAGCTAGTATTTGAAAGGCTGCAAATCCAGAGTGTAATCACCTTGCTCCTCGTGTCGAAGTAAGTGAAAGAGGCCTGAAATTAACAATTACATATCCCTACCTTGCCACATCTTTATAAATCTTCCATTAAAGCCCATTTAATACAAGCCCCCCCTTGTTAACGCATATATAATACTTTTATAGTCAGGAGATATATACTACGCTTAAATCTAGGGCATATGGTTCAACAGTCATATGCTACTACTAATTTGGAATGAAATAAACAATGAAGGGTTCGAGATCAAGCGTCTCAAGTATTTTTTATTTGCTTTTTATGTCCCTCCCCCCTCTGAGAGCTTACTGATGAGTTGCGATCGATATCAACCCACAGCTCTGGCCGAGATGGCAAAGTATTAGAAACATCACACAGACAGCAAAAGTCCACAGCAATAAAAGTATGAAATGATTCATTGTGGAGTTTATCACATGTAGTGCCTGAAGCTTTCATTTCATCAATTCCAAACACGCTCCGTTATCTAGCTACCTCGGTACGTTGTGTACCCAAAAGGTGACAGCAAGACGGGGACATGATAGTGCTCGTGGTGCTTCTCGCTCTTCACCACAAAATGAATATCAACCTGGGGGAAGAAGGTGTCCACACTCTGTTTTTTGAAGTAATCGTCCGTGTAGAAAGTAAGGCTCCACCTGGTGTCTCCCTCGGCACGTTCGTAGACACTGGCCAACGGCTCCTGCGTGGACTCGGAAACCCATTGTGTGACACGACCCTGGGGTTTCATGGTCAGCCGCGGCTACTGCAAGAGATAGATTGCGTGCATCTGGGCAAGATTGATGTGGAGATGGAGACGAGGGGGGAAGGGGCGTGCGCAGATGTAATCAAGCGAATGAGTGCATGTGCGGCATTGGCTACCACGACCGGCAAAATCAACTCTCTGAGCAGAAAACTCACATCAGCATTGGTAGATCCTTTGAAGTGATATTTATCGTCTGGATTGGCCCTGCCATACAGATTGTGCAGGGTGAGCTCCACGTGGATACCGGCTGCGGGGCGCCCAACGGACGTATCGAGCACGTGGCACGTAATCGGCGGCCGCACTTGGTCGGACATGACTGACTTCTTTTCCTGCCTGGGCGATTGAAGGTGTTGCGAGAGTGCGTCTACGCGTTGAGTCGCCGTAGAAGTGGAAACGGGTGTGATGGGCATGGAATGGGCTCTCGATATCAGCAGCTAGCTAGCCTAGCTCGATAGCTCCAAGCAAGCAAGCACCAATCCAAAACCGCTCGGCGGGACGCCCACAAACTCTGCTATCGATTGGAAATGAAGATGGAGAACAAAAAAGTAAAGAAGACGTGCAAAGGATTCGACCACGATAGTAGCGCGCGTAGTCTAATATCAAGCCTCAGCAACGCAAAAGCAAAAAAAAGACCAAACGACGAACCAATGTGCCAACCCCACCATCCTAAGCGTCATCGGCCGTTTCCGCCACCCCACCGCGCGGGGACCACCGACTATGAGCTAGCCAGGCCGGGAGCCACCTTGACTAAGCCGAGCAACCTCGTGTAAACACGTGCATTCTAGCCAGCCCAAAGACCAAAAAAGCAAAGGAATCGAAAAGGTTAATGTCGTGAAATTATACATCAAATCTTACCAATCCCTACACTGCTTGTGACACCGACAAGCAGCCAGAAAATTGTAACAAAAAAAAAAAAAAGCGTCGCGGACACCCGCATCCCTTGCACAAGCCCAGACTTGCACAAACACACGGCAACGCGCTTGCAATCTTCCCGCAAGGGTGTGCACAAGCGTTTCATGCGCACCCGACGTTGCATTGGGCCCGTTTCACCATTTCCCGCTGCGCCTTTCCTTTGAGGTCTGTGGCACCGTGGCACCACCACCATCATCACATTGGATTGCCGCTTTTTGGTGTGCCTGGTCAAGTCATGTCTTGTGCTCTGTCTTCTCCTTTGTGCTTGCTAGTTGATGGGAATTTCAATTGATTCTGATTCGACTGGGGAGCTTCATGTCTCCTTCGCTATTCGCTAATTATGACAGAGAACATGGGAGGGCGTTTCCGCTGAGACTTGCATACAAGGAGAGAGAGAGAGAGAGGAAAATGGACAGAGACAGAGGGGGGGTTTCGCTATTCATCGCACGTCTTGCGGATATATCCCAAAAATAAAACGGCAGTAGATGACAATGATGATGAGACGAGGTCGACGTGTTTAGATTTCCAATCCTTCCCTACATTTCCGATAAAAACCTTCGAGTCATGCTCGGGATACATGGTTTTTGTCTTCATCAAGCCCTAAAAATCTGTCGTCGTAAAGGTTTGGTCTCCAGCGTTCGTGCGCCGTGAGCCTTGTAGAAGTGAAATAAACAGTTACAAGAAAGCCAAAAGTGGTAGGTAGTAGAGCGCCGCCGCGGCAGTGATATCTTTGGATCCGGAACAAGATAGTGAAAAGAACAAAAAAAAAAAACAAAGCCTGCCATCGATTGGAGGGCGGCTATCCCAAAAACGCCGTCTTAGCAAGAGAAACTCCTATTCACCCGTCGTTTCGTGACCGGTACCGCCAGGGCCTACAGGTCGCTTCTGTGATCGTCTGAAAAAGGGCTCTGCGTTCGCTTCGAAGCAGTGCTGCCGCGTTTTGACGTCTCCTCGACAATGGGCGTCATGGGGGCACGCAGATTGCTTGATGTCGACGTGTGTCGTTGAACCATGTCCGGACGCGAGGGCGAATCAATGTTCGAATCGTCCGAGAAAGGGCTCTGAAGCGAGGTTGGGGTGTCGGAAATGTCAGTGATTTCCGAATCGCGGATGCTGTCTGATGTGCGTAACAGGCTGCGTCGAGCGCGCGAATGGTTGTCGTCATCGGAGTCCGAGTCCGAATCGACATTTCCATGCCGCGCACGCGCGTGGGCAACACCATCGTCGGAAGAAGCGACAGAGACTCCGGTCAGAGGCCTCATGGGTGGAACAAGCGGTTCGTTGGAGACGAGAGTGCGGTCGCTGCCGGTGGAAGACGAGCTCTTGGGAGGGGTGACGTCGGAGGCCTTCTTCTTGGTGATGTTGAGGGCGCGCACGGGACCAAGCGTCGCAGTGCTCCTGATGGAATTCTGGGGACTGACGGATTCGCTGCTCAGCATGCGCGGCATCTGGATGCGAACAGGCTGAACCGTGTGCTTGGGGTCGATTTGTGGCACGGGAGGAGTGTCGACGCCGGTATCCGCGGGGCTGCTGGATCCGCTGGACTTGACACTGACGACAGCGGCCTTTCCGCGCACGATAGTCTGGGCCGGGAGGGGAGACACAATGGCGTTCTGGCGGTAGACGGTGGATGCGACGCTGTTTCGGGCGAGGCTGGGGGCAATGCTGGTACGGGCATAGCTGCTGCGCACATCGGCCGTGGACATGGAATCGCGGAAGTCGGGGACGAAGAAGTGCTGCTCCGAGGCCGAGTAGGGACTGCTCATGCCAGACGAGGGAGACATGGCAGGAATCGGCGGGACGGGAGGGACGAGAAGGTCTGGCGATCCGGGTCCAGAGCGGTTGGTGACACCGGGTATGTAGGCGATCTGGATGATGTTGGAGGCGCGGGTGAGGACGGAAGAGGCCATGGAGGCAACCGTGTGTGTCGAGGCCCTGGTGCTGCGGTGCGAAGCAAAGTCGTTGTCCCCCTTCTCCTGCGCAGTCATGTCCGACTCTTGCCAGTCACTCTCGTCGTACTGTCTCCGGCGACCCTTCAAACAAAACTTCCAAATCAAAAAGGTAACAATGGCAATAAAAACGACGCCTCCAATGACACCTCCGGCGATGGCGCCCACATTGGGCTTGTCGGAGTTGCTGTTGGAGCTGGCGGTCGGGTCGACGCCGCTGCTCACACACTCGGACCTGGCACACGTGTTGCAGTCGGGAGGGGTCAGGACACAGATTTGGTCTGATTTACAGTTCTTGTCGGCGCACGAGGCCACGACGTTCTCGCAGACGACGCAGCGGCGGAAGATGGTCCGCATGGCCCGTTCGGCCTCTGCAGGAAGTTAGCGTGAGGAGAGCAGACGGGGGCAGGGCAGGGCAAGGCGCACCTCTGCGGGCGGAAGTCATGGTGGAAGTCGCGGCGAGGGAGACAGGATGGGCGATGGGCAGTCCAATATGACGGAGGCCGGCCGGAGGGCGCAGGGCGATGATCAGCGAACACAGGGAGCGATCGAGGCTCGACAACGGCGGCGGCAGCTAGGGAGCGACGAGGGACGAGAAGACCAGAAAGGAAGGCGTCGCGACGGGATGACGAGCGTCGAGGGCCTGCGGGGGGTGCGAGCGGCAAAAAGAAAAAAAGAAGGCGAAGAGAAGTGCAAACGAGCGACAATCCGAGGACGACCAGTGGCACGCCTTTAGAGGAGCGTGTCGGTGGAGAGATGGTGAGGCAGGGCGGGCGAAAGAGAGGCCTGAGGAGCGAGCAGGCGAGGGCGCGGGTCGGTCAGGGCAGCAGCCGGGGCTGGCTGATGGCTGAGGGCGGTTGGTGGTCGTAAGCAGGCTAGCCGTGTTTCGAAATGGCGAGCGATCAAAGAACGGACCAGACCCTGCAGTGTGCGCGGCGGGCGGCCGGGGGTCCAAAAGGAACAAAGGGAGGCGCTGAGGGCAACGGCTGGGGCTGCTGGCGAGCGGCCTTTGTTGTTGTCGACGAGTCGGGGCCTGGCGAGAGGAGACGGAGGCTGGTGGGCGGGCGGGCGACGGGAGGGGGGAGAGGGGCGAGCAGGCTATCTATGTGCTTCGCCCGTGGCCGCCCAGCTGTCTTCGGGCCTAGCAGCCAGCAGCGAACATGCTGGAGACGCGCCACAATCTATTTTTCGCCTGGGGAGGCCGTTGACCTTCCCAAATGCCCTCGAGGCTCCCCGGCGGTGCTCCATTCCGGCGCGCCGCCTGGTTGGCTGGGCTGGATAAAGGACGCCCTTTGCCTGCTCCAGCTCCCTCGCCTTGGGCCGCTTGGCCAATATAACGATTTCGCCGCGGATTCCATGCATGAAGGCTGCTGCTACAGTGCAGTCCATGCCTGACATGCCTCTTGCGCGCCGGCACATGTGCACGTCGACACACGATGGCGGGCGGGCGCTGGAGCTCCCACACGTGCCGGCCCTCGACCGGCTGCCCAGGTGATGAACATCACCGCCACAGAGCTGCCACGCATTGCGCACGTCTGCCTCTCGCCGCTCCACCTCGTCTCCCGATGCACCACCGCTCGATAATTTCGATGCGCGGGCTCTAGGCCCGTCCATGGCTCCCAGTCGACTGCCGAGCCAAACAGCCTGGACGTCTCCACCCTTCCCCGTCGCTCGCCAGACAGACGGCCGTGTGTCAAAACATGTTTGTTGGACGGTGCCTGGCTCCAGCCCGTCGGCACCTGTCAAGCGACAGAGACTTTGGCCTGCGGATGCACCCGCAAAGGTTCGCAAATCTCCCTGCAATTTCGTGCCACGGTTGCCCGCCCTGGGACGGCTCCCTGAGGAGGCACAATTCGACGGGTTGCCCCTGCTTTCGGGCATTTTGCTGCGTGATCCAGATCGCCGCCGGTCCACAGCGCGTCCACCAGCCAGACCGACCCCCAAATATCCGAAATTTCTTCATCATCTTTTGCTGCCACCCACATCACACGTCCAATCTCTCCCGGTGGGCTCGCCGGCCGTACCCGGACATTGGCGCCAGCCCACACTCGTCCACGCCCTCACAGCGTCTACGGCAGTCCGCAGTAGCAACAGCAGTACCATGCAGGACGGCATTGACGGGCTCGCCGCATCTCCGCATATCCGTATGCGCGTTGATCTGATAGCGCAATTGGGCCACGAGCCCTCCCCCTCCCTCACGCGAGATCCAGTGTCGATCAACTGACGATGCGATTGCAGATCCGGCTCGCGACGTCAACGTCCAATAGTCTTGGGATCGCGACAACCGCAGTCCAGAACGGCCCACTGTGCAGGAAACATCGCTAGCCTCCAGCCTAGACGTCCTCAACATGCTCCTCTCCATCCTGCATTCAGCCGAGCGAGCCTTTCTAGCTCCCCTCGACACGTCGTTGTTGGGAGAAACGTCACCACATGTGCTTACGCTGACTTCCCAATCCACCACTCTCATCTCGCTACTCCGCCTTGATGGCCGAGCAGGATTCCCGAGCCCACGCTGCACACAATTATTTGTCCCGGCGCCATCACCATTCATGGCGTGTAACTTGCACTTGCCCGAGCCACGGCCAATCCTCTCGTATGGGGAACGCAAAAAAACACCCGCAGCCGCGTTGGGCTTATACAGTATGACGACATGCCACTGCCCGTCTCACAAAGCAGATGATGCATCATCAGCATGAGACATGGCAGTGTTAACAGCAACAAACAAACATAGCACTAGCAGCAGAGGTGGGGAACAAGGTCCGCCTACTGCAGGTCCCAGACGTGTCTTTCCTGCCTCTTCATGCACAGTGTACAGCATGCATGGAACCTGCCAATCGCCCCGGTCTGAGCAAATGTGTTTCGGCCCTTGGTCGGCAGACAGGCCGTGTACACGATGTAGAGCACCACAGCTGTGGTTTCACAACTCGACACACATTTCTTTAACCTCTCGGCTTGCATGCATCCAACCCCATCTATACCCGGGCCGAGTTGAAGTCTATCTACGCATAGTGACGGCTGATATAGCCCCTCTGTCGGCGCTACTCTGCTTCACATGTGATGCTCCACAGCACCTAGCATGCCCAGGCATAGTCTCTCATCACATTCTTAATCTCAGACGTAGCATTACAAAACAAAACTCTTTTTTTGTTGTTCGTCGTCCCAACTCAAAATCTTCGCTGTCGGCCCGAAAACGGAAACACACCCGCCACAGCACCAATCATCACGTGACACGTGAGAAGGCGACAAGAAAGCCTCGACGCTATTGCGCGGCCTCGAACATTGTTGTCGCAACCGCCACACAATAAGGGCCGCCGGGTATAACTCGCGAATGGGAGGCGCGCTGCTGGGAACGCGGGTTCCTGGCGCGCTTGCGTGCCATGCGAGCCTGATCCGGCCATTGGAGGGCAAGGGCCGACTGGGTTTAGCGCTGGGGGGCGGGTTCGGCATGCATCGGGGCTGCGGCGGGTAGCGGTCGAGAGGCACCTACGTATCTCAACTACCATTGGACTGGCAACCCATACCAGCAATTTCGTTTTCTCTTTTTTTTTTTCTCTCTTTCTCTTTGTTTTGGTCTCTGGCCCTGCTTGCATGGCGCCGCTGTCTGCTGGCCTGCCCACTTCGTGTCGCCGCATTGGGGAAGCGGTGGGCATCGCTTGACGGTGTGCTGGGCGCTTCATATATCCGAGGTTCTTGTCGCGGAGGCGCCGTGTCACCATGCCGCTCCGCTCGGCGTCGAGGTTTGCGTGCGTGATGCATTGTTTTCTTTCGGGGCTTGGAGGGGCGCGGTGCCCTGGTGGTTGGGCGTTTGGAATGGAATGTAATGTGCCGGATAGATGGCGGATGGGGCTTGCAGTGACACAGTGCCATGCACTCTGCCTGAGGTAGCATTTTGGTGCTTTTGGGATATGCTTGTCCAATTTGAATATCCGGTTAAATCGCGACAAAAGGTCCTTTTTCCATGTTGATGTTGTGAGTACCGGGTCGGTCGTGTTCGGTTGGTGATTTTGATAACGGGCGGAGGGGATGGACTAGTTCATTAGACAAAGACAAGCCCAAGCATTTCTGTCCAAGGGGGCGTCATGATATAGAAAGTCAAAGACTTGCCAGAGCTTGTCAAATATCGTCATCAGGTTCCTTTGACTTGAATGGCTTCCTGGCGATGGCCGGCGGATAGTTGAAATATGACGTGCAATCGGTCTTCAGCGATCAAATTACTGGGTTCATCATTGCCTCAAGGCACAGCCGTTATATCAAATAACTGGAAGAGTTTTAGTATTGGCGGCATGCTCACATTTGTGCAACATGGGGTGTTTTCGGCGTGGGCGACTTTACGCCATGTTGATTCCATCAGCACTGCTGCAGTAAATTCCGAACCCAATTACATTACCCGTTTGACTGAATGTGATTTTTCTACATGGTTCATGGGTGACATTGCTTTGATGATGCCGCTTACACCAGGTGGTGCCCGGAATGACTAGCGTAAGGCCACTTTCTTCCTTATCAACGGTCTGGAGAAGCAGATTCGTCTTCAATTGGAGAGGGGCCAACAATATGTTCCTATGGCAGGTTTCGGGTAGTATAGAGCCGCTGTGGGATTTCCATTAGTCGCACCCAAGGTATCGGAGGGGAAGAGAAACACCTTTACATAAACGGCCGCAAACCTGGCCGAGACAAAGTAAAACCGAAAGTCAGTACCTGCTCCGAAATAGCTAACGCTGGAATGCTCTGAAACCTCACCTGCACCCCAAACTCACGATTGTTAAGCTTGAGTAGTGTTGGCACCAGATAGTCCAGTCCCTAGCAGACATACATCATCTTGAATGCTCATTTAGTATTCTCTTATTGCTTACATTACATACTGAGTTACGGATAAAAAGACATAAAAGCTCTTTGGTAAGGTCTGATTCATCAGCCATGTGATCCCACGAGTATGCGATTGTTGGGGAACAGTATTATATGTCCCAGTCTATCAATACGGCTTCTTTGCGGCGTCACAGATGGTGCAAAAGCCCATCTTCTTGACGCAAAAGGATTCGGAAAGGTAGATTCTGGAAAGATAGCTTCAGTCGGACCGTACCTGGCTTGGTACAGGCGGGCCCCAAGCGAATCAGGCCTGCTCGAAGCTCCTCAGATGGCTCCAGACGGGGAGTTGACGCGCTCGCAGAGAACACTGAGACTTTGCTCTGGCTCGAAATGGCAGGATAGCCCTCGTAGAAGCGTTTCGAGAATGCGGAGGGGAGTTTAGCGTATGGTGGAGAGGATGTTACGGCTCAAAGTGGCATGCCGTGCTGGACCATGGCGTGTTGGACTGAATCTTGGGGAAAGTAAATGCGGAGACTGCATGCCAAGTACATTCTCAAAGTGGGATTCCGCTCCTATGGGAAGCTGTCGGATAGCATCAAGTTTGGAGCGATCAGATCTGGACCCTGCATAGTGATGGCTCGGATAGGCGCTCTCGTCCGCCGAGGGCCTGGGAGGGGGCATGGACGTGGTTCGATGGAAATTTGAGATGGGTTCGAGAACATTGCACTTGATCCGATGAGACAGAAAATTGCTCATCTCTTCGTCTCCTGACTTTCGGATATCATGCAAAAAGCGCGAGGATGTGTGTATGCAGCCGTGACTGGATGCCTGTCGCTGCAGGCCAAAGGGCCGATAGAAGCCTTGCCCGACAGGGAAGGATCTGAGAGTCGCGAGGCCGCCTGCGGGTGCCAAAGGCTGAAATTCTCGCAACACCCGGCCGTACGTGCCGTCAACATCAGCTTACACCCTCCACCGCGCACCTGATTCATATGGCAGTCGCCTTGCTCCGAATCACCTCCACGAGCGACCTTGCCCCAAAGCACCGACACGGTGGGCGCACAGACCGGGATGGTCGAAAAGAGTAAACCGAAATGCAAAACGACATCATCGCAACCACGGCAGCCCTGCACTAGAGAGACGGAGGTGTTCGTGCTCTCGGCATTCTAGCTGGCCCTTGCCATGGGGCTCCACTGGAGATGGATTGTGGGCAATAATGGGGCCTCCTCATTGGGGTAAAAGCCACAACACGAGCTCTTGCGGAGGAGGAGGCTGGCAAAAACCAAGAGCGTGACAGCGCTAACTCCCATTTTTTTGTGGAGATGCTGAGAGTGAACGCTCAAGGGAAGGGTTTGGCACACGTATTTAAGACTACGAGGCCCGCTGTTTTGGGGCTTGGAAGCTGCATCGTCGTGCTCTTGTTTTCTGGCAGAGCTTGAGTTGGCTTGGGCTTGGATTTTTGTGGTTCGTTATTGCTTGTCGATTCATGGTAATCGCCATTGCCATTGCCAGTTCGCTTCAGGATACCCCACGACGATTTGACCCACAACCGTCGCGTCGCCCACCATGTTTGGAGGCAGCCGATTCTTCGGCCTCAAAGGCTCGAGGCTGAACCTGGCCGTCACTATGCTGGCTGGTCTTGATTTCCTGTGCGTGGTCTAGCCATGCTCGCAATGGACCTTTTTTGCTGACTTCGCACCAGGCTTTTCGGCTACGACCAGGGCGTCATGGGCGGTCTGCTCACGCTTGGCTCATTCAGACACACATTCCCCGAAATCGACGTCGAGGGCGCCGCTCCAGAAGACCGAGGCCATGTCAGCACAATCCAGGGCATTGCGGTGGCCTCGTACAACGTTGGTGAGTGAGGCTTCTGGGCAGAATTTATCGCCGAGGCAAAGCATTGACAAGGTCCAGGATGTTTCTGCGGTGCCATTGCCTGCATCTGGATCGGTGACTGGCTCGGCCGCCGCAAAACAATTTTCCTCGGGTCCGCCATCATGGTTGTTGGCGCTGCCCTCCAGACGTCTGCTTTTGGTCTTGATCACTTTATCATCGGCCGAGTCATTACGGGTCTCGGAAACGGAATCAACACATCGACTGTTCCAACATGGCAATCGGAAACCTGCAAAGCGCATCGCAGAGGAATGATGGTCATGATTGAGGGCGCATTGATTACAGGCGGCATTTGCTTGTCATACTGGATCGATCTCGGATTTTCCTTCTTGGAGCCGTCCACCATCTCTTGGAGATTCCCAATCGGATTCCAGATTCTCTTTGCGCTTATAATTCTTGCCTTTATTTTGGAGCTGCCAGAGTCCCCGCGATGGCTCATCCTGAAGGGCAAGGACGATGAGGCTCTCGAAGTCTTGGCTGCACTGAGTGATCTACCCAAGTAAGTTTTGCGCCAAAATCGTCAACGCCATCCGCCCAGTACTGACAGGTTCATAGGGAGGACAACTTCATCCAGACGGAATGGGCGGCTATCAAGGACACTGTTCTCGAGGCAGAAGCCAGCAGCTTCAAGGATCTCTTCACCATGGACGAGAACCGCCACTTCCATCGTGTCGTGCTCGCCTACGTCAATCAGGTCTTCCAGCAGGTAAGCTCATATACATACCCCGCTAGATGCGCCTCTAAATACATCAGATTACCGGTATCAACCTTATCACGTACTACGCGGCGACTATCTTTGAACAATACATTGGTCTTGATGGCCTCACTTCTCGTATTCTCGCAGCGGCAAACGGAACCGAGTATTTCATTGCCTCTTGGATTGCTGTTTTCACCATTGAGAGATTTGGGCGCCGCAGTCTTATGCTGTTTGGTGCCGTCGGCATGGCCGGCTCAATGGCTATTTTGGCTGGCACGACAAGTATTCAGGGACAAGAAGCGCCGGGAATTGCGGCTGCTGCGTTCCTTTTCATCTTCAATACTTTCTTTGCCATCGGTTGGCTCGGAATGGTAAACTCCTCCCCTCACTGGAACTTCAACTGCGGGAATGCTAATGCTTTTCCAGACCTGGCTTTACCCTGCCGAGATCGTCCCTCTCAGAATCCGTGCTCCGGCAAACGCTTTGTCGACATCAGCCAACTGGGCTTTCAACGTAAGTTTTGCGGCATCATATCCCGTAGAATAAAGGTTCAAACTAACAAATCTAGTTCATGGTTGTCATGGTCACTCCAGTCGCCTTTGAATCAATCGGCTACCAGACTTATATCATCTTTGCTGTCATCAACGCCTTCATCATCCCAGTCGTTTATTTCTTCTATCCCGAGACCGCCTACCGTTCTTTGGAGGGTATGTTCCAATTTTCATCGGGTTTTATCATCTCTAACAGTGACGCAGAAATGGACACCATCTTCCACAAGACGACCTCCATCTTCAATGTCGTCAGCGTGGCACGAAACGAGCCTCGACGCTACGGAAAGAATGGAGAAGTGCTCATCAACTACGAGGAGACCGAGGAAGCCGAGGTTCGTCGCCAGAGTGTCGGCGGTCAAGGCGGCATCAAGAGGGAAGCTGTTGGGCAGGAGAACTTACTCGAGTCTGGACCTTTGGGAAAGTCTAGTGGCAGCAGCTTTACTGAGGGGAAGACCGGCTAAGCTCCTGCCGGGCTGTGTGGCGAGAACAAGAGAGGAGAGTGTGCTTAAATCGCACATGCGACAATGATGAGATTCACGAAATTAGCTAAAGAGATGGAATTTGTATCTGCATGAGTTGCACTTAATGACGATACCACTTCATTAGAGTACAGATTTCATGAAACCAACCCTGTATTTGGTTGCTCATGATGTTGTCACGATGCGCGAGAAAATTGCCTTGTGTCCGAAAGCGGACTGTGATGCATAAGTCGAACAAAAAAACTGCAGATGTGTGGCTATCCGCTTAAACATCCTCTAGCTTGTGACAATTGAGTGCTTTTGCAAGTCAAACTGGCTCCGATTCGCTGTAATTAGTGTATTAGAAGCATGTGCATGAGAACAACAGTTGTTGGGAATTCTGGCCACATTTCATCGTGGCCCTCCCTGCAAAGTGGTCGCTGATTTGAGATGAGATATAGAACTAATACTAGCTTTTTTAATGATAAATTTGGGCGATGTATCCATTCTGCACAAAACGCACCACTCTAGTGAAATGCGAGTTGTTGTAAGGAGCTAATTGGTCACTCCTCGCCTTTATGTGAATCATCTCCTAGTCACACTACCCAACAAATTCAGGATCCAAATATCGGGTACCAAGAACTTCCAATTCTGTCCATTCTCATTCGTTCCCCTTCTTGACGTTGACACAACTGGCCCTCCGGACACATCTCCCCTTCCTCCTGCTACAGACTGAGCTCAAAATAAGAACAAAAAATAATCACTAGGTACTTCAATGCTGACAAAGATATATCAAAAGACTTTAACAGAGCTAACAGTAGCTCAGGATTGACATCAAGGTCGTCCAGACCTGTACGCATAGGAAATGCCAAGTTTTCCACACCGTCGCAATGCGCAACCCTACGATCACGAAAAACCGAGTCACTTTTCTCTCAAGGAAACAATAAAGGCACTCATCATTTTGATGCTGCTATGCGCTTTCCTAGCTTCTTTCCCACTCTCTATATTTTTCTCGCGGAGAGTAGACCCGATGCTGGAACACGTTCGTTGCGCAACATGCAAGACTATTTGTGCCAAAAGCGAAGATATTTGCAGGGATTTGCGATGCTTTTCGAGCTCTAGTGTAAGCTATGAGTAAATTGTAGCTTTACAATTAAATATGAAGGCTAACTGTAGGTAGAATACTGTAAACCTCAAGGATGTCCTACTCTCCGAAATCGAGCGCTGCTGGCCTGTTTAGAGCAATCCAAGACTTAGGGAAGGGGGCTCCTGTACAGTCGGAATGATTATATATATCAATCGGGCTGGAAAATTTGCTAGCTCTGTGGGTAGATTATGGAAAAATATGGCAGAAGAAATCGTGTAGTACACCTAAGTCTGTATCTATGGTTGGCCTGGATGCTTTAAGATAGAATTTAATTTCTATGTTTATAAATCAAGTTTTTACACAAACTATATATACTACTGATGACTGTAAGTTCTGTTTTTCATCCAGATAACCTGGTTTTAACATTGACTATCTGGCTAAATAAAATTTAATGTTGGACACGTGTGCGTTGATAGCTAGGAAGAAGGTGCCTCTGGCCTTGGATCTGAACTATTCATTAAGATTTTAAAAAGAATAATGCTTAAGAAATTAATCAATTTAATAAGCTAGTTGTATTAATTCTACATTAACCTAATAATATAGATAGTTATAGCATGCAATTTTGCGTGGCGAAAGGACAAAGATATTTCTACTTGAGATATGATACCTAGTAGAAGTGAATATTTTAAGCAGTAATCATAATAATATAAAAGAAAACTCTCCTACATTGAATCTTCTCTCGATCAACCCACAATTACAGCTGTGACTTCGTTTTCCACATCACATATAACACCGCCTCAGAACATAGATCGAAATGAAGCTCGGACTTTTTTTTGCCGCAATTTTTGCGGCAAGATTAGCCAGTCTTGCAACAGTGTTTGCCTGTAGCCTCCGCGGCCCTGCCCAATTTGGTCCTTTCAGCAACGACAATTCTACACTCAACATTCAAATCAAATACGCAGACAGACTTCAAGCTCACATTACCGATCCTTGGCCACTTGAAGGAAATGAAAACACCGTCTGGTATTGCTTTGCTGACAAAACGGCAAGGGACAAACTGTGGCGCTACTGGATTTCCGGTGTGGGATCCTGGCTCATCGCTTTGGGTGGCCAACCCTCCCCATCAACAGGCCACGCCCTGCAATTCAAGGAAGTGAAGAACGGAAACAGTCCCACCTACTGCTTTAAACAATATCAAGGCATTGGAAGACCTGCATCATGGAACCCTGTCATCAGGATAGATGCTCTCGCTATCCACTACGCAGCAGGACAGACACCTTCGGCTACGGTTGGATACCATCACGGCGGCGGAAATTCCGTATTCTTTGGGGACCTGGAAGATTCCACCGCCAAGGGCTCAGTTGCACATGAGATAGGTCACGTCTTGGGAATGGTTCATGAGCATTGTCGTCACGACAGGGACGATTTCGTCCAGTACCGCTGCGAAAAAGTCAAGGGCTTCCAAGAGGTTCTCACAAGGGCGGTTGCAGCCACTAAACTCACGTATGATAACGCCAAAGGACAGTTGTGCAATAGTCAAAAGTTTGCGCTGACCCATGGCTTCGATGGATCCGAATACACCAAAGGCGATGGAGTCACGGGACTCCCAATAGACGGCGACACTGGATTTGACATGGAATCCGTCATGCTCTACCCCTCCATCGTTTTCAGCGACTACGTCAAATGCATAATTGACCAGAAAGAATGTCCGCTGGTGAAGATCCTTATGCAAGGTAACAAAAAGTCGAATGGAAGGGGAAAGATTGACTGGACGTTGCAACCGTCGTGGAGAGACGCGGGCTTTGTGAAGAAGTACTACCCGTGGAGGGGCTAATTTTCGGATTATATGAACTGAGATTACAGTATAGGTGGCTCATACGGGCTTCTTGGCGTAGACAATATCACCGAGTAGCTTTAGAACGTGGTTATGTAGATATGCGAATGAATTTCTCCGCCTGAAAACCCTATGTGCCCATATTTGTTGCTCTTCGATAAAGATGTGTCATAAAGTGAATAATTTTCTATTCTGCTATCACCCTGCGTATCAATAAATTTCAACCTGAGGTTGAGGAATTATGAATGTAGACCCATCTCTATCAAGCCCAGGCACACGCCCGCTATCGATACGGGCATCTTTTTCAGAGCTCAATCGATTACATTGCGTCCTAAAGTAGCCCCGTTTTGAGTCACGAGATATCCGAAGTACAATAGTCTCCGGAGGTTGGCCATCTCGAACCCTCCAACAATTCAAAGGAAGGCTGATGTCACTTCGAGCTACACCGAGCTTGTTTACAACCTCTTCGCGGCGTAGTGTTACAAAAATACCTTGATTGCACCTCTGGAAGCATCCTGCCCGCCTTGGTTCGATTTTATTTCGGACAATGGCGACATTTGCTGAATCTTTGAAGCAGTCTGGTGACGGAGCTAGGAGTCCCCATTGGTTTTCTGCAAATTTCGGAGCTGTGATGCTATCGTAGTAGCATCGCAAAATGCTATCCTTTGGATGTTGCCAAGCAAATAGTGACTCGTCAAAAGGTCCGTTTTCCATCAATATGGCATACTGAAGCCTAGTGAAAGCTTTAATCCCCTCGCCGTATATTGGAATCAGATTGACGTTGAATATGCCGAGGAGACTGTATGCAATGTCTTCAACAAATTTGGTGTTTCTTCCGGCCATCCAGCTCATCTTGGTTGCAACGCTGGCTTCTCGGAAGTCAAGATGTTCGTTCCCGCCTCTTCCACAGTCTTTGAGATACGCTGGTGCAATACCAGCGACCCTTCCCACCATGTCTGCCAGATCATCTCTCGTCCCCATTCGTCCCCAATTCATATCATAAAATTCCATCTTCTGCGGGGCCAATAGTTCCTGTAACGTCCAACCCCGCTCGAACCATTCTGATACACGCCCCCTTCGGTTTTTGTGGATGCTATTGAACATGTTTGCATTGACTTTGGAGAAGACGACATCGTTCAAGAATGTGTAGCAAATATCGGCTCGCCGATACCACTTGAACATTGAATTGATCGAGGTCACAACTTCTTCCGGTCTAGACTTGTCGATACAGCACGTATCTATCCATATATAGTCGAATAACTGCTGTCGTGCTAAAGTGCATGCTCCAATAATCTTGGAAGCACTAGGTCTGATATCGGCTTCGAAAGAGGCTAAAGAGCCGTTCCGTAATGCGTTTGGGTTGATCGTTCCGAAAGTAATCTCCTTTTGTTCCCATCGATGCGAAAGAATTGCATGACGTGGCGTTTTCCCCGAAACTTCAACGAGTTCATACGTGTCTGTTTTCAGGAGATACATTGGTGACTTCAAATATAGGTAAAATTTGGTGGGGTTCCGGATAATTGGAAAAAGTGGCAAAGCATCTCTCAGATATACATCCTAAGATCGATCGGCAGGGTTGGTGCTTGGTCTCCCAGCGCGCGGCTACATAGCCTATGACAGAAAGCCATGTGCTAGCGCTTATACATGCATCTTAATAGGTTGCTATGCTACCAAGTCGCTTATAGATTTTCACAACAGTTTCATGCGTGTTTTTGGGCTTTTTTTATTATCATGGAGCCGCGCGCGTTACCGATAGCTGTTCGATCAGCGTCTAAATCCAGCGCGTATGTGGCAGATATGGAGGATTCGCGCGCGAAGCTGGCGGGTAGCCTTTGTAGAGGAAACCAAACCTCTTATTGATGCTAAGCTCTATGTTAAAGCTTCTATCATGTTTTTGGATTATCATGTCGTCTGATGCCACCAGAATCGCACATTTCATCGACGGAAGCGGCCTAAAACCCTTAGCTTCTCCTTTGAGGATGCGTCCTGTTTATAGGATTTCTGTTTAACCTTTAAGAATTGTCATTTATGATCATTTGACAAGCTTGAGAAACACAGGCACGCTGACGGGTAGAGGGTGTCGAGTGTTGTAAATTGTTTAACCGAATTCACTTGGACCTCACTGTGCTATGATGCAGCGCAAAGTACAAGATAATGAAGCCATTGAAGGATTTGGAGGAAATTCAACATAGGTCTGTTCACTTGGCACAATAGAGGTTTATATTGTGTAAATTTAAAACGTTTGATATTCACATAGTCAGAGTTTACCTATAAACAGCTAAGCGTACACCGTTCAGGCTGTGAATCATGTTCGTCAGACTTACACTTTCTCCAACATTCAAAAAAGGTCATATAATCACCCATATATTCTATTAGAAACCCCAGCACATGTTGATGCTGGATTCTTATCGAAAAGCCAGGCCCTACAACACCACTAGCCAAAACACATCACCCGATCCACCCATCCGAATGAAGACCGACCGCCACCTCAACCTCTGCCTCGAGCAGGCTGCAAAGTCTCCGCTGAGAAACCAACATGGATGTGTTGTTGTGCGGGGTGGAAAAGCTTTGGGGCGGAGTTACAATGATTACCGTCGAGGCTTCAACGGTGGCGCTCTTAAGACTGGCCATTATCGCATCGTAGGACGAATAGCAACCAGACAGCTGTTTCCAAGAAGAGAGTACCCCAAAAAGCTATGAATCGAGGTTCAGGAGAGCAGGCATTTGACGAGTATATCATTTCTGAGAACATGTGCAGCGGAATGCACTCTAATGCTACTTTATCAATGCACTCTGAGATGATGGCAATCCACTCTGCACTTGCAGCTTCTAGCGCGTTGGCGTCCACGACAATATCTCCTCAAAAAACTTACTCCAAACTATCGGGTTAGATTAAAGGAAAAGAGTGACTACGACGTGACGCGATCAAAGCCTATGTCAAAGCTGTCTGCGCGGGCTCGTTCGCCGAGTCTTCAACCGAGCCACAATCAGGCAAACCTCGCGTTCAAGATTGGAGATTTGAACAAGATACATATCAATCACTCTAATCTGAGAAGTCGTAATGATTTAGCAGAGAAGAAAAGTCGGAAGAAGGGCCATGCGAAGAATGGAGGAAAACCCTCAAAGAACAGACAAACCTCAAGGCCGGGAAAGAACGAGTGCTCTCCTGCGAGAGATAACTTACAGCCAGCCTTGACACCTATGGTGAGTTCAGAGCGACATACTTCCAACGTCAAGGAGCGAATGAAGCATCCACGACTCAAGGGTGCAGATATATATGTCGGCAGATTTGGCCGGAAGCCTCTGAACGAGGGTGACTCATCTTCTAACACGATTGAACGTTGCCACCCAGACTCCTCGTTCAAACACCCAATTATGTCATTACACGACGAGCTCAGTCGTCCCGATCCGGAACTCAAACCCACTGAGAATCAGCAACCTTCGATGGGGAAACCTGATAGAGAGCCCGTCGCTCTTCCATCTAGGCCTTGTTATCGGTGCGTTGCTTACATGAACTCAGTGGGGATCAAGAGAGTCTTCTGGACTAATGAGCACGGTAATTGGGAGTGCGCCAAAGTTCGCGACCTCATGGACGCTCTCGACAACATTTGCTATGGAGAAGATTCCGACGAGGGGAATGATCTGGGTAACATATTTGTTACCAAGCATGAAGAGTTGATGTTGCGTCGTACGATGGGAAACAACTGAGGCATAGTCTCGACTCCTCGTTTTTCAAATTACCTTTCACCTTCCTAGAATCATTGAATCTGAAATTTTCCCGACAATGTGTCCAATTTCAATTTTGATGTCCAAGTTACGGCGCCGTGCTGTCTGAGGAAACTTTAGCGAGGCTTTTAGGCCGCCGTTAGACGGTCCAGACTCCACACTACCCCAGATATCCACGCAAAGCGGGCGCTACGTTTCCGCATTTGCATGAACCCAGAACACGAGTTTACAAGCCACCGGAATACCCTTTTCAGGCAGTCCGAACCTATCGTCATGTTTGGCCGTTAGCAAGGTGAGCAAGACGCAGATCCCCCATGGGGAACGACGCGCCGGCTACTTGGCGTAGCCCACTTTCCCAGTGCCGTCACCTGCCATAATCTGCGGCTCCGGCTCGGCTGAACTCCTGATTCGCAGGTGTTGATTTCATATTGCCAGATGCCTGGACTTAGTCGACGTAGACCAAGAGAGTCGAACGGTTAGCTTGTTCATTGACCTGAAGTTCCAGAGCTACGGGATACACTTCCGATGTATGCAAGTCTTGGTGCTTCTTCGACTTTTCCAGAACAAGCCTTCCGGACGGGGTAATGATGGACAGAGTCGGATAAGGTAAACCTGAAGTGCGGAGAAGAGTATATATTCATGGGCCCTTTCCACAGGGTTGTATTTGTAGCTCGCTGGAGTCCAACACGTTCTTCATCGCTTAGCGATAATCAAACCATCATGCGCTCTTGTTATGGTAGAGGAAAGCCCTTGAGGGCAGCTATTTCAACATGCTGTCTCGCAGCATTCCTGTTCTTCGGGTAAGCAATCGATCCCGTCTCCTGATCTGACGTGCCGTCATGTACGTTGCACATCAGATCGAGCCCAACATACACGCGGTTCTTTTTTATTCACTATGCTACCCTCGCGTTCTATGTACATGTTTTGGGTGTGTAGTTGACGATTGAAGATATGACCAAGGTGTTTTTGGGGGTATCCTTCAAATGCCAGGTACGTCGATCCAACCCAACACTCCACCGAACCAATATCTAAAACCTGTTTCTCCAGACTGGCTAGAGCAGTTCGATCATCCCGATGATACCGAAACCGGAATCATTGTTTCCTCTTATTGTTTGGGCGCTCTTGCAGGATGTATCCTTAACGTATTCATCGGAGATTACTTTGGCCGTCGTCGCATGGTGGGTATGACTCAATGCCATGGTTGTACACTGCTGAGATGGCGCAGATCTGGATAGCCATGGGATTTGTCATTGTCGGTGCAGTCCTACAAACCTCGGCATACCACCTGGCTCACCTGATCATCGGTCGAATCATTACCGGAATCGGCACCGGAATCGACTCGTCTACAGTGCCAATGTATCAGTCAGAACTTTGCGAAAAGGAATATCGTGGACGACTTGTTTCATGGGAAGTTCTCTTTATTGGTATTGGCATCGTCCTAGCGGCAAGTGCATCTTTTTTTTTTTTTTTTTTTTTTTTTTACCAAAGAGCTGCTCAATCAATAACACAGCACCATCAATCTCCTGAAGCTAATATTCAACCCAGTACTGGATCGATTTCGGTTTCTCTTACATTCCAGGATCTGTAGCGTGGCGCACTCCCATCGCCATCCAACTCATATTCGCCGTCGCGGTGATATTCCTCGTTTGGGGACTTCCGGAGTCCCCCCGCTGGCTCGCTGCACGCGGCCGAGAGGAAGAAGCCATCGAGGTCCTTTGCGCCGTCTTCGATCGCGATCGCAACGATCCTTTCATCGTCGAGCAAGTTGAGGGCATACGTGAGGCTATCGCTATCGAAACGCGAGCTGGCGCACAAAAGATATCTGGCCTATTCAAAGACGGCAAACTGAAGACTAGGCGGCGCGTGTTGCTCGCGTGGTTTGGTCTCTTCATGAACCAACTGTCGGGCATCAACATGATTGTCTACTACATGCCGACCGTCCTGGTTCAGAACGTAGGGCAGTCGCCGAAGATGGCGCAGATCCTCGCAGGCTGCGTGCAAATCATGTTTGTCGTTGGATGTTTGCTCCCCTCTCTCAGACTTGACCAGATGGGAAGACGGAAGACTATGATGTGGGGCTGCGGTGGTCTTGGTGTCTGCATGATGTTTGTTGCTGCTCTGCTCTCTGCCAAGGGCAATCGTGACGCAAGCATTGCGGCCGTCGCCTTCTTTTTTATTTACATGCTGGTCTTTGGTGCCTCGATCAACGTGGTACCTTGGGTGTATGGCCCGGAAGTTCTGCCGCTAGAAGCACGTACAAGGGGGACGGCGATCTCGGTGAGCTCGCATTGGTAAGTTTTCTGAGTCGCCATTGATCAATTTTCTGCTGACGGAGAAAAGGATGTGGAATTTTTTCGTTGTAATGATCACCCCGGTTCTGTAGGTTGATCGACCATGCATCTTTAGGAAGGTGGCTAATAGTCCGCAGTATCAATCGCCTTGATTGGAAGACCTACCTCATTTTCATGTCGACGAATCTGGTTTTCGTCCCGATCATTTACTTTTATTACCCAGAAACCTCGAACATGTCTCTAGAGGCAATCGATAGTCTATTCATCAAACCTGGCGAGTACGATTCCGAGTTTACCGAGGAGGGTGAGGCTCGGAAGTCAGGTGTCAAGAGTGATTCTGAGCAGGTGGAGAAGAGCTGAAGGGGCAGAAAAGATCTCTCTTATGATCCTATGCACATTTCTCTTCACTGGAATGGACCTTTGTGAATGGACAAGAACTGTTGCTGGATGTTTGTGTCAAATCTCTAGAGTAGCATGTGTGTGCATCTAAGTTTGCCTTGTGTTCCTTCGTTATATTCCATCCTCCATTATGTCATGGTGAACCTGCGCACTCCTAGATAACTCCATTATTGAGGGATTAGTGCAACTTCGTGAGACTTTCTCGTGGATTCTGTTCGAAAAGCAAAATTAGATCACAGTCACTGCATATCAGATAATCCGCAAAATGGTCTATCAAGTTCCTTCAAATTTATGAGGGGTAGTGAGCAGGCTGCCCGTAGGCTATATATAATGAGACGGCTTCCAGAAAACAATCCCATGTCGTGGATCCCTAATGTATATTCAAGAAAAGAAGGAAGGAAGAGAACTCATGCCACCCAGTAGAGAAGGATATCACCAATCCCATGCCAAAGGGGGCTGAGTCACCTACATAGAACTCTATCCCAATATGTACAGAGCAGACTCGATCGCAACTCTTTGCGACGAACCTCAAATACATTTCATCATCTCAGCATCAATCATGACAACAGACTCATCATAGCTCAAAGCTCAAGGACAAGGCAACGCTAACGCGGGATTTAGACGGTGATCAGTCCGATCGTGTTAGAGTACACGCTCAGGTTGTCCGACCACTTGGCCTTGTCGACGCCGTTGATGGTCAGCATCTGGAGGGCGCCGACCTGGCTGAGGGCATAGGCATTAAGGGTCGAATTGCCCTCGACGCTGAAGATCTGGTTCTGGCACTCACGGAGGCCATTGGGAGCGTCGGCTCTCGAGCAATCGGTCGAGTAAACCTTGAAGAAGGAGTACAGGCCGCCACCATAGATGAGGACGTTCTGAGAGTTGAGAACGCGCAGGCCCCAGGCGTCGCAGATGCCTGGCGGGCAGGACTTGGCGTAGTCGGGATCGTTGAGAGCCGCGTTCAGGGGGTAGGGCTGGGACTTTGCATCGGGTTCGGGCATGTAGTAGGGCGTCTCAGTCTGGATGAAACCAGCAAAGATGTCCTTAGCGTTGGCGAATTGGTACTGGTAGAGAGCGTGGTGCTCGACACCGTTGCCCCAAAGCCAGTGGTTGGCAGACTCGATGAGCAGACCACGGCCGGTGAAGATGGCAGTGCGGGTGCTGTTCCAGTCATCAAGATCGTGGTCGGCAGTCTGTATGTGGGTTAGTCT
This sequence comes from Corynespora cassiicola, assembly GCA_022059125.1. Classification (NCBI taxonomy): domain Eukaryota; kingdom Fungi; phylum Ascomycota; class Dothideomycetes; order Pleosporales; family Corynesporascaceae; genus Corynespora; species Corynespora cassiicola. Next base: position 5,610,603 of record JAEUWY010000005.1, on the reverse strand, counting down.
ATGTTGATCATCAGTGGAGATGTTATAAAACTTACCCAGAACCAGTTGTTCTCAAAGTATGCGTTGGCAGCGTCCTTGGTGACGTGAACGTTCATGTAAGCAGCCATGCACTCGTCCTTGACGGTCAAGATGGGGCACTCGGCGACCTGGAGTTCGGTTCCCTTGGCACCGCCAATGCGTGTGTGGACGTCCCACAGCCCGGAACCCTTGGTAGTCTTGAGGTTGTATTCGATGAGTACAGCACCAGGAGTGGGGCCTTGAGTAGCAACAATCATGTCGGACCACTCAATGCTGCCGCTCTCACCAGGCTTACCAATCTGGAAGACAGGGTACGGTTTGGTGTTGCTGCCAAACTTTGGGCCATTGGCCAGAACAACGCTGAAAGCCTCACCGACCATCCTGGCGCCTGGAGGGACGTAGATCGTGTCCGTGACCTTGTAATTTCCGTGATCGAAGAAGAGAACCTTATTTTCCTGAACCGAGCGGTTGATGGCATTCTGGACCGCAGTCGTGTCGTCGGTCTTGCCATCACCCTTGGCGCCAGCGCTGCGTGCGCTGATGATAGAGTCGAGGCTCAAGTGCTCGTATTGCGGCTTGCTGACGCTATGGATCTTGTCGCCATCCAAGAGACCGGCAGGTCGGTTGACACCTGGCAAATTGCCTTGGAACTTCTCCGGGCCGTCGGGAGTGTACTTGTTGCCCTGACCCCAAGCCTTGATGGTAGTAGAGCCACCCTGCAAGACGGTTCCACTAGGGCCCTTGACTGCGACGGGAACGTTTGAAAGCGCAATGTTCTCGAGAATGAGTTGGCCTGCACCAGTGGGTGTCGTGGTGCGCGACCAAGCTTGATCGACAAATGTTGGGGTATTGGAAATCTGAGAGTCGATGATCACCACGGAGCCGACCTCGAGCTTACCGGCCGAAGCACCGCCAGTCATAGAAAAGGCCGTGCCACAATCGGAGATCTGCAAGTTGCTGTACAAAAAGCCCCAGTTCCAGATCTGTGAAATGGCAGTGACGGCCTTGGAAATCTTAACGTTGCGAATGGTGAATTGCTGGTTTCCAATGTTGATGCCGTAGAGACCACCCTCAATCTCCAAATCAGCCATGTGACCACCGGAACCTGCTCAAATTAGCCCATGATCTTTTCGGGGAAAAAACAATGCGGCAACGGCTGCACTTCGGACTAACTTACCATTCTCAACGAAGATGCCAGCGTGGACGGAATTGGGGGACTGGTTCATGACGATCTTGACATTCTGGATGGTGGTTGCCTGGGAGGCTGGCCAATGGATACCTTGTGCTCCCTTGGTGGCAGGAATCGGAGTAAGATCAATGACCAAGTTGCGAATCTGGCGCAAGAATGTGTTGGTAGAGGTCCATCCAGGCTCGCCTGTACCATCTTGATACGGGCTAGCGTCGATGAGAGCCAGAGCAGTAAGAGAGGGATCAGCCTTGAGGATAGCGCGGTCGTTGGGGTTACTATGAAGCATAGTCATGTAGTAGAGAATAATGGGCTTCGCGATGTTGTAAGTACCCGGTGGGAAGTATATCACAGCAGGCGTATCGGTGGAAGAATCGCACACCCAAGGACCACAACGGTCGCCCTCAGTGATGGCACGATTGATGGCAGCAGAGTCGTCCGTAACGCCATCGCCTATTTGTTTTTGTCAGCATATGTCAGGTTCTAGATGGGAGTGGCACTTGTGACACGTACCCTTTGCGCCGTAGTCCTTGACATTGCGCCAGACCTTGTAATTGGCAGGGTTAGGGTTGAAAGCAGCAAGGCCCTGGTGGGGAATGTCCGCTAGCCAATAGGACGAAGCATTCTGTCGCCTGTAGACTGCTGGAGCAGTGTTTGCTTCTTCAGTACCGGGTAGTGGTACAGGAGCTCGCTTGTGAGGAGTCGTCGCTATGGATTGCGAGTCAGTCTGATGGACTGTAAACTGTTGGGACAAACGGCACACTTACGCAGGACAACGGCCTGGGTGCCGAGTACCAGGCAGGAGAAGAGCGCGAGGAAACGCATGCTCACAAACCAATACTGAAAGGTTATTGACTTCGCCCAAAAAGGAAAACTAGAAGATGTAACCTCAGTGGGAATGCAGCGAAGGTCGAGTGTGATGTTGATAGTGCGGGAACGTGATGGAGTTTATATGTGCAGCCTGCCGTTTGTTTCCCATGCTGAGCACGGCTTGGAAACGAAATCAAAGCTAAGAGACGAGTGTCCAATCCCAGTCGTACCCTGACTAGGGGCGGTGGGTGTGAAGCAGCAGGCCACTCACGGCCGCTCTGGTGACATGCCATGCTGGCTCACCGCCGCGTGAATGAGCGGTCATATGCCAGGAGGAACTTGTGGTCGGTGTCCCGGCCTGCTACGATTGTCTGGAAGCGTTGCATAGCTCGAGCCGCTGGAAGGGTGAAAATAGTGGTTCCGGCGTAGGTCGACTCCACTGGGAACAAAGTCCGAGTCAGCGTAACTTGAGGAAATTAGCATTAGCGCGTAGGGGTGCTAGAGGGCATGGACTGAAGGCAGAGAACCAGAGAGAGTTGTCGAGATCCGTACTACTAACCCAATGTGGATCATGTCACCGGGTCGGCTCGATGGTCCATCTCGGCCTATGGCATCCCCGCAGCCCACTCCAGGCCAAACTAGGGCATGTGAAGACAGGGCCATCTCCAGAAAATAACGCCCTGGGCGGCGTCGCAGGGACCCAGGACCCCAGGACCCCAGGCGCCCAAATCTCTCGTCTTCACGGCCCTACCTCGTGGCTCACCCCCTTTGCGGGGTAGCTCGGCGCTTACCTCAGTGCGGCGCTGTGTTTTACTTTGCACTGCATTAGGTCGGAGATGCTGCCCTATGACCTCCCTCTTCTAGAACATTTCCTGAGCGCGTGTGTGCAACCCTACAGGCCTAGCGACGGCTACTACTAAACGTCACCCACGGTAGGGTTCCGTAGAATCGAAGGTCTCGTGAGCTCGTCCGCGGGACGGCCGATCTGAGGAGTCGTGTCTTGGGTTCGCCTTGGAATCAGCTTGAGCGTGCCTGGGTGGAGCCATGTGGGTAGGGGTGTGGAGGGCAAGTCGATGGCCAGAGGTAAATGAACTGCATGTTCCACGGGCCGGGGCACATGTCCGCAGGCGCACGCAAGGGGGCCAGGGCGAAGTCACCTCCTGAAATTCACGGCGCGGGGCGGCAAACCCGCTCGAGCAAGGCCGCTCGCCGTTGTATCCAAAAGGAAAGCGGCGAAGAGGCCAGAAAGCCATGTCCTTGGACGGGAGCGATCGGCCGGCATGCTTGTTGCAAATCGCAATTCTCGTATGCGCATCATCCATCTAGAGGGGGCCGGAAGACGAGAGCAGCGCGACGACGGAAGCGAGGGATCTCCCCAGAGGCTAACTGTAGGCTAAAGCGAAGACCAAGAGAAATGATTGTGCGAGCAGACGTTGTTTCAGCCAGTCATCTGCATCGACCTTCACCTTCTGCATTGGTCGGGGCCGCCAATCACGGTGCGTCACTGCCGAGGCCATTAGCTCGCCCCTACACAGGGGCCGAATACTGGAAACCTAAGCTTTTAATGCGCGAACGGTAGCTTCACTCAAGTCACGCGGTTGAAAGAAAAAAAAAAGACTGGCCAAGTACAGCCGTTCCAAGGGCTTACCTGCGTGGGTCTCTTGAAAGCTCTGGAGGCTCTTGGGATGTCAATGCTTCGTTTAATGCTTCTCTTGACGCAGCGGCCTTCTCCCAAACCGCAAAACGAACCATTCTTTTTGCCCGATCTCGCTCAGTGTCGCTCGATTTCTGCCCCGTCTCCCCATCCCGAGAGTTTGAGAGATGGTCCGCACTCGTCACGCCACGCGTATAATTCTCCATGTTTTGTAGTGTCGGGAAACTGACCCGACGGTACCGTTCTTTCATACAACGCCAAAGTCTAGTCTTCTATGCAGTGTGCCATGAAAAAAAATCACGCACGCTCGAATCGTGCATTGCGACCCGGTGCCTCTCGGCAATCGGTGAGAAGAAAGACGGCATGGACAGTGAGCCACTAATCCGCGGCCCAGCGGTCGACATGCGCCATGTCACAGTTTTCCCTTGAATTCGACAAACATGGCATCGCCGAGCGCGTATATCGTGCCTCTGCCGTCCTCAATGGTGCCCTTCACATATACCTTGTTCCTTTCCCTCTTCTCGATCCAGGACGTGCACAGGAGCGGCCCCGGGGTCGGCACCGGTCTCTTGTAACTCGTATTCAAGTCTGCATGTTCATACTCGTCAGCCATGTCTCGCCCCGCCCGAGTCGACGCCTCTGAATCATCCTCCTCAACACTTACAGGCCGTCAAGTAGGCGCCTCTATGGGGCACCGTCAACCCCGCCTCCCTTAGCCTCTCCGTCTTCTTGTCGAGATTCAACGTGACGATCATACCGCACACTTCGTCTAGCAGCGTGGCAACGAAGCCGCCGTGCAGGACCCGGGGGTGCCCATCTAGCCCATCGCCAATATCCACAAGGGTTCGTAATTGCTTGTACGCCGTCTCTTGGTCGTCGTCAGCCTGGGATGGCCGCAACGTCACATAGGCCCTAATAGTCCGATCCGTCTTTGCGGTCTGAGCGATGAACGAGTCCTCGGTCGTCCCGGGCTTAACGGTACGAGTTTCGGAGCTGGTCGGCGTCCAGGCGGAGTCGTCGAGTATGGCCGCTGCCCATGGGACAGGGCGGAAGTGCGCCACCGCAGCATCGATTTCGGACATGGTTAAGAAATGGACGCAAGCGAGGGAGTGTACATGGACATGGCAGTACGCATTATATAAAAGTCAACTGGCCGGGAGGGAGGGGAATGACACCGCGGTTGCGATGCCGAGGTGTTGAGATAGCATGCCAATGTTTCCGAAGCCGAAACGGCCACTGAAGTTAGCGCTCCACGGAGGAGACCCTGCAGCGAGCCGCGCCCTTATCGATAACGCCAGGCCAGGCAAGCCTTGCCCCGCCGAGGGGTCTCCCTGACGTTGAGTTGGCCAACCAAGCTACATCATACCACCACCCATTTCTACTCTACAATTGATTTTTTGAGTTTCGTTGCCTTTTTTTCACCCGTTATTCTATTGTAGCAAGAAGTCCAACCATCACCATGGCCGATCTCAACCTCCAAGAGATCCACGACTTTATGATCTCCGTGGCCAAGCAGGCCGGAGAAAGGATCACCTCCGCAAAGCCCACGACGGAGAACGCAGGCTCCAAGAAGAACTGTCAGTAGCCGATCTGAAGCAAGAAGCTTTCCTCTTGATTCAATTCCCATGTGATTGTACCCATATGGGATGACAGCAAGGTAGCTAACCCCTGGCCACTCCCCAGCCGTCGACCTCGTCACCGAAACCGACCGCGCAGTCGAAAAGCTCATCTCGACCTCGCTCCGCGAAAAGTACCCCAACTTCGAGTTCATGGGCGAAGAAACCTACAAACCCGGCGACAAGCTCACCGAAGCCCCTACATTCATCTGCGACCCCATCGACGGCACGACAAACTTTGTGCACCGCTATCGTACGACCGCCCTCTCCCATCCCAGCCCCAACCCCAAATCCCCAATCCTTCTCTTGAAACAACCGACTGACCATGACCCCGATTCACATTAGCCTACGTATCCATCTCCCTGGGCCTCTCCATAAACCTCGTCCCCACCATCGGCATCGTCTACAACCCCTTCACCTCGACCCTCTACTCCGCCATCCGCGGCCAAGGCGCCTTCCTGAACCAAACCCACCGCCTCCCCCTCAGCCCCGCCACCCCGCTCGAGACGCTCAACACGTGCCTCGTGGCCGTCGAGTGGGGCTCCGACCGCTCCGGCAACGACTTCGCCGTAAAGTCCAAGACGTTTAGCAAGCTGGCCGCCACAAAGGAGGAGGGTGGCGGAATGGTGCACGGGATCCGGTCGCTGGGGAGCGCGGCGTTGAATCTGTGCGGTGTGGCTAGCGGGGGGATCGATATTTATTGGGAGGGTAAGCTTAATTTTCCTTTCTTTTTTTTCTCTTCTCTCGCTCTTCTTCCCTTATGGTTTCTGCCTGCATTCGTTGCTGTTGTTGTTATTCTTTTTTTTTGCTTCTTTTCTGCTTCCTTGTTTTCGGGTTTCCCGCCCCGACGGAGCGGGCGAGCGGGCGAGCGAGCCAGATAACTAGCGCTTTCTTTCTTCTTAATTCTTTCCTTGCGCCATGGCGTTTCTGGAGCTGACCAAGTGGCTAGCCGGATGCTGGGCGTGGGACGTTTGCGCGGGATGGGTCATTCTCAAAGAGGCTGGCGGCATCTTGGTCGATGCCAACCCCGGGAACTGGGAGCCGCGGATAGACGAGAGGAGATACTTTGCCGTCCGCGGGGGCCAAGGCCAAAAGGAAATCGTAGAGGAGTTTTGGAGCCTGGTGGAAGGCAAATTTGAAGTCGGCATCTGAACAGGAAGAATAAAAACAACAGCACGGTGCAGATACTGAATTGAATGAGGCGACAAAAGAGAGATCTGGATTTGTATAGACTGGTCGGTATATGAAGACTAAAAAGGAAAATGATAAAATGTTCTATAGAACAGCCCGTTCTCTTTTATTGAATGCTGATTCGTTAGAAAAAGGCAACCGCGCGCAGCGATGATGGGATCATAACATCATATATCATTACCCGCAAAGCAGGCTGAACCTGGCCCGCCTCACCCCCGATGCTGACAAAAATGGGGTATATCATAATTAATGTACAAAACAAAGCAAGACCATGAGATCCTGAGGCGCCAGTATATGCCGTATATGCAACCACATGCGTTGCCGTCCGTCGACTTTCTGTTTGTTTTTTTGCGAGTATGTGTGTGCGGGGGGGACAGTCATCCATCGGCTAACCCCTTCTCCTCATGAAACGCCGCGAGGCTTTTCTTCTAAGTGTCCCTAGGCCTCTCTTGCTCTCGTCGTCCGTCTCGGTGGCTGCCGGTTGGCCGCCTTTTTGGCCATTACGGCTTCTGTCGTTCTGCTCACGCCAGAAGAGCCGCTTCTGGTCAATGACGTTTTGCGAAAGAGAGCCGAAGCCTTTTCGCACGAAAGCAATGTCGTAAAGAATGTTCGGGTCGATGCAGCGACGAGGTAGATTCTGCACGGCCATGAAGAGCTCTCCGTCTCCAGGACGGTATTTCTTGATCTCACCTTCCCCAAGCTTGAAGATTGCCAATGCATAGCGGTAAAGGGCCCGCGGACCCTCATACAAGAAAGCGTCCCATACACGAAGGACAGTTTCAATGGGCAAAACGCCGACGAAAATGGACATGAACCATGATGTGCAAGACAATGCAACGGTGGGCTGTCGTTGGAATTTGGAGTCGGGATGGGCATGCGAACCAGGCCCACTATTGACGAGATCGGTATCGTTGATCGAGTTCCAGACCTTGGGCAAGTAATCCCGGATCAACATCATGAGGACATTGACCTCGGTGTTGGCGAGGCTCCTGGCATGAGCCCCGGGGAGGTGGTGCTGCGTGATGATCATCAAAAGGACGAATACACGCTCATTGTCCTGCTTCAAAAATAGGAGCAGTAGGCCAGCGATGAAGTTTAACGACTGGCAATACCCAATGCTGGGGTTATGCAGGGCAAAGCAGGAAAGGACCTCGCGTAAGTTGGAGATGAGCGGCGGCTCACTCTCGGGTTTTCCGTCGGGGCTGTTGGGGGTTGGATCGGGGCGAAAATGGATATTATCCGGAAACGTGCGATCCAAGTCGCGTTCGATTGCCTCACGATCATCCTTGTTGAGCTCGCCTCGGTTGACGCGTTCCAGCAAAGTAGGATACAGACCGATCATGTCTGCCTCTCCCATCTTGTATTGCGCTCCCGAGTAGAACCACCACATTGCGCCACGCCATTCCGGAGGGTATCCTTTCCGAGCGTATCGCTTCACTTTCTCACTCTTGTCGGGAAATCGGGAAGGATCGGTCGTGGGCAGGCCACTCTTCGACATGAGCGAGATCCACTTGTTTCTGCGACGATTGACGTATTCATCGTACTTGCCAACCCATGCGTCGTATTCCTTGGCACTAATCTTGTCCGTCGTCTTCTTGAAACCATAGCGATCGCGCTCGATTGAGGCGGTGGAAGTTCGCAAAGTGGCTGGAGTTCCATAGCCCCGTCGTACAGCTGGCTGAGGTCCTGCGAAATCGGTCGTTTTCGACTTGTTGGGGGGAGACGGTGCCATCTTGCCAAGTTCGAACAAGGTGCTCTTGCGATCGAAAACACTGGTGGAAGCGCGTCGAGGATAAGCGTCGTCTTCGTCGGCTTCAGGAAGCGGATCTGCAGTTGGCGACATTGGCGATGTGACTGTGGGGGACATTTGCTCCCGCGGGCTATCTTGGCTCATTCGAGTCGCAATGGTTGGCCCATTGCCTTTCTTTTGAGTATACACCATGATATCAGCCCAGTCTTGTCGGGAAATGCGCGACTTCTTGGTTGGTATGCGCGGTAGGTCCTTGAGGTCTTTCTGTATTTCTCGCATCTGGTTGTGGTCGCGAACAGACAGGCGGTTAGCCGATTGGTGCTGAGGACCGGTGGGAAGGTCAAGGGCTTCTGTCGGGAGCGCTGTGGATCCTTTTCGAGGCAAGTTCATACTCCGTCGGGATTCGCGGTTCAACTGCATTGATCCCCGCTGAGCGCGTTTCGGGTTTTGGGTTGCAGAAGGGCTGTATTGGAGCTGTAGGGGGCTGATTTCAACAGGTGGGATATAGGTGGCTTGTTGGTATGACATGTCAAGATGGGACTCGTCCTCTGGCAGATCGTTCTTGATATCAAGGCCGCCAAGATGGTCCGGGGAGGCTCCTTTTACATTGTGGTGGTGTGCATGCGATGGAGACAGGTTTCCTAGACGCTCGTCAGGTTCGCTGGGATACGAGTCCCTAGATTCGACAACTTCCAGCTGTGGTAGGGACGAGCCCGAGGGTACAGAATTCAAGGCTACAGGCGAAGCGCTGTAGCGGGCAGGGGCAGCAGTGGATTGTTCGTCGCCGCTGTCCTCATCGTAGCAGTATGCATCGATGACATCCTCCACAACGCTCGCAAGGTAGTCGTCCTCGGATATTTCGGACACCTCGGGGATGGTACACGTCTCTGGCGAGGAAGTATCGCGGTCCTCGGAATGGTCTCTGGAATATGTGCTGAGGCGGGCGTCTTCAGAGCGGTCTCTCGAATAAGTGCTGGCACGGGCATCCTCTGAACGGTCTCTCGAATAAATACTGTCACGGTTCTCAGAGGGTGCGCGCGAATAGGTGCTTTCGCGGTGATCGCTGATGGAGCTGCGGCCAGTGGCCATGCTGCTCCGCTCAGTCCCACTCGCATCCATGAAACTCGATGAGCCATTGGTCCAGCCGGACCTAAAGCTAGCTCGGGTTTCCTCGCCGCGGAAGTGGCGCAGGGGATAGTAGTCTTTATGGGACCAATTGGCATTGGTACCACCGCGATTGGGTTTGTAGGCTCCTGAGAGGTTTGGACGCTCGGGGTTCCTGATGGGCCCATAGTCGGGTATCGACGTGGCGGTCCTCAGAGGGGGCTGGTAGTGAACAGACGAGGTGGTGGAGCTGGTCATGCCACGAGCTCTGGGCTGCAAGGGCGGCGCTGACAGTTCATCAGTGAGATCCCATGCCGGGCCGCTTTGGTTCACAGGATTGCTGGCCAGAGGGTTGAAGATGGCCCTCGGGTCAGCTGCGGATCCCGGACCACTGCCACTTCGCATCATGGCGGGGGCAAAGGTAGGCGAGGGAGCTGACTGCTCTATTCGAGGGAAACCTTCTCGGAGAGGAGAAGAGACGGCAGCATGGCGGAGGAGGGAGGGGGCCCGCTGGCGAGGTGGCGGGTACTTGGGAGAAGGGAGTGAGGGTGGAGGGCTCGAGGATGGGGATGGGCTGTAGACGGCACGCTCGTATGCAGGCGCGGACGAGGGCGCCGGAGCGGTGTCCATCTGGAGATGAGCGGGATGTCGAGAGCGCAAGGAGCCGAAGCCCTTCTTCGCAGGGGGGAATGCGTGCGGGTTCAGCGGTTGCGGCGATGCGGGCGGAGTGAACTCGTTGCCCGGCGGGCGGTAGGGTACGTAGTGTGCATGAGGCTTTGGGGCGGCACCAGGGTCAGGGAACAAGTCCGTTTCGCCATCAACGGTGGACGAGGGCGTGGCAGACCTCTCGAGGGTCTCGCCCATGGCGGGCTGGGGGGCTCAGCGTGTATCGCGCAGCAGGGCGCGGTTGGCAGCGACAGCTTTGTGGGCGGCGGAGGGGCAGCAGCAGCTCATTCGACCGGGGATGGGGGCAGCTCGCGGGCTCCGGCGGTTGCCATTGACATTTCTCGGAGGCGGCAGCGGAGGTGTAGGGGGCAGGCAGCGAGGGCTGCAGGCGGAGGCGGCGGGAGCTGGCGTCGAGGCCGTCGAGGCAGTGGAGGCCGTGGATGCAGTGGATGCAGCGGGTGCAGGGCGGCGGCGGCGGGAATGTGGGATGAGGTGTGCGGCTTGTGGGGTGGGCGCTTTTTGGTGACGGTGTTTTTGGCGGTCCTGAGGGCTCCAGGCGTGAAATTAGGACTCTTCGGGGCTCGGGGGAGGGTGCATGAAGCGCGGCAGGCGGGCGGCTCAGGGCAAAGGAACGGCTGCGTCGAGGGCGCTGATATAGGCAGAATAAAGAGCGTGGACACTGGACACAGTCGGGCTGTCGCAGTGGAGTGCCGGGGATGGGAGGGGACTGAGCACGATGGGTGACGGGTGACGGCCAAGGTGTTGCACGATTGCACGATGCGTTCAGGATCACACACACAAAGTTCATCGGCACAGGCAGGCGCAGGCAGGCCCATGCGCCAGGGCGCCAAACGGGATCCCGACACCGAAGCAGGGCCAGAAAAGCGCCGCATCGCCAGATGGCAGGCCCTCTGCATGCCCTCTGCAGCGCCCAGCCCTGACTCGCCCGCTGGCCCGCTGGCTGGCATTCCAAGGCCCGCCCTGCCCGCTGACAGGCACCGCGCCCCGTCAGCGTGCTTGTTTGCAGGCCCGCTAGCCAAACGGCGGCCTAGCCAGCCCCTACGCGAGGCCCACGCGCGAGGCCCGCCGAGCCGCGCATCGCTGCGAGCCTGGCTGCTGGACTGCCTACGCCGCGTTGCTGCTGCTGCTGCTGCTGCTGCTGATGCTGCTGGATCGCAGATGTGCGCGCTGCTCCGGTTTGTGCTGGGCTCTGCTGTGCTGTTGCTGCTGCTGCTGCTGCTGCTGCCCGGCTGCCAGCCAACGGCCGCCCGCCCGCCCGCACGCCCGCCCGCCCGCCTGCGCGCGTCTGAGTCGGCCTGGGTTCATGCCCGCGCGGCATGACAAAAGGAGCGTCCGACTCGTTTCAGGGGAAACGCACGCCTGCATTGCTTCTGCCAACAGTCCGACCCAACACAAGAAAAACAACCGTCGCGATGACTCGCTCAAATGAGCGCCTGTTCCGCCAGCTCCCGTCCGCTCCGGTCAGCTTCACACTGTTCGCACTGCTCGCATTGCTACCCCAGTCCGACACGCGCTTGTTCGACCGTTGACTAAAGCTGGCAACGCTCCTGTCCCTCGCAATCACCTTGTTTACACCATGGCACCGTCATTGCATATTCAAATTTTTCTCGCTTCCGGCCATGCTCGAGGCTTGCATTGCTTATGACGGCATGTCTGCCCTACCTGACCTCGTACCGAATCCTTTGCAATCCCGAGATGCGTCCCATGTGACCGGTTCCTGGCCCTCGCGCCAGCCCAGCCCGACCACATGCGGACCAGATGCCATAGAGGCCATGATGCAGGCACGCCGGATAATTCTTGGCTCCGCCCCGTGTGTACTTGGTTACCACCCACCCAGCCACGCTAGGGCCAGAGCAATGCCTCCTCCCCTCTCGTCTGCTTCTATCCTGCCTCTTGCTCATGTCCGTGGTTCCCAATCGGGCTGTCTGCAGACAGCTCCATCATCACTTCGCGTAGCGCTTCACCCAGTCCTTGGCCGTCTTGTCAAACTCCTTGCGGTTCTCCTTGAATTCGTTGGCAATAGACGGCTCAATGGCGTCGTCTGGGTTGGGCTCAATGAGAAGCGTCTGGATCAGGCGCAGCACCGACACCACCTTGTTCGGTGGCTTCCACTCGTCTGGCCGGAGCAGCCCCAGGCACATGGACCCCTTGTCGTCGTTGCTCACGTTGGGGTGATAGATCTTGGTCCTGAAGCTGACGACGGGCGGCTTAAACGGGTATTCGTTGGGGAAGGTGATTTCGAGCTTGAAGTGGCCGCCCTAGCACCGCGGGTTAGTAGGATGCGCGCGATCGAGATCCCAGCCGCCGGGAACGTACCGCGTAAACCGACTGCTCGGGGCCGTCCAAGAGGATCTCCCACTTGGTCATGTTCTGCTCGTCAAAGTTGATCTTCATGCCCGGCGGCGTGTCGGCCATACACTCGCCATACTCCTGCGTTACGTCAGCTGTGACGGCTGCCAACGGCGTCATGGCCGGACACGACAGTGGTGACTGACCTTCATGATGCGTTTTTTGGCGCCTGTGCTCATGGTTGGCCGTCGTCTGCTTGCTTGTTTACCGTGGTCGGACCCTGGATGTGCGTGCTCCAGCAGGTATTGGGGGGTTGGAATAACTTTATATACACAGACCAGATGCGAACAAGATTCTCGGATCTGCGGGTGGATGCGCCTAGTCTCTGGGCGAGCAAAGGCTGTGGTGAAAGCGACAACAGGTTGACCAGTTGACGTGGTCGCGGAGGAGGTTGTTAAGTAAAAGTGCTGCCGGGTGGGCTGGCGGGGCAGAAAGATGACGCTGCCGCCTGCCACCGTCCTTTCCACCGCCGCACCACATGACATGGCCTGGGCCCTCGGGCTGGCCGCCTAGGCGCCTCCTCGAGGTACCTCCAGGTACCTGCCCAGTACTCCAGCTGCCCGCCTGTGCTCGTGTAGACGTCGACTTGGCTGCCCTCGTCCGTTGCACCCTCAAACTCGTCGTGACACTGCCCTCGCACGCACGTCCGTTGCACACGCCGCCGAAACACAGCATTCGGTTCCCCATCGTCACTCAACAAGATCACCCGCCCAATCATGGCGCCCGCCCCGGACCATGAGCACGTGCAGCCTAGGGGAGCATAGAGGAGCCCAGAGGAGCCCTGTGGCCCTGAGGCTCTGGAGCTCTGGAGCTCTGGAGCCCTACGGCCCTTATCATCGTGAACGCCGGCGATGCCATGGCACTCTGCGGCCTCTCAGCAAAGATGAATCTTGGAACCCTTCATCGCCAGACGGACGCTCGATAGCGCTAGATGGACCCCTGCGTCGTTCTCTGATGCGCTGCTCGTTCGCCGGTACCAAGATACATGCCACTACCCCCGCCAAACACACCGTCTGCGTTGCAGCAATGCGCCCCAGCTCCTGGCCCCATGGACATAAAACAGCACAATGCCACAAACCCCATCTCTACCAGATGCTGCATCGCCCTGCGCGTCACCGGAACCGACCCCCGCGTCTTGAGTTTGTAGCGGCCTTCTTGACGTTTCAAGGGCAAAGTATGCGCAGGAGCCCGACTCTGCCTTTGGAGCATCAACACCATCTCTCCCCCATATCCACGGGCCCCCTTCCATGAAATGGGCCATCCGATCAAAAGCGCCCGGCCGTAATGCCCCGGATGCGGTGAGTCACCTGGAGAGGCCGCTTGCTGACTACTTGCGGCCAGTACCACGCGAGCACGTCACGCATCTGGAATGATGCTTAATCGATTTGTCCTCATCGATTTTTCCATCAACTTTTTTTTTTTGAGGAGCAGATGCGCATTGGCAAGTGATAATCCTGATGATAGTTTTGTTTTTCCTCTCCATTGACCTCGTCGCCTTCTTTTTTTTTCTCACCCTCCAGCCTGCCCTTCTGCTCCTGTCGCCCTAGCATGAGGCTGAAGGGCGCCTACGTCAGGCGCTCTGTGTGTGTTGTCGCTTGGCACAAAACCAGGGCAACGAACCGCACCCAAGTCCCTTTCAAGTCCCTCCGCCTTCCGCCTTCCGCCTTCCCCAGCCTGTCAAATCAAGAGGAGCGAGCAACGTCCTATCTAGCCTTGCTGCCTGGACGGCGCCCTTTTGCCCAGCAACGGAGCACACAACAGCCATTGGCGAATCGAGTGGCTGCGTCTGCATGCACTGCCCGACGCGCGCACGGTCAGGCTGCAGGGGATGGCCAGCGCTGGTATAAAGTGCCGGCCTCCCCCGCCATTTCGCTCTGCACGCCTCTCGACAAGCCTGAGCCTGACAACCCGTGCGTGCTATCTTCACCCCAGTGTCGATACACGCAAAGCCTCTCGGATCCAGCACTTTTTCCACAAAAAGCGCCAAATCTGAAGGCTTCCGGAGCTCCCCATATGCAAGCCGCGTCAAACTAACCTGTCCACTCTTTACACGTCCGTTCGTCGCTCGTTACGATCCCTCTCTTCGTCAAAATGTTCGGAAAACGCTCTTTTGCTAGTTCAAAGGATCGCTCCGGCAAGATAACGAAACAGCCGAAGAGATCGTTTCGCGAGACGTCCAAGCAGAAGCACATGCTCGAGAAGCAGATGGACGCGCGCACCGATAGCCCCATGGCGGAGAGGTATGGTCCCGTCACGCTTGACGATGGCCGCGCTCCTGACCAGACCTGTGCCAGTGCCGCTTCTCCAAAGCTCACCTCCGCCATCGTGACCATAGTCGTGGGTCCCGACCAACGACTCTTTGCCGCCCACGAAGACGTCCTCACCCATTCCCCCTTCTTCGCCACGGCGTTGCGGGGCCAGTTCTTCGAGTCTGCTAATCGACGCATTGATCTGCCGACGGAGGAGCCCGAAATCTTCTCCTGCGTGCTCGAGTATCTTTACAAGGGTGACTACCACCCGCGCTTGGTCCATGACAAGCGCCGCCAAACCTGGATGCTTGAGGGCGCAGTGTCCTCGCCCGACCCAAACAAAGGTGACCGCGTAGCTGCCGTTGAGCCGACTTTTTACCACTCCGGCGTAGGAGACGTCATTCTCCGGGATACCGCAGTATACTGTGCAGCGGAGCGATACGGCCTCGAAGAGCTTAAACGGCTCTCCCTGCGCAAGCAGGGCCTGCAGAGCGGGATCGAGGTCGGCACCATTCTGCGCAGCGCTCGGTATGCCTACGAGAACACGCCGGACAATGACTCCAGGCTGCGCGCTCATTATCTCGCCCTGATTATCCGCAGCCGGAAAACATTCAAGCGTAGTGGAACGATGCAGATGGAAATGGAGCTTGGGGGGAAAATGTTCTTTGACTTGTTCGTTGCCATGTGCAATCATATCGATGATGTCGTGGATGCTACGTGAGTGTCCTTGGGCTCTTTTCTCCCTATCCAGACGGCCTTGATCGACTTGCTCTTCTCCTTCCAGCCGCTCAGTGGAACAAAGGCCGCACAACACATGCTGACATGCCACAGCAACGCTCGCACTCCGCGCTCAATCTGAAGATGGCACCTCTGGCTCCAGACCTGTTCACCATGAACATGCAACACGCATTCCACACGGAGAGAGCACTCAAGTCTGAATCACCTTTACTCTCTCACTCCCCAACACACAAATTGTCAAGCCCCCATGCAACTTGCTCTTTCAAACTCTCTCAACTATTCAAAGAAAACCCCAGAAAAAAATCAAGGATCGGATTGACTCCCCTCCCGGCGTTTTGATCTGAAGGTAATCGGACACTTGCTGGTTGCATCATTTTTCTCACCCCCCTCCCCCCGTGGCGTATTGCTTACCCCTGTTTTTCCTGCCGCTCCATTGCGAGAAACACCGCTACCCCCGCTTGTTACCTCACCCCTCTCCCAGTGAGAGAGTACATGACTCCGAAACTGCGTTTCCTATGTTCAGTGTTTTGGTGTGCAGCGCAGGCTGGACGACTGGCCGTCGAAGTATTGTTTTGGAGCCCCATGGGAATTTCTGGTCTCTAGTTATCCCTCTCCGCTCGTTTTCCGCGATGATTATGAAGGCTCGTTCTGGAGGGACCCTCGGCGTGTCTGGCAGACGCCCTGTCCAGCGGATGAGGCTGAGCCGGACCGAAGGGGACCCGTAGCGGGACAGATTGATTGAGACCGCTTGAATTGGTAGTATGGCTGCTGGAGAATCACTTAGTGGCGCGTAATGAGAGATTTTAGGTCGCCGCTACGCGCTGTTCCTTGCATTGTGATGCATGAAGTGAGACTGGCTGGTTTCTGTGATGCATGCTCACAGATGTGTTGCCATGCATGGCCAGAGACAAACTGGGAAATGGCAACTGACAATCTCTGGCAGATATCGCTCGTGAATGGTTACAGGTCATCCATCGCCCATCGCCCATCCCTCATTAAACTTGTGGCTGCCTTCCAAAGCTCCGTTGCACCTGCTGAGCTTTCGCGCCTCTCAGCTGGAAGCCGCGCTCTTCAGCACCTTCCCAACAATTCCGCGTCCATTGAGGCCCTCTGACGCCACCTGCTTCCTGGCTTGGCGTTTTCTCCAGATTTGTATCCCTAGGTAGCTTCCCATAGACACTAGGTAGACCCGCAATCTACGAGACCCATGTTGAAGAGCCTTACTGCAGCGAATGGTATTTGCGGAAATAAGACAAAGAGCACCCGCCAGCATCTGTCCGTCCATCATGCAAGGTGGCAGCTTAGTTTTGCACCCACACATTTACTTATACAGTGGATGTTTTCTACTAGTATTATTCTATAAAAAGTCGCTTGGAAGAAGAAGAAGAAGAAGAAGAAGAAGAAGAAGAAGAAGAAGAAGAAGAAGAAGAAGAAGAAGACAGAGACGAAACCAGCCAGATCCTACATCTTTGTTTTGTGTTTCTCCACTTTTTTAAATCATGGTTTTTCTTCACTGTTTTTACTGAGGCTTCACCCCTGGCCTAGCAATTCTGCTGCAGAGTGACTCTGGAAGCACTTCAGAAGCATGTTATTATCCCAAACTTTACTATGCAACCCCAAAGCAAGATTGGAAGTCCCTGCGATGCATAGGAATGGTCTCTTCTTCGCCCAACGTGAGTCTCACCCCAGCTCTGTAACGTACATCACCCCTGTCGAGACATCTCGCTTGAGCTAATGGTGTGCCCCACTTCGCATACGTGCATGCTCTAGGACGACGAAGTAGCGACTCAAAACAATCTGGGTTGTCTACAAATGTGTTACTGATGTGTAGAGACGTGCAGGTCGAGGTCGGTCCAACCTTGGAATGCCAACACTGAAACCTGGAGCCGTGCACCGCGCTAAATGCGTGCATAACCCATTCTGTGCTTCTCCAAATTTTCTCCACCTCTCTCCAACCTCGCCTCTTCGCTTCGATTCCAACCTCACATCAGCAACAATTCACAAGAGATGAACGAGGGTGCAGGCACTAAGAAGTTCTTTTGCTCGGTATGCTCACGTCATTTTGGGCGTTTGGAGCATTTGCAGCGCCACTCGAGAAGACGTTTGTAGTTGGAACACCGTCGCTGAACGTCGCTAATCATGCAATTAGATACAAAGGAAAAGCCTTACGTATGCCATTGTGGGAGAAGCTTCACGCGTCGTGATCTTTTGACGCGACACAATCGCCTTGTCCATACGCCCCCAGCAAATCAGACGTTACCATCCACTCATGGGCCGGAACCTTCGCGTGCGAGAGAAGGCACGCAAGTCGAAGTCCCGGCCGTTCCATCCAACAGTAATCAGGATAATCGATTCATCTCCAACTCGTGGATAGCCGAGTTGCCCTTGGCGTCAGAGAATGATCCAGCCACGGTCAACAGTGGTAGCAGCGCTGACACAGATGCCATCAGTGGCTTGCCCATGTTTCAAGAATTTGGCCATTTCACAGATACCATATGCTTCATGGGAATGGATTTTATGGAGCCTAGTGGGCGCTTCTTTCAGTACGGTGGCAACATGCCGTGTTCGGATAGCAGAGAGACTGTGGACGAACTGAGCTCGCCCCCATCCTCAATAGATGGTAAGTCATGCAGCACCATGGACAGTCTTCAATCGCATTGACAATATTCATTATAGATGACATACCAGATCTGAAGCCTCTCGTCGTCCCCTGGCGAGTTTCAGGGGAAGTGCGACGGAGGCTGGTGATAGCAACACAGCTGGGCCGAGAGTACGCCCATAAAATGCCCACCTGTCTCTCTCTTAATCGCTATTGTGCAGGCTTCTTTTCCGAATTCCAGAGCCACGTACCCATAGTGCATAAAGGCACTTTTGAGGTTGACAGTGCAAGTATCGAACACCCCGAACTTTTGCTTGCCATAGCCGCTATTGGTGCAATCTATCGCTTTCGAAAGCCCGACGCTTTCTTCTTGTTCCGAGCTTCTGTCGAAATGATGTCAAAGAAACGGCTGGACAGCAGCATGTCAGGCCATTACGGTGTGGCAGGCTTGCAGACTCTTGTGCTGCTGAAGTATTTTTCCCTGTGGCACAAACAGTCCGAGGTCCGCGACGAACAACTGCTGGTACACAGTGCACTACTGGAATGGATGCAGAATTTCCATGTGCCAGATCTCCCGGAGGAATTTACATCCAACTGGACGTGTTGGGCGTTCAGGGAAAGCGCCGTGCGCTCCTATCTTGCAGCATTTTGTATATTTAACGCACATTCGCTCACGATTGGCACTCCGCCCGAGATGGTAAATCTCGCCGTAAAGAGCTCTTTGCCCAGCTCAGCTGCTGCATGGGATGCTCTTTCGGCTGATAAGTGGGCTCCAATCATTTCCACTGAAGCACCCGCACCCGACTTTCAGACGGCCCTTGCGCAGCTTTTTGCTGAGAGCGAGATTCATTTCATAATTTCACCGTTTGGCTGCTTTGTACTAATGCATGCTATTATCCAGCGGACTGTTCATCTTCGGCAGTTGTCGTTTGATGGAATGCCTCGTGCTTCGGATATAAAAGACATTGAGTAAGTTACTAAGGAAGGCGATCTTGCATGAAAGACCAACTAAACATGTGTAGAGGAGCATTGACACGATGGAAGCGCTGCTGGAAGCGTACGCCCGAATCTGTGCTAGATCCTCGCAATATCGATGCTACAATATCATTCCAGTCGATATCCTTACTTATGACAGCATACCTTCGTTTGGGTCGAAAGGCTCTTCCGCCATTCTATCAGCTCACCATGCCATTCGATCCTAGACAGTTTGCATCACTGCTTATTCCACCAGGGAGTGGCGGGCAAACATCTGACTGGCATATCAACGCTCTGGTGCATTCTGCACACACTCTGATGGTTCTTGTGAAAGCTGGTGTTGATTACCAACGAAGAGTTCTGTCTTATCATTGGGATCCGCATCATTTTATGCCTTGGATTGAGGGTGCTGTATCCTTGGCTCACTGGCTTTTAGTACATGCCGAATTGCGCCCTGAGTCTAGACTCGCCCGTAAGATACCTCCCAAAAAGAAGAGTGCAGTGGCTGATGCTGAGTACCTCAGAAATCGAATCTTGCATTATCCTCTGGACGCATTACATCATGACAGAGGCATTTCCCTCTCTTGACGATGAGGACAGTCCACTCTTGTGCACAGCCGTCAAGGAGTTTAGTATAGACGATCCTCAGTCCATTCGTATGATGGCATACGGCGTGATAGCAACTTGGTGCTGTATCATACCGGGCGGTAGTAATCCTTGGCCAATAGTGGAGACAGCAGGAGAATTGTTGAACGTCTATAAACGCTTGCTGCGACCTCGAGCGATGCTGAGGCTTAATACCCTGGAACAACGTACAAACACGTAGCAAGCAATCCTACGTTTCCGTCCTACGGCGCATATAGACATAGCTTTAATAATGAAGGAATACGCTGTGTTAATTCTAATTGATAATAAAAAGATTCAAGCACGGCCAGATGATGCACTCCCGCAACTGGTATCACAGCATCGATGTATATTTTCTGGTTGCTATACTATGACAAGGTTTGAGAGGCCTTTTGAACGTCACGATTCACTTCGCATCAATCCCAAAAGTTGCAAATCGGTGATGTTGTGGAAATCACTAGCGCTTCTCCAAATTTACCCCTGGTTTCTCCAAATTTCCACGAGGCCTGAGTCAATCGCCAAGACCTCACCTCCAAAATATCAGCAATACCTAGCACGATGACATCGATATGGCCAGTAATGAATTAGAAGAAAGGCAAAATCATGGATAGTCAGAGTAACTTCAAGTCATGACCAGACCGTCGCCAATCTCTCAAATTCCCATCTTTTTGGCATCACTCTCTTGTTCGCAGCGACTATACGAGCCCTAGCATGAAGCCTCGTAACTCGAAAACTCTAAATCCAACTGCTGATACATTAGCCTACCAGCAGGAGAGCCCCCGAATAGAGAAACCCCTTAATAACCCATCATCCCTCCAAGCATCATGCCTCTCCCTCAAACCCCCAGCCAAGAAATCGCATACTCGATCAGCTACAATCTCAACACCTTCGATATTGACGCCGTCGAGCGCATGATCTCCGACTTCTCCTATTTCAGCTCCGACTTTGGGCTCTGATGATGTCGGTGATGGAGACAGTGGATAGCGGTGAGTTCCACGACCTTAGGTGTTCCCAATTCGATGTCTCTCCATTCGGCTGGCTAGTCTACTATTCAGCATACATCCCAGATGCTACGAAGCGAGTCGAGTACCAGCACAAGTGGGCAGTTGCCTAGTGGGTGGGTCTACAAGAGCCGCATGCACACTCGAAAAAGACTGTCGTCGCTTTGAACCAAGCATCATATGCAGGGCTTGGAATTGCAGACCTATGCACCAAGAGATGGGTTGCACGAGAGACTACTACGATTAAGCTAAACCAGCTTCAGCTTCAGAGATTGCCCTATCCCACCCTACAATACCCAAAACCCAGACATAGATCCAATACTCCACCGCCTAGTAGCAGCTTACAAACATCCCCTCGACTAGACTCACCCACCGACAAAACCCCACCCCCCCAGTCCAACAGAAGCCCTTCCCCCCAATAAGCAAAACGCCGCCTGCACGCACGCAAACCTTCCAAGCCCATCGGACCCATCCACCCGCTCCAGAAAAAAAAACGGCCCAACTCTGCACCCCCGTTAGGCCAAACAACAAAAACTACTGCCCTCCGCGGAGGCAGCAGCAGCAGCGGCGGCGGCGGCGGATCCCCGGCCCACTCCCGCCCTGCCTGGTCCTCGTGCCTTCTTGCCTTTCCGCACGCGGCCGCAGCCGCCCAAGCTCTACCGTACACCCAACTACCCTAGACAATGTCTCACACACACCCATCCACATCCATTTCGAGCGCGTACTTGCACCCTCGTCGAGCTCTTCCCCCGCCGCCGGAAGGGATGGGAAACTATACCGGCGGGCACCATCGAAATTCGCATGCACGTGCCCATTCTCTACCCAAGTCTTTTTGACTTTCCGCGCCCGCGCCAATGCGAAATTCGCCCGAGACATTGCATTCATTCATTCACTCAGCATGGGCGGAAAAGGGAGCGGCGAGCAAAGGGGAAATAGTTGCGGAAAAGAGATAAACTAGGACGTGCAACCCCCCTCCCCTCATAAAAAAGGGAGGGGGGGGGGGAAGGGGCGCTAGCTTCCTACCTAGATACTTGGGCGGAAGGACCAAGCCCGAATAGGGAATTTCCGGAAAAAGGGCGATGGGTAGTGGCCTATTCGAGGCGGGGCCCGGGGCGAGTCATGTTTATTGTGTCTATCGGGTTCGAGTCGGGCGTGTCTGGAAAGGGAAGGGCAGAGAAGGGGATGGAAAGGTGGGGAAACACAAGGGGGGGGACTAGAAGGAGAGAGAGGGAAAAAAAAAAACAAGAAGAAAACGAAGAACCGAGGAATGGGATATTGTCGCTTTCTCGCATCCGATGGTAAGGGCGGGTGGGTTGCGCGCGCGCGTGCGCGCGCTTGCTGCGGGGCTCTTATTTTTCTTTTCTTCGGCTTTGAAAACCCATGTACCCGCTCGGCTTGGGTGACGGTAGGATGGTCTAAGAACATTCAATGATGGGTCGGGTGGAGAGGAAGGGAAAAGAGTGGGAATAGGGATGGGGATTTAGGGAGGAGATTAGCGGTCGCGGTACGGTACGGTGTTGGTCCATGCCCTGCCTCCCCTCTCCCCCCCCCCCCTGTGTGGGCCAACCCTTGCAAAACCTATTTACCATGTCCCCTACCTTTTCCCTGCTTGGCTGGCTAGTCTAGCCTAGCCTCACAGCGCCCGCTGAGAGCGAGGAAATTGTGGAGACACATATCTGGGAGGAAGATAGGAAACGACGCATCTTGTGAATTCTCGCATGCCATCAATCTGAAGCACGATTCTGCCCGCCTCCGCGCAATGGCAGTCCCTCATTTGCTTTTTTGGCGTGCAGGTGGGATCATGTTTATAGACGGCGTGTACAGTTATGTTTCAGTTACACGAGGCCTCTGAGCTGGGTAGATACCTAGGTAGGGTAGCCGTGCAGGGCAGTCCAGGCCGGAAATAACGGCACCGCGCGTAGCTGTGGGGACAGTGGACAGGGTGAGTCGGTAAGTTTCTCAGCATTCATTGTTTTGGGTAGGTTTGAACGACGATGAGCTGCAGAGAAAAAAAACGAACGCCTTGACATTGGGAACGCTAGACTAGCACCGAAGGGTGTTCGTGCTGCTGCCGTTGTTGCTCATGCCATGCTTGCACCCTCGCACGCACCGAGGGCGCGTGGAAACCCAGTCCTTGTCCTCGCTCATTTCCCCTTTACTTAGTAATTAACATGAATACCAAAAAAAAAAACGCCCTCGACACCAACGAGGAAGAAAAAAAAGACCAAAGTCCAGCAGAGCAGCGCCAGAGCGAGCGTATTATGCCGCTTGTGATGGATATCGCACCTAGAATAACAATGATAATGTGGCATTGGTAGGACATGAAAAATGACCAAGAGTTAAACAGTTTATGTGAAAAAAAGAAAACTCAAATGAAAGGAGTAGATTTGAAACCCAAGAGGCGGCTTTTCCCCGCGAATATGCAGAGGGAAACAAAGGAGATTTGGAAATAGGAGACCTCCGATGGATGCGTGGAATGCGCGTGGCTGCGTGTGCTGTTACTCGTTTGCCTATGCTTAGGCCGGCTTTTTTTGAACATTGACATAAAAAAAAGAAGTGGTGCCCACAGATGGCTCCGACGTGTTTTGAAATATGAACAACCAGGACGGAGAGCGACAAATGAGAAAGGCGAAACAAATGAGATGCCGGTCGGCAAAATGGCGAAATGCAACTTGTTCGTAACTCGAGGGCGCGGTCCAGAGCCGAGCGCCCGTCTTGAAAAGTACTGCTGTATATGCACGTACAAGTACACGGCTAAAAATGGTCATCGACAGCATGGAGGTGATCTTTACTGAAGCCTCTTCCTCTTGCGTGCCTCGTCCGGGTCATCTTCGTCCTCTCGCTCGGCCGTCTCGGCAGGATTAAGTAGCGAATGCACGTTGGAGGCCATGCTGGACCTACGGGTGGGAGGGCCTGGGGTGTCGATTCCCTTGAACGGATAGCGGGCGCCCGGAAGTGACCAGCCGCTATCGGCGCTCAACGTAGAGGGTGTCGTGTCACTTGTCAGTGGTGGAGTTCCTTGACGCGAAGATTGTTGACGGGGGCCGCGAGGCAGCTGATACTGTTCCAAAGCATCACGGAGTTGCTGGTCGCCGCCTCCGATAGGCGTCCGATGAGGAGACGAAGGCCACTGGGTGGAATTTTGGCCGGATGCATAGGGAGAATGTGACGGAGGTTGTGGTTGCCAACCGTGGGTGCGGATATCTGCCGAGGTATGTCGTCTATATAGATTGTACGGCGGGGATGAGCTGTTCCCCATGCCGCTGCTCCCCAGATTTGCACCCGGGTGCTGGATAGATGGGGGAGGGGGTGGTGGGGGTGGCTGGTGGGCTGCAGCAGCTGGGGTTCTGGCTGAAGATGGAGAGTAATTACCCGTGCCTATTGAGCCGTACCGACGTGGAGAAATCGCAATATGGGCCGGAACCGGAGGTTTGAATGGAGCCTGGCGCGAGATACCGGCCAACGAACCTCTGCGCTGGTCGGCGACATTGTCCTGGGGTACCTGCCGCGGAGAGAGGGGAGCTGCGTTGCTGCTGTCGACCTGCATGAAGAAGGGTTGGCGGGCAGAGAGGGGTTCATCCGGAGCCTCGAGGGCACGTAGCATTTCCGTCTGACGGGCAATATCGCGCTGCATTAGGGACACTAGGTAGAGTAAGCAAACGTCGTTCGAATAAGTATAGGCAAAGTACCCACCGTCCTTGTGGATTGAATTTTCCGGGTCCGGCACCAGCGCCATAATATAATTTGCAAGGTCTTGATTCCACTACCCCATACATTAGCTGGTGTAGATCTAGCGTGTCCAGACGGACAAACCTGGTGGCATCGCATCATTCCCTCTTGCAGAACCATGTTCTTTTGGTTCAGATAGGCGCAGCTGTCCTCTGACCGCTGCATGCGCGCGTGCATGTCGTAAAGACTATGCTCGAGCACGCTGAGGCGTGATTCGACTGGGTCAGGCATGGGCTCGACTGGCTGGCCGGCCGGCGGACCGGCAGGAACCTTTGGCGTAGAGAAGGAATCCCGGTGAATGAGCGCGTGCCTCGAGGCCCGTCGCTTGATCTCTCTAAGCCCCACCAGGTCGCCGCGCTTGAAGCTGCCATTGCCGTGCTTGAACTCCCAGAGCGGGGAGTCAGGAGACCCGGTGTGGAACACATCGCTGACTGCTCACACCGTTAGCGACCCTCCAGGCAGTGGGTCGACTCAGATTCGAAGGGCGCATACCTTTGTGAAAGCCATACATGTTCAATTGTCGAACAAAAGAAGAAATGTTTGTGTGCTTGAAGTAGGATCTACGGTGCCGGTCAGATAGATTAAAAAAGAGGCCAAAGCTCCCAGATCTACGTACGACAGGACTTTGGAAAACTCGCTTGAAGGGGACATGACGAAGCTCTCGTTGGAGGTCGACCATGAGATGAGGTGCTGGATGCTTTGGTCTTCGAGCATGCTGCGGTCGCATTAGCCGTCACGAGCAGTCACACAGGGTTGGCGCAGACCCACTTGTAGAGCTTGTGTATGAAGGCCGTCTGAACGACCTTGGGCTGCTGTGCAGCCGCGGCAGCGCCAACGGCGGGCGCAGGGTTGCCGTTTGCGCCGCTGCTCTCGTTATCGCCGCCTGCGGACTGGTTCTGGTTCTGGTTGGTGCCATTGCGCTCTGCGCCCGAGCTGCTGAGCACCGGCGGGCCCATCGAGGGCGCCGACGTCGGCGTGATATCCATGGGGTCGCGCGGCGGCGAGAGCTTGGACGAGCCGGCGGAAGAAGGCAGGATGGGTATGGACTTGTGCAGTCCCTGGTGGTGCGGGTGATCGGTGGAGAAGGGGCTTCGGCGGGCTTCAGCTATCGAGGCCATGGCCAGGATGGCAGGCGGGCGGGCGTGCTGCTGCTGCTGCTGTTGTTGTTGCTGTTGCTGCTGGTACCGGTGTTGGTTTTGCGGTGGTGGAGGGTGCTGCTACCGTGCTGCAGATACTGCAAATGAAGTGCAAGTGCTGCCGAGATGCGAGAAGAGCGGTGGCGATGGGCGAGGCTCTCGAAGCCAGCTATATCATGGCAGAAGGCGCAATGGGTCAGGCAGGGCGCAGGCTTGGGGCGGCCGGGGGTGCATTCGAGGAGGGTGGAGGGCCGGGTTGGGATGGGGGGAGAGAGCAGAGCAAGTTTGACGGCGAGCGGGAGCGGGACGATCGATGACGGGCGTGCGCCGTGGGCAATGGGGCACTGGGGCAAACGGCGAGCGGCAAGGTGTTCTTCTAGGGTGGTGCGCGTGGGGTTCCAGAAGGGTTGGGCAGAAGCTACAGAAGTTCTTTGTCGGGTACGAGAGCTGCCGCTCACGACGGTTATTTGAAGTTAGGAGACTCAGGTCGGCCGGGGGGGAGGGCGGTCCTGGGCCAGCGATAGGCGGCGCTGTGTCTAAGCTCGCCCAACGTTTGGTCGTCGGTATCGCGTCTGTCGCCGCTGCGCGCCCTGGAGCTTGTGGGAGCTTGGGCTGGCAGAAAACGGGGGAGGGGGGGAGCGAGGGCTGCGGGCAGGAGGGCAGGCGGGCAGGGCGCTTGGCGGAGGAGAGGAGGTCGTCAGGTTTTGGATGGCAGACGGAGTGCAGACGGCGGCGATAGGAGTGTCGCAAACTATGTAACTCGCGGGCGGCCTGTGCCTAGGCCAAGATGAAGGGCAGACTCCAACCTTGAATGGCGCAATGCTAGTGACGGGGAGATCGCGGCATCAGAGCTGCCTCTGGCCTCTGCGTGCACCTGCGCAGCCCAAGCCTGGGGCTGGATGGGCTGGATGGGCTGGATGGGCTGGACGGCCTCACAAAAGGGGACGACAGGAGACGGGGGGGCAGCCCTGGAGGGGGGAGGGGGCGGCGGTAAGCCAGCCCGCCGCCCACCCTGCCCGTCTTGCCCGCCCGGCTCGAGGCAGCGCATGGCGTGCAGGCCCAGCGGAATCGGATATGGCTGCCCCAGCTGCCGACCACGGCCACGGCCATCTCCACCACGACGACGGCGACGGCGACAGCCACGGCGACGACGGCCATGACGACGGCACCCTGGCCCGCGTCCACCTGCGCGCGCCGCCCGCCGCGCGACAGGTCCAGCGCTGAAACGGCCGCCCGGCCCTGCTATAACCTTGCGCGTCTCTGCTTGTGCGCGGTACCGCGGCGTGCACAGCGACGGCCAGCGCTGCGAGGCCAGGCGGCAAACCATGGCGCGCGGAGCCCGCCGAACGCTGGTTCCTGTATCAGAAGTTCCTCGAATGCTCCTCGAAGGTCCAAAAGCTTCCCCTCTGCGCGCATGCGTGCCTCAAACACTGCGCGCGACGAGGGCCCCTCTGCTGCTGCCCCGTCTGCCATGTCTGCCACGGCCTGCCACCGTCTGCCGGCGCCCGCCCTGTGCGACTCTCGGCCGGCCGCTGCCCTCCTGCCCTCCTGTCCACGCCGCCGCGACTAGGGAGCTTCGACGTCTTCGCCCTCGACTCAGGGCGCTGCGGCAAGGTTTCAACTGCCCACATGGTTGGATCGCCCATCTGGCACTCGACAGATCGTGAACGCCCGTCCTGATCGCCGCGTGGGCCTCTCCCGCCCACTCTCGCTGCCCACTGCCGTGGCCCGCCCCGACGTCGCCCTCTGCCATGTACCACGGCGCCCCGGCCGCGTCTGCTCTTGCGTGGGCTTCGTGGCCTGCGCAGCCCAGCGCACGAGCGTGGCTGCTTGGGGCCCTGCCAAACACCTCTAATGTCACCCTGCCCTGCACGGACGCCGTTCTTTCGCTGCGATCGCCCCTCTCCCCCTCTCCCATTGGCCGCGCCCGTGGAACGCGTCGCGAGTCATGGCGTTTTCCCTTCAGCAGCCAGGCGACGGGACCGATAACCACCATCACCACCCTCGTGATCCCTCCATCAATCATATGCTCGCCAATACTTGCGGTCCCGCAATCGCCGTCGTCGCCAGTAGCACCGCGTCCATGCCTCTCCACTCCTCAAAGTCTCGGCACGCGCCCAAACCAGCGAGACCCTCCGCCCAAAGTGCCGGATACCGGGGCGGCGGATGCTCCACACGAGCCTGTCGCCCATCATTCCCCACCGCTTCGTCTTTCTGGCTGACGAGTGACCACCATCCTGTGATGCCCATAGGCCCACGGCAACGAAGCTTGGTTGAAGCTTCTTCGTCCCTGCCGCAGCCCGACACTCCACTCGTTTGCTCCACACCCCCAAATATAGCCGTCCAATATCTTGTCCATCCACGCATGCCAGCCCTCTCTTCTGTCACATTGGCAAGCGATGGCGTTAGAGAATGCGCGGCCAATTGCGTCCTCAGTCTGTGCTTTTGAGTGTGCCACGTACTTACCAGACAGTCGATGCGCACTGGCATGCATCCCAGGCATCTGGATAGCGAATGTGACCGTAGCAAGACTCGACAACTGACGGTGGAACATGGACAGAGAAGATATGAGCAAATCATGCTTCGATTCACAAGGGTGGCAAGGTTGAGACGAACCCGCTTTCAGTGGCTTGTTGACGAGCATGGCTGCCACGTTTGTGAGGACCAAGGGGCTGGCTTACTCGCAAGCATAAACTGTATTCTTTGCGTTGCGGTCAAAGTGGTATAATAGAGCCATCTTGATGATCCATGGAGATCGGGAATGGATAGCGAAGGCTGTATACCGCGGCCTTTTGACCATCTCACACCAGGCACCGGTTACCTGTGACCCTCGACAACTCACTCAAAGGACCACATAGGGGCTGCCTATTTGTATGATTCCAGCAGTCAATCTGGCGACTGAAGCATCAACTATTCCTTCCGTCAAGAGCAGTGCACAGGAGTTCCATGGTATTGGAAAAGAGCATCCTGGCCAATACCTATCGCCCGAAGTCGTGGTATAGGGAGGTGCCTCATCATCATGAAGCACTATAAATGTTCCTGCCCGTCTATGAACGTGTATTCTGTCTTGTCTTCGGCCTGGTAATGACTAGGAGTGTTTTCAGACTAGAGTCTTGAGCCTATAGGATCTGTGCCAATTCACACAACGCAGTACGTTTCCATAGCAATGCACGAAGAGAACAATAGCGCTGTATCGAGTCTGGTCTAGCCTTGGTGCATGAGAAGTATAGCCCTGATATGTTCCATGTCCTATGGCCACTCAGATCTTGCGTCGCCCTGGTTTTGGCCATCAGATTTTCGCGTCGGCATTCTCCTCGAGGATGATTAGGGCGTCATTATATCCATAGCCGTCTGGCAGAACATCTGGGACGCCGGCTTCGATTGGTGTGACCACTCCACAGCTTCTTGATATGGGGTAAACACGAGAGCGAAGCTGTCAATGACTCTGAGGTTTCCGACAAAGCTACCAGAGATTGGCTTTAGTCAAGCGTGCCGATATGTCTTAGTTTTGACGCACGAAACAATGCCAGCAGACAACATTTCGATGTAGGATATGATGCGACACTTACATGACTAGACTTTTCAGGAGCTCGAGGCATTCGCGGGGGCCAGCCCGAAGTGCTATGGATGTCCCTTTTGGGGATCATTGATCCGCACAGACGGATGCATATCGAGCAAGAATTGCCCAATCTTGAGTTTTTCGGATTCCGGATCGGGAATGGATCGTTGACATGTCGTGTAGCGAGGTTGAGGTCAACATTGTGTAAAAATGAGCGACTAGCGCGCCTCGATCAGGCCCTAGCATGGCGACATGAATCTCGAGGGTCGGACTCGGCAAGTGTGCAAAGGAGACTTAATTGTGACAAATTGAGAAATAGCCGACAGCCACGGCGCGTCGACATTTTGTCGGGTGCCTGCGTAGCCATCACAGGCATGCGGCAAGCCCTGCAGATCTGCCTTAGGCCGTTTTCTGCAGGTGAAGACTGTGCGCCTGTCCCCGTTGGGCCTAGCGTCGCGGGGTATGCCAGTGACATAGTCTTTTCGCACCGTCGGCGTCCTCCGAGCCCTGGGTGACTCTCGTCCCTAGAAAATTTCGAGAGCTTCCACACCACACTTTTTTACTTTTTTTCTACCCTCCAGCACTGCCAGCACAACCAGCAAGCATATCCGCCCCCCGTAGCAAACATGGTCCAGAAGATTTACGTCACATATAACCAGGTACGTGCGACATTCGCTGCCTATTGCACAAACCCACTTCCAGCATGCCCCTCCTTCTGAAACGCCTCGTGTAGGCGCGCCCACGCCGTTGACTCGTACCACGCGCATGCTTTTGTCGTCTGTGGCGACGAGGACGGTTCTCGCAGGAGGTTCATGCTGGTGAGCTGGCGCATAATATCCTCCGTTATAAGAGGGGGACTCTGTTCGATTCTGCACCTCCTGAAGCATCTAGGATCGGTGTCTGGAGAATTTAGCCCGAGTCCTTGCCCTGCCGCAAATTGCCAGGCCTTGTCCTCGAGCTGTACTTGATGCTGATTTCTCGAATTCCAGGTCCACAAGCTCTGCCAAAACTCGGCAGAGCAGATCCTCAATGAGTTCAAACCCAACCTCATGATCGCTATTGGCGGTGGCGGTTACGTGCCCGCGCGCATTCTGCGGTATGCGGTCCTTTTTTGCCGCAGTCCAAACATGGGCTTTCCCAAGAATAACCGGACTAATGCGCCATTACAGGTCGTTCCTCAAGAAGCCGAACTCGCCCAACATCCCTATCCAGGCCATTGGTCTGTCCCTGTACGAGCAGCTTGGTACCGATGACGAAGTCGAGACCCCGGGCACAAAGGTCACCCGCACACAGTGGCTTGATTTGTCCTCA
The DNA here is from genome assembly GCA_022059125.1 of Corynespora cassiicola. NCBI lineage: Eukaryota > Fungi > Ascomycota > Dothideomycetes > Pleosporales > Corynesporascaceae > Corynespora > Corynespora cassiicola. The sequence goes on along the minus strand of JAEUWY010000005.1, from coordinate 5,580,317 downwards.
CTCGAGATGGCCAACCTGATTGGCAAGAACGTGCTCATCGTCGACGAGGTCGACGACACGCGGACGACGCTGGAATATGCCGTGCGTGAGTTGGAGAAGGACGTCGAGGCCGCACAGCAAAAGGCCGGTCGCCAGGGCGAGAAGACCTCCTTTAGCATCTTCGTCCTGCACAACAAGGACAAGAGCAAGAAGGGCATCTTGCCACAGGAGGTGCTTCAGGGCCGCTACCTGGCTGCGCAGACCGTCGGAGACGTCTGGATCAACTACCCATGGGAGGCACAGTAGGTTTCTATCATGATTTCGAGCAGGGACTGCGCTTACGAGATTACAGGGACATTGACGAGCATGACCGCCTGTCCAAGCTGCAAGAGGAGCAGGAGCAGAAGTAAGTCGAAGGTCGCATCTTTTGACACTTCGCCAGCGATGAAATAAAGTAACCCGCATCTAAAAAGCGAGCATTATGGCATGAGCATTATCGGTTGAAATATAGGAGTTTTAGTTTTTTTGTGTGAGGGATTTGAGTATTGGATACACCTTTCGCATGGCGGTTCAGATGGTTTATACAGCAGCCCCTCATAGAATAGAATGCTATATCCACACGCCAAACAAGTTGCCCCTTGCCAGACTTCAAGCACGTCGCGTATAACCAAAGGCAGCATTTTGCCGCAGCAGACACGAGAAAACGATTCGTTGAAACACAATCTCTAGGTCACGTCCGATTCTCAAAGTAACCAAGTTCACCCAAACACTTGGCAGGTACCTACCTAGGTACGGAAGGTACCTACACAACAAGCACGTGTCAGGAAAAAAGCAAGCAAACCACCTGCCCTTAGTCCTAATTCGCATCGATCCCATATGCAGAATGCAACCCGCCATGCCCGATCCAGACATGGATGCATACCCAGCTACTAGAAGAATGCGGCTCCGTCCCAAGCGAAGATGCCATGTACGTACAAGGCAAGCGTCCAAGTGAGCCTCCGTACCGGAGATGGAGGAGGCGGTAGCACAGCAGCCACTTACGTAACCTGCATTACGCATGCGGACCCGCGTACTCGGGCTGCAACAACCCCACAACTGTCGGGGAAATTAATGTCGCTTGGTAGCGCCGGGTGAAGAGAGTGTACCTTTTTGTTGTTGATGTGAAGCAATCAATGTTGATTATATATATTGATCATCCGGGCCAAAAGTCATCAATAAAATGGGCCGGTAACTCAGTGGTAGAGTGTAGGACTGCAGTGACATTTCTGTCTTCCCGAAGTCACCGGTTCGACTCCGGTTCGGCCCTCTCAAGATTTATTTTTTGTTTTTGTTCTAGTTCAGAAAGTAGGAAACTGTTCTCTGGTATCTATTTTTTTTTTGCCTCAAAGCCAGTCTTAATTTAGGTCTGTCTAGTCACACTAGCTTAACGAACATTTAACAAATGGACTGCATCTTGTGTTTGGAAGACACAAAGATGCGAACTTGATTACCAAAATCACCGAGTGGTGTAAAGGTAAGGCCTGATAGAGGCACTACGGGTTTGATAAGAGATTGTTGATCCCGGACCAATTACTGGGGAGACTCCAAGAAGCCCTAAACAACCACTGTACGCCGAAATACTACCAATCGTTATCGGAATCCTCGGGCCTTTACAGCCATTGTTCAGCAATACCGTTATTCTGAATCATCCCGAATCGAAGAACAAATCAAGCAATCGATTAGTATCCTCCGTCAAAAACAAACTCTCTAGGATCTACAAAAACTGCTGGAGCTATTCGTGGCCACTTGATGACGCCCCTCGACATTCCATGTTCGATCTTTAGGCTGGATTTTGTCCCAGGTTTTGGCAGAATCTCCTACCATCAAATCTTAGATAAGTGAAAGGGATCTGTAAGGACTTAATTGATTAGATAACTTGGGACTTACTAGGGTTTAGCTTTTGTATATTAGCTCATGTTAGTTGGTTCTTTTTGTTCTTCTAAATCTACACTACACTATGCTCTATAAAAGCGTTCATGTTACAAGTTAGAAAACCAGGAAAGAGTTAAATCCAAGGCACAGATTGGTCGGCACCTAAATCCCAACAACAATAAGCAGATTTATGATTTAGCAAAGTGCCAGGACGGACATCCGTTGCGTTTTCATTTATAGTCTCTTAGAATCCTTGCCATCATGGCCGTTACATACATAGATAGGACCCGTGCCCACATCATGGATGTTGGCGAACCTGAGAAGAAGCAAAAGGTAAGACGATAAGTCAAGATGGACCCATCAAGGGCCTGCCTACCCGATTCAAAGGAGCAGGGCAGCCGTCAAACCGATGGCTATAGTTCCACCTACTATCTTGACGTCATTACCTTCTCCTTTGTGTGGAACGGCAGGTGCTGGTCTGCCTCCGCCCCCCTTACCGCCTCCCTTGCCCAGATGGGGATCCGCACCATCTGTATTGCCAGCAGCGTCTGACACAATTGGAGTACCAGCATCATCACGGCCACGCATAGCCATGTGTTCTGTAGCATTGAGATTGAGTTCTCCCAAGCGAACCGAGGCAGTTGGGCTAGCAACGGAGAACCAAGAAGGGGAAGTATATGATACGGTGGAGTTCGAGAGGAAGAAACGCCGGGATGTGGAGATGGCTCCAGTGAACGGCGTCGCCTCGGTGCTTGTGCTTGTGGTATGATAGAGAGAGGCTATAATACTATCGGCGACTTCCTTAAAGGACCGATAAGTTGTAGTCTCACTCGGAGGGGTACTCGATGCCTGACTCATACTCGCACGAAGGGACCATGAGGCAAGGATGCTATTGACGACTTCTTGGTAGGACCTAGAGGTGGTAGGGCCGGCCGTGGTTGTGATTGCCGGAGGATCCGCATTGGAGCTGCTGTCGAGGGCGGTAGATGTAGTGCCTACAGCAGAGCCCTTATTCGTGATAGCCTCCCCATCAGACGTATAACGAATGGCTGTGATGGTAGGGCTACCCATGACGTACCCCAAAATCTCAGATGTTGTATTAGATTCGGTGTTTGTATAGGCCACAGTCCTGGTCTTTTCGACTTCCGTGTCCGGTGTAGTGATGGACGAGGCGGTGGGATGACCGGTGCCATGGCACAATGTGGAGTTGGCCGAGCGTGTGTAGAAGATACCATCTGTAGTCCCATTTCCATGCGATGGTACGAGCGTAGGAAAGGTGACCAGATCCGACGTTGACGTGATAACGAAGGTCTCGGCGAGGCTCGTCGGAACGGGCTCCAGGGTCTTGGTCAGCTCTTTACTGGGTTCATTGCTACAAAAAAGTCAGCCGCGGCATTGAGTTGATCTTTGGCAAGTGCCGTGCCTTGACTCGGAAACCACCGGCGTCTCTGGAAGAGGCATATATGCGACCGAACTCTCTGTACTGGAGCTTGATGCCACATGCGCTGGACTGGAAGAGTGTCGCTGGATCGTCCTCGTGACACGGATGGTCTTAGTTGAGTGAATGGTAACGATGGTAGTCGAGTCATCCGATGTCAAAGCAACCGATGTGGGCAAGGCGGGTGCAGGCACAGTGACCACCGTCGTAACAACGGGGGTTACTGTCCTCGTCTGCGTAACGGTGACAAAGACGGTAGGTTTGGCAACACCGGTTGGCTCAGGACAGACGTAGGTTAGATGAGTAGTGTGACCGTCCATGGTCGCAAGACCTGTGCAGAGCCTCGGTGCACAAACGTTTGAGTTGCCGCGCGGACTAAGCTCAGCCAGAGCAGTGACGTGAGGACTAGTTCCGACTGCCACAACATTTTGGAAGAAGCCGAGCGCTTGGCTTAGATCAGCCAAAGCTTCAACAAGATGTAGAGGCTGTCGCCAGCAGCTCCGTTGCGGGTGAGCTGCAGCCGATTATTTACTTACCGGCAGTCGCGAAGAGAACGATTCTCATCATGACGGACTTTTCAGCGCAGCAGCTTCGAGCTGGACGGCCTGGAAGTCTGAGGTAAGTTTAAGGAGCGAGTGGAGTGGAAGAAAGGAGTGAGTTCGAGGTCTCAGAAAGGAGCGAAGGTAGTTGGGTAAGGTGGTAGGTGAGAGGGCGGCGGCGCCGAAGTTATCAAGCTGAGCGCAGGTCTTGGCATGGTGTGTGATATTGGGGGCAAACACTATACCTACAGAGGTCTTGGCTCTGCGCGGGCGGCTAAACGATTTTACGTTGGCCGTTCAACGGGCGTGCTTCTCACTTGCGTTTCCGCGGCCGTGCTCTACGACGCGGTTACACTTGCGCTGTCCAACATTGACGCTGGCCTCCCCCTATCTAGCGAATCTGAGCCTGGAGTGTACAAACCCTCATTGTCATCACATCTTTCGGTATTGCTGCTGCTGTGCACGGATCCAGTGATAAGTGAAAACTTCAGCTAAAAAAAACCCGACATGGGGGATCAACCGCATTCCGATTGAAATGCATACTGCCGTGGTGGATTTGGACTGGCCAATGACAAGAAAGAAGCTAGGAGCTTTGGTAGGGGAAAATAAGATCATCATTAAAAGATATACTAAGTAGAGAATCTGGTATAATAAATGGTGATAATGCCATCATCATCTGAGCCTGAGCATTTTCGTGCAGTGTACTGCAAATGCACCCGAGGCAACGTGAATTGCATGATTTTTATAACCGTATTTGATGGCTATAGTGTGTTGTGTCTATCGATATTCGGGCATGTGTCAAGGTTAGCCGCTTTCTTTGAAGAGAACATCTCAGTGTTGGTAGGTACATACCTAGCCTGCTTTGGTTAACGCTTGCGATGGATGGTAATGGTATACTTGGGCGAGTGGATTCCGAACACTTAGTCTTCGTATAGTAATGCAAGATGATTCAACATCTTTCGCTGCAGCTCCAGAAGCTGCTTGCGGGATATTTTCCGTTTGTACATGCCTCCATCGAATTCTCCCGGGGCAAGAGGGGTAGGCTCCACGCCCTCAGGCAGCACGCGTTCAGGTCTTAGGCAGAAGAAAGGTATGCCTAAATTCTTGAGCTCCACCGACTGTGCCTCTACCATAGCGCAGCACGCGCGGTAGACCTTTCGGTCATATGCCACGAGCTCTTCTTGTTCGCGTTCCGGAGTCTATACAAGTGATGAGTACAATCCATTATCAGCAATATCATTGGACCCACTCGAAGAAGCGGCGTATTTTGAAGCAAACCAGGCAGAGACCTTGTTGCATTGTTAGCCTTTGAGGCGGCAAAGGGACGGTTTAATCTGCATACAAAGCCGCACGATGCGTCTGCTCATTCTCCTTCTTCATCTTCTGCTCCTCGATCAGCCGGTCGCGGCCAGCTTCCCTGCTATACATTAGTACTAACGTCACACTGCTTCACCCATGCAACTTGCCACTGCTGCACGTGTCGCTCCTGATCCTTCATCAACTTTGTACTGTCAGTATGACGTCAGAAATCCCAAGGTTTGAGAACTCAACCTTTTTAATGGCATGAACAATGTTTGGATCGTTGGCCGTGATTTGGGTCACGCAGCGAAGTCCATATCTCCAGTCCACAAGGTGGGCGGCTGGAAGAATAGGCTCTTTCTTTGCGACACGCCATCTACTGGGTGGATCTGCTAAGTAGGATTGGCCACTCATGGTAGGATCGTACTCCTTGGAGTTCTGGGCCCGTCCAGTGGGTTGAGGCGCTGGTGCAGGTGCGGGTTCGGGTGCAGACGCTGTGGATTCTCCTGGTAGGATTTGGGGTGATTGATCATATCCATATGATTGATGTTGGCTCTGGTCCGGTATTACGTGAGTCTGGGGGAGGTTTCTCAACGTGGCTAAAATCTGCTCCAGATCGAGCGGGGGCTCCTCCTGATTGTTCGCCATCTTTGCTGAATTTATTTCTGGGAACAGAAGACCCTAGGGTCGGTATAAACAATGAGTTGGTTGAATTACGGGCGAGCTTGGTGACTTCAAAAGCTAACAGGAGAAAATGGCGTGTTGTTGTGTGAAGGCAGGAGCATGGCGCTTGGTGAGTGCAGGCGCAATGAATGATTTCCAGTCACCACAGCCTCTAGCACTTTTTTAATCTCTTTTTCAGCCGAAGTTATTCAAACAGAACATGAAATCATAAGCAATCAACCTGAAAATTCCAAGTCGATCTGGTACAATATAAAGATAGAAGCTCAGGACTGCTGCGGCAGCTGGAAGGTCCAGGGACGGGATGAAAGTAAGGCCGACACCCGATCCCCGCGGCTTTTTCCGCATCCATCTCCAACTTTTATCGAATCATTCGACTCCTCTTCCAGCGGACCCCCATCCCCTCCCGCCATCCCCTAATTCCCCTCCGATACCCCTCCGCCACAATGTCCAAGTCGACCAAGGACTCGACGCGCTTTACGGCCACGGGAGTATGGGCCAAGCCCGGCGGCCGGTCCACGACGCTCCAGTTCGCGGATCCCGCGCCGAAGAATGAGACACCACAGCAAAAGGTCAAGCGACTGAGAGAAGCCGCAAATCGTGCAAAGATGGCGCAGGTCACAAAGTGGGATTGGGCGTATCTCTATGCTCGGACGGCGGCGGATGCTGCGCATAGATTTACGGTGTACGGAATTATTTTCGCAACGGGTATGGCAGCTCAATTGGTTGGAAACTGTTGCATTCTAACAATCACCAAGGTTGCATCGGTGTCCTTGCCGTATTCTCGATAGGAGACATGGTCGTGTACAACCGTCGAAAGCGCGCCATCTACTTTGAGGACTTGGAGAAGGAACAGGCCAAGATTTTGGGGACGGCGCGAAGTGCCGTGGCAGCTGGATCTGCCTCGCCTGCGCAGAAGGCATTGGTCGAAGGAATTGCAGAGGAGGAGGCGCTTATGGAGAAGAAGAAGGCTGAACGAAAGCTGCACTCTAGGATGTTGTGGTGGCTCCACGGTGACTGGAAGGAAGACAAGACCTTGAAAGAGCAGAGGAGAGCGGCCGTAGAAGACTTCAAGAAGGCGGAGATAGAGGAGCAGAAGAGCCTGGGCATTACGCAGGCAGTCCAAGAGGCGCGGGCAGGTGCAGTACCAACGTCGACTGCGGGCGGCCCGCTCGACCAGGCGGCGGCGAACGTGGAGAAGGCCGGCAAGGGCTGGTTCGGCCGTTGGCTATAGACAGCCGAAGCAATGTATCGGAGAGGACAAAAGGGGGAACCGGCATCTGTGTACCATATTCGACCTCTCAGCTTGTACAACGCTGTTCCATTACATGTACTGCATCACGGAGTTGGGGAGGCATCTTGGGTGTCGATCGTTCTGGCTTGGGTATCTTCAAAATTCGAGTCCATAATTGCACATCCGTTTTTCATATCCAAACTCCAGCGCGAAGAATATCATACAATCATCGTTCTACTTGACATGAGATCATTGGTCTGCCTGCCCTGAAACGGGTATGTAGGTCCGGCGCTCCCGCGCTCTCTGCTCGCGAGTCAGTATCCTGATATGCTCGAAATATCTATGGCTTGCGCTCATGAGCACTCACCTCAGCCCATTGATCTATCCATGGGCGCACTGCAGCATAGCTCAGCAGCCCAACCGTCGCGAAGATGAAGATGAAGACCACGGCTTGGTCCTTGGCCGAGTCTCTCTCTGGGCCCAGTCAGTCTACGACCCCCGCAATCTGACCTTGGAAGCGCGCTGGCGCTGACTCACGGAAGCAGGTGGTAAAGACGTTCTCCTCCTTCTCCTTGCTGCAGAAGCTATAGCTCAGACAGAACTGGCGATTACAGTCATTACAGGTCTTCTTGGACGAGCGCTCTTTGACCTCTCCAACCGAGGGCTTCTGCGAGAAAACGGGGGAGTCGAGGGGGACGATGGTGCTATTGCCGAAGCATGTGCACTTGCAGAAGGACGTGGGCGCTGTGGGAGGCGTCAGCAGTGTCAGGAATCGGCGAACGGGGGCTACGGACATGCAGCGAGCGAGGTCGAAACCAGCACAAGGAGTGCGAGCAGTAGCAATAGCCAGGTGTTGTTCCGCTTCATGGTGGCGCGCTGTCCAGTTTGAGACGTGACGTTGTGTCCGAGGGAGACTATCGCGGCCGCTGCGCTCTTCCGCCGTGAACCCTGGTGCTCGGACCACGCTGCTCCGCTAAGCTTTCTCTGCTCAGATCCTTCCTCTCCACCTTTGCGCGTCCCATGCCAGACACTCGACAGAGTCGATAGACGTCTCCGAGCACGCCGCGCGGGCGCATATTACTATTACATCCATAATCTCGCATGCGCATGCTGCAAGTCTGCCGCCTGTGTCTCCTCGCCCGCAGCTTCGCGCCTACTGTCGTACCGCAACAAGCCCCGCGGCCTCGATGCCTGCAGCACGAGCGGCTACTCACGACCCAAAGGCAGGCCCTACGCCCTCCGCCACGCCTACAAAAGCCTCTCCCACGCCTGCGTCAGCTCTCCAGTCCGGCGACGCCAACGCATACGTCCGACTCCACATCACGCCTTTCAACCCCAACCTGCTCAAGGTCTACCTTGCGCCCTCGGTACAACCCTTGGCCAAGAACATCTCATACCATATCGTCGAGACGTTCCCGGAAAAGGGCTTTGGCTACGTAGAATTGCCAGAAATGGAGGCGCAAAAGTTGAAAAAGAAGCTAAACGGCACCACCGTCAAGGGCTCAAAGGTGCGTATCGAGAATGCGAAGCCGGAGAAAAGGAAGGCAGGAGATGATGCCAAGGAGAATGAAGACACAGACCGCTCCGTGAAGCGCGCAAAGAAGGAGAAGAAGAAAAAGGAGCAGGGCGTCTTGGAGGGCATGGAGTTGCCGGATGACAGAAAAGTGAAGCGCGGATGGACGGAACCGCCTGTCAAGAACAAGAAGGAGAAGAAGGAAAAGGAGAAAAAGGACAAGGATAAGTCCGAAAAGAAGAAGCAGAAGGAGTCCAAGTACACAAAGGAACCCGAGCTGCTTTTCAAGGCTAAACTGACGCCTGTCGCAGCAACTGATGTTGCTCTGAAGGATAAGAAAAAGGATAAAAAGAAAGAAAAGAAGGACAAGTCCAAGAAGGAGGTTGTCGTTCACGAGTTCGAGAAGAACACGAAGCACGCCAGTTTCTTGAAAGAATCCAAGGTGTCAACTCAGAAGAAGCCCGCGGTTGACTACGTAGACGGTAAAGGATGGGTCGATGAGGACGGCAACGTGGTTGAAGCCGAGACCGGTAAGGCACGAAACCGGCGTGTGCTGGAATTGGTGGACACAGCTCCTGTCCAAGCAAAGACAGAGAAGAAGCCCTCGGCAACGCCCTCTCCCAAGTCTTCGCCTGCCCCGAAAACGAAACCAGCGAAGAAGTCGAAATCGAAAAAGGCTACTCCACCGCCCTCTTCGTCCTCCGAATCCGAATCCGAGTCTGAATCTGAAGAATCCTCTGTCGTCTCTTCATCTTCTGAAGACGAGTTGGAATCAGAATCAGAGTCTGAATCCTCAGCTGAATTGACCGTTTCCACTCCCGCCAAAGCTAGCACACCCAAGGCCGAGCTCACTACTCCAGCGCCTGAAACGAAAGAAGTGCATCCGCTAGAGGCTCTGTTCAAGCGACCTAAGCCCTCTCTTTCTACCCCTAGCTCCAATCCTACATCAACCCCTGTGAAGGGTGGTCTTGCGCCCATCAACACTTCTTTCAGCTTCTTCGACAACAACAATAACGATGCAATGGATGTCGATCAAGAGGGCTCTGAGAACGCCCCCGTCACGCCGTACACACAACGAGATCTCGAGTGGCGCGGACTGAGGAGCGCAGCACCCACGCCTGATACCGGTGCCATCGGCCGTCGCTTCTCTTTCCCATGGCGTAATGGTAGCCAAGAGATCGACGACGATGATGACGACGACCTGGAGGCCGGCAAGCAGCTCTCCAACAACACGAAAGCAAATGCAGCTACCGCGCATCTTCCCGGGTTGGCCGAAGAGAATGAGGAGGATGCAGAAGCGGGAGCCGAAAAAAATGCAGCGGATGAGGAAGGGGAGGGTGAGGAGAGCGAGTGGAGAAAATGGTTCTACGAGAACCGTGGTGACATCAACAGGAAGTGGAAGAAGAGAAGAAGGGATGCCCTCAAGGCGAAGCGGTACGACGAGAACAAGAAACTGACTGGCAGCAAGAGGGTGCGATAGTTGGGCCAAGTAGTCGCTCCCTTTTAGCCATGTATGAGGCTCACTCCAACTTTTGCATAGATTGGCGCTTGGAAGGACGTCTGTAGCATTTTGCTTTCGTTCTCTGGAAGCCGCAGCATTGCATATTCAAAGCATTTACTTTGGTGTTCTAATGATGTGCTAACATTACTTTGATCGTTATCTTCATGGCGCTATCTTAACATCCCATCCTTTCGTCCCCTGGCTTGCGTCTTCTAGCGCATACCATGGACCAATTTGTTTGTTTATCTCATCCGTCATTCGCCCCACGGAAATCATCTAGCACAGTTATGCATCCACCCCCTTCACTCTCACATGTCTTACTCCACCCCTTCCAACTCCATCCCAATTCATTTTATGGCCTCTCTTCGTATCCGCCTCCTCTGCCCTGGTCAACAACTCCTTTCCCCCGTTTGTCGTCACTGCTGCACCAATCCCCATACCCCTATCCAGCTGGCTATCTTCATCCGAAGACGAGGATCGAGAGCTTGGGTGCTGGGGTGAAGGTGAGGGAAGCATGCAGAGGGCGCCACCTATCATGCCCCTTTCCGTTGCAGAAATGATTTCTGAGGGGATGCGAAGGGGAGGCGCAGGATAGTTATTGCGAGTGTGCTGCGTATCTGGCAGGCTTTTAGGAGTTGTGATGGGGTGGGTGAGGGAGGTTGCTAGTCGGTATTAGAGCCTTATCAGACTGCTATTTTTTTTGGGGGGGGGGGGGACAAGTGGATGAATTGATGAGGGCTGAGGAAGGGAATACATGTGTAGATGCAAAGAATAAGAATGAAACTTACCAAAGCCTTCATCGTCCTCTGCCCGCACGACTTTCTCATGATGGGACATTCTCTGAATCGCGTTTCCCATTTTCGTCTTCAAATAGAATGTTGTGCAATAGCTGAGTAGTCCAAAGTATGCGCCTTGAAGAACAAGAAATATAGTAACCGTATAAATCTTGTGTGTGTGTGTGTGCCAGTGAAGCCCCAGAATCAAACATCCACTGCACATAGTACACCAATGTATATAATACCCCAGCCCTACCTTCCCCTAAAGACGATCCCAAGCGCAAAAAAGCTCCCATCCATCCCACACCCCTGTCCCCCATCCCCAAACTCCCAGCCCGTACCATCAATCGTGCGACGCACCCTCCTAAATGACGTACCCTACCTGCAAGATCCCGCACTAACCCACCTCTCCCAAAGACGCGCCCCGAGTCATTCATGTCAACAGACGATAAATGGCATTCGCTCCACCCCACCGAATCCCAATAAGTAATTCCCACGATCTCGCCTTCCACCACCCAACTCTATCGGCCCGCATCCCTGGGTAGACGCGCGCCTCTCCACGATCCTCCAAATCACACATCTACCCGGGGCAAGTAGCTTACTTTCCCACTCTCCAAATCGCAAACCCACCTAGATGGGTAGCTAGCTAGCTCCCTTTCCCACTCCCACCCTCCAAACCGCCCGAAATCTACCCCCGGTAACTTCCTCCAATCCCATACCCTACCCAAAAGCGAGCCCACCTACCACAACCCCAGGACCTGCATTCCGACCTCGCAGCCAGGCCGGCCGTCCGGTCGGCCGTCCGTCCGGCCCGCCCGCAGACATGGTAGCAAGGCTTCCTAGGAGCAAACACAATTCATCTGCGTTTGTTCGCGAAAGAGCTGGGGGGTGGTGTGGCGGCCGCCGGGGGGGAGTAGTGGTGTGGCAGGCAAGCGCGGACTTTGGCACGATGCGTGCATGCATGTATGCAGGACGGATGATCTGCGCGCTAAAGGGGGGGGGTTCGATGGTGGCGCTGGGCCTACTAGGTAGAAGAAGGAACCTTGGGATGGGGGCGGCGCCGAGGGGGTTAGAGATAAGGATAAGGGAGTAGAAGGGAGGGGAGGGAGAGGGTTTTGGCATGGACGGACGGGGGGATTAGGATTTGTGATTTGTGATGCTGGCGGCGATCATCGCGGACGAAATAGGCAATTCATTCTTGCTTTCTTTTTTCTTCTTTCCTTCGTTTGATGGAATCGTTTCATTCGTTAGCTAGGGTCATTAAGCTGGTTCTCTCCCCCCCCCTCTCTCCATATGGGAGGGCACACGCCTATCGACCCATTCATAAGAGCCATTACCATAAGAGGATGCTATCAGCTGGGCCCGCGTTGCCTCATCCGTGGGATTCGCCTTCGAAAAGGGCAGTAGAATCCTCGCTGTACTAGTCCACCACGACTTGGCCATATCACTGCCCTACGTCACTCGCTCGCCCGCTCACTCCCCGCCGGCCGCTGCGGGAGCATCGCCAGCAGCAGTGCCATTGCTTGAGGACACACCGCCACGTCCCCGATTGCCCTCGTCGCCACGGAGCATCCTCTCCAGCTCCCGGATTCGCCTCTTCAGGAGCTCATTCTCCTTCTTCGCTTCCTCGAGCTCTTGGCGATAGTGCGCGACCTCCTCGTACCTAGGTGTGCTCACCGTCCGCGCCATCTGGGCACTGGCCGGTTCGGTGTGTGCAGGGTTCGACGAGACGGAGTACCGGTGGTGGGTGTGAGGGATGTTGGCCGTCGCCGAGTTGAGCGGGATGCCGGCGTAGGAAGCGCTCATGCTCGTGCGGGATACACTAGAGGAGCTGCGGTGGCGGCGGGCCGAGGTGGGGTGGGTTGGGCCGGCCATGGAGCCTGTATGGGCGGCATCTGTAGCTTCGAGAAACACGCCAGAAGTGGCACTCGACGCGGTGGACGCGACCGAAGCCGAGTGGGCTCGGAGCGCGCTCAACTCCCTCGTCAAGCGGTTGACCTTGTAGCTATCAGCACCCTGCTTGAGCATACCCATGTGCACGAAACGGCTGCCGTGCTTCAAGAAAACGACATACCACAGCTTCCTGCTCCTTCTCGAGCTCCAGGTGGAGCTCTGCTGCGGTCAAAGGTCGTGGGTGCCGCATTGGCACTCCCGCTCCGTCGACGCTGGGCGCGTGCCCCGCCAGACTGGGGCTCAGCGGAGGAAATGCGTGGGAGCCGTGCGAACTATGTCCTGTCGAGGCGCCATGAGCGTTGCCTCCGGGACTCGCGAGGGGTAGCGGCGGTGGGGACATGGGGTAGATCTGAGAGGTCCTTCTCGAGGCCGGCGTCGACGACTGACGACTGGCCTGCGCAGAGGAAGAAGCGGCTGGGGCGCTCGTCGGAGCCGGGTTCGACGTGGGGTTGCGCGGAGATGCAGGGACAGAGTTGAGGTCTGGCATCTTTGCTTCTTTGAGGGGGGGTGTGGTGGTTGTGGTCGTGGTTGTGGGTGGATGGGGGGAGCTCGATAAGTAGGTGGAGGTGGAGGCGGAGATGGAAAGCGAGTGATAACAGATGGAAAGGAGCGACTTGACCAGCGCGCAGGGGCCGTCACTTTGCTTCCATTGTTTTGCTGTTCCCGTTCTGCTCGCCCCGGGGATAACGCCGGCCGTCTGCCGTCTGGACGTGCACGTTGTTGTTGTGGTCGGTAGAATCTATGAGAGGCCGGGGCTGGTCGTCTCGACCACTCATTGCAGTTAAACCAGCCAGGATCATCAACTTGAAGCACGCAGTCACGCTCGTCAGCCCACGCACCACATCAAAGTCGATCGTGACTCATACTACGGATATTCAGGCAGTTTCGAATATCTTGCGCTATTGTTGTTGTTGCTGCTATTGCTGTGGCTCCGTGGGGTCTGGCAGCGTGCAGTCGCACCTTTTCTTGCTTTCAATCACCAGTTGCCATGGCACGGCATTTAGCATACTTCCTAGCTGGCTCCTACCGGCCGCCTAAGACGACCCCGAGCTATATCCTCTCCTTTCCTTCCAAGTTCCGGATTACCCCCCTCTCCGTCCATGCGAAGATTTGCTTTTAAGACATCCGAGAAACCAAGCCGAACTCCAAGCCCAATGCTCTATTCGTAACGCGGCCCTAGACTCGGGTATCTAGAAATTTACCTCAGACTAGGCGAACTCGATCTAATACGTCCTGGCCAAGTTGCGGAGGTACCAATCCACCAGCCTCCTGCCGACCTTTGCCTCGGAAACGTGGATCAGGTCCTGTCTTTTGTTAGATTCACAACGATTCGGGTGGGGCACGAGAGAGCTTACGCCTTCCATAGCATAGTCGAGATCGCTGCTGTGGACAATATCTCCCTCCAACAAACCACCCTCGCTCCACCTGATCTGCCTGTTCCTCTGCTTGTTGACGAGCAACCAGCACCTGAGCTTCTCCGGGTCAACCTCCAAAAAGCCAGCGAGCTTCTTCAAGTCCATGGTGGTGTAGAGCTTGAGGTAGCTCTTGACCGTGGGCGACATCATGTTGTTCTTGACCTCATCCATGAAAATGCGGAGGTGGTGCTCGACGGGGTCGATGTTGACCTCGGGGTTGTCGAAGTCGGGAGGGGTGGGGCTGATGAACTTGGGGCAGGCGGTGCGGAACAGCTCCTCGAACAAAGGAAGGGCGTCGGGACCGCCACGCTGCAGCCTGTTGAACTGCTCGCCGTACTTCTCGCGCAGGGCGGTGTGGATGGTGTCGTCCAACCTCGTGGGCTGGAAGGCAACACAGATGGCGATGAGGGCGTACATCTGGTCGTTCTTCTTGGTGATGGAGTCGTACTGGGCGTTCTTCTGGAAGTTCTTCGTCCTCGACACGTACACGAGAATGTGGCTGAACATGCGGATGGCGTCGGCATAGCGGCGCATCATCATGTACGAGAAACCGACATAGTAGTATGTGGTGAAGTGGGCGGCCATGACACGCGCGAACATGGCCTTCTTGTTGAGCTCGATGTCGTCGAGGGTCTTGAGGGCCAGGCTGAAGTCTCCGAGCAGACAGTGCACCCTCAGCAAGCCGATGATGGAGAAGTATCCCAGCATCTTGTACAGTGGCCGCGAGCCGTACTCGCCAGCGTACTGGTTGGCGTCCTCGCCGCGCTTCATGGCGGCCAGCTGCTCGCTAATCTGCGACCGCTGGATCAGCGAGTACAACACGTTGAGCACGCTGTAGCAGCCCCAGGTGTTGGGGTTCTCGCGCAGCAGCTGGATCTCCTCCTCATTCTCGCTCTTGAGGGCAACCTTCTGGCGGTAGCTGCAGAAGCTGTTGAACTGGTAGATGAACTCGTCGATGACGTCCCAGGCCCAAAAGTACTGCACGCGGCGGGTCAGCGGGCCTCAATGAAGAAGGGGAGGGGGTAAAAATGAACGGCAGAAGGAGGCCTTACGTTGGGCACCTCGAGGTCGACGGGACCGTCCGAGTTGAGGATGTAGTGGAACAGGTTACAATAGTTATCGTAACTGGCAAACTTGGTCTCCAGGGTAGCCTGGAACTCGAGCGGGGTGGCGGCGGCCTGCAGCTGGGCGTGGATATCCTGCGAGCCACCCATGGAGGGGATGCGGTCCAAGTCCTCCATGCCGTCGTACTGCACCTGCTCGCGGTAGTCGTTGGCCAGGGCCTCCTCCTCGAGGTCCGAGTCGTCGGCGGGAGCGCGGCCGGCCTCGCCGTTGGGGTACTGGGGAGCGCGGTCGCGCAGACTCATGGTGCCGGGAGACTGAGAGAGGGGAGGGTGGTGGTGTCGGTGGTGGGCGTTGCGGGCGTCGTCGTCGTCGGTCGCGCGCTGCCCGCCGCAGTTTGAGAAATTCGAGTGTGGGCAGTTGCGGCGCCAAGCCCTAACCCGCAATCGATAAAGCGCCCCTGCAGCGGAGAGGGGTGCCCGTGGTTGCTGCGAATGACCTCAACCTCCACCATCGCTAGCTCTTCCGTCTCACGCCTGAATCGTACCACCTCTTCTCCGCCATACCAGCTCCCTGCATGCCTCTAGGTGGTAGGTATAGCGAAGATCGTCTATAGGTCCGGAGCGACATGATAAAACAAGGCCCATGTGCAGCCGCCATGGCGCGAATAAAACCCCCGCGGCTCGCGCTCCGCACAGTACCGTGATACTTTGCTTTGTACCTCGTTGCTTGTCGAATCGCTCTGCTTCCCGTATACGTTGCTGTTTCTTGCCCACCGAGACGATCGCACTGTGCCATTTTGTATATAGCAAACGCCTTCCGCCGTCCGCCTGCGCCCTGCATCAAGTATCAAGTACCACTGCCCGCCAGCCTGCATCATGCCTTACACGGTCGTCTACTTCATCACCCGGAAGCCCACCCTTTCATCCGATCAATTCAAGGACTACTGGGAATCCAAGCACATCCCGCTGCTGCAGTCGCTCACCGGTCCGCTGTTCCCTGCTGAGTACACCCGCCGGTACCTCGCCCGAATAGACCGCAAAGGCTTCGGCGGGCCTTCGAACCGCGACCGCCCGCTCCTGGTCCTGAGGGGCTCTCCGGAGGACATTGACTGGGTCGATGGCATTGCTGAGCTGTCCTTTGACACGGAGAAGGCCTTCCAAGAATTCTACAGATGCATCTACGAAACCGAGGCTGCCGCCAAGTTGGCCGCCGACGAAGAGATGTTCATGGACACGAGCCAGATCAAGGCTGTGGTCGTGGGGGAAACCACCACCACAAAGAAGTAGCCTGGGCACTGTCAGGGCTTATGCCTGGAGTTTTGATTCGCGACGTCAAGGTGCTGGACACTGTTGTAATAGAACGTGTAATTGTACGGGTAATGCCGAGCCTGCCGTGTGTGGCTGCTGTGAGGGAGCTATGGTAATTGGGATTGGGACTATTTTTAGAGCTAGTATTCGGAACCGTCTCCTCGAATACGATAATGAATAACGATCTTCCTATAGCTTGCCCTTCAGCTTGTCGTGCCGGTACGTGTAGTGCCAGTCTGAGCGAGCCAAATCCTCCCTGACCTGCAATTTTCATCTCGTCAGTGACAAAACAGAGGCTTGTACCAAGGGGCTGGCACAAAGTTCGTACCTTGTAATTTGCCTCCGCATCTTCCAAGACCTGCATGTCGATATCGACTATGCCTACACAAGTTCCATTAGCACAGCCCCTAGGCGACGTTTCAAAACTGTGGCAAACGTACTCATGCCTTCGCCACAGCTCCCGAGCTTCGTCAATGCTCCTGCGAACGGTACGACAACCTGAGACAAGCCCGCGTACCCCTTTCCCGGCGGGCCCCCAGCATTCGCAAAGCAGATCGCTGCAAGGACCAAGTCAGTCATGCACTCAGTGCCACAAACCGTCCCGCGTCCCGCTAGAGCGGTACCTAGCAGGTACACGGCTTCTTCTTACCGCAAGTGTTCTCAAAGGCTCGAGCGGTGAGCATCGAGTCGACAAAG
Organism: Corynespora cassiicola; assembly: GCA_022059125.1. Lineage (NCBI taxonomy): Eukaryota > Fungi > Ascomycota > Dothideomycetes > Pleosporales > Corynesporascaceae > Corynespora > Corynespora cassiicola. The sequence continues at coordinate 5,563,010 of JAEUWY010000005.1, read as the reverse complement.
AGGGCCTCGGCTGACGGGTTCAGTTTCAGCCCTGCCTCGTTGCAGTCGTTTAGCGTCCAAAAGGTCGGGATGATGATGAGCTTTGCGCCCTGCGCGATCAGCTCGCGGAACGCCTCGGGGAAGGCCAGGTCCCAGCAGATGAGCAGTCCGACTTTGCCTATCGGCGTGTCAAAGACTTCGTGCACGTCCTCGCCCGAACCTGTCAGATGCTCCCTCTCAGGTCCCCTACGAGGTGGGGCAACCGGAAAACTTAGTATATTGCGGCTGCTTCATGCGTAGGGGTGGGACTTGATACGTACCACAGGTTCTTCTTGACGTACTTCCCTGTGATTTTGCCCTCGTGGTCGATGAAGTAGGCCACATTGAGCAGCCGATCCTCCTCCTTGTCATTTTCGCGGTGACTCTCGACAATGGTGCCGGGCACGATGCAGATGCCGCACTCCTTTGCCAAATCTTGATACCTCTGGAGGTAGGTTTCCCATTGATCGCACAGACCGATGAATCCGGGATCCTTGGGAACCCAGCTGGTCAAATGATACTCGGGCAAGACGGCCAGCTCGGCACCCTGGGCTGATGCTGCTCGAATGTAGTTGGCTGCCTTGTTGAAGTTGTGTTCAACTTGCATGGGCTGCACTGAGCGTCAGCTAGGATCCAGAATTGGAAGTAACAAGCGAGACGGCAGAGACTGGCCTTGGGGTATAGCTGAATGACAGCAACTTTGACGATTGGCGCCATCTTGATTGACTGATCGGACGGATGAGATGAGATACCATGTAATGGGATACGACATCAACGCTCAAGCTCCGGCGATAGAGGGCAGATGCGGAGATAGGCTACTTTAGCGGCTCGGCACAGACCTACACTAAATGATCAATCCTGCTCACTCTGGGACAATGAGACGGACAGCGACATTCAACAACTGATCAGTGGGCTCATGACTAGCCATGTGAAGCACATGACTACGCAGCATGTCTTGGGCGGCGGTCAACCATCGCTTCCATATCCGCATTCTACCTGCGCCGCCCACTTCATCAGCGCAAGCCATGCCAATAGCCCCAAAGCGACTACCGGCCCTTTCTCCGCTTTGACAGGCCGCCGACACGCCGACATCTGGGTCAACGGGCCGCTCCAATCCTCACGTTGCACAAGCGAGCAGGGCAACGAGCTCCATTGAACCTACGACGCTCTAGACACTACCTCGCACGCCGGGTCGGATCGTCGTCTAGTCGAATCCTCTACCGAGGTTTGCGCCGAGCTAGAATGCTGTCAAAATCCAAACTCTCTGATTTGGTGCGGAAAAAGATTCCACGGCTTTTATCTGATCGACGACGTGCAGAATGCCATGCATGGCACATGCCTTGAACTAAATGGCCGCCACGAACCTCCACCCCATATCCACCCCGTCCCTTCCCGTGGCTTTGGTGTCTCCAGCAAACACTGCCCTCATTTTCGAATAGTCCAGGAACCTATCATCGTCTCCGGCCAGCTTGATCGCGTTGTGTGGCTGCTTGACTTTGGCTAGGAACCGCTCCCAATGCGCCTTGTTGCCAAACGTGAGGACGGCGAAGGCGTCGAATTGAAAGTCGTCCAAGGAACCGATAAATACGTTCGCAGTTTTCTCGTCACGCTCAATGTAATGTCGTGTGTGAGAGAGCGGGAAATCGGGACCAACAATAGATTTTAGAAGTGGGATGTGTATGGTTTCATAATGGTGTTTGAAGGCGGCGATGCTGAGGGTAGGTTTGCGCGACACTAGCAAGACAAGTGTGTAGGTCATTGCGAAGGCTTTCTGATTGAGGTTCGTTAGATTTGAGCGAAAGAAAAAGGAGAGTTGGCTGGAACGGATTTCATAACATGAAGGGAGCGCCGGAGTTTAGCTTAAGGCCGGACGGAGGATCAACCCTCGGGAACTTAGATCAAGAGCCCAACGATTTGGAGAAGATTCTTACAATTGGAGGGTGGACAGAATGTATATGAGTATCTAACTAGGCGCGAAACCAAGAGAAAATACAGAGGATGGACATCACAATAGGAAGGGACGCTAACTCAGCTTGCGAGGCCTCTGATCCATGGATATCTGAATAAGAAATACCGACGTAGTGCCGTGAAAGGTAGAAGGCACTATCGCGGACTCTGATCTTTGCAACTCAGGTGAATGCAATTTGTAATAGTCAACATCCCTCCGAGCGGCCATTGAACCTGCATGATGCCTTGCGCGCTCCATGCGCGGGCGGAGCAAGGCATGCACAAAGCCAATAAAGTCGGCCAGATACAATCTTAGGATGTTTTCTTCAGCAATCCCACTAGTTCTTTCGTATACTGCGCATTTAAATTGAAAACGTGAATTTTCATGCAAGAATCATCTGCTGCGTGATGTGAGACTTGAGAGACAGAGCATGCCACATGTTATGACCAGAGGCCACGTCGGATATGTTTCAAGCATCATGGTCAAGGGCAACACCATTTGACAGAGAAGAATTCTCGGAGTCGGATGAGAGGTCGGAGCCTGTATCCAACAGAGAATAGGGATTCGACCCTTGTCTCGGCTTGACTGGCACTGATGGGACCGGTGGTTGGAGCGTCAAAGTGGGCCGAGGCAGAGCTACAGCACATTCATCGGGGTACCACTCGATGCGAAGTCCTTTGTACGCCGTGCGCGACATCATACAAGTCCTCGCAAATAAGGCGTTGTGAATGGAGTTAGTGGAGACGTATACATCGCCGTTTCGGAAGAAGATGTCCACGACAACTAAGTTGTGGATGTGGTCGAGATGATCGCGGATCTCATCTGCCGTGAATTTTCCTGCGGCACCCCGAACAACCAAGTTTCTGCTTGCCCCGTTGGCGATCTTGTTGGACACGTGCTGTGGTACATGAAATTGGCGATCATACCAGCGGAATTCAAGCTGAAGAATCTCAGTACAGTGACTTTTTGTACCCTGCTGTGTCTAGCCTACGCGCTTCATGTGCAGGTAAACATCCTTGCGCTTGGTGTAAGCAAGAAAATCCGCAGCACCTTCAGTGAAGGACACAGCCGCAGTTCTGTCGTTGCGAATATAAATGTCCAAGAGACTTCCGCCACGAATAATACCGATCAAGTCTTTGTGTGTGGTACGATCGGAGAGATTAGAGATGAGAATACTGCGTTGTCCATAAACAGGGTTCTGGGGTTCGTTGTATTTCGAAGGATTGTTCAGGTCAGAATCGGAGTGGCTATAGCTATGGCGTCTACTGTAAGAACGGGACAGTATCCGAGGCTGCAGACAATCGCCAATAGCCGTGTTTTCTGAATTGGGAGAGAGTTCATCAGGCCCCGGTGTTGGTATGGTGATGGGCGAAGAAGGAGGCCTAGCAAAAGTATTGGACCAGTAGTTCACTGGCTTGGACACATATGGTGTTGGCTGTTCGTCGCTGCCTCCGCTCTTGCCTGCCAGCAGTGTCTCTAGGGTTTCGGTCGTCAGACCTCCACGGAAGAGTGCATCCTTGAGAAGATCTGGGCCATCAGTAACGCTATAGGTGGGAATATAACTGGCTGCTCCTAGGAATTGCTGGGAAATTAACGCACTGAAGTCTCGCGAGGCTTGGAGCTGGAGAGAGTCAGCTTCAGCAAAACGTGGAGTGGAAGGCCGAGGGCGTGTCAAGCATGTTGTCCCATGTCACAAAACACCAGAGAAAAGATGATGCAGTCTAAAAGAGCTACACACCAAACATTCATGCTCTCCTCTTGAGATGGTCACACTGTCGGTAGGGTTCGGCGAGGAGCCGATTTCATGACCAGAAGTGCGCTGACAGGACAGTCAGAAATGGCGGGTTGATCCAGCGTGATGAGCCATATGACGAAACAACTCACAAAGTCGGCTCTGCCATGTCCATCAGCAATCGATTTGGCCAAGCGCGGCGTGGGACTCAAGAGGCAGCAGCACTTACCGACGTAGCAGGGCATCGAAATAGGGCTTGGCTATAGTGACGGTGGCCATGGTGGCGGGAGAAAGAAAGGGCTCCCGGCACTCAGGGCCTTGGGCGAGGGCGGCAAAAAGAGTCACAGGTGAGAGTCGAAGGAATGGTCCCAGGCCGAACAGCCAGTCCCATATCAGTCGTGGCGGCCCGAGCTCCCCAAGCTGGGGAGCTGCCTAGCGCCCCGCCGCGCTGGGAAAGCGCGACCCAGGGACGGAGGAAGGCGCGTCTGCATGGGCTTCCGCCAACACCATGGTTGCCATCTATGCGCGCCCGGCGGCTGCTGCGACAGAGACACGGCCGCGCGATTGCAGCACAGGCGCCGCTCTCCTTGCGCCATCGTCGGCCCCAACCGTGCCATCCGCCCACCGCTTCCCGCCGCCCCTCATGTCGCGCTGCGGCCCGGATGCGGCGATCCCGCGGTTACTTGGGTACTTGCGACGCGAGCTTGGCATATGCGTCCCGTCGCTGCGCGTGCGAAGCGAGGTCGCGGAACTTTTTGGCCGCGTCTGCATCTTCGTACATCATCAGTCCCAGGTACCGTACTCTGCACGCTGACGCCCCGACGACGCCTCGTCCCCTGCCTCCCCGCAGCCCGCCACTTGTTCCTTGTCTTCTGCTGCTATAGTGGCCAGGGTGGGCGTTGCCGAGATCCCACCTGGAGCTGCCATAGAGGGCATGCGCCATGAACCCCAACGCCCTCGCATCATCACAGACAGGCCGGGATGCTCTGGCCAAGCAGACCGCTGACGGCGCTGGAAGCGGCATCAACTCATACTTCTCGCAGTTCACCGAGAACCCCTTCTTTACAGCCGTATGCCCGTCCCTACCCATTTCTCTACTGGAGCTGTGCTCACCATGCTCATAGGGCTTCGGTCTTGCAGCGCTCGCGACGGCAGCACGCGTAGGCCAGAAGGGACTCCAACATGGCGCCTCGCTGTTGCGTCGGCACATGCTTGTCGACCTTGAGATCACCCGCTCCGATCAAGCCTACCCGTGGCTCCTCCAGTGGATGAACGCACATCAACGGGCACAACTTGCAGGCGCGCAGGCGCCGACAGGCCCTGGGGTAGATTCACAAGGCATAATCTCATCTCTGGTCAGACGAATCAACCCGCGCCTACACCATCTGCAGGTCGGGACCTTCCAGCCCAAGGATGGCAGCTCACGAGCGGCACACTTTGCCTTTGTCCCAGGCCAGGGCAAGCACATCCTCCGCTACGGTGGTTCTTTTATTTACGTTGACCGTCAGCGCGAACGGTCTTTCAACATGAGCACCGGCGAGCCTTTCGAAACCATTACCCTCACCACCTTGTACGCGCACAGAGGCGTCTTCGAGCACATATTCGCCGAGGCACACCAGTTATACCAGCAAGGTCAAGAAGGAAAGACCACCATATACAACACCAACAACAACCTCACATGGGAGCCGTTTGGGCAGCCAAAGCGTAAGCGACCTCTGGACTCCATCATACTCGAGCGGGGCGTCAAAGAGCGGATCGTCGAAGACGTGCAATCTTTCATCGCCGCTCGCAACTGGTATCTGGACCGGGGCATACCATACCGGCGGGGCTACCTGCTCCACGGACCCCCGGGCACAGGAAAAACGTCGTTTATCGAGGCTCTAGCGGGGCACCTGGACTACAACATTGCCATCCTCAACGTCAGCCAGCGCGGCCTGACGGACGACCGTCTGGCCGTTCTACTCACCAAAGTGCCGCCCCGCTCTCTCATTTTGCTAGAGGATATTGACGTGGCGTTTGCGAACCGCAGAACAACCGACGCCGATGGGTACTCAGGCGCAACAGTCACATTCTCGGGGCTGCTGAACGCGCTAGACGGGGTGGTTAGCGCTGAAGAACGCATCGTATTCCTGACGACGAATTATGTCGAGAGATTGGATGAGGCTCTGATTCGGCCCGGGCGAGTGGACTTGACCCTACGACTTGGCAAGGCTACACAGTACCAGATCGATCAGCTCTGGGATCGGTTCTATGGCGAGTTTGACGAGAGCGGTGAGGCAAAGCAGCGGTTCATGACAAAGGTGCAGCAGGCGGGGCTGGTCGACTCGGTGAGCACCGCAGAGCTGCAGGGGTTGTTTCTGTATAACAAGGACGATGTCGAGGGCGCTATCAGGACGGTGGAAGGTCTCACCGCTGGTCATCACGGCAGCGAAGGCCATGCGGACGGGCGGGCACACGTGGGCTAGCGATCGCGATCGGGCACCTGCAGGCCTGACGTAGTATTGCCGTGTAAAATAGCGTTGTACCAGGTGCGAGGGGGAAGGGGGGGAAACAACAGCAATAATTTTGGCGATGCACAGCGGGGCAGCGCGCGCTTGTCCACGTCGGCCAGCAGAGGATCCGAGAGATGCGGGCAGCACGATGATGTGCAGGGCGTGCAGCTCAGCCCTGGCGCCCTGGCCTGACATCGGCCGACGTCGGGAACTTCTGCAATGTGACTTGGTCTTGGCCCTGTCGCATGAAGGGGCGGATCTAACCGTTATCTGATCAGATAAGTCACCAGGCTGCAGAGACTAGCTCCTATTCGTTTTGTATTTGTACGCGCTTGCCGCCAGCTCATAAATATGGAGTCTGATGGCCGCCCTCTGCTCGCAGCCTCGTCCTCCAGTGCCTCCTTGTCATCCTCACGTGGTGCCACTCCGTCCGCTCATCCTGCGACACCCCCAGACGGCTACGAGCTTCGTCCGCTCCCCCCAAACCCGAGGAGCACAGCCCCAGCCAAACGGGTTCCCCATGACGATTTGGACCTCGCCGCATCTTCCACCGACCCCTTACACCTCCCTGAAGAGAGAGAGATGTCGCGCGCGCCTCTCCTGGTGCGCTCGTCGCCCGCCCAGGGCACTGGCTCCTACGGCGGCCTCCCCGTGCTGTCCATGAGCTCCAGCCCCGAGTCTGAGGACCATCATGTGACCTCCTTCCTCCAGCGCAACAAGAAGAAGAAGGGGAAGAGCAAGCTGAGGCACAGTGAGGCCGCCGAGTCCAGACTGTCCACCATCCGCAGCCACGGCGACTCCGTGCGGAGCGAGCCCGTCTACACGACGTCGCGCTCGCGCCGCCGCAGCTCGCGCGACCCCTCCAACACTACCGCTCTCGATGACGCTCTGGAAGGCCAGGAGGAGTCGCATCTGGAAGCGCGCTTCAATGCCGGCGGCACCGTCCCCATCGCCGTGGGCGGCGCACCGCGCGCGTTTGAGAGCCTCCAAACATCGTCCAGCAGCAGCCACGTGGACGAAGCTGACGATGACTCAACGTCGGAAAGCGATGACCTGGACGAAGTCAAGACGAACGGCCACCCACAGGACGATTCCCCCTATGCCCAGGTACGGGCCGCCGTTCCCCCCACTGATGACATATCCCTCTCCATCAACACCCCGCGTATGTGGACCTTGTCCATTCTATTTGCAATCCTTGGCTCGTCCACAAACTTGTTCTTTTCCTTGAGATACCCGAGCGTCAGCATCACGCCCATTATTGCCCTTTTACTTGTTCACCCCCTGGGTCTATTCTGGGACTCGGTCTTGAAGCGACCCGGCGATCCCGACGAGACTTTTGTTCATGGCGCCCTCCAATCTGAAGGTGGAGCCCCCTACGCGAGCAGCGGCACTTCCCGCATCCCGCGGTCCAAGGCCTCCAAGAGGCAGCGATTCCGCCTTTGGCTTGCACAAGGCCGCTGGAACCAAAAGGAGCACTGCTGCGTCTACATAAGCAGCAATGTTTCATTTGGATTTGCTTTCGCTACTGATGTCGGTACCGTGCTTGATGAATGACCCGAAAATGCGCTAATCCCTTTTAGGTAATTGTCGAGCAAACCAAATTCTACCATCAGGACCTAGGCGTCGTCTATCAGGTACTACTGACTCTGTCGACGCAGATCCTAGGCTATGCACTGGCTGGCCTTACCCGCCAGTACCTCGTTCGACCGAGTGGCATGGTCTGGCCCAGCACCTTGGTCTCCACCTCCATGTTCACCACCCTGCACAAGGACGAGAACAAGCCCGCCGATGGCTGGACCATATCGTCCTCCAAGTTCTTCGTGCGCGTCTTTGGGGGTTCCTTGGCCTTTTATTTCCTCCCTGGCCTTCTCTTCCCGGCATTAAGTTATTTCAACGTCATCACATGGTTCGCGCCAAAGAATGTTGTCATCGCCAACCTCGTAAGTTTGCTAATCTACAAAAACGCACATGAGCTAACGCGGTGTAGTTTGGAGTTTCTTCGGGCCTTGGCTTGTTCCCGCTTACTTTCGACTGGGGTCAAATTGCCTATATCGGATCCCCGCTAGTCACGCCTTTCTGGGCTGCCCTCAATATCCTCGGTGGGCTCGTAGTGGTGATGTGGATTGCAGCTCCACTCATGTGTATGTACCTCGTTCCATCAAATTTTTGTGAGATGCTGACGGCAGTACAGATTACGCAAATGTAATGTACTCCTCGTACATGCCCATCCTGTCCTCGGTCGTCTGGGACAACACTGGCAATATGTATGATGTCAGCAAAATTCTCACGGACGACTTCTTGTTCGACGAAAAAGCGTATGAAAACTACAGCCGTGTTTTTCTCCCGATCACATACGTCTTGAGCTATGCGCTGCAATTCGCGGCTCTCACGGCTCTGATTTCTCATACGGCACTTTGGCACGGAAAAGACATCTGGAGACAGTGGAAGCGATCATGGGCGGAGATTCGACGGAAGCCGTCAGCAGAATATGAACCTGTACCCACCAACGGAGATAGCGATGGCCGCCCCGCCTCACCAAAGATGTACAGGTCGAGCACAACGTCCGAGCCAGAACTCGAGGATTTGCTCAACTCGGAGGATGTCCACAACCGCCTCATGCGCAGATATGAAGATGTTCCCATCTCGTGGTACCTACTTACGGGAGTGAGCATGCTTGCGATTGGAATCTTTGTCGTCGAGTACTATCCCATTCATCTTCCGTGGTACGGTCTGTTACTCGCTCTCGCCATTGGAGCGACTCTCTTCATTCCTATCGGAATTGTCATGGCCATCACCAACCAGCAGAGCAGTCTTTACTTGATCTGCCAGCTCATCTGCGGAGTTGTCTTCCCAGGCCGCCCGGTCGCAAACATGGTCTTCACAACATATGGCTATATTTCTTCGACTCAAGGTCTGAAGTTTTCGTCTGACCTCAAGCTGGGCCATTACATGAAGATCCCACCCAGGATCCTCTTCAATCTGCAGCTTTCGGCAACCATCATCTCCAGTCTTACGCAGATTGGCGTCCTAAACTGGATGCTTGCCTTCATTCCTGGGATCTGTACCACAGAAGCCATCAACGGTTTCAACTGCCCCATCGCACGCGTGCATTTCAACGGTAGTATTCTCTGGGGTGTTGTCGGCCCCCAGCGCTTCTTCGGACCCGGGGCTCTGTACCGACCACTCGTCTGGGCCTTCCTCTTTGGCTTCCTTGCACCCATTGGCCTCTGGCTCCTCGCACGTAACAACCGCAAGTCCGTTCTCCGGCGCATAAACTTTGCCGTAGTATTTGGGAGCCTGAGCTGGATCCCGCCCGCCACGGGCCTCAACTTCAGCGTCTGGGCCATTGTGTGCTACGTCTTCAACTACGAAATCCGCAAGCGCAGGAAGAATTGGTGGAAGAAGTACAACATGACGCTTAGCGCGGCGCTCGACTCTGGTCTCGCCGTCGGCGTCGTGGTCATCTTCTTTGGCATCGTGTTCCCCGGCTGGATGAAAGGGTTCAAGTGGTGGGGAACCGAGGTGTACAAGCAGGTGAGTCACGCGCACATATGCGCACGCGCACGCATTCCCCCACTTTGTGCTATATGCTAATATATGTATTAGGGCTGCGACTACCAAGCCTGTCCTTACAAATCTGTCCCCGACGGCCAGACGTTCGGGCCGGGTTCGTGGTAGATGGATGCATTGCATAGTGGCATTGCATTAGACGGATGTGTTATGATGTTTACGCATTGGCATGAGGCGTTTTGATTCTGCATATTGGACCAGATGATGCATTTTCCTTTGGATATGATCATACGTATCCGTCACGGGGATTTGGTCTGGAGCGCAGCAGTTCGTCAGAATTGCGACGAGAAAAAAAACCACCAGTCTTTTTTTTTTCCCATCCCATGGACAGAGGTGTGATTTTTTGGGGGGGGTTTTGTAGCAGTTTGGTGTGCGTAGCATTCTCTCTTCTTGATTTTTTTTCCTCTTAACTGCTAGCGTTGGTTTGGATTTGCATACAGGTTACTTGGCCGTGATTTAGAATATACCAAGGCGTCGATGTGCCTGTTTTTGGCTTGCATGGCATTGTGCATTGCGCAGACGTGGTTTTTGGCCAAGCCGTCAGCGAGGTTCTGCATGGGCGCACTGACTTGGCAATGTGAGATGGGTGGGCGTTTGAAAAGCAACTACACCAAGGTCTGTTTTCGTCCAATGGATTCGGCTCCCAGCGCATGTATCAAGTAAATGTATGCATGTTATCGAGATTGCAGCCTGCATGGTGGTGGCATGGAGAACGTTCGATACCGGCTACACGGGTAATTGCTTTGTATGCATGGATGCATCGTGCATGATGCATCTTGAAGGTTTTGCGGGATCGAAGATTTGAGGCTGTGCATGATTGAACGATCTGGCGTTTTAGTCGATGGCGTACATGGAGGCTTTTGCGAATGCAAAAGGTGTGTTATTAGATTTACATGGACAGCGTGTGTTTGGGAGGGGAAAAAAGGGTAGCGACAAGGGACATGGACCTACCCCGTGATGCCCCATTAGCTACTTAATCCCAACGGTAATGCAAATGAGATATTTCAATTATACACGGCGCAGAAAAAAAGGGTACGTCTTCCATGGTTCTTTCCTTGATACATATTGAAAATCAATAGCAGCAAGCAATCAATGGCAACCCTTGCCTCCAACCACCTAACATGCAGGATGCAATGCACGGCAGGGATCCAACACGCCATAAACCGCTTCATCCTGCAGCATTACCAAATTGTGAAATTCTAGACTCTCTGCAGCCGTTGCGTGAATTTCCCCCCTTCACCCTTCACGCGAGCGGCCATCGTCATCTTGGTACAGCGCAATAAAGGAAGCTTACAAGCGCAGGAGCATCCAGCTGTAACCATCGGGCCGATAGAAGAGGGTCTGGAGATGGGCCTTGGCGAGCGCACAATGTATATTTAAATATGGGCAGGGGTTTGGCACTTGGGTTGATGTTTCAGTTTGGTACCAGATGAGGCTATATTTGCGCGTCGAAATATGGGATTGGCATGTATAAGCTAGGGCAGAATAATGATGAATGATTTGTCAGCGCTATATTCGGTTATAGGTGCGAAGTTTTGATCGTGTTCTCGGGCAGTTTCGGTATTTGATGAGGTTGAACTATAGGCGGACCGAACAGGTGGAATGTTTATCGCAACCCTGTCATTAGCACAACGGCCGATCAATTGATGCAACAATAATGCAGTGAAACTTGGATCATAATAAGAGTAATAATCCAAAAAAGGTTAGCTGGCGCTCGACAATAGGTAGCCTAGCCAAAGCACTGGATTCCAACGCTTCTCCAGGTTCTTGTGCTTATTTTCGAGCCTGATTCAATGCCATTTTTGTAGTGTGTCTTTGGTGCAATGGTTCGTGACAGTCTCTATTGCGCATGTACCGCAAGACTGCATCAATCTCCGTCTGTCTTCATAAAACATTCATAAACTTGCTTGTAATTCCGTTGAGCACCATAATCATATCCCATCCACCCCGCACACTACCAACCTCCATATATGTAACCCATGCTTATTCCATGATCAACAGTTAGTATATTTCCGGGGAAAAGAGAAAGAATCCTCCAGGGATTTCAGAAGTCGTTTCTTAGAAGATATGCAAGGCCGTGTAATTCGTCCGTATTTGTGGTCGAAAGGAAACCGCTTCGTTTACGTCGGTGCGTGGCTAGCTTGTTTCTGTGCTCCATAGTACTACGACGCCGAGTGCGTTTAAGCGTCTTTTTGCGCGGGCAAAGTTGTCTTCATCTGAATCGTCTGCAGCGGGGTGATCCTACGTTGAACTGATTAGTATGGTGCTGAAGAATGTTCGCTTATGTATACTCGCTGGGAGCCTTCAGAGGTCCATATACCCACCACACTGCTTGTCGACCAAAGAGAACAGTGCAGAGATGCGATTAGATAACGACAGGAATTCGAAAGGACTCACATCATGCATGATCACACCCCTCATTCTAACATCATCCATCCTCTCCGTACTCTCAGTCCTTTCCCACTCGCCCCTAACCAAGACTATCCTACTCAAATATTGCACATCCCCTTGCTCTCTTCCCTCCAAGATTGGCCACAGAATATCGAATGCACTTGCCATGCACGTGGCGCGGACCCGAAACTCTTGCAGGCAGTTGGGTAGCAGGGCGTATGTCTCCAGGACCCCCGGGTTGAAGTCCGACCAATCGAGCTCGAGACGCTGAATGCTGCTCTTCTCTAGAAAAGCCTCGAGGGCTTCAAGAGCCTCGTCTTCTGGAGACTGTGATAGAGTGATGGAGAGGTGGGCCAGGGCTGTGTGTGTATGCAGCGAGGAGAGAATGTCCGAGGTGAAGAAAAGGGCGGGAAAGGACGCGGGCTGCATAGTCTCAGAGATCGAGAATGAGGAGAGGCAGCTCATGCTGCGGATGACCTGATCGGTGAGGGATTGCCGTCTTGACGTAAAAGTGCTTTGCTGATGGTTTGTGGGCGTAAGCATCGTGTGCTGGGAGACGATGGAGATATTGGTCAAGTTGGGGACACCAGAGAGGATGACAGACATTTCGTTCGGGGAGGATGCGGAGAAGCCATCGAAAGAGAAGGAGCGCAGCTCTTGCAAAAGTCTCAGGAAGTCGAGGCGTTGGTAGTGGAAGTTTCCTATCAGGCGCAGATCAAGTAGTCCGGGATACACTGAGCTCAACATTTCCAACATCTCGCCTAAAAACTCGCGGTAGAGGAAAGACTGCCGGCCGGAGATGGCTCGCAAAGTAAAGATCCGTACATTTTCAAGCTGGCCGAATGCCTGCCTCAGATTCTCCAGTTCTGATTCGTAGAGTTGCCATGCCAGCAGTCGGGGCATCGACTCCCCCGGCCCAGCCGTAGAAGCAAACGAGCCCAGCAGCGGCCTCAGATCCACATCTTCAACCTCGAGGGATATCTCAGTGACATGCTGGAGCAGTTGTTGTGGTAGCCCCTCTAGCCATCGGTACAGAGTGGACTGGCTCCGGAAAGAAATCGGCCGCTGGAACAAGAACTTCCGAGCCTCGGTGTATACTTCTCGACAAGTGCGTAAGATGTGGGGCGAGTGCGAGGCATGTGAAAGTACGTCACTGTAGATCTGCTCTCGCAGCTCTAGAGGGAGGGAAAGAAGCATTGGTGTGTGGCCGGAACGAGCCAAGGTTTAAATAAACGGCAGCCTCTGACGCTAGGGGCGGTGCGGCGTGGTTTTGGTCTTCTGACAGGTGACGTGAAAGATGTATTTGTCAAACGTGCATGAAGGTGCGAATGCCTGTATTTGGAAGTCTGGATGCCCGCCTGCAAAATTCCCTTTCGTGGTTGACGTGCCGCGTGGGACGTTTCTCGGCGAGCCCCTAGTGCATTGCGATGTGTCGCACTTTGAATGCTGGCAATACGAGGGCTTTTTGAAACAAAATGTATGGCAGCCCTGCAGGTATACTAGGACGGGACAAATTGGATAAACACCCGAGCTGGCCAATGGATAGAGGCGAGTGGGTAGACCAAGGGATGTTCGGACCATGATTTGAAACGGTGAGAAATGTGGTGAATCTTATGTGAAGAGTTGGCTCGTGACCATGGGCGTCCCATGGCCGTGTACGGCCAGTATCGACAATGGCGGTGCGGTTCGGCAAGCTGAATTGCTTTTGGTCCGAGACGAGGGCATGGAGCTGGTGCAGAAACAGTATATCTTCACGGGCGGCGGCACCTCACTAGACGTAGACACACGATGATCTTGGGGAGGGACGTGAGATGATTCAAGGTAGCCGAAGACGGTGGCGCATTTAGGGTCCGCACGGAGAGTGGCCCAGGTAAGATGACAGTGCAATTTCCTGTGCTAGGCCAATGGGCGAGGCCAACGTTGAAAAACCTCGAAGCCAGCTCAAGGACGGTTGAAGAAGCGAGAGAAGCAATTTATTGCCACGAGCGAAGCCTTGCGACTCCCAGCCAGCAAGGCGCCTCGAAGCGGAAAGGCGAGGGATGGTCTCTGTCGTCGAAATTCGACTAGAAGCGGAAGCGTGATGTGCGAACAGGCAGCGCCCGAGCTCCGCCGAAGCAATCATAGGCAAGGACGGGTGGCGGGCGGCAGCTGCTTGCCAATTAGGGATCCAGGAAACAGATCCGGAAAGCAGAGTATAATTTGATGTAGCACACAAGCCCCGATGGGCACGCAAACTACCTGGAGGGACCCATTGAATCCTGCCCAAGCATCGTACGATGTATACCATGCTATACTCGACTCGTCTGCAAGGCTTCTAAAGCGAGCTGATGGGCCACACGCTCCCGAAACTTTGTTCCAGTAGCCTCGCCGCAGTGGTGTGCTCGGCCGGCACTGCCCACCAGCGGTGATATCGACCCTGGCCTGCCGGGCGGATCTCGAGGTCGAATAGCAGTTGGCTGATGACGGAGAGGAGGGGTCGACTGAAATGAGCAGTGCCGAAGGCTTCCACGAGCCAGTCTGGACCATGTTGATGACACCCACGAGGGAGCGGATGGATTCTCGGTCATGTCCGCATCAGGCCCATGGAACGGTGAGCATGAAGCAACCGCCGTCCAGTGCATGCCCGATGAGACTTCGATTCTCCACACCAGAGACGTGGCGGCAGGCCCAGGCAGCATCGGAACCAGAGAGAGGCACTGCGGAGAAGCCATCGTCATCATCAGGAGCCCGGGAGTGACGAGCGGGAGACGGATCGGGGAGAATTGGGCTGCACGGCCACACGCGTGGAGATGCAAGCCATTGCGTAGCGTGTAGCGTGTAGTGTGTGGCCGTCCAGCCCAGGGCCGCACAATTGTCCAGCAGAACGATGCGGCATGCGAGTGCCGATCGAATGAAGAGGGTGATGGCGGCGCGGGAGGTTGGACAGAAGGGTTATGGAGCGACGGCGCGGGGGCCGCACAACGTTCCATGCGGGACTAGATCTGGACGCTTACCTGCGCCTGGGCCCGTCCCTGCGTAACAGACACCGAACCTCAAATTCACACGCACCACAACCTCCACGGCTTGCTCGACGCGCGCCCTCCACCACGTCCCGCTCGATACTCGTCGAGCCGCACGTCTCGAGCCGCAGAGCATTCCCTTGCCCCGAGCAGCCTCATGGACTGATGTCTGCAGGCGGCAGCTGAAGTTGTGCACGCCCTCTTCATCATCGCTCACCCCGTGGGACTGCCAGTGGATCGAGATGTACAAGGCCCTGGCTCGCTGCCTCACTGGCTCACCCGCTCGTCCACCCCTGGGGGCGCCGACCGTGTTTCCAGCTGTGCAGGGTGTCGTGCGGACGGCGCTGTCGTTCCCATACACGTGGAGTCCAGCGTATAACCTGGCAAGACATGGCCTGACAGCTTGGGACGCCTAGCCCCGACATGTCACCCTATGCTGTGCATTCCTGGTGTAACTCTGCAGAACCTGGAGGTGTTGCTGCCTCCAGGTGTATTGCTCTCGAGGAGGCTCCCCGTGCGTGGCATCCCAATAACAGCCGGGAATATCGAAGCGATCATCGGCAAGCATAGTCTCGTCTTGATCTGCAACCATTTGGGCACGCATCACGCTGGATTGAGCACATATCATCACACTGGACAGACTGCAGTCACATCGATAATGCTCTCTAGTTCAATGGTTTTGTCTCCCAAGTATTGATTCAATGGCCAACAGACACATGGCTTACCACGAGTCGGACAAGCCAGATGCTCCACCGCCTGACCCATCACTATTGCCATATCGGTCCCCACTCTAGCCACCTCTACTCGCTCTCGGTTTCGGATGCGTCGTGCTCCCGAACATGGGCCTGTACGATACCCGCAGGCGACGGCCCGCTGCATACCTCCAGTCCTTCCCACAAAGTAGGCTGATGTGCAGGCAAATCAAGCCACAAGGTTCGTCCCTTTGGCATATGGACATTTGCACCATGTCTAGATCCCCGCGCGTTAGCGACTCACAAAGTCGAGGGGGCCAGACTAGACTCTCAAGACACTTTCAGTCTAAGCGGCGTGTACTACCAACCTGCCCATGGGCTCCCAGCCTAGATGCCTTCGCCAAACAACGTGGGAACCGTTGCCTTTCTCGTGCCAGCGCGCGCATGTGGCGGCCGCCCACCACCACCCACGCGAGCCCTCCCCTCTCCCCCCAACGTCCAGCTCGCACAAAGGTATCACAACAATTGCATGATTTCTGACCTGAATGCCATGTCCATGGTGCATGCTGATTACTGAACCGCGTCTATTCCACACACATAGCAAAAATCTTAAACCCTATGGAGAGTGACGAAAGCATTAGAAGGTACTTGTACAAGTTCAGAATGCTCCGCTGACACCCATGAAATCCTCGGCTTTTGTTACAATATTCAATCCATGCCCTTCTCGTCTCTTCGTCCCCCAATAATAAGAAAAAAATGGGCCGACGTTGAACGGATATCTAGAACCTACTCCAAGCCACAAGACGCCCCCTCGTCTACACGCGCAGCAACTTGGCGGCGTACTCGGTAATCAGAGAGTCGGTAGGGAAGGACATCTCCTCGAGCTTCTGGGCGTAGGGGGTAGGCACCTCAGCACCAGTGACACGAGCGGGGGGAGCCTCCAGATAGTCGAAGGCGTACTCGCAGGTCAGAGCCATGATCTCGGATGCAACGCCAAACGACGGGAATCCGGACTCGACGCAGAGCATGTGGCCGGTCTTCTTGACCGACTTGACAATAGCCTCGACGTCCAATGGCTTAATGGAGCGCAGGTTGATGACCTCAGCCTCGACGCCGTAGCGGCTCTTCAGCTGCTCGGCGGCAACGAGGGACTGACCAACGCAGCGGGAGAGGGTGACAATGGTGAGATCCTTTCCGGGACGCTCGATCTTGGCCTTTCCGAACTGTACCATGGTTAGAATAAATTCTCCGAAGGGGCCAAGTCTAAACCTACGGGAATGACGAAGTCGTCTTTCTGGGCAGCCTCGCTCATGGGGAAAGAGAGACCGTACAGCAGCCTGGCGCCTGTTAGAAAACAAAATGCTCCGAAAGTATCGGATGACCTTACTCGTTCTCCAAAACAACAACCGGGTTGGGGTCCCGGATGGCAGCCTTCAACAGACCCTTGGCATCCTCGGAGCTGTAAGGCGCGACGACCTTAAGACCGGGAATGCTGCCATACCACGCAGTGTAGTCCTGGGAGTGCTGGGCGGCGACACCGGCGGCGAAACCGTTGGGACCGCGGAAGGTGATGTTGCAGGGCTGGATTCCGCCGGACATGTAGTGTGTCTTCGCGGCCGAGTTGATGATCTGGTCAATGGCCTGCATAGCGAAGTTGAAGGTCATGAACTCGCACTGTCTTCATATTAGTTTTGCGCTCGCCACGGTAATCATCCCGAAGTGCTTACAATGGGGTGGAGGCCGGCCAAAGCAGCACCAACGGTCAGACCAGCAAAACCGGACTCGGTGATGGGGCTGTCAATGACCCTCTTCTCGCCGAAGCGGTCGAGCAGGCCCTTGGTGACCTTGTATCTGTTGATGTTTTGTTAGCGCCTTATCTCCGCAAAACATTGACAGGCCGGGTCTCCTCAATCCAGCTCCCAAAATGCACCGGAAGCTCTCCAGACAGTTCGGCCTCACTGAACAAGGTGCAATTGGGCGTGTTGGGGCTACATACGCTCCGTTGTACTGGGCAACCTCCTCTCCGAGCACGAAGACCTTCTCGTTGCGCTCCATCTCCTCGGCCATTGCCTCGTTGAGCGCCTCTCGCACCGTCATCTCAGTGGTGCCGGACGACTGGGCATATCCCCTCCTCGCAATTGACGGAATGGCAGCAGATGCGCGGAAAGCAGGACGGAAGGCGGGCAGTGTCCGCGAAGCTGACAGGGCGCGGGTGGCCGGTCGGAAGAGCCTGGAGGCAGCCATTGCGAGGGCGTGTGTGCAGATAGAAGTCGGGGAGAGGAGAGCCCGGGGGCGAGTGATGGCGGGTGATGGCCGGTGAAGGGGGTGGGATGTCGAGATGTCGGAGGGTTGGATGATAGATTTCTTCGTCGGAGATCGGCCGGGGGTCCAGCAGAATGTTGAGCGAAGGCTCAATTTGAGTGGTCAAAGCTCTCTCCGTCTTGGCGCGTTGAACCCAACGAGATAGGACCCTGGGCTTAGCTGCAGCGCGACGAACGCATTTTGCATTAGCACTCTTGAATGTTGGGCATTCCACGGCCTGTTTATCATGTCACGCAGTGCGGAAGAATTGCTTCAGTTGTTCATTATGTTGCTAGCTGCGCTCTTTTGTTGCGCGAGCATCCGGATTATTCTAGATACTCTATACTCCATTACGCGTGTCCATTACTCCGCCGGTTGTTCACGGCGGACGTGATTACATCCATATAATGCATCCAAATGCTGTGATGCTCGAAAGTGTGGAGACAAGCCCCTGTCTAGAATCGAAGAGAAAGTGGCCGTCATAGGCCAAAGTCGACAGCCAAGTGGAACAGAAATGTCTAAAAACGACGTAAATGTAAATGCAAGCGTAGGCGGAGGAGAAACGCCGTCTACGCATTGAGAGGCTTGCGGCCGACCATGAGGTACATGGGCGTGAAAAGCTTCTCCTTGCCGCCGGCGACCAGGCAGTCGGCAGCAAGCGCAAGACTGTCTGCCGTCTTCTGGGTGCCCTTGGGGGCAAGGCCAATTGTCTCCAAGGCGCCGACTGCCCTGTGCACGATACCGCGGCCGAGCTTGGTCATGCGCAAAATGGTGAAGACATCGCCAATGGTGTTGATGTATTTGAGTTGGCCCGAAAGCGGCCAGTACCAGGGGGCGGGGTCTTCGCGGTCGGCCAAATCCTCGTGGTGCTCCATTTCGAACCCAGCCGCCTTCATGGCCTTGAGCGCAACCTCAATCTTCTCCATGTTGGAGATACCGTCACCAATCTCGATTCCGAGACGGATCTCGCGGTGGTGGGGGTTGTCGTTGTCGTAGGCGTCAGTCATGAGCCACTCATAGACACCGAAAACACCACCGGGCTTCAAGACACGGAAAATCTCGCTGTAGATGCCCTCGAGCGAAGGGGCGTGGACGGTAGCCTCGATGGCGTAGACGGCATCGAATGAGTTGTCAGGGAATGACATTTGCTAGTGCACCGTTAGTCAATGTTGCACCGAGCACCAAGGTGGGGTCCTGTACCATGAAGTCTCCCTTGGTGAACTTGAGCTTGTCAGAGAGGCCCTCCTTCGCAGCGTAGTGAGTGGCGCGCTCAATCTGGTAGTCGTTGTTGTTCAGTCCAATCACGTTGGCGCCGGTGAACTTGACAATCTCGCGGGCCGGTCCTCCAACACCGCAGCCAACGTCGAGCACGCGCATGCCGTCCTTCAGGTTCATCATGTGCGCCAGGTAGTGCTCATGGCGAGCAATGGCCTGGTAAAAGGGTTCGCCGTAGGCAAAGCGGCAGAAGTGGAAACTCTGGCCCCAGCCGTACTCGTACAAATCGGTGGCGAGGTTATAGTAGTGTCTGGTCAGAGTGGCATACTCGTCACGACGAGCCTGGAGTGTGTGAGCACATGACATCCAGGGGCAGACTGGCTGGGCATACCTTGCGTGTCTCCTCGGTCTCGTCACCAGCGGCCTTGTTGTCCCAGTGCTTGAAGTACTCGTCCACAGCAGCTTGCTGTGCAGCTTTGTCCTTCTGGAACATGGCGCGCATGCCACCCTCTGCCTGTGCAGAGTTGCCGTGCATGGCCTTGTTGAAGGCCGCATCACGGACGTGGTCTTCCTTCTCGAGGGCAACGGGAGACATTTTGGCTGTTATTGAAACCTTTGGTCGTTATAAAACAGGTAAAGAGCAAGCGGAGCAGGTTGCGGTACAGGAGCCACACGTGGAGAAGGGAAGTGGAGGACAATTGGCAATTGGCACGGGAGAGAACAACAGAGGGGGAAACCGAGCGTTTTAATAACCGTGAAAGAGCGGTGCAGGAGATTTGGGCCAGGATGCCCCCTATCAAAAATGCCCGTACAGAGCCAGCTGTGATTGGCCAGAGCGGCGGTGGACCATCGGCGCTTTGGCCACCCGCCACCCGCGCGTTGCCAAGATTTCTCGCCATCATCCTCACGAGCCTCTCTACAGTTTAACCCCAACCACAAGAACCTCAACACGCCCGCTCGCCCCGCTATCACTGCCACCCCCCTTACTCTCAGTATCCTCAGTCTTCGGTAAATCACAGAGCTCTGTAAACGACCACCTTACGAACCCGAGACACCTGCGCCCGCCCGCCCGCCCGCCCGCGATGCCGCCCCAAATCAAGCAGGACCTGAACAGGTCTGGCTGGGAGACGACCGACTTCCCATCCGTGTGTGAGAAGTGCCTGCCCGACAATCCCTACGTGCAGATGCTGAAGGAAGACTATGGCGCCGAATGCAAGATCTGCACGCGGCCCTTCACCATCTTCAAGTGGAAGGCAGACCGGACCTCGCGCCAAAAGCGTACCAACATCTGCCTTACCTGCGCGCGCCTGAAGAACTGCTGCCAGTGCTGCATGCTGGATCTCTCTTTTGGTCTGCCCATCACCGTACGCGATGCTGCCCTCAAGATGGTGGCGCCCGGCCCCCAGAGCGATATCAACCGGCAGTTCTATGCACAGGAACACGAGAAGGAGATCGAAGAGGGCAGAGGCGCTATCGAAGCATATGATAAGACAGACGAAAAGGCGAGGGAACTTCTGAGACGGTTGGCGAACAGTGAGCCATATCATAAGAGGCAGCGCAGATTAGAGGCCGAGAACGAGGGGGCGCAGAAGGCCCTTCCAGCTCCCAGCACAGGCGGTGGGGAGAGCGCGGGTGGGCATGCTCCTGGTCCCATCAGAACAAAGGATACCAAAGGCACGTTCAGCGGGCGCGGTGCGCCAAAGTTGGGCCGCGGAGGACGTTTACCTGGTGCCCAGTCTGCTCCGAACCCTTCAGACTGGCTCCCACCCCGAGATCCCAACGTTGTATCTTTGTTTGTCACTGGCGTCGAAGACGACTTACCCGAGCACGAGATTCGCACCCACTTCGCCCAGTACGGCCAACTCCGCTCTGTCGTGTGCTCGCATCGCGCGCACTGTGCATACATCAACTATAAGACTAGGGCCGACGCAGAAGCTGCAGCAGACGCACTCAAGGGCAAGACGGTTGTAAAGGGATGCCCTCTGAAAGTCACTTGGGGAAAGCCGAAGCAGTTGGACCCTACGGATCAGAACGTTCGGATGCAATACGCAAAGGAGGGGAGACAGGCACACGGCGGCAATCGACGCACCGCGCAACAAGCGGCAATCGAGGCAGCTCCGACCGACAGCCTGGACAGTCTCGCAGCGGTTGCACCTCCGCCAGGAGCCGACGACGAAGTCAACTATGCCAGTCTGGCGGGGAATTGAGATTGCATTTTGGAGGGTTTTCGGCGTTGTGGGTTCAATTCATGCATTTGATGGGTATCACGTTTTATATCAGGCGACCAAAATTTAGGACGAACAGCATTTCGTTCCGGTCAGAGTGTTCTTGCCGCTTCCCTTCTTGATATCCTCATTGTTTCCTCGCTCGGTATGCTCATGGATGCGTAGCTCTGGGCTGAATTAGCATGATGAATAAACAAAGGTGCCTGTGCACAATCGCTTACTGTAATTGCCTGCGTCATCCAGTGCCTGTCCCTGAACCACATTCTCCTTCAAGAACTTTGCCACCTCCTCTGCATGCAGGATTTGCTTCGACAGCTCCTCACTTCCAATGGCGAGT
Source organism: Corynespora cassiicola (assembly GCA_022059125.1). Lineage (NCBI taxonomy): Eukaryota > Fungi > Ascomycota > Dothideomycetes > Pleosporales > Corynesporascaceae > Corynespora > Corynespora cassiicola. The sequence continues at coordinate 5,541,090 of JAEUWY010000005.1, read as the reverse complement.
CCACGGTGGGCCTCGAAGTTCCGACGGACCTCATGACGGGCGGCGACGAGAGTGTTGAAGTCTCCTGTGCGGATGTGAGCTTCTGGGGGCCTCCGGGGGTCCGCAACGGGGGGCGTGCTTACCCTGGAACGCAATGCGCGACGAGCGCAGCAGGTTTCTGTAAGCTTGGAGTGCCATTTCTCGTGACATAGAACGTGTCCGCGGTAGGCTTGGGATTGGTTTGAGGGGATGGCGAGCGGCGATGGTGGTTGCAGTGAGTTGAACGAAGAAAGATGTTTCACCGGCAGGGATGTCGCGGTCCCCGGTGCCGATCAGTCAGCTGCCGCACCTCTCGTCTCTGACGTCGCAAACAACACACTGCAAAAGAATCCGTCGAACACGACCATGGCCAGTTGGTCATAACGAAATACACTGCTCCGGACGGGCCGCACGCAATCATCTCCCACCATGGTTACTATTTGGCCGTGGAAAGTGAGTCACTCAGCAAGCAGATATCCCCTTGGCTGCTGCTAACTAGGCTGTAGTCCAGCGAGGATGCCGCGTCCTTCGAGAAGACACTCGCGACCCTGAGTGCGAAGATAACCAAGGCCGCTGCAAGAAATGACAGGCTGCGCTATCGTTCGCGCCGTGTGCGTGTCATGTTCACGCTCTATGCGGGCTTCGCCTACATATTCGCTGCCCTGCTCTTGATCCTTGTGACCGGCTGGCAGAACTGGGGCGCGATAGAGGTATCTGTCATCGCAGGGGGCCCTGTGTTGTAAGCAGTCACTTGCTGCATCAAAATTAGCCCAGCAAGAGCTAACAATCCTCAGCATATACACTGTGCGCACGTCGCTGGCCACGTACTACGATTACCGCATCTCCAAAACCGAAGAGGAGCTGAAGAGACTCAACAAGGAGCGCGACGCCACAATTGAGAGGCTGAAAGAAGCAACCAAATACAATTCTACGCAGCAGCTTCTCGAGAAGTATGGCTCTCCCAAACCAAAGGAATCCGACTCGCCCTCGTCTCGCAAGAAATCGCAGGGTCCTCAGAAACAAGCCCCACCTCAGGGCCCACGCACGAATATTGCACCACCGCCGACAGCCAACATTCAGCGAGCTCAAGGCCAGCGACCAGTAACCCCCCAAGGCCCAACGCCTGCACCATCTACCCCGCAGGGCCCATCTCCTATCCCCACCCACGGCCAAGTGTCTCCGCAAGATGCTCCTGGCGAGGAATTCGCGCCCAATGCTTTTGCACCTCCGGAGTTGACGAGGCAATACTCGGCATCGGCCGCAGCTACTTTCACTCAGCCACATTGGTACGATAGGATACTGGACGCGCTTCTTGGGGAGGATGAGACTCAAGCCAAGAATCGTCTTGCATTGATATGCGGAGAATGTCGTTTGGTCAACGGCCAAGCCCCTCCTGGGACTCGCACTCTTGAGGATATTGGGCGATGGAGGTGTGGCGGCTGCGGCTCCTGGAATGGCAAGGAAAAGGCCAAAGAAGATGTGGTCGCAGGCTTGGTGCAAAACTGGGAAGCTGAGAGGAAAGCGCGAGAGCAGGAATTGAATGCAAACACTGATGGGGAGGCTGAATCAAACAGCAAAGAGATTGCCCAAGCCACCGGCTCAGACGAAGGTTCAGGAGTCGACGTTGCGGAGGAATCACCTGAAGAGTTGCCTCCGGCGCGTTCGACGAGGAGTAAATCCAAGGGCAGGGGTAAGAAGTAAACCGCAGGGGGCGTATGAGCTATTTGACTACTCATGCATCTCACTTGCTAACAGGCCATTCGGCACTATTTCTTTACATAGTTCTACGTAGCAAACCCTTTCATACGATCTCATATACTTTGACCTCTCGACATGGCATATCCTAGCTGATACTCCAGATGCTCTTCAACACGACATTAATATTGATTTAGTACATTACATCCATCTGTGAAAACTACTAAGTACACCACAGATACATGCCCTGAGATCGGAAACTAGTCTTTTCACCTTTTATTGGGTAAGTGTTCATAAAATGATACATTACAGTAATCTCACAGTATGTTTACCAGAGCAAATATCATACACCCTTAACGTAGTATCAACCCTATGGCTATATGTTTGGGCCGACTCGATGCCACTTAGAATGCTATACCCGCATCCGCTGAGTAGTGTGCATCTCTAAAAACACTATATGCACGCGTAAACATGTTCGCAACTGCTGTGCTCTCGAATGAGCCAGTTTCTTTGGGGTGCGTACTTCCCGTAGGGAGTACACTCGTCGCCAATCGTAAATCTTGGGTTAATATTCGCGGCCGAGCAGCTCTGCCAGACCGACTGCATGTTCGCCGTCCTCGTCATCATCCGAATCTTCTTCCCGGGTCGATGCAAAGGAAGCAGAGCCGACCTGAGGAGATTCAATCGTGGACTCCCTCCGCGATGGCCTAGACACCGAGGGGAAGCTCGGCCTCAACGACAGAGCTGGTCCTGACCGAGTGGAAATCGATGTCTGGCCGCGCGGTATAAAGCTGACCTCTTCATTGTCTCCCTCTTGTCTGCGGAGATGCAAGTTTGTTCCTGTGATGGGGAAGAACATGGGATTTTGCGGTGAAGACGATGTTGATGAGGCTCCCAAAGGTGCTTGGAGCTGCTTGCGCACGGGGTCGGGGGCATCGAGTTCCTCCATCATGGACTGGAACTGCGCACGAGACTGAGGCTCCAGGGCTTCGGTGCTAACCCTATTCCTGTTGTCATTCGCCTCAGCATTCGCATGGCTGTCAAAAGGCGATGGTGTAGGAGGTGAGCCGAAGCTCCCATGGTGGCTGATCCAGGGATTTGACGGAGTGCGACGCTTGGTCGGAATTCCACGTGGATGATGCTGCTCCTCATCATCATCGTTAGCTAGGGCATACCGATCGTACGAGGAATCGAGATAGCCGCCTATCTTGCGCCCCTGCATGTCGGAATCGGCAATGCGACGGTGTCGTCCCAGGTCCTCGAACTCGCGGGAGAGATCGTCCATATCATCCTCCCATCCTGTGTCAACGCTGCGCAAATGCCTAGGTCCTCGTCCTCTTGGAGATGAACCCACCTCTCGTGCCGTCGCACGTCCTTGACTTGTCGGTCGACTTGAACCAGCACTGCTACCTCTTACACTACTGCCACCACTCTGCCTCCCAGCAACCTCGAGCTGCCTCCGATACCGCCTCGCAGTCCTCGTCTTCGCAATCTCAGCAGCACGCCTCTTCTTTTCATCAGATTGATCCTTCCAGCGAAGCCAGCTCTGCACTCTAGACGGCAGCTTGCGCGCGTCAGTCCCCGTCTTGCTGACCGCGTAGCTGGCTGCCGTGGCCGCGCCGTAGTTTACAGACTTGGCCAGTGCCCCGCCAATGGTCCAGCCCGCCTTTGTGATACCAGACTTGGCGATCGCTGAGTAGTAGGACTTGCTCGCTTTGGTCACTTCGCGGAGCGCGGCGCCTGTCTCGTTACGGGCTGCTTCCCATGTGTTAGGAAAGTTCTCTGAAGGCGTGGCTTGGACGTAGATTTCGCCGTCGGAGTCATCCATCTTTGAAGAAGGGGGTAGTTAGTCGGTGTTGAGGTTGCGATGGGTGGGCTTGTAAGGAGGATGGGGGAGGAGGCGCCGGGGCGCTTTGAGCGCTGGGGAGAGGCGTGGGCGGGAAGAGGTTGTTTGGGGATGAGTGAATGATAGGATGAACTCACCTCCATTTTGCTCTCAGCAAATTCGTACTCGTCGCTGTTGACTGAGAAGTCGCTTCCCTCTTGGTTGGTGTAGTTCTTTTCCCTCCAGAGGTCTTTCGTTTGCCTTTCCCCTTTTTGTTGACAGTGTCGCGGCTTATGAGGCTTCTGCTCACGAGGCCAGTGGTCCTCCGAGGTGCTCATGGAACCTGGATTGGGAAAATTGTCATCGTCTTCTTTGGGGAAGACTTCCTCTGTTTGTATGGTTTCAGGGCCAGGAGCGCGTGGTCCTGGAATTTTGCTCGTGGTGCTGCGGGGCGTGCTCTTCTGGTCGGGTGGTTGAGAACCTGACATGCTCATGGAGTGGGATTGGGGGAATCTGTTGGGGCTTAGGCTACCCCAAATACCCATGCACCTCCATTGAAGAAAACGTGAAGCCCCAGATTACAATAGGCGGTAATGGTGAGTGTTGGCTGGGGCAACAAAGTTTTGAGTCAGCAGTGCATAGCAACATGATCGTTTCCGTGACGACTGCAAATTGAATGCTGAACCTAACGATAGAGATGTCTTCCATGATTTTTGGTGATAACTCTGTAGTAATTTCCATGGAAACTGAACGCTTCGTGGCATAGATGACGTGGATCTCTTTCATGGCATTGATAAGAAAGTGAAGTGCATCGCGTGTTGTTCACATAGAATGATTGATGTTGAATGAAAAGGCCAGCAAACATTCCTGCACATTGTGAGACATTTCCAATTGAATGTTTGTCAAGCCTGAGTGAGCGGTCTTAAACTGAAGGTCAGCCTTTGGGGATTCGGGTACAAGCCCGAATGCAATCTCTTTTTACTCGGTTCATGCCTTCCGTACTTTCTCTTTCGTGGAAAACTCGAATTCCTTTCCCCATTTGCGCAGACTCACGTACGATAGTAGCTGGAAGCAATCTATTTCACATGGAAATGCATTCGTATAGCCGCCTAGATTCCTATTGTTCGCTATTGTTCCCAATTGATGCCCAATGCGCAGCCAAGGAGGCGCATGTGTTTAGTGAATAATTTCACATTTTGTCCCTCGACGCCCGCTGTATATAAAAAACTCTTTCAACCTCTCCCAAAGGATATACCAATAAGCAAAAACCAGTTCTCAGCTGCCCGCAACCATATAATCCAAGTTCACTGGCTATTTTCGCTGAACCCAGACCCTCGAGGTACGTCTGTGAAGACGCGCATAGCTCTTATATACCTATCTTAATTTACGATACAGCTGTACAGTCCCCAATAATCAAACCAAAATAGTCATTCGTAGTGCCCGAAGGCTTCTAGCCGAGTAGTTCACCCAGCAATTTGGTGTTTCTAATATGACACCCGGTACGCCATCCACCCCACGTTCGAGTGATGTTACACCTGCTGACATTTTGGAAGTCACTGGCTCCTCTAGATTTACCAGTAGCTCTTCTACAATCATGGATGTCAACGAATACCATTTGGAAGCCGATTCTGCGACTTCGGACACGATCAAAGACCATGACTCTGACGGCTCGTCTGAGACTGAGTACATGGACGGACTCGGTGATACTTCCAACGATAACGATTCCGATCCAGAGCTTGATAAGTTCATCACATCTCAAGCCTCTTTTGTCGACTTTTCAAATGACGCATCTGACGAGGCCTCTCTTGCCGATACAGTGGACGAGTTTTCAGCAGATTGTTGTCCCCCAGACGCCTCTGACGTTTCTGACGAGGAAGTTTCTGGGATTTCTGGTAACTCTGAAGTCTCACTGACTGGCCCAATGTCCGCGGATCAAATGTCGCCCGATCGCTTCCAGGCTCTCTCGGATGAAGTATGCCAGGTATACATCAACGAGCAGTACGAAATTCTCGTACAAAAATTGCAGGACGCCTATTCTAGCCTCTCAAATGAGGAGAAGAAGGAACCCAAGTCACCCGTTCTGGCATTCAACATCAACGTGCGGCTTCTACAAGAATGTGGTGTTGGTGCCGACAGCTTTGAGTCAATTCTTGACCTGTGTAACATCTTCGGTGCTCAGAAGAACCAGGCTTTCTTGAATATTATGAAGGAGGAGAAGGAGAGGACGACTCAAACTATCAAGGAGCTTAAGTCCCGTCTTACTGACGCCACCAACCCCTTCATACATAAGCCATTTCAGATCAGCTATTTCACTGCTGAGCTACGGGCTGTTCAGCCTGACAATGCCAACTACCAGGGCATGTTCCGCCTTCTGGATGAAATGGTAAATGTTGAGGAGGCAATGAAGGTTAAGAAGGCGGAGTACGACCTGTTGCAAGCTGAATTGTCTTCTCGACGACAGGAGTATAGATGCCTCGAGAACATGTTGCGCCCTGGACAGCGTCGACCACTTTTCCGATTCCGAGAAGAATCACGACGCTCTAGACGTGCCCTTTTCCATACTCAGATTCGTGGATTCACCCAGGACTCCTCTCAAGCTCCGACCTCTCCCACCACAGAGTCAAGCATCACCGACGCTTTGGCATCTTACAAGCGTTACACCCGTGAAGATGATGACGGTGATCAGGAGGTTCGCCCTGTCAAGCGCAGGGCAACTGTCGCATCCAAAAAGGTTTGAGATTGGGCACTACAGTTGTCATCGGAGTCGTCTCTAACTCATTGGCGAAGATATATTGTTAATGGATTTTATATAGCGGGGGACAATCAATCATCTGAGGAATCAATTATGCAGCTTTTTGTGGGTTCCAAATTTGCTACAAACCCATATCCTGTATAGATATAGATATTAAAATATATATGAATTGTTTTCAATCACTCTTGATCGTCTGAAAAAAAACCACGTTCACATGGTCTTTGCTTGTCACTAATTTCATGATCAAGAAACAAGAGGACTGTACCATGGCTTTGACAGTATTAGTGATTTATTTACTCCGCATGGTGACAAAACCTCTATTGACGTCGGATCCCCCTACTTTAACCCCCTTACAGTAGACACGTACTTAATGCAACAACCACGGATTACCTTGCATTCGAAATTTGAGACCATGGCTTCTTCTTGAATTTTAGTGGATGGAGAACGAGTTAATTGCTTGGTGGATCATATATATGGATAGCTGTAGATAAGAGCAGATCTGAAACAAAAACGTCAATCTAGATTGTTATCTCTGTCGCACACATTCTTGGGTTTGCTAAAATAGTCGCCTGCTTGTCTGGGGAAATCTATTCGTATTCAGTACTTGTGTTGATATCAGGAAATAGCAACCTTTTGGGTGCACCGGTTTGGCACACACCTGCTAGTCTTGCCTTAAACACAGATACCCTACACGAACCCCCACCCGCGTGCTCTCAACTTCTAAATTAGCTCTTCTATATTTAATTCAGTCCTGCAGATTTTGGAGATTCAATCAAGCGCAAAAGGAATTTTGGCTTAGTGAATCATCTGACCATGACCTAGGGTCGATGCTTTCACTATCGTTAGGAGGCTGAGTATATAAACAACCTACCACTCCGCACCATAACCAACCTACCAATACCACCGCCATCGCCACTATCGCTACTGAGTCTAAAACGTGCGCACACATTTTTCGACGCTTTCAAAGAAAACACCGTGGGCAAAACTAACAACAAGAAAAACAAGGGCAAGAACAAGGGCAAGAACAAGCCGACAATGGCACTTGTCAACTCCAACCTCCCCTCTATCCAGCAGCGGGGCTACATCTTCTTCCTCCCGCACCCCATCCCCCCAACGTGTCCTCTCCCCTACACGCCTCTCCTCCCCAGCTACAACCCTCTCAACATCCCGCCCTACTACGCGGAGCCAACCACGACCTTCACCCTCACTTCCCCATCGGGAACCTACACGACGGTGCAAATCTACAACACGGCCCCGAACCTCCCCAACGGCAGCATCACCAACTTCTTCGGCTCCGTCGGCCCCTCGACCCACCTCGAGCACGCCTTCGGCGGCTACCACCAGAGCGCCGCCTGGGTCAACGAGCGCATCCTGCCCGGCGACCTGCGCTTCGAGTACGGCGAGCGCGTCGCCTGGACCCACTGGCTCGACAGCCGCCTCCCCGTGCTGCCCCTCGGCCCAAGCAACGAGTTCCTGTACTCAGAGGACGGCGAGATGTACTACGTGCCGCTCATGGACGCAAACGTCACCATCGTCTCGGGCTTCAATCTCGTCTACGGGTGCGCGGCTAGCGTCGAGTCGCTCCACTACTATCACCCGGTTCGCACGACATACCCCGACTTGCGCAAGGTGAGTGTCGTGCTGCGCATCGAGGTGCTTCGTGAGGAGGTTCGGGGTCTGGTCGTGCGTGTCGGCCACATGTGCCAGGCCATCGTGAGGAAGAAGGAGAAGACGACGGTCGAGCGGTGGGAGTTTGTCGAGGAAGAGACCGAGGATGAGGAAGGCAATCGGTTCATTGTGGGCGGCAACTGGATGCGTCTTGCTCGGATCGGCGGGGACTTTTTGCCATGCGTCGCCACGTTCAAGCCCGAACTATTGAGGCTCGGCGGTACGGTCCACTTCTACGACTTCCAGTGGCATGTTGAGGAATTGGTCGAGTGGGACGACTAAGTGACTGGCTTCGTACTCGATCCTTCATCGATCATCAACGACGCACTTGTCGAATCCGGTCTGTTTGGGCTGCCTACAAAAGTGATTTGTTAGGAAGATACCCCGGAGTTCTAGGATTAAGCAACGGCCACGGATTTTTACATGGCTGTTAGTAATTTCACAAATCAATTAACAAGAAGAATTGACGGCAAATATTTTCCGAAATGCGTGAACAGGCAATGTACAATTACAATTGCATATGGTGTCAAGATAAAGGGTGGAATGGCGGGTTTCATTGGCCATAACTAGATGTCATTCGTGCTGTCATTGGAGACAGAAACCTAACCAGTGACGCCATCCCCGTGGGGAATATCCTTCGCCAGACCGTGACCACCATTTTTGAACCCGACGTGAGGCATAGCTTTTCATTCAACCAAGATCCGATTGTTGATTTATTTCTTCTTGGCGGCAGCCTCCTCCTCCTTGAGCTGGGCGCGCTTCTTGCGGGCACCCTCGTAGCGGGCCTCGGAGCGGGCGTCACGGAGCTTCCTGTAAGCGTTCTCTTCGCCCTTGTAGTTGCCAATGGGGCCCTCCTCGAAAGTGACGGCGTTCTTGATGGGGAGAACCTCGCCAGTGGACTTGACGACGTTGTCACCGCTCTTGGCGGCCTTGACGTCCTCGGCGGAAGCGTCACCGCTCTTGGTCTTGCCGTTGCGGCGGGGGAAGAGGATGAGACGCTTCCTGTACTCCTGGAGGCGCTCGACGTTGGCCTTCAGGCTCTCCTCGGAGAGGTTCTGGCGGCGGGGGTCGACGGAGATACCGATGGTGGGCGCGAGCTTGCGGGGAATGCCAGCGGCCTTCAACTCAGCGAGAGAGAAACCACGGCCAGCCCTGACGCGGCGGTTGTCTATCGATAACAAGTCAGCCACCATGCCCGCTTCCAGCAATTCAATATTTTGTATACGCACACTTGATGGAAGGGCATCGGACCACGGGGCGCAGGCGGTCGACGGGGCGAGGAGCGACGATGGCGGCCTTAGCGGCACGAGCATCACGACGGCTCTTCTTCTTGCCGGGCTGGATCCGTTGTTAACATCTGGACTGCAGGCGCCACTGCTCTCAATCACTTGAGAGGGGAATTACCTGGTCGAAGTGCACGCGCACACGGCGCTGCCCTGCGAAAAGTTAGCAAATGTTTGATGCGAAAAAGTTTGGGATCAACATACAGTCCTTGTGGAAGTGGTTCTTCTGGATCTGCTGGTTGTGCTTGATGGCCATTTTTGCAGATTCCCTGGTAGATTTGTGAGTCCAATTATCTTTGCCGTGTGGTGGAAATCGAGCGTACCTTGGGGTCGACCTGTGGGTTAGTAACGCTTGGAGCACCGCAATCGAAAAATGAAGTGTTGATTTTGCGCTCTCGCTTACCCCGGGAAAACCTTTCGCCGACCGGATGCGGGCGCTAAGCAACTACCCCTGCACTGCGCGCTCCACTAGCTTCTGGGCCCTCAGAAATGGGCATCAAATTGCGAATGGATTTAAAACCTTGCAGCTGTATATGTTATCACATTTTCTTTGTCTGCGAACGTCATACGTCGTTTGCGAACGAATGTGCATAGTAAGGAGATACGTGGGACGGTAAGACAGGCTTGAGAACCGTAAGAACCAAGGTGGATATTATAGAATCGACACAGCATACTATAAGCACTTTTTCAGCTAGTCTCCGTCTAGCCTTCTTCACGATCCATTTCGTCCCTGCCCCTGCGTGCTCTCCTGCCCGAGCCATGACGTCCCCTCTGATCGTGAATCTCCTTCATCTCCCTGACTGCCACCCTTTGCGCCTCGCTGACCCTCTCTGCAAGAATCATGACCTCATCCTTGGGAACCTTCTCCTCGTCAATCTTCTTGCCCAGTGCATTCTCAATTCTCAGCCAAATTTCCACATCGTACTGCGTCACAAAGCTGACGGCTTTTCCAGACTTGCCGGCACGTGCCGTTCGGCCCACACGATGGACATACGTCTTGCTGTCGGGGGGTAGGTCGAGGTTGATGACGAGATCTACCGAGGGAATGTCGAGACCACGGGCTGCGACATCTGTGGCGACAAGAATGTCTCGGCTGTAGTATGTTAGTTGAGCTTGATCGTGCAGAAGGCTCCGAGTCATCATACCTTTTGGATTTGAACTTGTTCAATGCACCCAAACGTGCGCTTTGGCTGAGCTGACCGTGCAGAGGGATGGCTCCGAAACCGAGAGCACGGAGGAGTACGGCCACGCGCTGAGTCTCGTTCACAGTGCGGGTGAAGATTATAGTCGGATGCCCAATGTAATCTTGCAGAAGGTGTACCAGGTAGACATCCTTGTGTTTGTACTAGGGACAATTAGCACATGAAATTTTATAGGTACCACTGGCACTGACTGGAATGAAAATATAGCGCTGCAGCAAAGTCGACACAACTTGATGCGATGACGAAGAGATCGAGACACGCATGGGGTTGCTAAGGGATGCGCGTTGGAGCGACTCGACCTTGGAGCTCATGGTGGCAGAGAACAGGCATGTGTGTCTTCCGTCGCGGGGCAGGACTTTGAGAATCTTGTCCAGGATCGGACCAAAGTCAAGGTCCAGAAGTCTGTCGGCCTCATCCAGAACCAGGTATTTCAAGTGCTTCAGGGAGAATCCCTTGGTGTTCTCCAGATGGTCTAGCAAACGTCCTGGGGTAGCAACCACAACGTGCGGTTTCTTGCCCAGCGCAATCGACTGAGGCACCATATCCATACCACCAACGAGTGTGGCTACTTTGACGTTGATTATTGATCCTAGCGCTTCGACCTGCTGGGAAATCTGGTATGCAAGTTCACGTGTGGGCGCAAGGACGAGGCCAAAGAGCGGTTGTGGCTTTTCCATAAGCGTCTGGAGGATGGGTATTACGAATGCGGCTGTCTTTCCAGAGCCTGTCTCTGCCAGACCGATAAGATCACGTCCGCCGAGCGCAAGTGGAATCGATTGCTCTTGGATTGGAGTGGGATGCTTGTAACTGTATATTGTCAGTAAACAAACTATTCTCATATGCGAATGACTGACCCAAGATTTGTACACGCCTCACAAAGCTCCTCTCGCACACCCAAATCTGCGAAAGTCTTCTTTGCTACTGTGTCGACCTCATTACCATTCTGCGCATCCTCCTCCTGTTCAGAGCCCGCAGCATCTTGTTCTTCCTCGCTCGATTCGGGCTCTTCGCGCGGCGCCGGTTTCGGGGCGGCCTTGGGAGCGGCCTTCCAGGGGGCAGACTGGACTGGTTTGGATCGCTTAGAGCTTGATGCTGCAGCGCTCTCGCCATGAAGCTTCCTCTTCTTCTCGTGCGACATCTTCAACATCGTGCAGTCGCAACTGCGCGCAGAAGTGCTAGAGCCAGTTATAGAAGCACCTGCTTCTCGTACACGGTTCCGGGCCTTGGGAACTTTGTGTTGGGGTCAATGTTGAACTTTGGTCGCAGGCACTGATTGCTCCAAGGTTTTCGCGACGTTTTTTAGTGGCGGCCGGCGGAGGTGGATAAGATAAGATTTGCCAAGATTTCGCTCACAGAAAAATCTCGGACCCCAGCTTGTGATCTCGGCTGGTCTCGACTTCAGTTTTCCTCAATCACCAACCCACCTTTTTTATCTTCCCAGACCTGTCGCGAAAATGGGGAAACGGGGGTCACAGAGGAAGAAGCAGTCTGCTGCTGACAAGCAGGCTGCGCAGGCGCCGAAGTTGGGGCATCCCAAGAGCATGGTCATTCGCATTGGAGCTGGAGAAGTGGGCAGCAGTGTCAGTCAATTGGTCCAGGATGTGCGCCATGTTATGGAACCAGACACAGCTCTGCGACTAAAGGTATGTCTGATTTGTATTCATATGCAAAACATCGGTACTAACGAAGTGACCAGGAACGGAGAGCCAACAAGCTTCGCGATTATACTACCATGTGCGGTCCTTTGGGCGTGACCCACCTCATGCTCTTCTCCCGTTCCGAGTCTGGAAACACGAACCTGCGCCTCGCTCGTACGCCTCGTGGCCCAACGCTACACTTCCGAGTAGAGAAGTACTCGCTCTGTAAGGATATCCAAAAGGCTATGAAGCACCCACGAGCCGGAAAGGAGGATTTTCATACTGCGCCCCTGCTCGTTATGAACAATTTCTTGACTTCGGATGCCGATAGAGAACGTCTGGGAGACAAGGCACCGCCTAAGCACCTGGAGAAACTGGTGACGGATATGTTCCAGGGAATGTTCCCTCCGATCAAGCCCGAAAACCCTCTTTCCACCATAAAGCGAGTTCTGCTGTTGAACCGCGAGTCGCCGAACGATGATGATGGGTCCTGCATCGTCACCCTGAGACATTACGCCATTACGACAAAGGTTGTTGGTCTCCCGAAGGCGCTCCGCAGACTGCACGCGGCGGAGAAGATCATCAACAGCAAAGAGAAGAAAAAGAGCGCGCTCCCCAACCTAGGAAAGCTGGAAGACGTTGCAGACTTCATGCTGGGCCCTTCCGCCTCAGGTTACACGTCTGCATCCGACACCGAAGCGGAGACTGACGCCGAGGTCGAGGTCGCTGCGCCTGTGACAAGAAGGGTGTTGTCGAAGAAGGAGAAGCAAAAGGCAGCAGAGAGTGAGACACGGAAGCCGAGCTCGCTCTCTTCGCGGCCCAGGGTCGAGAAGCGCGCTGTAAAGCTGGTTGAGCTTGGCCCTAGACTGAGGCTTAGACTTACCAAGGTTGAGGAAGATCTTTGCAACGGCAAGGTCCTTTGGCACGAGTATGTGAACAAGAGCCAAGCAGAAGTCGAGCACATGGAGGCCGTGTGGGATCAGAGGAAGAAGGAAAAGGAGGAGCGGAGACGGATCCAGAGGGAGAACATCGAGAAGAAGCGAAAAGAAAAGGCCGAGAAGGGCGAGGAGGTCGATGACGACGAGGACGAAGACATGGAGGATTACGATGAGTACGACATGGATGACGACGTCTGGCACGACGAGGACGCCAACGAACAGGAGGATCCGGACGAAGAAATGGAGGATGAGAGCGACGATGGTTGAGCAAAAATCTCGAGACTATTGTGTGAAAGTAATCCGAGAAAAGATACCCAATTTCTAACCTTTTCTATCGAGATAGTGCCAACATGCTTTCTAGTTACCAGCTTCTTGAGCTTCCAATATCCGACAGACCCTGGCAGGGCAATGCCGCGGGATACTGAGCTCTATATTGCTCAGTCAGACAACAGTGGCCTGTCGATACCAACTTACCACAATACTCGTGAATTGACCCTTTCTTCACTTCAATTAGAATGATCATTCGCGCATTTGCTCTTCAACATGACGTTCATTTTGCCTTGGGCTTCTTTATTAGCACCTTGTCCGTATCCGTAAGCTCCCAACCCACGCCATCCTCAACCAAGTCTGTCCATTGCCTATCAGCACAACGCTCCACGTAGCGCTTGTCAGCACTCATGTAGCTACGCCCAATGCACTTGAGCGCATGGAGGCGCACATCCTGCTCGGAAAATTCCATGATGCGCCTCTGGTACCCATTCACCGCCTTCTTCATCTTCCAAAACACGACCCAGTTGTCGTCAACTAGGGCCTTGAGCACCATGTCCACACGGCGGTCCTTGTACTTGTACCGGACACGGGTCTCGCGCGCGGTCGCGAGGTCGCCCTGCCGGCAGGCCTGGTCGAGGATCAGCATGCCGACGTATTCGTGCAGCTGGCTGTGCGTGAGCGGGGTGTGTGGGTGGATGGCATTGAGCAGCGAGACGAGGGCTGGGTGGTAAGATTCCCAGTCCTTGCACAAGATCGCGGCGTGCACGTTAAGCATATAGGCGCGCTGTGCGAACTGATCTCTGCGGGCTGTGGCGACCATGGCTTCGCGGAGGCGGCGCATGGCGGCCAGGACGGTGGAGAGCTCTTCCATGGTTGGATGCGCTGGTTTCGGTGCCAGGCCGGGGAGCGCGGTGAGCGTGTCGGTCGAGGATGAGGGGGTGACGACAAGTGAGGTTGACGGTGTACTGAAGGATGCGAAAACCTTCTCCAGCTCCTTGGTCGTGCCTGTGATCTTCATGTAGCGCTCTACGATGCGGCCGTAGTACGTCTCCTGCGTCTTGAAGTCGTTCAACCTATCATGGGACGACTAGATCAATACATGTTCCCCTCCGTGACGCGGCCAAGGTGTATATGGGCATACCTAGTTTCGCCTTTGGAAGGCAGACCGTACGAATCCAGGCCTCCTTCGCGGGTCGGCGGTGGTCGCAATCTGTTCCACGCGCCTGATGCCCCGCGACGGCTGCTGGGGCGTGTTTGGTCTGTCGGCTTCATCATCCTGGGCTGTGGATTAGTCGATGGCGCAGGTTAGTTGAGCGGATTGGTAGGTGCTTGGAAGTAATATGTTGCTATCGCGAGCAGCTCAGCGGGAGAGTGAAAGAGGCCTGAAGTCGAAAGAATAGAGGGGCATTTGGCGACATTCCTGGAAGTCGCGTTCGCACAGGCGAGGCCAAACGAAGGAGCCCTGTGCGCACATGGTCCGGCGGTTGAGACGCCTGTCAACACGCCGGCAGCTCCCGGCCCCGAAGTTGCAGGCTTGTCTTTGGCTTGAATTTTCGCTGCAGCGTCCGATACGGTTGTGCATGGCGAAGATTAATGTTGATGTTCTACAACACGTCCCTCGGAACCCGCACCTCATGCGGTTAGCCTAGAAGGTGGACCCGAGATGGCTGCTTTGATCCCTTTTGACACACCAGCTCTTTGCACTCTCAACAATCGGAAAATCGAATACTTAAGAAGGGCAAGCAGTCCCTTTCTCATTCCCTTCTCCCACGTCTGTTTTGCAGACCTTTTCATCTCTAATTTGCCTGGACACATCTGCTTCGCCATGGATATTGCCAAAAACGCTGGCTCGAAAATCGCAAGAGGGGAGAAAGAGTTGGAACAGAAGTTGACGCTTCTTTGGCACGAGATAGCCCCATGGCAACAGGATAACCATTACATACATAGCGGCTATCGTCCTGCTTCGTATTCCTACCTGAAATCGGCACAGAGTCTTGGCTACATCCATAACGAAACAGTCAACATCTACACGCATTTGATCGGCGCTATAACAGCTTTGTCATCATCCATTGTCCTTTACAACATCTTGGAGCCGCGATATGGGACGGCCACGAGAGAAGACGTGCTGGTCTTCAGTTGTTTCTTTCTTGGGGCAACGGCTTGCCTGGGAATGAGTGCCACGTTCCACACCTTGACAAACCATTCGGCCGAAGTCAGTAGTTTTGGGAACAAGCTGGACTATCTTGGAATTGTCTTTCTCATCTGGGGGAGCTTTATACCCGTATTATACTATGCATTCCAAGCCGATCCGGAACTCATCACGACATACTGGACAATGGCAAGTAGACCTGCAAAGAAAGCGATGGCGAAAGCTAAATCCTGCAGATCACCACTCTCGCTGCCGGGACTGCCGTCGCTGCCGTACACCCCAAGTTCAGAACCCCTGCATTACGACCCTTTCGGGCGTTAATGTTCGTACTCATGGGATTGTCTGCAGTCTTTCCGGTCCTTCATGGCCTTCGTCTTTACGGATTGGAGCAATTGCGAAAGACGATCGGCCTCGACTGGGTTGTTCTCCAAGGCGCATTGTACATTCTGGGCGCCGGCATATACGCTGCCCGATTCCCAGAGCGGCTGAAGCCAGGAACTTTCGACATCTGGGGATCTTCTCATCAAATTTTTCATGTGCTAGTTCTGCTGGCTGCAGCCTCCCACCTCGTCGGATTAGTCAAAGCGTTTGACTATGAGCATAACCAACGAAACGGAGTCGTGCGGTTGATCTTTCTTGATAAGATTTGGCCTTGAATGCAGGCCTGTTACGCATCACAGATAATGGTTGAATACTTCGTACTCGAATAGTGGATAGAACGCATGCTTTGCTTTTACAACTGACACTAAAGCTCGTCATGCGACACAGTTCATGTTCGTGTTGCCAAGCCCTCACACGATATACCACCAACACTGTGAGCTTTTGGGCATGGAAATACAAGTACTGTAAGATACGGTTACTTCTCAAGGATATTCCCATTCTTGTAGTGACACATTTTCGCTCCGCTTGTAGGCCTCGAGGCAATAGTTGCAAGCATAGCTGCAGGGCGGCTATCTGTTTTGGGATAACCTAGAAGCTAGCCTGTTCAACAGGTTAGCCTACGCCAGGCTACGTATCCGCATCGCAAGTAAAGCGCGAAGTGTAACCTAGCCCCAGTAGCTTCCCAAACATCAGCATATTATAGCATCTTTTAACTTTTGGGTCCCATTTTCGAAGGCAACTACCTTGATCACCTGCTGTACATCCACTCACCTTCTTGTTTCCAAAATGTCATTCGTCGTCATCGTTGAAGTTCACGCCAAAGACACACCAGAAGCCATAGATGGCATAAAGCGCACTCTTGTGGACGGGGCAGCGGTCTACAAAAAGGAGGAAGGAACGCTGGAATTCCTACCAATCCAGGATTCGAAAGACGAGAAAACTTTTAGGGTTTTTGAAATCTTCAAGTCAGAAGATGTGAGTAGAGATGTGCCTTGATGAAATACATGGATATCAGGCTAAATGATGGAAAGGCTTTCAAAACCCACCAGGAAAACCCCTATCGGCCAAAATTCCTTGCAGACCTCAAGTCTGCTATAGACCGGCCACCTCAGCTAAATTTCTATAGCCCGCTTACCTAAAGGCTTGCTTCACTTCATTTGCAACTGTTATCATATAGTAGATATGTAGAGGGCTATGCATATTATCATATAGTTGAGATGAGATAGATAAACTCTCCACTATTGGTTCTTAGGTGCAGAGAGAATGAACATATGACTATTTCACCATTCGACTTCCTTTCTGGACCCGAGCGTAATGAATGAGCTCGTACCAATGATTGGGGAAAAAAAAGTCAAAATTTACCGTGGTTTGCGCAAACAGAGTCCTCTGGTTGTATTATTCAATCACGTTTTTGAGTCTTCAGGGCATGGGTCGCCCTTCAGTGTACTTGATTTGTGGCGTGCTTCCTCCCTTGAAAGGAGAGTACTAGAAAATCACGATCATATCATTCAATCACTAACTGTGTACGAGAGTTCAGAGTGTAACACAATGCCAACAATTCCAATGCCCTTTTCCATTTAACGCCTTATATATATATATATTATCATTTTGATAAAAAAAACTCAATATAGAGACTTTGAATCAAAAACCGCATTCATTCTGTAGCAGGCTTCAAGTAACCACATTGATCGGTCCAACCTCTTTCAAGGGAACTGTGGGCAACCGCACAAAATTTTGGAACCCACCACCAAGATGTAAAGCATTTTCTGCGCCATCATGATATTCGCGGACCCAAGATCGGGGGCGCGTCATGTGGAACGTTGGGGCGTCGGGGTGCACCTCGCTAGGGAGGATATCGACCCTCAAACGCCAACCAGCTCTCAGCCGAGCTGTAGAAGGACAGATCTCCACGTTAACTTCAACGATCTCTCCATCCTTAAGAGGAGCATAGTCTTCCTTCTTATGAGTGTGCCATGGTCGCCCTGGAAGGCTTTTACTGGGGTCTGTCTTTCGATGGCTTGCTCGATGTACCCCTGTCGCGAAAGGTTCAAGGTTCGGACCAATGCAGAACCGCACGAGCTTGTCGTTCTCATCAATAGCCCAAATAGAAACCACCACGTCGGCGTCGTTCGAAGTCGAAGACAGGTTCAAAGTTGCGGTGAAGTGGCCTGCAAGCTCGACATCGGCCTCCAAGCGCTCGGACAAAAAGGTCAAACCTGCCTTGTCCGATTTGGGTTCAATGTCCGCAGGATAAGACAGTGCTTTGGCGTTGCTGTTACCCGAGGGACTTTCCTTGCTGAGAGTTCCATCTGGGTGCAAATGCCAGTCGATGTACTTGGTTCCTGGTACTTCCCAATCAGTCTCTTTCCTCCAGTACCAATCTCCGTAGCCAACACGCATTTGCATGCCTACGGGCTCCAACTTCTCACTGGGCTCAACTCCTTTCAAATGCTTTTCAGCGAACAGAAAAAGCTTGTTAGAAGTCAGCGATTCGAGGTTTGGCCACGGATAGTAGTTTGAATCAACAATCTCCATGGCCTTGTCTGGACTAGCGACCTTACGCCACACTTCGTAAGGGGCACGGTGATGGAAAAAGAACATCTGTGCAGCCCCAAAGAAAACCGGAAGGTCGATGCGCTCTAACGGAACGTTGTGGTGCTCCCAGTAATCATCAATGAAAGGGTGTTCGGGAAATGTCTTGAGGAGATCGACCTCGTCTGTCCATTTTGGAGACGCGCCGTGTATCCCCGACAGCCATATCTCGAAGAACTTGTAAGTTGGAATGCCACCAACATGCGACAAGTCACGGTAGAAGTCCGTTTCGACTGTGAAAAAGTTAGCGCTAGAGCACAGATTTGACGGGAGCTAAGAAGCTTACATCCAAAAGGAAAAAAGGCTTTTAGCCCATGCGGCTTTCGCAGAGCAACTTGCCACTGCCAAATGCCACCATAGGAATTTCCATTGAGACCCACATTCCCGGTACACCAAGACTGTTTTGCGATCCACTCCACCGCGTCGCAATAATCTTCGTGCTCCTCATCTACCACGAGTAGCCGGCGCTTTCCAGGCGTTTGGCCCACACCTCGAGGGTCAAGCTTAACCATAATATATCCTCGTGGCACCCAAAAGAATGTGTTAAAAGTAGAAATCGTCTCATACGCTCTCTGTTTGGCCCAGTTTCCAAAGGTTCCAGCAGTCCTTGGAATATCCAAGGGAGTGTTGTCTGGCGTGGTGAAGAACTTCTCCTCAGATTGCTCCCATTGAGCAATCTCATCTGGGTCGTCCAAATCCGGTCCACCGTACACGATCCTTTTACCATATGGTGTACTGCTCATGAGCGCCGGGTGTTTTAATCCTTCATAGGGCAGATAGATGTCACCAAGTAAGTATTCGCCATCCCGCATTGGAATTCGAACATCTCGTTGAACCCTGAAGCCAGCTAGAGATCGACGAAGGTGGTTACGAACATGCGCTAGCGTCTTAACAGGCAAGCCGAGCTTTGTGCTAATCCCCTGGATGACTGAATCGAGAGCTGTATGTTCACTTGTGTTGACGTTGATTTGTGCCGCATACTGAGAAACGATATTCCGTTCCTACCGATGATCAGGTTAAAAATGATAATACCGCAAAGTATGTGGGAGTATGATCACACTCACTCGTTCACCAATCCAAATGGGCTTCTCAAACCCCAAGCCGGGTGCGAAAGTAAAGAGCAATCTTGCAATGTTGACGAGTTTCGGATTTGTAAGGGATGGATTGTCGACGAGGTCAACAACAGTAACAACAGGCTTTCCCTTCGTGGCGCCCAAATCTAGGGGGCCAATAGAAAAGACGACATCCTCTCCGGGAAAATACTGGAAGCCTCCGTCGGGGCTTGTGTGGCCTTCAAGGGCTCCACACCGATAGGAAAGCCCCACCGTATCGGGAAATTTTCCCGTCAAAGGTATCGCCATTTTGGATAGCGGCCCCTAGATATAATTCGCGTTTGTCGTAATTTGGAGTATAGATACTTTTAGATGATAGTCAATGGCTTGGTATCCCGCCGACCCACTGCTTTCTATATGCTCTTGTGTGCAAGGATGCTGTGTGGATATGCCGGCACTTGGGTATCAAGCTCAGACTGAGGGAGCTTAATTGCGCAAGCCTGCCAGATTGCTGTAAGACGAGTATAATTTAGGCTACGGCACCAAATTGAATTCTGTGTTGATTCGGCAAAAGCCGGTGTATTGGATCATTTTCCTGTTTGAACCACTTATGCATAGGCGCCACTTACATCCATAGCTTACACCCTTTCCTTGTCGGCTTTGTACACGCGACGCAGATCCACAAAACTTTTATGGACCTGCAGATCTCAAGCCGACATTTCGCCGTATCGCTGGGTGGAAGAAACGCCGAGAACCTTTAATGTGACGGACTTCCGCGGACTTCCGCCTAGGCAAGATCTTAGGCAAGTCACCCGTCCATGTGTCTCTTTCTTCACGTGTGAGCATCATAGCCTACGAACTCAAATGATCTTTGGGTGAACCGTGAACATCCGGTAAGCCCGCACAACTCTTTAGCTGTGAAAATCATTTACGTGCATTCAGCTACCAGTCCGATACCCTGTACATCGATATTGTGAAGTCAATCATGTGTTTCAATATTATGGCATGCCCAGGTGTCTAGAACAATAATTTTGAGGCATCATACTCTCAATTTAACCTCGGGTCGGCTCATAAAATTGCATAATAAGCTTTCGGGTTGGTTGCATGAATAGACATTATCCAACTCTGTGTTTACGTGTTCAATATCTACCTATACTGCCTCATCCAGTTAACTCATTCCCGCTTGTATCTCACTAAACCTAAATCCACTCCAAACCGCTCCTGTGGCAACTAAGCAATACCTTGTTACCATCCATCCTCTGCTACTTCGCAATCATCAAATATGTCCGCCCAAGTTTCCGACCACGAACTCATCCGCAACGTTATCGCTCTCTTCATATTCGCTGTCGATACTCAGAACTGGAACGACTTCGATAGCGTGTTCACGGAGGATGCATTTGCCGACTATACGTTTGTTCCCAACGGTAAAGGCCAAAGGCGGGGTCCAAAAGAAATTGCAGCTCTGATCAGCAGAGGGATCAAAGACACCACATGTTTCCATTGTCTGGGTACACAGAGAATCGTGTTGACGGGTCCAAACACTGCGGAAGCCACGACTTATGTCTCTTTGATCCACGCAGGTACAAAAGATCACAGGTACCCAGGCGAGCGGTATTACGGGTCGGGCTGTTACAAGGATAAGCTCATAAAAGGGGTCTTTGATGGAAAGGAAGATTGGCGAATTTATGAAAGAAAGGTTGTAGAAGTGCTCCCTCCATCCGGCAAGGTCAACTTGCTTGATACGAAGCAGGAAGATAGCAAATAGACAGCTAAGCCAAACTCGCATAGCATAACGACATGTTTTTCACTCAATCTGATCCGGGACATATTATATGAGAAACCTGCATTGGGAATCCAAAGTTCGTAGTCATGTGCGCAGTAAGGCTTGTGGCCATGCAAAGCAATTCCAACGACAACTCTTTAGACTAAATTTGAGGCAGTTGGCTACGGGCGCATCCTGTGGTTATGCGTCTTCATCTTTGTTTCATTTACAGGTTCCAAATTCATAAAGTATCGTCGCCCAATAAGTAAAGACATAGAAAATGCATGAACGTTCAATGAACCGCTTGCGATCTGCGCATGGTGCCGCCATGCGTCCCACTCGGTTGCTGCATGCGCCGACCTCGGCCGAGATCTCTTCAGATGATCTAACTAATTTTGGTTTAGCGGATTACGCTCATCCAATAGCAGGCGGCTATCAGCCCCACCCATAATACCTATTCAGGATAGTCTCCAGGATCTCTTTAGCCTACCTAGCCTGCCTTTGGTGACTTGGTTAGCCTATACTGCCTAAACTGTCGCTATATACTTTCTAGGCCACATCTATAACCAACCGAAAGTCTCGCCTCATCTGTTGGGATAGGAGAGAGTATTTGCGCATTGGATATAGTCGCCACTGACATTATGTCCGTATGTTTATTCAAGGTGCTGGTTTAATTTGCTGTAGGCACTTGGAAGGAAAGCTTACAGCGCATCTAATCTGCAAGCCGAAATATCAAATCGCGCCCGGCTATCCTGGATAGACCAAAATAAAAGATCCTTAATTGCAAGCAAGCCCATCATCCATACGAAACCGTGTAGTCAAATATTTTGCACATCGGAACTATTTCTCCATCATTTCTGCTCTCTAATCACCATCGACATCACGTTTCATCATGTCTAAGCACGTTTACACCATTGATACGCATACCCATGCTCTCCCGAATATCATGCTAGAGGCCCTTGTAACTAGCGGTCGTGCGACGCGTAAGGACTCAGATCCTACTGGGCTATATGTAGATGGCCATTTGTTACCCAACTTCACTGTTCCATCTTACCTGGAGAATCGAGAAAAATGGGGATACGACTACTCAGTGCTCAGTATCACTGCCCCAGGCGTTTCGTTCCTCAATAATGTTACCGAAGAACGCGAATTAGCACGCAAGATCAATGACGAGATGTTTGATTGGACTCAAAAATATCCCGACAAGCTCGGCGCGTTTGCTTGCTTGCCGCTACCAAATATCGAAGCAGCAATTGAAGAAGCCAGGGTAAGTTACAAGGCCCATACAACCAACTGCAAATAAGTCGTAGTCAAGCTAAATGGTTGCTTCTTACACAGTATTGCCTTGATGATCTTCATTTTGAAGGCATAGGCATCTTCACCAACTACGAAGGCCGTTATATTGGAGACTCTTATTATGACCCATTGTTCGAGGAGCTCAATCGGCGAAAGGCCACCGTCTTCGTGCACCCTGTAGCGCCAATTCCCGAACCGAAAATCACGGAAGCCATCGCATCACCGATCCTGGAATATCCCGTCGATTCGACAAGAGCTGTTGCTAGTCTTCTCTTCACACAGTGGCGGAAACGATTCCCAGATATCACAATGATCTTCTCCCACGGTGGAGGAGTTCTGCCATTCCTGGCTCATCGCCTTGCATTCCAGACAACGGAACCATTCCACGGTGGCTGGGACTACAACGAATCATTTGACGTGCTGAAGTCATTTTATTTTGACTTGGCAGGGACAACAGGCGAGGCCCAGCTTGCTGCCCTCATGTCATTCGTTGGTCCTGATAGACTCCTATTCGCTACCGATTGTGAGTTCCTCTACCACCATTCATTGCATCTTTCAACCATTAATCGTAGTACAGATCCATACTACCCCGAAAGACTGCTTCAACTCCAAGAAGATGGCTTCAAGTCATATGGTTTCACCCCAGAAGAAGTGAAAAAGATCCGCAGCGAGAATGCTTTGGCAATCCTTCCTACCATCAAGGATAAGATAATCAAGGATTGAAATCATGTAGTAATGATGGGTTTGGATGTCCAGGAGTTTCAGTTCTCTAGGAATTAAGAATAGAAGGGCATATAGTAGTCCATTGGTAATTCCATAGATGAAAATCCACAAAACTTCTGCAATGATGCCGCGGAGCCCAGCTACCAAGTTAACCAAATGTGATATTTTCGGGCCAAATCATACACTCCGTGTTATATCAGGAATATTCCTTGGACCTAAACCGTACAAAGAAGATGATTTTATCTATTTCGTTCATAGAGCTCTGCAAGAGAGAGTTCTTGTTTTCCCTAGAAGCCATGTCTTTCCCATGAAAAGCTATCAAACGCATAATGTGACAAAGTGTGTGCCAAGAAAAAAAACACTATAAATTGTCTCTCGTCTGATTAGCTTCGAAGTTGGCTTAGTGAGTGTCTCCTTGAACCTTGGTTCTAAAACGGCTAAGCCCTAGTTGAAGCTGATTGGGTCCTCTATAGCTTTCTTGATTCTCTGGTGCGGCCGATTACCTTAGTGCGCCCCGCGAAAGAGCCCCGCATGATAATACCCCGCAAATTTCAAGAGAGAGAGAGCACAGGCGTTTAGGCTTCCGCTAACTGATAGCCATGCTTGAGGCATCTGTGCCAAAGTACACCCGATTTCTCGGCTAACGGATGCTAGGCTATATAGTAAGTCCAGTGGGCGCCAACCGGCGAAGTATTAGTTATTAATGACGATAATTTAAATAATAAAACATTCGAATCCTTGAGGTAGCAAGTACCTGCGATACGTGATTAACAATGGCAACCACACTTCTTCCAGGTGTAGGTCTGATTACTGGTGCAGCTTCAGGTTCGTGTTAGATTCAACTTGAACTCGAGACATGGCTAAAATTCAACAACCTAGGCATCGGCCGGGCAACCGCTCTAGCATTTGCCAACGGAGGCTGTAGATCGTTGGCCTTGCTGGACAAGAATCTATCAGGAGCTCAAGAGACGCAACGTCAAGTCATGGATGTCATCAAAAAGAACGACAGCAACTACGAAAAGGCCAAGATTCACACGTATGAGGTCGACGTGACATCCGACACGTCTGTTGCCAGCGCGTTCAAATCAGTAAAAGAGACATTTGGTCGACTCGACTATAGTGTACAATGCGCAGGAATTGCCCTCTTCACCGGTCCTAGCTCTAAAACGTCACTGGAGCATTTCGAACTTACCAACTCGATCCTGTACCGTGGCCTATGGCTCTGCAGCCGAGCAGCCCTCGAGATTATGGATTCACAAGAGCTCGATAGCAAAGCCTACCCGTCAGCGATGATCCCAGAGTACCGAGCTCAATGTGGGTCAATTATCAATTTATCATCGGGCTTAGCACTTCTGGCGCAGCACAACTCGCCGATATATTCAGCTGCCAAAGCTGCCGTGCTAGGCTTGACAAGAGCAGATGCCGTTGACTACTGCTCGAAGCGAATTCGTGTAAACGCCGTCCTCCCAGGGTTGGTAAATACACCTATGATCAATTCAGACCCTGAAGTCCTCAAGTACCTTGAAGGAACAGTCAAAACAACTAATCCCATGGCTCGTTTTGCTACACCCGATGAGTTGGCGGACGCCATTGTTTTCTTAGCTTCGAATAAGGCCAGCTACATCACCGGAGCAAGCATTTGTGTGGATGGAGGTACGACTGCTCGAGCATAGGGGGGGGGGGGGGGGGTATAGTTAGTAGCCTAGAAATGAAATTGCCAAGTTTCCCGATATTGACTCAGTGGTGAGTACAACCAAGGCGGCCTTGGTTCGTCACAGTTTCCCCTGAATCAACGAAAAGAGATGGCGTGAGACACATCCCTCGGGACATTAGTTGAAGAAGACTGGTAGTTGTCAACTAGAACGGTCCTTCCGAACTGATGGAGTAAGATGAAGAGCGTCAATATCCGACCTGATGAATAGGGCTGTTATTGGCTGTCGGAGACAATAAGGCCGAGCGCCACATTTCCATTGACCGGCGACTTGGCATTAGGGTCGTGTCACAATCTGGATCTGGCTTCTGCGGCTAATGCAGGCAATGTTGCGCACTCTCAAGTCACCTGTTACAATGGAAGGATCAGCCACGTATTCGGCCGACATTTATAGTCCGGGGGGGCAATAGATGCGTCGCACCCCTAATGTCAGCGACACTATAGGATACCATGACATATGAAAAAAAAAATCGAGGCAAATGGGAAGGTTTTCACGCATCTTGCAAGGTCACAACCAAGTCTCTGCATGGAAACTCACTTGCCACACTAGGTCTCTCGTACGCTGTGACAATATATTCTATAATCGATAATCTTATGTAGCATTCATCCGCCTTGTAATGAAACTCCTCAGACGGTCGGCAACCTGGTCTGGAACTTCTAACGGACTCCAGTGATTTGCTTCCAAAGTGGTTGCCTCCAAATCCTTGATGACACCTTCCTCTCGAAATTTATCCATTTTCTCGGGCGAATTGATGATATCTTGGCTGCACCCGAGATACAAAACTGGTACAGTAACGGTAGCTCTGTCGTCAGGTATCTTCAGCTCATCCTCAAGTGTACTCTCTGCAAGAATAGCTCTATGCCACTGCATGGGGGCATGGATTCCAATCTTGTTAGTACGTTCAAGAAATTGCTTCTTTTTCTTGAGATCCTGGCCATACGGCCTCAACGGAATGGACTCATTCCCTTCGAGATGTTTTTTCATTGCCCCCCTCGTACACCATAGTTGCTTGGTAATGTCCTCCCCAGCGCCATGCATGACCTCCCAGAATCTTTCTGGGTTCGCCATGATGAGCTCGGCGGCTCCAGGTTCATTGAAGAACTCAACATAGGCAAATAGGGGAGGTGCACCAGCCTTTTCCATCATGTCATTCATCTTAGTGACGTCGAATCGATGTCGTAGTGGGGGGATGTAGCCAACGGCGACGAGAGCTAAACCTGCCACCACCTCTGGGCTCAGATGATACAAGCGTTGGCTCACCATCGAGCCCCAGTCATGACCGATAGAAACCACTTTCTTGATATCCTCCTCTTGAAGAATCTGCACGATATCATTTTGGACCTTTCCCCATGCATAATCGGCGACTTCGGAGGGCTTGGAGCTTTCTCCAAATCCAATGAGGTCCGGAATGATGAAACGGTTGGGAAGGTCGGACAGACGGCTAACAACGTCCTTCCACATGAGGGCATCGTCGGGGAATCCATGCATCATCAGTAGGCCGGGAAGTGACTCTGATGCTGGAGATTTGGGCGAAACATAGTACGAGTATGTAAGGTCTCGCTGAGTGGTAAAGGTCTTCTTCTGCAGGCGATCCATGATGAAATTTGGTTGTTCAAGAGAAAAACGATAATTGTGATTTGGGTGATGTCAGTAGATAACGATTGAGTGGCCTTGCTATATGACACTGCTGCCAAGACCCAGATTACTAGGTCAAGGATAGGCTATACGGGAACCGGCTCAAGAGGGATGGTGACACTGACTTGGCTGCGGTAGGCGAAAGATATAGCCGATGTCTTAGTAAATGCGTTTCAGTAGACATCGAGCACCATAGAATCTGGCTATGAATCTCATCCTTCTTGCTGAGGCATAGGCAGAATGTTATTTCGGGGTTGAACCGACGTTTACTGCCTACCCATCTCATAGGAGTCACCCAGCTTGAGGCATCATGGCGGCTATTTTAGTTGAACATATTCCCACCCGTTTGCTTTTTGGGGCGTCGGGGTTTTACTACTCCTATGATGAGACGACCATCATACCACCTCTGGGGAATACTAATCATCCACCAAAAACGATATAAGTATAACCAGAGGGTTTACTGGTCCCAAATCTTGAACAACTAGCGAAAACTCCAAGATTGACCACAAAACTGCGGTGCAGTTTGTGATAGTGGTTTGTTTAGTTGTGAATGACTTGGGAGGAACAGATTCGGAAACACCTCAGTAGGCCAGTGCCCATTGTGAAGTACAACATGAAGCCACCCACGGCACTATTTTGACTGGTGTACATGCGACTCGTGAATATGAGGGCGTAATGACCAAGCGGTCACTAGACCCTGGGCCTTGAGGCTAGACAAGGTCAAGCGGCGGGGCAAAGTGTGGGGGAAGCTAGTAGCAACAAGGGCCGGCGGATTGCGGAGTTGCGGGTTGAGTTGGGATCGTTTCCCTGCATGACGCGTCGGGCTTAATGGAGAGCGAGAAAGAGACGGCGCGCGATCCTGCACACTGCACCCCTCATACACAGTACATCCGGCTTTTTTTTACCCGCAAAATTGTTATACCGTTGAGATTGAACTGCGTTTCTGGCACTTCCAAGGCCATTCTTCTACTGCCGGTCAAACTGACAGCAACTTTGACCTCTGGAGTCGCCACTATGGATAACATCACCATGGCCTCTGCCGAACTTGGAGATGACATGGACTTTCTGTCTGCGCTCGCTTCCTTTGAACAAGCTGATCTCGGTATCTTCACTGGCGCAGAGTTTAACATTGTCAATACATCTGACCCCGGCCATCAAGCGCCGCCATCCGCCGACCTTTCCGATGCCCACGGACAAGCCAAGTTCAAGTCTGGAATAGAGCCAAAGAGGAAGCGCTCATCGATTGCATGTCAAGCTTGCCACAACAAACGGGTTAGATGCGATGCCGCCGTTAGTGGCCTGCCGTGTTCCAACTGTCGATTTCGCGAGATGCCGTGCGAGCTGATCGACTCCAAAAGATTCCGGTCCGTATATATCCCCTGGCTACTTGTGCTTTTGTAGCCTTCATCTGTACCTGATTTCTGACTTTTACAACGACAGAGGCAAGCGCGGGCGGTACAAGGAACGCAACGGAAACACCCGCGGCACCAAGAACGTCCAGCACGCCTCCAACCCCCCAGTCCAGGTTTTCCCGCAGGCCATGCAGACGACTGCACAGGTCGTCTCGCAGCCCACCACGCAGCCCGAAACGCAGGCTATCGCGGAGGCCACGGCGGAAGCTGAAACGCAGGCCGCCGCGCATACCGCGCACAATGAACACGTGAACCCGGGTTTCTGCGATTTTGGAGACGATATCACAAGTCCTATGTTCGATTTTCTACAATACGAGTCTAGCCGTGTCGGATCGGAGGCTCGCCGGCAGTCAAATGCAGAAGCTACTTCTCAATCAATGCACGTGGGAGAACGTTCGTGGCTTTCATGGCTTTCCAGCCGTCGCACTAAGGGAAAAGCCACTCACCGCAGCCTTGATAATTCGCATCTGCAGCCCGGCGAGATTGTGCCAGAGTCCGTCCACCACAGTGACGACGTCTTTGCATCGCCCGAGCTAGAAAACAATCTGCTGGACTCATTTTGGCAGCACTTCTATCCGCTCTTCCCAATCGTCAATAAAAACGAAGTAATCGATGCATGGAAACTGGGGACTGTTTCTCCCCTTTTGAAGCAGTCTATCCTCTTTGCTGGTGCCCAACACTCCCAGGATTCCTTCTTCGCAAACTACAGATACGTGACAAAACAAGACGCGAGGGAGCATTTCTATCGAGCCGCACGATGTCTTTACGATAGTGATGTCGAATTCGACCGTCTGTGTATAACACAATCCATGTTCATGCTGCAGTTCCATTACGGTCCAGTAAGAGGACATAGGGATACCCTGTGGTGGACAGGCGCCGCCCTGAATCTTGCACAAGTCGTCGGAATGCATCGATCCACAAGAGATACAGACAAAGGCCCAGAAGAAAGGAGGCTATGGAAGAAGATTTGGTGGCTACTATTTGTAAGTCTTCATGTTCAATAACGGCACATACTGACTCCTGACAGATACGGGACCGTCAGATTTCTGCCGGACTAGGAAAACCAATGATGGTTGATGAACGAGATTGTGATGTCGAAGACCTCTCAATGGAAGATTTTGTTGACGGCGAATCAACCGAGACGGCCTATTTCGTGATCAGTCTGATGAAATGGGCCAAAATAGGTATGCTCGGATTATTCTTGGTACCACTCAAATCTAAGAGTTCGAACAGTAACACAGGTGATACGCTGTTGCTTTACGCCTGTAGATCCAACCCATCCCAACAAGGATAGTAAAGTCCGTATTCATTTGGCGTTGCAGAGGTGGTACGCATCTCTTGACACCAACATGCATTACGACTCGGGAGTTGTCGCGTGCAATCGTTTCGCTCTCTTGCTGTCTTTATGCTATCACGAACTGCTTCTATTGCTACACAGACCGAGCTTCGATACAGCCCAGTTTTCTTCCGAGAGTGACTTCTCCTTTCAGATGGCTTTGTATGCCGCTGAAAAGATAAACGACTTGGCTGGAGATATCTTGAAGCATTTTCAAACTTGTGAATTTCCTGTCTATGCGTAAGTAGAACTCTTATTTTATTGGATCGATTATTGATGATTGACTAATCATCTGCCCCAGAGAACTCATCGTTTTATCTTCAATGATCTTCCATTCTGCCCAACAGCCGTCCAGTCCTGAAGAGAAGCGCATGTTCCAAAAACGAAAGCAAATCTACTCTTCAACAATCATGGCATTGGACCAGGTTTTTATGGTCTTGCCAATATGGAAATCTTTGTTTGGAGAGCAGACAGCCATCTGGCGTGAACTGAGCGGAAGCCCCAGCGCATCGGAACCCGAGATTGAAAACCTCACCACTAGCTGATTTCACCATTCTAGCCAGGTCCGAAATTGTTACTCTATGGAAAAAAACTAATCATGAAAACTTTGACGCACTACTTGGAGGCTTATGACATTCTTTACCCGGTTATTCGTTTGTTCTTTACCTTACGGCTCTATCTAGATAAGCCATCTAGTATGAGAATGCCCTAATGTTGTATTTCTCCGTATCCTCTGGCTTAGGTGCAGTCGGCTTGTCCATATTCTCGGGGTACAGATACCAAGCCAAATGCTTCTTCTCAAGCTGATTGACGCTCCAGCCATTGCCCAGCCAAGCCAGTCTATTCGCCCGATTCCTCCCAAGCAGTCCTCCGGCCCCAACAGGAGCATCAACATATTCATCCAAGTATGTGTAATCAAAATCCTCCCAGCGCGGGCTGCGCATGCACTCGATGCAATGCAAGGTGCTTCCTGGCCACAGCCCGACCACGGCCCCGGACTTGGCATCCTTGTACCAGCTGCTGCAGTCGTCACTGTTGACGGTCCCTTCAAAGTAGCGATCCACAAACTCGGTGAAGTCGTCTTCGCGTTCCTGCTTGACATGCATGGTTGCAATATTCTCCTTTTGGACTTTGCGAATGCACTTGACGATGTAATCCCCGACAGATTCTATCATGTTCGTAAGAGACCCGGTGCTGATGGCCGCATTCGGTCCAAGCATGCTGAACATGTTAGGAAAGCCCGATATCGAGTGTGAGAGATAGGTAGTCGCTCTTTTCTCCCATTTCTTCGTTAGGGGGAGTCCGTTCGCCCCAAGCACGGCAAATGGGGGTGGAGCGGAGGTTTTAAAGCCGGTGGCGCATACCAAGGCGTCAAGTTCATGAGTGACACCATCGCTGGTATGGACTGCTGTTTCGGAGATTTGTGTGATGGCGGATGTGACGAACGATACGTTTGGCTGGGTAAGCGCCTCCAAGTATCCTGGTCCTGGTGTCAGACGCCGGCAACCAGGAGCAAATGATGGAAGCAAGGCCTGGTAGATCTCTGGCGCTGAGGCAAGGCGGGACTTCATAATCTGCCGGAATTCCTCTACTGCGTTTATCTGCATATCCGTTCCTTTGATAGTAAGGGCATGCGCTGTGGCCCCGTTCTCTTCCACGGCAAGACGGAAGCGCTCATAGTGTTCTGGATCAGAGGCAAATTTATCGCGTAGTGTCTGAGGAATCGAAAATGAGTCTTGGAAGCCGTACTTTTCCCAGAGTCCCGCGCTGAACGGGGGGGTTATCCAGGTTTTGCTGCGGGCAAAATTGGTGACATGTGTTCCAGGGATGCGCTGAAGTGACGGAACAATCTGGATCGATGAAGACCCGGAACCTATAACACCTATACGTTTTCCCGTCCAATCGTAACTAAAAAATGATGTGTGAGTGGTTGATAAACGTAAAGGGCCAATGTTGTCGGCTCACCTTTCGTTCCACTTCGCAGAGTGCATCAGCTCACCCTTGAAAGTCTCCAAGCCCGGTATCTGCGGCCATGAAGGATTGTTCAAGTTACCCCTCGCACTAATGAGGATGTCGCATTCGTCGTTGATCGTCTCGCCCGTTACGAGGTTCTTGACAGTGACACTCCACTTGGCACTGAAGTCACCATTCCAGCGGCACTGTGTAACTTCATGCGAAAGCTTCGTAAATCGATCCACGGAGTATTTCTTGGAAACGCGCTCCAAATATTCTCGAATCTCCGCTGCAGGTGCATACAGTGAGGACCAATTGGGATTGGGCTCGAAGGAATACTGATAAGAATGCGCTGATTGTGTTGTTAGTCCTGCTTCGGCCAAGCGAACCCTCTGGCTGCATCAAACCAATGGATAAGACATGGTCGTTGTACTAACATGGGATATCGCAAGCACAGCCTAGATACCTATTTCCAAATCAGCAATTATTCATACTCGTTCGTCTTTTGCTATGGTCTGTAACCTACCTATTCTCCCACCATGTTCCCCCAACACCCTCGTTCTTTTCATAGATGACTAGTTCGACATTTCGAAGCCTCTCAGGTATGCGGATCCCGCAGTATATACCTGAGTACCCTGCACCTATTACGATGACTCTCAATGGGCGAAAATTTTCGATGGGGCTATCCTTCAATTGGAAAGTGGAAGGGCGCAGAGGCTTGGGGTTGGGATTGGGCTCAGGTGTTACTGCGATAACAGCCATTGATGAAGATGGAGAAGAATTTTATTTTCGAAGTAGAGGACTCTTGAGTCAAACTTTTGCCTTAATATATGCGAGTGAAGAAAACCATCAAGTAGAGAGGCAGTACCGGGCTACTGGACATTTACATATCTACGTAAACTACTTGGCATTTCTTTCTGACCGAATAATAACCGAATGAGTAATTTTCCTACTCAGGACTGAATGGGGGAAGATCTAGGCCTATGCAAAGTCTCCAGGGCGTAGGCATACTGTGTGAAGAGAATTGATCTCGTACAATTATCGTACGAGGCTATTAGAGTGACTATTAGTTAAGTTTGATGTGCAAGCATATTCTGAAATCAGGCGATACTCAGTCTGCGAGAGTTGAATGTTCCAGACTAAACCGCTCTGAGCCGAAATATAGCCTAACGTCTGATCGTTCGGCTATGGTGCGAGGACATCGCCCAGCCCGAATAGTCGTCAGGTGATGATTGGAACGTTATAGTGATGTTGTGCGGGGTTCGTATGTCGGAGTGCCCGCCCTAGTCCATGCTCTTGTGGTATTCTGAGGCTATGATTTCGCATTCGGCAACGAGATGAAACAACACCGAGCACCTTTCTTACTTACACTGCCATGTACGAATTTCGGCGTCGCTGCTATTAGAAGCCGAGGAAATAGATCATCGTCCTATTCAAAAGACATTCGCATCTTCACAAACGCTGTTTTGAGCCAGTATACTTCTCTTATCACAAAGCCTCCTCAACTATGGCCCAAATCTCCAAGACAGCCGCCGGCTTGGAACAAGTCGACGATCGAGTGACTCTTGACGAAGTGCGAAGCTATGACTTTGCATACAGAGATTTCGACCATAGCTCTATCCCATTCGAAAAGGAAGAATGGCCCGCCATTATCCTGGGCTCAAGCTTGGTGGGCACCCTTATGGGCCTTCTGCTAGGATACCACGGGTAAGTTCTAGCCCAAGAATTGTCTTTAATGTGTAACTTCTTACCGAATTGTGTCGAGATAGAATCAAGACGATTGCATTTGATCGGCACAGGGCAATCTTGGCCCACCCCCGAGCTGCCGGCTTGAGTTTCAGCACAGTCGAAACACTACGGCAGCTTGGTCTCGAGGAAAGATGTCATGGAGCAAATTTCAGAAAGGTCAATCTAGATGCTGGATTGATCATTGTTGACAAGCTCTACAAAGGAATCGTAAAGCAGGTCGTGCAAGACCACGATGTTGAACGAGACCAAGAGATCACCCCGACAAAATGGCTTTGGGTTACTCAACCTATTTTGGAGCCTATTATGCAGGATGTAGCCCCTAAGATAGGCTTCAATCTTGAGTTCGGAAAAGAAGTAGTTCATTATGAGGAGCACGATGATGGCGTTATCGTCATTGTGAAGGACCTTGACACTGGCAGCTTCAAGAAGTACAAGACGCAGTACCTTGTTGCATGCGACGGCAATCGAAGTCCTACCCGGAAGAAGGAGGGAATAAAAATGAAGGGTGCTGGCATACTGGGAAACGGACTAAGCATAAGGTTCAGAGGCGACCTTCAGGAGTTGTTGGGTGAGCTATCCTACCTTTTGATTCTACATATCTGCTTTCAATGTCCCATGTTAACATTATCAGGCGAACGTGCCAAACATGGAATCATATACGTCCGAGGAGATGGGATCAAGGGCGGTTTCCGGCAGGAGGAGCAGGGGAAAGGAGGCCTTCTCTGGGTTAATGAGATCGACGGCAAGACCGACTTCCCGCCAGGATCCCTCTCTGACGAAGAGGTCAAACAACGCTTGCACCAGTTTGCTGGAGTTCCAGATGACGGTACACTAGATGTACAATCTTATGCGCACTGGACTTTGGCATCTTGCACAGCAGACCGATTCCAATCCAAGGGCGGCAGAGTCCTCATTGCCGGAGATGCTGCTCACATTATGCCACCAACGGGCGCGCTTGGAGGCAATACCGGTTGCGGTGTAAGTTGGAAAGTTGTTCCTGCCAAATTTTCGCCATTCTGACCATGAAAAATTTAGGACGCGCGTAATCTTGCATGGAAGCTGGCATATGTCATCACCGGAAAGGCGGACCCAAGCCTGTTGAGATCGTACGACCTAGAACGCAGGCCAATTGATGCCTTCGTTGTCGACCAAGCAACTCGTCGCCTGTACAATCGTGTCAAAGGAAGGACTCCGCGCTTGGAAGAAGAACCGTATTATATCGCCGAGCTCGGACATCGGTACAATGAGGGCGCGATCGTCCCAGCTGAAGGCGATGCTCATGACAAAGACGTTGAGGATCCCCATGCCCCCAGCGGAACAGCTGGCTCTCGATTCCCCCATGGTTGGCTACTGACACCGGAAGGCAAGACCATTTCCAGTCTCGACCTGATCAAGACAAACTTTGTTCTTATTGCTTCGGAGGACGACTCCCCATGGATTTCTGCGGCGAAATCGCTCAATTTCCCGATTGATACGTATGAGTTGCATGAGAAGTCGAAGCCTTACCAGGATACGAAGGGTACGATGAAGTCAAAGGCTGGGCTGGGCGAAGGTGAAGCATTCTTTGTCAGGCCAGATGGGTATATCGCATGGAAGGCTGCCAAGTCTGCGTCAGGTCACAGGAAGGCCTTGCAGGAGGCGATCCAGGCGCTATTAGGAAAGCAGCAGGATTAAAAAAGGGATAACATTGTTTGATAGCCTCAAATTTGTTCACTCATCGGTGGCTCGCGATGTATATGTCTTTTTCGTCGAATGCCAGTAGTCGTTGAGCTTGCAACCTGCGCGTGGGGTGAGCCCACTAGTGAATCCCATCGGCAGTGTCTTTTGGTAGATACCTTACATGTTAGCATCAATATATGGGTGTCTGTCAGTATAATTTAGCGTAGCAAGCCAAGGTGTGCAAAAAAGCGGTATATAGCAGGCGTGGGCTCTCCAGCGCCCATGCTGTGGCCGCCAAGCCTTCCACAATAGTGAGCATCGGCTTCTACGAAGGCGGTAGCACTGAGACAACCCAGCATCTCAGTTGCCAATTCTTAATCCATGAAATCCATCCCAGCATGTGAATGTTTATGCGAAGGTAGATGGAGAAATTTCTGCTGGCAAGGAATGGAGAGTGCCGTCGGCCGGAGAGCTCGCCGCAACTGTTGGTGAACAGCCCCACATTCACGCCAGCAGCCACCACTGCACCTTTCAACTCTTCATTGCCAGTTCTGAGCGTGGCCGGCTGGAAACAAGCCATTTTCTCAGATAGAGCCTCGCAAACCACCGGTATGGCGTCATCTTCTGCCGGGCGCGTGCACAAAACAGGTACGATCAGTGAGTCACGTGACCGTGTGCTCCGCAACCTCTAGGGCTTGAAGCAACCGCCACGACAGCCGTAGCACCCGGAAGAATGGGAAACCACTGAGAGATGCATGTAGGTTGTACAGACTGTGTTCGTACTTGTGCTCGATACTGATCGTAAAGTGCAAAGGGCTTCGGCAAGAAGTCCGGAGAAAATCTGTGTTTTCCGCGTTGATCCGCTTGTTCCGCTTTTTGCAGCGCGAGGCCCAGCACTCACTCTGCCATGGAGACTGAAGCGCGAAGGGGTCCTGGATGGCCACGGGCGCGCAGTATCCAGAAATTAGCGTGGCTGTTTCCTTGATCAAGGGCACGAGACGGTTCCTGTTGTTTTGCTGGCGTCGACCGCGTCTCCATGCACGACGTGAAGAGTGGTTTCATCTGGCTCCAGCCGCTCCTGCCAAAACAGTGTGAAGCCGAGCGCACACGCGTGCTTCCAAGCCCCCCGTCTCAACCTCACTCTCGCCGTCCCTTTCACACCCTCCCACTTCATTTCACATTTGGTTGCTTTTTCTCACCACCCCAACCATCGAATATTCCAGCATCGTAGCATTCACGTCGCAGTCCCAATATAGCCTCGTAACCGAACCTTGCACGGGCCCTATGACGCCGTCGGCCGATTAAGCCCCAGCCACCGTTCCCCATAACTCCTAGCGATCCAATCACCTCCTTGGATCGCCATCGCTCGCAGCTCTCCGATCCACAGCTCGACCTCTGGTCCTTCTTGTTTCCTGCCCTTTCGACCTTCCTCCTCTCTTCTGCTCAAGCCCGCATCTCACCACCACGCGCGCATCAGAACCCTCCCCCAGCGCATCGTCGCCAACCATCCGCGCCCCAATTGAACCCTTTCCCCGCACCTCGCGACTCCAAGGTCCGACTCTGTGGAGAAATCACGTCATTAGCAACCTCTTGAGCTTTGTCTGACCAAGACGCGCACAATGGCCGAAACCCAGGTTCAGCAGGGCGACAAAGGTACGCACACATCCATCCCACCTGGAGTCGTTTGGTACGCGCCGTTCGTGTGGCAGATAGCTGGCAGTGGACGCGTGCCATGGAGCACACGTCCAGCATGTATGCGCTTTCGTCGCGTCGTGGTCGGCCAACGCATGGTTGCAGAACCGAGTGACGCATACTAACTTGCTTCTCCAGTCTCCTGGCAATGGTCGGGATCGCGCCCTGGGGGCGAAGTAGCCGAGGTCAAGGATCAGGGCGAACTTGCCATCGAGTCCAACAAGGGCAATACCATCAAAAAGAATGCCGATCCGGAGAATCCCGCCGTACACATCGAGCGGCCAGGCAATGACGTCGTCAAGCGTGCATCTGAGATCGACGTCGAAGAAAAGGCCAACGGCGCCGACGACCAACAAGCCAACGGCGAGTCCAAAGACGAGACACAGCCCGAGCCAGAGAAGAAGGATGAAGAGAAACCCGCCGAGGCTGAGAAGAAGGAAGACGAGAAACCAGCCGAGTCGGAGAAGAAGGATGAGGATATGAAGGATGCTCCGCCTGCTGAAGACAAGGAAGCCGAGCCTGAGAAGGCTGTCGACGATAAGAAGGACGAGTCTGCCGAAACAAATGGCACATCCGAGTCAAAGGATGAAGTCAACAAGGATGACTCCAAGGACGAGAAAAAACCCGAGACCAACGGGGAGTCCAAGGAGGAGTCCAAGGAAGAAAAGCAGCCAGAGACGCCCAAGGCTAAGGAGAAAGAAGCCGAGGCCCCGAAGACTGGCACCAAGCGCAAGGCTGAAGCTTCCCCTGAAGAGGAGGCCCACAGCGCCGAAGAGGAAGAGCCTACTTCGAAGAAGCAAAAGACCGAGACAAAGGGTAAGAAGGCCGGTCGGCCAAAGAGCGCGGAGAATAAAGAAAAGAGTAAGCCGGCGCGTAAGCGAGAGCCAAAGAAGGCTGCTACTGCCGATGGACAGCCTAGACGGAGCGCGAGGAACAGGTCTTGAATTCTGGGCCTGGGTAGCTGACTGGTATAGGCTTGGGATCGCAAGCAGTGCGGAACACAAAACGTTATGGCATTTTCTCTTTAACAAACATCATTGACGGACTGTCGGGCAGTATGGATCATTCTCAGGGTTCTCGGGGTATACGCAGGCATGGCCATAGTCTGTACTGCGGTAGTGACGCTCAAGGAATGCATTGGCGTTTTATTTTCCTGATTCTTCTCACATGTCGGATGGGATCAATCTAATTTCATCCTCTCAGCTGTACAATAGCTGTCATTTCTTTACTTGGGTATTAAAAAAAGCTGTGAAAAAATGAACAAACGTAGGCAATACAATGTGATACAAATGTTCTTCCGTCGCGACAAGAGTGCCTGGCTTTGCGTTAGCGTTGGGCCTCGATGACGCGGGCAAAGCAAGCGTGGTGTTTGTAGACTCAGATGGAAATTTTTCAACAGGAGGATTCTGCTCCGTCTTGAAACATAGATGAAAGAAAAGTATCATCATTAGAAGAAAGATAGGGTGAAGAGACTGTCGCATACCTTTTCATATACCAGCGCTCAACCAAATGGCTACGGTGAGTGTCCTGCGTCCTTCCAAGCTCCTTCCTGGCCAGCCCTCGGCGATAAGAACAGCGCACGCATGTAGTGCAGTATGTGACAATCCATGCAATGAGATGAAATCCACATTATTCCATCAGCCCCGGTGATAAGGCGCACACAAGTCAATGTGCGTTTGGTGGGTGGGTGTGGTGTGCAGAGGAGAAAACCGAGCGAGAAGGCAAACCCTTCAGAAGCGAGGGCTTGGCAACACGGCCAGGCTCCATGACAACATCGCCCTTCAGGCTAGTCGGCCTCGCACTATTGCAGCTAGGTGATTTTGGATATTGGACATCTCTACTGTCATATTAAGTCTAAACTTTTTCTCGAACCACCCATCTCCTGCCCAAAACCGCCCATCTGCTGAACACAAAACTGACCAAACTCAACGCAAGCACCGCGCAAAAGAATGCTACCATGGCCTGAGCCCCGACTGTCTCGACCAATTCCCCAGATATCGGAATGCACACTAACGTTGCGAGGCTGGCGATGAAGTACATGGAACCGTAGTACCGTCCAAACTCCTCCGCCCTGCACAGCTGTCCGATGCACGCGGGCGTGAGCGCCATCCAACTTCCCGTGCCGAAGCCAAAAAGCGCTGCAAACACGTACAGCGCGGCAAGTGACTTGTCGCCCAAGGGAAGCCACAGAGCCAGCATGAACACCAAGGTGAAGACG
The DNA here is from genome assembly GCA_022059125.1 of Corynespora cassiicola. Taxonomy (NCBI): domain Eukaryota; kingdom Fungi; phylum Ascomycota; class Dothideomycetes; order Pleosporales; family Corynesporascaceae; genus Corynespora; species Corynespora cassiicola. Next base: position 5,502,481 of record JAEUWY010000005.1, on the reverse strand, counting down.
ATCATGATGAGCAGCGTGTTAAATCTGCCAATCTTGTCGGCTGCGTACCCAGGCAGGATGCGCCCCAAGCAGGACACGCCATTCAGAATGGAAATGAGATAGAATCCCGTATCTGGCGAAAAATCCGTGGCCAGCGTCGCATAAGTCGGGAATATGCCCAGGCCACCGAACAAGACAATCTCGAATCCGAACACGCTGATGGTGAAGAGGCTGAAGCGTAGGTCTCCGAAAATGGACAGGGAGATTATGGCCTTCTTCTTCGCAGCAGCCGTAGGTGGGATCCTGGCTTTCATGAGGATGTTGCCAAAAACGAAGCAGACTAAGAACGAGAAGCCAATGATGCGCAGAGACCATGCATAGCCATATTTGGGCAGGGCCGACCGAAGAATGAGCGGAATCACGAGGCCTCCGCATGAACTTCCCATCATGGCGATACCCTGTGTGAGGCCTCTACGCTCTTTGAACCAATGGGCGACTACGGCGAGAGAGGTCGTGGTGAGCATGGCGCCCGTCACACCTCCGAGAACGCCCACGCAGAGAATCATCTGCCAGAATTTGGAGCATTCAGCTAGCAGGAATATCATGACCAGGTAGCCTATGCTGCCGAAGAGTGCGATCCAGCGTGGGCCATAACGGTCGAAGAGGGGCCCAACCCAGATTCCCAAACCTAGGGATAGATAGACGAATACAGAGGGAATCCATCCAATGTCGCGTGCGGACAATTCTGAGAGCTGATTCTGAGCCCAATAGTCTTGCCTAGTACGAAGACTTGGGGTTAGCCTTTGATATCCTAATCAACGCAAGATGCCACTCACAAAGTCCCAATGCTGACCATGAACCCAAAGCTCGGAAACAGTAGCAACCACGCCGACAGCACCACCAGCCATGCCTGAAGTCCGCCTTCGGGGAACGTATCCTCGGGATCGGGGGCAATGACCACTTCTTCATCGCCAGAGGGCCTGACCTGCTGCTCCTGATCTTGCCTATTCGAATCGCGAGCACCACCCTTCTCTCCACTCCGATTCCGTCTCCCTTCCCCTTCACCATCGGCGACCTTTGACCCCTTCGTAATCCTAGACACACTTCTCACCAACCCAGTCCACAACTCTTCGGGCCCGTCCGTCTCCAGCGCCCGACTCCCCTCGGGCATCTCCTGCAGCCGCACCGCCGGATTTGCAGAAACATCCATGGCACCAGCTCTTTCGCCTCGACGGAAACAGACAGCGTCGCACAGCGGATCGTAAAACCAAACGAATTGCGAAATCGCCACACCCTCCTCTCTTCACAGAATATATAGAGAGAAAAAAAAAAGAGTTGACAGGCTAGCCCAGCGCGCCTGGTCGAGGCCCTTTATCACCAAAACCCCACGACTAGCTACCATCGGAGTAAACGTGGTTGGTTGGCTGGCTGGCTGGCCGCTCCGCTCCCACACGCACACACGCACACCGCGAGTGTCCGACGGGTCTGCAGGCGCCGCGCCGCGCCGCTCGCTGCATCGGTAGGGGTGTGGATGCAGCATGCGATGCCCCGTTGGCTCGGAGTAGACGATTAATCATTTTACCATCCCATACCCAATTTTTTCTTCTTCTTCTCCTTTTGGGTCGACGGGCTTGCTGCTGTAGGGCGCGAAGGGCGCAAAGAGAGGATACATGTGTCCCTGTGTGGGTCGGATATGGGCGCGTGGGGGAAGGTGCCAGAATTTTGTTGGGCGGGGTTGGGGGTGTGAGGGGGGGGGGGACGGAGTGGGTGATGTTTTTGGGACGTCAGTCAAAATACACCTAGAGGGGATATTCTGAATGAATCTTTGTCTGATGACTGGGAGATGAGATGTTGCAATTGCTACGATTGTGATTTGCCTGATTCGGAATGGAGGGTTTGGTGGTGCTCCGTAGTCGGAAATCCGGATACTGGAGCGGAGAGGTTTACGTGTAGGCGGTGTGGTCATATGGTTATGTGGTTATCACTTGGGTCCATAGATTCTATGCCAGTGGATGCTGGGACCACACATGGAATACTTTGTTCTCTGCATTGTGCAGGCAGCTTTGACTCATGGAACTATTCCGAAGGTATTCCGGGGTTGGAGCAGCTGCCTATCATGTTTTAGTAGGATACACGTCGTAGACAATTGGCCGATTGCTTTTGATCTTTTGACTCAGATCTGTCTTCCGGAAGCGGAAAGAGAATCCGGAGCTGTACCTAGGTATTGAACAAATCGGGTTCTGGGCCTTGGGTAGAGCCACGGGACCTCGGGGACGATGCATGTCTAGTCTGCAATGATAAGAGGCCTGAATCTACATGTAACATCAAAAAGTATACACAAACGGCTGTCTTATGCTACCAGAACCCTGCTTTCATTTAGAGATGTTCGTTGGCAGGTCGAGATTCACTGCCGTCCTGACTAAGCCGCCAGAGATGACGCTTTGCCACATGCGGCTAGGGCTTATAGCAATCTGCCCACAACGTAGACATCAAGCGGTTAACATATCATCCAAGCCTTGAGCAGAGTTTGATGACCGTAATCTCTCCATTATGTCGAGCGCTGGAATTGAGAAGCGTGGTTCTGCAGCTACAGTAAAGGTAAGGCGACCATGCCCCGGTGAGGCAGCTTTGGACTGGAGGTTGCTGACTATACATCTAGGCGTGCGACTCTTGCAGGCGGCGAAAGAGAAAGTGCGTGTGGGCCGAGGGCTCTGATGGATGTATTCCATGTCGCCAGCTCAAAGAGCCATGCGAGAGAACGCATACCCGCAAGCCCCGTGCAAAGTCTCAGAGAAGGTTCGATTGAAACTGACACGCGTGACGTGGACTTGTGACTGATTGTGAGACGAAACAGAAGCCGAGTAGCAGAGTATGAGAACAGAATCCAGCGACTTGAATCACTTCTAGAAGAACGTTCTGCCGCCCAGCCGCGTGTGCAGGAGCAGCCCCTGCAACCAGCAGACCAGTCAGATCCGCTATCAAGCTGGGTGAACAACCTCCGTACCGAGGTCGATTCGCTGCCCGTGCAGGATGTATCAGGTATTGCACCTTTTGTGAGCCCCGAAGACTATGAACCTACCGAAGAAGAGTCTTTGGAGCCTTTCAGTACTGAATCAAGTCTACCGCAAACTACGCCTCCAGGCGACGCATCCCAGCCCTCGGTGGGCTTTGAGCCGTCGACCGAATTCCAGGACGATGCTGCGCTAGTTCAAGACCTTACTTTTGAATCGACAGAATTGGGCATTGGGTTCAACCCAGATGACTCAAGCCTCCCCCCGGCCGTTGTTCGATCGCAGTGCGATGCCTATCTTCCACCTCCTGCTCTTGGAACCATGCTATTGAAGGAATTCCTGGTGGACTTTAACACGGCTTCGCCCTTGTACCGCCCTCAGGTGATTGCGAATCATTTTCGGATCTGCTATCTAGGCCTGTCAGATGGCTCTGCGGTTGCATGGACTTCGACGTATGTCGTCTTTGGCATCGCATATCGTCTACGCGCCATGAGCGCAACAGCCACACCCCGCGATGGCGAATTGGCCGACTACTATCTGGCCCGCACGCTTGCGACGGTTTCTGGTCTTTTGTTATCACCCCCTAGCCTTGGCTTAGTGCAATGCCTGCTTGGAGTGGCCTATCTGATACAGACCTCCTCTCAGTCCACGCCGCATGCTCGGTTTGTGTCGACGGCTTTGCGAATTGCTCAGAGCCTGGCCTACAATGAAGAGCAGTCTGGGATTGAAGGACTAGGCCAGGATCCAGAGCAGCAACAGAGGGTTTTCTGGATGGCCTTCATGAAGGACACGGAGGAGAGTATATTGTCAAATGCTCCAAACACGCACCGCCGCGATGACATCAGCGCTGAGAGCCCGCACGATAACCCCAGTGATGCAGCCGGTGCGGTCACAGCAGCCGAAGGGACCTGGAGAGTCAATATATTCTCGCTGCGTGCCCGTCTGGCACTTATCCAAGCAGAAGCCATCGAGAAAGTGCTGTCGGTGAAGGCCCGCAAAGTTGAGCACGGAGATGTTTCCCAAAAGGTAAATGGCGTCCTGGAATCTCTAAACACCTGGCGCGACCACGACTTGTTCAAGTTCAGCGCTGAGCAGTTGATGCAATTGCTGTACCAAGCCGACGTGGTTCATGTGCTCGGACTTGAAGCGTCGTACTTTGCGACTGTATTCCGTCTCCAGGCGTCCTTGATACTGGACCCGCGGACAAACCCCTTCTCGAGCGATGCCTTGGCTAAACTCGCAGCCCAATCTAAGCATCCATCGTTCAAGGAGGCTAAACGGCTGCTGAACATCCTCGCCGTGGCTCCGCAGGGGGACATTGGCATCTGCTGGTATGCCGCTCGTGTCGCTGATAAGCTCCGCCTTTTACTGACGACGCCCAGGATGATCAAACTGCCTGTAATCGCGGCCTTTGTTACCGTAGTAGCAAACCTGATCCACTCGTCGCCGGAGATGGACCCGGCCCCAAGCTGCATGCGCGAGTTCCATCGCATTATCAGCATGCTGGGCACGTTGGTGCAGAAGAGCCAAGACGTGGAGTTGGCAAAGGGCAGAGACTTGTGCATGAGGCTGTTCTCGCAATTGGAGACTGGGCGGCGGGTGAAGTGGCTGCACGGCCAGACGGCTGGCGGGCGGGAGATCAATCCGGCGCAATTAGGGCAGGGCTCGTTTGGCGGGCTGCCTCAGATGTAGAGTACTGGGCGTCAAGCCTTGAATTTGCGAGTCGGGCCAATGCTGCCACAAACGGTGATGGGTGTTTGATCAGGGTGCAGCGGCGTTTTGGATGGCGCGAGGCTTAAGGCGCGAGGCCGGGCGGGATAGGCTACTCCTGCCCTATGCGCCCAAGGCCCCTGAGCAGCGGCGCAGCGGAGCAGGACACGTGCTGCGCAACACGCGTGCAACGTTCACCGCTGCTGCCTCCATCTTATCAGATCGATCTCGGCTGCGCAAGCCCGCCACTTTCCGAGCGTTCCAATGCTGCCAAAGCCAAGTGATCGGCATGCTGTATGCACGCAGGGTCCAGCGCGATCCGCTCAACCACCGCCCACCATAAGAGGCTTCGAGGCCCGCCCTCGACGAATCACCGCGCCAGCCGGAATGAAAAGGTGCAGATGGCGCAATTTCGAGCGCGTTTTAGCGCATTTTCCCCTAGGATCGGCCGCCTCGGCCACACGAGGGACCGACTGTTTTCTGAAAGTAGGCACTGGATTACTCCATGACTTCCAGACCGCGATCTCAACCCGCGACGCGGCGGAATTAAGCCTGCAAACGCACGAGGGCCCAATCGCCGGGACTGCGTGTCGCAGAGTGCCGTCTGAGATAAAGGCCAGCAAACAAAGCTTTGCGCGTCCTCCAGGCCCGCGCGCGCATTGCGACCTGCGACTTTGGACTGTGTGCGACCGACGGCGAAACGAACCCCACCATCTGTACCGCCTACCTAGCCTGTGTCTACTTTATCTAGCCCGGCCCTCTGCCGCTGCTCCCTCTCCAGCACACTGTTGACCAGGTCGCGACATCACAGCCACTCCCGCAATCATGGCCTCAACTCCCACTGAGCTCCCGAGCACCGTCTCGACCTTCCCCACCCGCCAGAAGTCCATTCCCTACTCCTGCGTCAACGGCCACCGCACGCCCCTCTCCTCCATCCTCCCCCCGCTCATCTTCGGCACCGCCACCTTCAATCACCAGTACAACAATGACCCCTTTTCCCTCGACACCACCGGCCTCGTCACCTCGGCCCTGACTCATGGCATTCGCGCCTTCGATACCTCGCCCTACTACGGCCCCTCCGAGCAGCTGCTCGGCCAGGCGCTCGCGACGCCCTTTGTCCGCGAGACCTTCCCCCGATCCTCGTACTTGGTCCTGACCAAGGTCGGCCGCATATCCTCGGATGAGTTCGACTACTCGGCCGAGTGGGTGCGGCAGAGCGTCGACCGGAGCCTGGAGCGCCTGCAGACGGACTACCTGGACATGGTCTACTGCCACGACGTCGAGTTCGTGTCGCCCGCCGAGGTGCTCGAGGCGATAAGGGAATTGAGGCGGATACGCGACGAGGAGGGCAAGATCCGCTACATTGGCATCTGCGGGTACCCGCTCCATGTGCTGGGCGACATTGCCGAGCTGGTCCTCCGTGAGACGGGCGAGCCCGTCGATGCCTGCCAGTCCTACGCCAACTTCACCCTGCAGAACCAGACGCTCGCCGGCCCCAAGGGCATCCAGCGCCTGCGCGCCGCGGGCGTCGAGTGCGTGCCCAATGCCTCGCCCCTGGGCATGGGGCTCCTCCGCCGGCAGGGCGTCCCCGTCGGCGGCCTGGGAGACTTCCACCCGGCCTCGCGCGAGCTGCGCGCCGCCGTGCGCACCGCCTCCGACTTTTGCGACATGCACGGCGAGCGCCTCGAGGTCATCGCCATACGCTTCGCGCTTGAGACGTGGATCTCTGCGGGCGCGCTGTGCGGCTCAAAGGGGGACCCGGCCTCGGGCGTCCCCTGGAAGCAGGAATCCAACGACGACGTCGGCGGCTCCAAGCTCGGCATCTCCGTCATTGGCGTGTCCAACCCCGCCGAGCTGGAGAAGTCGATGCTCGTGTGGCGCTCCATTCTCGATGGGCTCGAGGGCGGCGAGCAGACGGCTGCCCAGGCCGGCCGCTGGTATAGGGCCTGGGAGTGGAGCCGCAACCGCAGGAAGGCGGTGCAGATTCTGGCCGAGGGTGTGCAGGAGATTCTGGGCGAGTGGTTCGACTTTGCGTGGCCCAGCCCGGATCCGGGCTTTGTGAACAAGCACAAGAGGGTGGAGCAGCAGCAGCAAACTCCCTCTAAGAAGGCGGAGGATGGGCCGTGGTTGACGCCTGCGGCGAGCCCGGAGGCGGTGCCAATGCAGGTCGCGGAGCCCGTGGCGGAGGAGAAGAGTTTGCCTCTTCGTTAAGGGAGCACTGGGTATAGAAAGGGGGGAGATACAGGTTGTGATGAAACCATTCGGCCGACGTGGTATCGATCGGTCGGACAGACAGTAAAACAGGATAGACAATAGGGGCACATATATATGGCTAACCGCTAGGGTGGTTGGCTGTGACGGCCTGCTTATGACGGTTCTCGGCGGATATCTTTTTATTTATCTCTTTCTAGGGTAGCGGGTGTCTTATAGATCGATTGATAGGTGCTTGTCACAGAGCGGCATTTAGAGGGCACAGTGAAGGACGATGCTGATATCCAGCATTTTGATCGGGAAGTGGAAGGCTTTTCGGAGGGCTTTGAATCCAGCCTCCAACACTTTGCATGTTTGTACATCATGATGTCAGTGTGATTGATGGAGTGATGGCAAGCTCGAGACACGTTGCGTGAAAGATGGAATAAGCTTAGGAAAGGCTTTTCAGTCCGCATGTGATACCTGCCTACCCCAAAGTACATAGTGTCAGTACCACAATTGGCATTCTGATAGACCCTTTGTCCATTTGCTAATACCCATCGAATCACCTTCAGTCGACAGAACACATTTTTAGGAAAATAAAATCGGTCAGCTACATGGGAAAAGCACATCTGTCATAGAAACCAAGGTAAAGCACATACCAAACACTTCTATTCAACAATACAATTTGAGAGATTAATCGATTACACAAGGACTGAGAAGTCTAGCGAAGTACTGATAAAACACACCTAGAGATGCAAAAAGCGTATATGCCTCCCACATAATATTGCAAATATATATATATATATATATATAATAATGCACATTAATAGACAAGGATGTAGGTATAAAAACCCAGCGGCAGGTGCGATGCAGCAGTATAAATGTTTGACAGTTCCATTTTCTCAATGCTTCCCATCTATCAAGGCTGAAGATCAACATCATGTCATCTAAAAACATATACAATACATTTATCCATCAAGATGGTCGTGCCTGCCCTCGACATCAATAAAAGCAAGTCATACGCCCGCGACTCCCACATCCGGTATCTCTGGTATGCGTCCCTCTCATCCATCCATCCATCCATCCATCCATCCATCCACCCACCCACTGAAAAAGTTTACAACTTGGCAAATACCGTCGGTACCTCACCGCCCATATCCACGAGCGTGCTCTTGTTCTTGACCCAAGCCTCGAGGCCCTTCTTGCCGTTCTCGACGCCCACGCCGCTCAACTTCCATCCACCAACGCTCATCTCGGCAGGGCTCTCGCCCCACGTATTCACCCAGGTGATACCCGCCTCCAAGCGGCCAATGACCTGATGGGCGAGGTTCAGGTCCTTGGTAAAGACACCAGCCGCAAGGCCCATGCGCGTGTTGTTCGCACGAGCCACGACCTCGTCCACATCGCGGTATGTGAGGATGGACATGACGGGGCCAAAGATTTCCTCCTGGACAATCTTCATGTCATCCGTGCAGTCGGTGAAGACGGTGGGCTTGACCCAGAAGCCAGCCTTGTACGACTTATTCGCGGTGGATGCGAGCCACTCGGGAGCGCCAGGTCCACCGCACAGCAATTTCGCCTTATCATTATCGATGCCGTGGCGGATGTATGACTGCACCTTCTGGAAGTGAGGTTCGCTAACGAGAGGGCCAAAGTTCGTGGCCGGGTCGAAGACGTCTCCCGGGCGGATGTGGGCCATCTTCTCGAGCAGCTTGGCCTCAAAGGCAGGCTTGATTGCTTCGGGGACGAAGACGCGGGTTCCATTTGTGCAGACCTGGCCGGTGGAGAAGAAGTTTGCCATCATGGCGCCGTCGACGGCTTGCTCGATGTCGGCGTCAGGCAGGATCACGCAGGCAGACTTGCCACCCAGCTCCATGGTCACGTACTTCATGCCGCCGGCAGCGCTACCGGCGACCTTTTGGCCTGTTGAGACTTGGCCCGTGAAGCTGACCTTGGAGATGCCCGGGTGCTGGGTGAGGTATGCGCCCACATCGCCGCTGCCCTGCACCACGTTGAAGACGCCCGGCGGCACGCCAGCCTCTGCATAAATCTCGGCCAGCACCGTCGAGTGCAGCGGCGTGAATTCGGACGGCTTGTACACCATGGTGTTTCCGGCGGCGAGGCAGGGGGCGGACTTCCACAGGGCAATCTGGATGGGATAGTTCCACGCGCCGATGCCTGCACACACGCCCAGCGGGTTCTTGGTCGTGTACACCCAGGCGTTGGGTCGCAGCTGCACCGTCTCGCCATTCATGCCGCCGCCGCCCACAAGGTTGGCGAAGAACTCGAGCACGTCGGCGCCCGTCACGACGTCGACGGTCGACGTCTCGGAAAAGGGCTTGCCCGTGTCGTGGGTCTCAATCTTTGCAAGCTCATCGTTGCGCTCGCGCAGGAGGGCGGCCGCTTTCTGGAGGATGCGCGCGCGCTCAATGGCCGGGGTGGCGGACCATGATGGGAAAGCGCTTTGGGCAGAGGCAATGGCAGCGTCTATGCCGGCATGAGTGGTGGTGTGGATGTTGGCGAGGGGCGTGTTGGACGAGGGGTCAATGGTCTGGAAGGAGCCCGTCGAGGCGGCAGACTGGGCCTTGCCGTCGTAGTAGGCGGAGCGCGGAGAGTACGGGAGAGACATGGCGGGCAGAGTGTACCGTTTGGAAAAAAGGGACGACGGGGTCGAAGGCTAAAGACAGCTCGAGTGACGTCGGGCGGCGCTTTCGGCGAAATAAAACGGTAGAGATATACGTCACTGGCGAGGGCAATCGGGGGCCCGGGCTCGGGTTGATGAAGGAGAAAGCGTGCCAATTCCTCTAGGAGCGTCAGCTATCAAACATTTTCGGCCGCGTGGTGGTGTAGACGGGCATGGGTGCCGCTCCACGTACGGGCTCGAGTATGGAGATGTCCGCAAGCGGGGTAGCTGGCCATGTGGCGGCGCGCTCAACCTCAGGGCTTGGGCGAAAATTTGCGGCGGCTGCTGCGATTGCCTTGGAAGCGCGCTGCACCGTCGACGATAGCGGCGACACGACGCAGCGCTGCCTGGATACACGCTCGACGCTGTATGAAACCCTCGCTGCACGCCCGGCCGGCCTCTGAAAAAGTTGGTAGTGGAGTCGTCCGCTATCTGCCGCACCGCACCACACCGCCTTCCAGGGATAGGCAGGCCTAATGGGGACGCTCGGAATCGGGATCCCCTGTCCTGCACGCTTCCTTGTGGCGGGGTGCTTTTGGCCCACTTGGGGCCTTGGATCGCATCGACTGCAGATTTCCATGGCCTCTTTTTTCTCTTGCCCGTGGTGAGAGCCTGAGCACGGCGGCCGTTGGGAGCTCGCTGCGCTGGCTCGCGCCAACAAAGAACAGCGAACGCCCACCCGCCTCTGGGCCCCGCCGCGCCCGCCCCGCCCGTCAATCCGCCTCACATCCCCGGGCGGCAGACGGATAAGAGGCCTCTTACGCAAGTTTTATGCACGTGCAGTGCTTCCGAAGTCAGACCGTCCGAGCGCGTCCATTCAGGGAAGGCAAAGCTCTTCTCTTGCATCAAGCCCACCAACCGTCAGCCCAGCCCTGTGGACCGGTGCGTATCCAGCAACCAAGCCATCTGACCACTCGATCCACAACCACCACTCCGACCTCCCTGCATAATCTTCCATCGGGACAGACCGTTGAACCACCTTGATTGCCCATCGCGGCGAGCTACTTAAAGCTTCAGCTCCCGGCCTCGATTCGCTTTCCCAGGGGACACCGCACTCTGGACACTCCATCCTCGACTCAATTCTTCCCAATTGATCTCCTCTGTCCACCATGGCTCCCACCACCACCTTTATCCCCGCCGATGCCTCCTACGATTTCGTTATCGTGGGTGGCGGCACAGCCGGCTGTGTCATTGCCTCCCGCCTGACAGAGTATCTGCCCAACAAGTCTGTCCTCTTGATTGAGGCCGGGCCCTCTGACTTCATGGACGACCGCGTGCTGCTCCTGAAGGACTGGCTCAACCTGCTCGGCGGAGAGCTCGACTACGACTACCCCACCACCGAGCAGCCCATGGGCAACTCGCACATCCGCCACTCGCGTGCAAAGGTTCTCGGTGGCTGCTCCTCGCACAACACCCTCATCTCCTTCCGCCCATTCAAGTACGACGCCGAGAGGTGGGAGGCCCAGGGCTGCCGGGGATGGAGCTTCAAGACCTTCATGCGCGTGCTCGACAACCTCCGCAACACGGTTCAGCCCGTGCACGAGAGGCACCGAAACCAGCTCTGCCTTGACTGGATCGATTCCTGCTCCACCGCCATGAACATTCCCGTCATCGAGGACTTCAACCACGAGATCAAGACCAAGGGAGCTCTCACCCAGGGTGTTGGCTTCTTCTCTGTCTCGTACAACCCCGACGATGGCCGCCGAAGCAGCGCTAGTGTCGCCTACATCCACCCCATCCTTCGTGGCGAGGAGAGGAGGGACAACCTGACCATCCTCACCAACGCATGGGTCAACAAGCTCAACGTCCAGGGTGACAAGGTCACTGGCATCAACCTCACTCTCCAGAACGGCGAGAAGCGCGTCCTGAGCCCCAGGGCCGAGACGATTCTCTGCGCTGGCGCAGTCGATACCCCCAGGCTCATGCTCTTGTCCGGTCTTGGACCCCAGGCTCAGCTTTCTGACCTTGGTATCCCCGTTGTCAAGGACATTCCTGGTGTTGGCGAGAACCTGCTCGACCACCCCGAGTCCATCATCATCTGGGAGCTGAACAAGCCCGTTCCCCAGAACCAGACCACCATGGACTCTGATGCTGGTATCTTCCTCCGCCGCGAGGTCAAGAACGCTGCTGGCACCGATGGCGAGATTGCTGATATCATGATGCACTGCTACCAGATTCCCTTCTGCATGAACACTTCTCGGTAAGTCCCTGCTCCATAATTTTCTTCTCCACTTTCAAAACTAATGCATCCCAGTCTTGGCTACGATACTCCCATTGATGCTTTCTGCATGACCCCCAACATTCCTCGCCCTCGCTCCAAGGGACGCATCTACCTCACCTCGGCCGACCCCAACGTGAAGCCCGCGCTTGACTTCCGCTACTTCACCGACCCCGAGGGTTACGATGCTGCCACCATCGTCGCCGGTCTCAAGGCTGCTCGTGAGATCGCCAAGCAGTCACCTTTCAAGGACTGGATCAAGCGCGAGGTCGCCCCTGGCCCCAAGCTCCAGACCGACGAGGAGCTCTCCGAGTACGGTCGCCGTGTTGCCCACACCGTCTACCACCCCGCTGGTACCACCAAGATGGGTGATGTCTCCAAGGACCCTCTCGCCGTCGTCAACCCCGAGCTCAAGATCCGCGGCCTCAAGGGTGTCCGTATCGCTGATGCTGGTGTCTTCCCCGAGATGCCCACCATCAACCCCATGCTTACTGTCCTGGCTGTCGGCGAGCGCGCCGCCGAGCTCATTGCCCAGGAGTGGGGCTGGAAGGGTCTGGAGAAGGAGAAGTTGTAGAGGAACAAAAAGGTCGAGAAAACCAATTCGATACCCTGGAAAAGCGGAGAACGGTGTGGGGAGAAAGGTGGATGCTGTTCCGTTTCATGGCTTTTGTCGTGGCGGTGTACTCATGTCCGATTATGTAGGTTTAGAACTTTACGATATGCGTGATGTTAGCGAGCGTTTACTACTATTAAATCAACATTATACCAATTCACCAACGTCCCACTTGCAGCAAGGAGCGAGATGCCACTGTTTAGTCAGTTTTATGCTGAATGATTATTATTCTAAAATATCTACAGAATGGACAAAGCTCCACGCCCATATTGTCTTGGAATGTATTCACCTTTTTCGTATATTCTGAGCAAGTGTTACAATAGTCTTCGGCTTATTCTCTTCTCAAGGTTGAAGACTGTATATCTTCACGTATATGTGGATATCTACCTACCTAGGTACACGACGACCCAGTAGTCTAGTCGCCAAACACCTGCTGCCGATCTCACCGGTCAAGCATTAGAATGCACAACTCACCAGTCCAGCACCAAGACCAGCCGACATCCACTATTCCACTCCGAAATTTCCCTACCTATCACAAGTCCCCCCTTCTGCCCGTCCGGATCGCCCCCTCCGGTTGCCCCAGCGACTTCCAAAAAAAAAGAGAGCGACGTGAAAAAAAGAAAAGCGCTTGGAGTCGGTCGGTTCCATGTGGGACACGCACACACCATCCCCAATCGGGCTGGTCAACCGCATGTCCTGCATACCGCCCCGGAGCTCCGATCCACACCTTACACTAAAGCCCTCGTCCCCTCTAGACTAGGAAAAAAAAATCGTATACCTTGCGCTAGCTAGGCTAGACGAGCAGTAGCAGCAAACGACCCTACCATACCGTTCTGCGCTGCGCTGCGCTGCGCTGCGGTCGGTCGGGTGGGTGCTTGTCTTGTGCTACCCTACCCTACCTGAGGTACCTAGTAGCGTGGGAGGTGGGGCCGTCGGCCACGTGTAGGATTGGGGGTGGCGTGATGTGTGCGATGGGTGTTGGTCTGGGGGGGAGGGGGTTCATGCGGGTTTTGTGGTTGAGTGTCTGGATTCGGGTGTGGTCTTGGCTTTGGGGTCAAGGGGGAGGGGGATATCGGGGGGGGGGGCGTTGATTGGGAAAGGGTTGACCTTGGGGATAGCGCACGGAGTCTTGTTGGGGGAGTGTTATCTTTTATCTTTTATCTGATAGCTGATATCTTTGGAGGGTAGAGATAGGTGATGGTGGCGGTGTTGGTGGGTAAGTTAGTATCGCGGGTTTGGTGCTGCTCAGGGGGTTGCGCGTGGGGGGGTCGGGGTTGTTTCGGGCATGGTCGTGATAGATTGGGAGCTGGTTCTATATTCATCTATCCTCTTGGATCAATTCCTATATCTGTATGCTTCTTGCCTTGTGATCGATACACACATGCACTGCCACGCCCCCTCTTGACATGCAAGGCTTCACTGGTAGGCAAAAGCAAAACGTGTCTGTTTGTAAAAGAAGTGTTATAAGAGGATGCGTCTAAACTGTTCTTCAATCTCAACATTCCCTCTGAAGCCTAATAAACTCACTCTCTTGCTTTGACTGATCCAGCGCCCTCTCATCTCGACCGCTCTATCTGGAGACGTTTCGCCTGCCTCGTAGTTGGTTATGACAGCTACTGCGAAACCTGGAAGAGGTAATTTCGAAACGGTAATGAATGCATATTCCTTCTATTTCCACAGCCATAGGGCACGGAGCCATCTCATATTAAGGTCATAATGGCCTACAATAAGTTGTGTTTGAACCCGCTTCAATGACCCTTTCCAAGCGACTCGGCTAGCCGTGAATAATTTGCATCATGGCAACAGCCTACTGTCTGTAGTCTGAAGGTCGTCGTATTGGTTTCAATTTGGTCTACTGAGCGCTCTCGTACGTATGAGTCGCTAAGAGCGAAAATCCAACTACGGTTGATGGAGACAAGGTACCGGTGACCTTGGATTTATTCAATGCGATCCAACACATCCGAAAATTCCAAAAGCTAGTGAATATTTATATTGATTGATATTGTATGCATCAACTGACGCAATATATTTCTGAGAATAATATTTCTGAATCGGATATACCTAGGTAGTCAGATTAAGAGTGTGACTGAATATAATTAACTTACTTAGATAATAGTTACATGTGTCAAATGCGTAACTGGTCCAGTCTGTATATAACTCAATCCAAATCCAAGCGGGAAATCTTCGAACTTCCCTGTAAAAATATCGCAACAACACTCCTCTTATAAACAAACATCCTAACAAATTGACTTGAAGTTGGTTCTATAGAAATACATGGAGGCGAGTTCGTTTCCACCCTAGAGTGTTAATAGTATTCGTGTAGTTAGATCAACTAGGGCCTTATATAATCACTCAAAGCTCCCTGGGTGATATTTGGTTACGGTGAGATGGAAGAGAGAATGCCTTTTACTAAACTTGTAGATTGAACGAGCCATTGAACATCGAGTAAAAGTTCTCCTAGGATAGAACATTGAATATGATGTGTTCGGCTTGTATATACGGACTACAAACACCACCCCGGCGAGACTATTATGGAGGGTGCAGCGCCAATAGAATTTCTGAAATACGAAAAAGTAACAATCCCAAGACAGAAGATCGTCTTTGCATTATGTTGCGTGCAGGAATTGTCTTCACGCTCTTGGACCCTATAGAGATCAATCCAGAGACCTAAACATAAGTAGGAAGGGACCTGGGAGATATATAAGTATATGCTGGTAGGATGTTATGGAAGTAATGTTTGAAAGCTGTCTTTTTCAATTTGGAGTAATTTTGTGGGTATTAACGCATGCGAGTCCTTTCAGAACAGCAGAGATCCCATCGCCACAAAACTATTAAAAAAGTAATCAAGTGGTTATACTGAGTAATAGCCAAATGCTGTTTGTTCTTCGATGATTAGAAAATGGAGGTATAATTTAATTGGAAAGTGCCATGTTTTACTTGATCTCACATGCTAGTAAACACTGGCGTTTGTAAACTTCCTTTCCCTAGCCAAATTTCAGCATTTACCACCTTGAGACCTGGCATCGCTTACTTCAAAATATTCTTAGCTCAGAATATCTGTGACATGCCTATATATTATTTCATTTTGTACCTGAGCACATACTTTAAGTCGGTCCCATGGCCTAGTGGTAAGGCACCTGCACCCAACGATCCATTGCTAGCCCTCCCTGCGGATGAGTTGAAGCCCAAGCGTGTGTGAAGGTTAGATTTAAGCCTCTGCTGACGATTCGAAGCCTAGAAGCTTGTGATGAAGCCTTGATGAAGCCTCTGGAGGGCTAGTAACTTGGGTCAAACAGGAGAGCCGCATTCGATTTGCGGTGGGACCATTTTTATTTATTTTGCTATTGCTAGTTACATAATACTTTTATTATACAATATATATATATATATCCTCTAGGCAGCCATGTATAGAGGCGTAGTAGTAGTTCTGCTAACAATCGAAAAAAAAAAATCGATAGATATCACGAACTTCATCAAACCTCATCTGCTGCTTATGTATATTTCCCTCCTCCCCTCTTGGTAGGTGGGTAGCATATGCTGAGTAAGTAGCAACCAACTACTAAGCTGGGCTACTTAAACGCATATAGATTTAATGGCGCAATTAAGCTTCTTGTGCAGGATTTCCATGCGAGGGACGGTCGCCTTGGCTGCTGCTAAACGGGATCACTCGGCATGCATCGGTAATTTTGTGCGACTGCACAAACAGCTGTCATGTACAAGACGAATTTGCATGAATCAATTACAATATTGAATGTCCATTTATTTATTGTACGTTCGCAAAGTGGCGCGCAGCTCTGTAAGAGTCGTGTCGATTGTTCATCGGTTCAGAAATTCCACAGTCACATAGGCAAGTGAGAAGTAGTGGCTCACAATTGAAGCATTGCCATTTACCGAAGTCAACTACACATTACCGTAAAGTTCCATCATAGACCGATATATTCCAAGAAAGCTGCTTAGTATGTATAACGAAAACCTTCCATACCCTCGAGCACAATCTCGCCTCTGTCGGCGCGCTTATTCTGGCGCCTGTACCAGAACACCATGAGGACTGTTGTGATGAGGATGTAAAATTGAGTGCCCTAGATGATTTAGAAAATTAAAAAAACACATGCATGTTCAGGACTTACGGTAACAGCCCAGAGTCCAGTTCTGTATAGAGGCGCTTCCTTTTCCATGAACACAGTACTAGCGTAAATGCCACCAACAGCGCCAAATGCAACTTGGAGACCCGAAGCGACCCTACTAGTGTCAGTATAAGATCAGAAAATAGGTAGAGTTAGGAACTACTCACATTCTCAAACTCTGGCCGCGAATGTTATTGGCCTGCCACGCCAGTGCTGTGGGGATGTTCGAGTTGGCGCCCGCAAGCCCCAAGAACACGCCAAAATACCTGGCACCATTTTGCTTCGCGTACGCAATGATGAGCAAGCCGACAATGCCGAGAACACACTGCAGCATGATCCATGGCGCTCGCATTCGTGTCTTGTCTGCAAGCCACGAGACGAGGATCACCCAAGGCACGGCAGCGACGGCAGGTGGGGCAGAGAGCAGAAAAGTCATACTGGTCGAGTAGCCCATTCCGCGGAGGATGATGGGAATGAAGAAGGCGAGGGCGTAGACGATGGCTGTCACGGAAAAGAACTGAAGAGCACTAGATGCTGGACGTCAACTCCTCGTCGCTCAGAAGAACTATCGCGGCCAAAAATGCACCAAAAGGGGACTCACAAGAACCAAAGTTCCCATCTCGCGCATGCAGCCCAAAATTTTTTCATGGTCAATTCGTCAAATTCGGCATCTTGACGATCGCGATCCAGCTTCGCTTGAATGGCCTGAACCTCATGCGGCTTGAGAAACGGCATGCGCGACTTGTGTACTTTGTCCGGGAAATCGACAATCAGAATTCTACCGAGTATGGCAAGGAAGACGGTCATAGCGCCATTAATGATAAAGATCCTGAAATTTTCCTCAGTTATCAGAGCTTTGAAATCAGGCATGAAAATTGGTGGGACGAAGGATGAGAATGATGAAGCGACTTACCAACGCCAACCCATCATACCATGATCACCATGCAGCTGCATGATGCCGTATGCGAGAATACTCCCAAATCCATTGGCAAGAACGTTAATGCCGTAGAAGACAGCCAGACGCTTTTGTACCTCGTACCGCGTGTACCAGCAAGAGATGAGGTACACGCATCCGGGGAAAAAGCCCGCCTCGAAGAGGCCGAGTAGCAGCCTGCAGACCACGATATCCTGTACATTGAGGCGTCAGTGAACGATAAGTATCTTG
Organism: Corynespora cassiicola; assembly: GCA_022059125.1. Classification (NCBI taxonomy): domain Eukaryota; kingdom Fungi; phylum Ascomycota; class Dothideomycetes; order Pleosporales; family Corynesporascaceae; genus Corynespora; species Corynespora cassiicola. Next base: position 5,484,785 of record JAEUWY010000005.1, on the reverse strand, counting down.
TATCTTTGATATGAGTTTCGAGAAAAGAACTCTGTGAGGGTATATATATAAATTCCAGGAAACGGGCGTGTAAACTTACAGTCCATCGCTTTGACCAGCCAGCTCCCATTGTCACTATACCCCAGGCAAAACACAAAAAGGAAAGCCAATTCGCGGCTCCAATTTTACGCAGTACGACGTTACTGGGAATTTCAAAGATGAAGTATGTGATGAAGAAGACAAGGAGGGCAATGCTGTAACGGTCGCCAATGTCGAAGCGCAGCTCGACCTCCATGCCTGCGATACGGGCAGCTGAGATCTATATGTTGGTCAGCAAGGGCTAAGACAATGGAAGGATTCATGGGAAGAAGGATCACCGACATTGATGCGGTCTATGGCACTGATGGCATAGCATGCTTTCGAGCTGTTAGTCTCGATGGTCCACGATGAGAGATAGGTGGACAACTGCAAACATACCACCTAGAATGGGGACGAGGCGCCAGTCTGCCTTTCGACTATTTACAATCAGCAACAAACCAATCTATCAGAGCAGAAATACCTACGTCGCACTCTTCAGAATCCTCTTCTGCTCCTCATCCCCCTCCTCAACCTCGCTCCTCACATTCCCCACATCCATTGTATTCACCTTCTCAATCTCCACAGCACCCGCCTTCTCCCCCAAGCTGGCATCGTCTTGGTGTGCAACCGCCATACTTGAACAATAAATTTGGACAACAAGTCTTTAGACCCAAAGAGGTATATCTGCCAACACACAGCAGGAAGTGAAACAAAAAGGATTAAGCGCAAGCAAAGCCCAACCCACGCAAATCCCAAGTACCAAAACCCCAAACCCATCCCCCAGCCCCAACCCTCTTTATACACCTTTCGTCCCCCTCCCCTCCTATCCCTCTCCTCCCTGCAACTCCACGTATTCCCTCCACAGCCAGCCCTCCCGCCGAGCCCACGCCCAGCCCCTCGCCCAGCCTTGGCCTGCACCCCCCCAGCACCCCACCCCGATTGGCCTGTACCCCCCAGCCCAGCGCATGCGCAGACGGGCGTTGGCGAAACGCGGGGAAAGGAGGACAGGGGGGGTGGATGGGCGGATTAGACTCACGAGCGAGGGACAGCCGCTGGGCGCGCATTCTCACGAGATGAATTGTGCTTGGGCCGAGGATGCGCGAGGGCGGTGCGCGGCGTGAGAGGCCGGATGGGGGAAGGCGAGGGGGGATTTGGTGGTGTTTTGGGGGGGATTGGTGCGTAGGGTTTGGGTGGCGGGCTGGGCGGAGGGGGGCTGAGGTGCGGATTGGCCTTGGGGGAGATTTGAGCGGTTTTGTGATGGGAGGAAGCAAATATGTGGTAGGCAGATAAGGACGACTATTGGGGGGGCTTAAAGGGGATGTGTGGGAGATTGGGGTGTTGTTCAACGAGTATATTGGAGAGGAGGAGATGGGCAGAAGCACTAGGCTGCGATGCAAGGACGATTTACGCTCGTATATTCAAATCTACTGCTGCATGGACCATCATTCCGCACGTCGCCGTACCAAGCTGGACACGCGAGACCCAGCGTTGGCGCTCCCGGGCCTCTGGAGTTCTCGCCTTCGCACAAGGCTGCCAACCGGTACACATGCATGATTGCATCTCGTATCTCTCTTCCGGGCCCTTGGAAAGTGACAGGCGGACAGGCAGGCAAGTAACAAGCCCCCCTGGCCCATCACATGGGAACGTGACGACCACCCGCTAGAATACAGGCGCAGTTGGCTTTGCCCGATACGGCTCTTCCAATAGCTTCACATCCTCGTCGCTCAATTCGAAGTTGACCATTGCGACAGCCTCGTCGATGCGCTCAATGGTCTGCAGTCCGAGAATAGGGTTGACGCCCTTCTTCAAACTCCACGCTGTGGCCACAACTGCCATACTAACTCCAAGCCTCTTTGCTACCTCCTCCAAGCGATCAACTATGGCCTTGTCGCTGTCTGAAAGAAATAGGGAGAGGAAGGGGTTGTTCTGGGCGCGGAAGGTCGACGCTTTCTCGCTCCAAGGGCGGGCCAGAATGCCTTGGGCGAGAGGGGACCATGGTATAAGGCCGATGCCTGCGTGTTCGCAGTAGGGATGCATTTCGCGCTCCTCCTCGCGGTAGAGCAAGTTGTGGTAGTTTTGCATGCTGATGAATTTGTGCCAGCCGTGGCGTTCAGCCACGTTGTTTAGCATCTGAAACTCCCAAGCTGCCATCTATACCATTGTCAACATTGCTTCTACTTCAATGTCTGGCTTTGCCTAGGAATAACTCACCGAACTTGCACCGATGTATCGAACCTTGCCACTCTCAATGACATCATTAAGAGCTTTCATGATCTCTTCTGGCGGGACATCGTGATCTAGGCGATGGATTTGGAGAACGTCAATGTAGGTACCCAGTCTGCGCTCGTCAGCTATGGTCATCTTTTGGTGCGTCCAAAGATAGTCTCACCTCCTCACGCTGTCGTCAACAGCATCGATGATATGTTTTCTGCTGAGACCGACCCTATTCACCATATCCCCATCGTTCACCATTGCTTTCTGCCAATCAAGCTTTTCCCCGGCTATCACACTCTCGTCGACACCGAAGAAGCATTTTGTCAGGATAACCAAGCTCTGGCGGGGAATGTTGTATTCCTTGATCGCTTTCCCAATGACCTCTTCCGACTTTCCCAAGCCGTAGAAATCGGCTGTGTCCCAGGTATTGATACCACGCTTGTAGGCATGGGCTAGGAGAGGGAGGGCCTTTTCTTCAGGTAGCATCCACGGCTCCATGGCTGGGTTTCCGTAGCCCATTGATCCCAGGATGACTTTGGAGACTTTGAGGCCCGAGGTTCCGAGGCTGGAGGGATAAAACGATACTATCAGCTGGCCATATTACGCCTGGGGTACAGAAGGATATACTGACCGGTTATACTTCATTTTAGGTGCGCTGTCACTGCTGTTGGTGGACAGCACACTCATGACATCGGACAACTGGGACATCTTGCGCTTCAGTGGTCGGTGATGTTATCGGTTTTTATTTTGAAATGCACTCTCTTAATGAAGAGGTGAATTGATGTTGGTATGTGGCATGTTGCAACTTCATCGCCCTCCTCTTATATACTCACCCCCTCTAACTCGGACCTCCTTCGCACCAAATAAAGCGGCTCGTCATTGTGCGCTATCCGAGCTTGGGCTGGCTCATCTTCTAAGAGTTACATTTTCCTATAAATGTCTACGAAACTATCCCACTCATACTAACCCATACAGCAATTGCAAATGCTGACCCGCTAGTCTATAAAAGCCCTAGTCATGGAGGCATGCCAAGATCTACAAGTTCCTCTCTTGTCAAACGACTTGCTAAATCGAGTAGACACCCGGCGGTGTTTCACGAGAATCAGCCAGATCCTTTCGGAATTTGCCTGAATATGAATTAGTGGCGACAAAAGTCGACGGAGATAGTGCTTGAAATCCGCACTGTAACACGGCATCGCTCAGAAGCGAGATCGTGGTCGGAGTCAGCAGTCAAGCGGTTTTTGTCCGTCATCAGATGAACCTATCAGAGGATGGCTCTATCCCCACCTTAGTGGTGCAACGATCTGAACCATCGCAACCGTAGTCGGAATTAAGAGGAGATATCGAGACGAAAGGCCAAATCGTCCGTAAAGTAACATACGTTCAGTGTCGCATCAGGAGCAGTCATCGAATACAATGAACCAATAGCAATAAACATTTTTGATCAAGCGGAGGCCTCAGGCTAGCTGAGAGAAGCGAAGGAAACAAACAAACTAGCCAAAATTACAACCACAACTATCCAATACACAAAAGTGGGCAAAGGAGGGAAGAGAAGAGAAAGAGAAGGGGTGGAAAACTGACAAAAGGGCCTCGAAGCCGCACTAATGCCTCAGAAGAAAAGCCAACGGATGCGGTCAATAGACAAAAAACAATGATATCATATATCCAGGTCGCCGCCCGAGTCAAGCACCTCCAGACGCCAACGGATTTTGCCAAATAATACGCATCTACCCAAGCAACAAAGAGAGGAAATTGGACCTAGGACATTGTCGACCTGGCAGATCTGGCGGACTCGGGTGACCCAAAAGAGTCGGCGCTGAAGAATTCTTCAGTGGGGGAAGGGATCTTATCCTTGAGCCAGTTCAAAACGGCTTCAGTCCCCTTGCGCAAGACGGCATAATTAGGGACTCGGAACGTGTTCCCTTCCACATCCAGGCTCGTTAAAGTACCGAGGTGTAGCCCAATGCGAGGCTCCAGACGTGCAATGTTGTTGTTACTGAGGTTTGCGACTTTGAGTCCCTCTAAGGACTCTGCCGACACTTCAGTGATGGCATTGTCCGAGGCTATGAGCGTAAACAGCTGGGGAAACGTAGCTCGCATGATTGGCAGAGAACCAGCTATCCTGTTGTTGGATACATTAAGTTGCTGCAAGTTCGGTGCTGAAATAAAAGTCGTGATTTCGTCGAAAGACTGAAGTTTGTTGCCATTAAGACGTAACTCGCGTACTTTGGGCATGTTTAGCGACTTTGTAAGCAGGACCTCAATGCTGTTTTTGGAGAGATCCAGCATGGTCAGGTGGCTAAAGTCGGCCAGCACTAACGGGATCGTTGTCAAGTAATTTTGCTGCAGATACAGTTGCCGCACTTCACGCGTCTCCACAAAAGCCTGCATAGCCTTGTCGTCGACTTCAGTCAAATTCTGGAATGAGAGATCGAGTGTGCCGGAAGGAGTCAACTTCCAAACAGAGTTCGCTTCAGAGTCTGCCTCATTGACTTCGTCCGTGGGGTCGTCGTCTGCGGCAACGGGAGCCATCCGAGACAGCAGATCACTCTTAATGTCTTCGGTATTCATAGTGAGGAACTTGCGCTCGCGAATAGGGTTCGCAGCGACTGTCAGGTTCTCTAGGCTTTCCATAAGAGCAATCTGATCGTCGAGCTTCGTCAGGTCATTTGCAGTAAAGTCAGCGGTCCGAAGTTGCTGCAGTGTAACGAAGCCCTCTGGCAAAGATGCGACCTTGTTCTCGCCAACAAGAAGAGTCGTAAGACTTGTCCAGGAAGTCATGTTTGGCAGAGAAGACAAGCGGTTCGTAGAAAGATCAAGATGCTTCAATGCAGGGAGCGACAATGTATCCGACTCGCAGAGCGAGGCGAGTCCGTTATTTGCTAGGTAAAGATTCTGCAGGTTGGGTGCCGAATCGATTGTGAAGAAGGGTCCGCTGAACGAATTCTTAGCCGCTACCAGCTCAACCAGTGAGATGGATGTGAAAAGCTCCATAGGGACACTCTTCAACTGATTATCCGATACGTTCAGGGATCGCAGGCGAGATAATTCGCTGATTTGTTCGGGAAGACTGGTTAGTTTGTTGCCTTGCAGCTCAAGCACCTCAAGCTGGTCCAACAATCCTATGCTCTGTGGAAGAGCACCTTGCAGGTCATTCTCAGCCAGCCTCAATTCTCGCAAAGTCAGAATCTGAGAGAGAACATCGAAAACATCGATAGTCAAACTGTTCCGAGACTATACAAGTCAGCACAAGCCCATGATTGCGATAGAGTACGCTTACTAGATTAAGCTTGGACAGTTGGGACAGTTTTCGAAGGCCCATAGGCAGAGTTGTAAGGACATTTCCGTGCAAGTCAATGTTTTGCATACCGCCAAATTGAGGACCGGCTTCGTCATCGTCTACAACATCATCGAAGTCAACATCCGGGAACATTTGGTCGGGGAGAGATTTCAGCTCATTATCCGCCGCAATGATCACAGTAAGGTCAACCACTTCCCCCCACGCGACCGTGGTGTCATTGGCGTCGTATTTGTACATATTCAGGACGTCATCCGGAACTTCACTCAGGCCCATGCCCGCCAGGTTAAGGCGGCCGTCCACACGGGCTGCATCGACACGCTTCCGTATTAGGGATTTGCCTCCCTTGGAGCGCTGGTTGAACGGATCTTCCAACCCGAAATCAAACTCTGCAATCTCAGCAGGGTCCGGCACGATGGGTTCCCGCGGGGGAGTGCTCCGACCGACATTCCCGTTGTTTTCCTCGGCGTGGGCTCTCCGCGCAGCTTCTTTGGCTTTGGCGATTTGTTCGCGCAGTGCCAGGGATCCTCCAACTTGTTTGGGTGGAGCATCGGACTGCTTGGGAGCCACGTCGGAACGGCGAGAGGCCTTTGCCTTGGCTATGTGCTCGCGCAATGCAGCGGATGAGCTGGACACCTTGCGGCTAGTATCTGGAGTCTTTTTGGTCGCGGTAATGGGTGTAGAGGTAAGCGTGCCGGGCGGAGAGATGGCCTGTCCAAACGTGCCACCCGCCGAGGGCCGAGATGTAGGTGTCCGCCCATTCATCGTCTTGGTATTGGTCAACGGCCGTGGCTTAGGGGTAGTTTGGGCGTTCTGAGTTTGGGATAGCGGCTGCTTCTTAACGGTACCAGTCGGACGGGCAATGGAAGGAACCCTACTGGGTGTCGACGCGGAGGGTGTACCAGTGGTTGCACTGACGCTCCGCTTACCTGGAGCCGTCATAGACCCCTTCTGCGAGTACGATGCAAGCCGACGAGGAGTGCTGGGGGCCGGTTTAGGCGTCCCATCGCTGCTCACGGGTCTCCCCAGAGCCGAAGACGGACGAGAAGCTGAACGGGAGGTGGAGCGTGAAGCCGGGTGCAGGGGCGGAGGCATCGAATTGTCGGCGCCAAAGAAGCTCGACCTGCGGCGCACTCTGCCTCCAGCGGGAGACGAGGGGAGTTGAGATAGACTCTCAATGGTCCTATCAGAAAGCGACTGGCGTGACTTGCGCGGTGCCAGAGCCCTGGGAGGGTCGATATCGTCGTCTATGGCGCTCTCCGAGTCCTGGTCTCGACCCCCTCCCCTCGACGAGGCCCGCGAGGCGGAGCGGAAGCCATCGAGGGAGCCCAGCACGTCCTCCTCTGGGCTGGAGCTCACGGGAGGAGACGGCTTGGCAACAGGTTTCGGCTGGTAAGAGATGGGACGGCCAATTGGCTTTTTGAAAGCGGGTGCATCGGTGTTGCTCGCGGGGCGGGCCAGGGCGCTGCTGGAGATGCGTCGGTTCAGAGAGGGGCCCAGGGAAGTCCGGTTGGAGGACGACAGGGTCGAGGTCGGGGTGGAGGGCGTGTTGGAGCGCGCGAGGGAGGGCCTGGAGGCCTTCTTCTGAAGCGAGGGGCTGGCTGGGGCGGGCCGAGCGAGGGAGGAGAGGGATGGCTTCTTGCGCAGCTGCTCGGTGGACGAGGGCGAGCGCAGCTGGGAATGGCTGGCGGACTGCTTCAGCACAGGCAGCCGCGAGGTCGGGCGCGGGATGCCAGAGGCTCGCCGGGGGGTGGACTGCGGCTGGTCCATGGTGGTGAGCTCGCGGCGGAGGCTATAGGCGGGCAAGGGCAGGGAGCGCGTCTCACGCGGCCAGGTGGTCACAGGCGGTCACAGGCAGTCTTGGGTGGCCATGGCCCAACCAGCAAAAGGGCGCCTGGGAGGGAGGAGGACAATTTCTCGGAATGGGCGAGCTCAGGACGCGGGACGCACTCAGCGCGGCCGGTTGCCCTGTGCAGCCGTTGTTTACTGGCGACGCTCCGTATCAGCTGGGCCCTGGCGCCGTAAACCGCGTTCGGAGGGGTTCGCGCTAAGCCTGGCTCCAGGCATGCCCGCCGTTGCCTGTCCACCCTGCGCGACGCCGACCTGCCCGCCGTCACCGCTCCTCAACCCTCCTCCACACCCGCCCCCGCCAGAGCTGCCCGTCGCTGCCCGTCGCTGCCTGTCGCTGTCCGTCGCTGCTGGCATCGTGCATGCACATTGGCGTCGCTGCTTGCCCCTCGCCGCTCTTCCGCTCCTCGCCCGCCCGTCCCCGCCGCACCGCGCCTCGTACGCGACCTCTCTCCCCGCCCGCCCGCCTGCGCAGCGTCATCTCGCCCTCGCGCAGCCTGCTCCGGCCAGCGCGCGTCCGCCGCGACTCGCACCGCACAAGTCGCTCCCAGATCGCTTTGCGCGGCCCGCCTGCAGCACTGACGTGTCGCCCGCGCCTTGGACGATCGCCCTTCAGTCGCCATGGACGCCCAGGCTGCTTTCATGCCGGATTCGCTCGTCCCTACCACAGAGCTCTCGCAGCCGCCCACGCCCAGGGCGCGCTCAGCCTCTGTCGACAACATGTCCAGGCACGAGTCGCCCGACCGAGTCAAGTTCGTGTCTCCCGCCCCCCCGACCGCCTCGTCCATGACGCCCCCGCCCTCGTCGCAGCTCCCGATCGCGCGTCCTTCGAGCATTGTGCGTACGCCCACGCCGTCCACTCCGCAGCTGTCTTCGCCTCCACCAACCTCAAAACTTCCGGACCAACCCTCTGCCCTCACTGAGCCTGCTGCTGCCCTGTTCTTGCCCGATCAGATCGATAATGCCTCGCCCGATGAGCTGCGTGCCATGGTCCACGAGCTGACCAGCGTGCTCAAGGACGTGCGACTCTCCGCCGCCCACTACAAGCTCCAGTACAACATGGCCGTCATGGAGAGCCAGGAGTCGGCGAGTCGCATGGCCGTAGAGCTGGCCATGGCTCAGCGGGAGCTCGACGTACTCCAGCAGGCAGAGGAGAAGAGGCGCGCCACAATGCCCTCTCCGGTCCAAAGCTTCCAAGAGACACCCGCAGACACCGCCAATGCCATCATGGTTACAGAATTGAGCCGCCAGTGCCACATACTCCAGAATGAGAACGACGAGCTGCGCGATGAGCTCGAACATCAGAAGCGCCGCACTGAGCACCAAAAGGGCGAGTTGAGCAGTTTGATGGAGGAGAATGACCGTCTCAAGACGAGAATCCGCAGGAATAGGGACCACATCGCGCCCTTTCTCCCTTATTTGGAGCAGGTGAATGAGCAGAGCTCCCCACGCTCCCTCTTCGGAACCCCTCAACAGCCCACCCCACGAAATCGGGTCAGCCGTGTGCCGCCTTCCCTCTCTACCGAGAACAGCAGAGGCCAACATAACTTCGAGGCTCTGCTCTTAGCTGACAAGATGCTGAGTCAAGAGACTGCCACGGCCCCGTCCACGCCGACACGCTCGCACGCACCGCGCTCACGCTTCGGCCATACGCGCGGGACGCACTCGATGTCGTCCGTTCCGCACACGCCTAACCGGAGGTCCGCCCACCTGCAGGCCAGCGTGCCCCGCACCCCTCCCGCCTTCTCCGCGGTAAATGTGCCCCAGTCCGCTCCCCCAGCCCACTACCAGCCCAAGCCCGCTCACATCCGCCGCGAGAGCAGCAACTCGACAATCACCGCATCGAGCGTCGACGAAGAAGAGGCTTTTACTGACCGCGAGGAGGTTGTCGGCGAGTCCCAGGCCTCGCAGCTCGCGACCAGCATGCTGCGCACGCAGAAGAAGCCAAAGCAGAACCCGTCTGCGCCCTCGTCGCAATCGCAATCGCAATCGCAATCGCAGCCTCAATCGCAGCCTCAATCGCAGTCCAGCCTCATCCAAAGCAAAATCTACGGCCAGGTGAAGAAGGGCGGGCTCACGCGGCCGACTGAGTTTGAGAAGAGGCGCCTGCAGTCTGGCGAGCATGGCGGCAGTCCGTCCAAGCAACGCCGCCTAGATCCGAGCATGGGCCTGGGAATCGAGTATCTTCATCGATGATGAAATACCTCTTCTCGTTTCCGATCTGGTTCCGCGGGCCTTATGACTGACTCATGATCAACGGGCGTTTTTATGGTGTCGGCGGCGGCGGCGTTTTTCTCTCTTCTGGGCTCGCCAAACTCCGTGCGGATTGGAGTATTTTTTCGATCTGGACGATGGCTTGATCTGCCGGTCTTGTTTTTCTCGTCTCCTTTTTCTTTCTTGATTTGCTTGCTGATTTGCTTTCTTGACATACCCCATCTTTGCTCCCTCCGTCGTCGATGCGGAGCTGGGATATCCCCACCCCCACCCATATTTTTGCTTCTCATGTTTCTTGGATCTCGCCGTCCTCGAAATCTCTCCATCTTTTGGACTTGCTTTTAATCCTTACTTTTTTTTTTTTTGGCTCCGCCTCTCTGCTCCATGGGGAGATTGACTGACCTATTACTTGCCTGCTTCCCTGTTTGTTTGCATGTATGTATGTACTTAATACCCCTCTTTCCCCTGCTTCGCCCGTTGCGGCCGCGAGACAGGAAGAAAAAAAGCGGATGGAGAGACAGGGAGCCAGAGAAATTGGGCTAGGTAAGGAGAACCTTTTTGTGTGAATGAGCCGCGGCAGGTTGATGCTGCATTGTGAGCATGCGCGACGACGGTAACGTTCGGTCGCCTGTTAGATAGTTTCAAGAAATGAGAAAGCCTTGTATATTCAACGTAAACAGTGTATCTTGCCAACAACTCGTTTAGAGATTAAATGATGGATGCAACCAAGTATCTCTTACCGCACTTACAGCCTGCTTGCCCTCGACTTGGCCGTCTCCTCTGCAAGCTTCATCCCCACCGGCCCGCCCCGGCTCCCATCGCCCGGCCACTCATCCTCGGGCACCCTCTGCGCTGGCCACTCCCACTTGCCCTTGAAATCGTCAGGCGTGTTCCCAAGCACGCACTCGATGATGCTCTCTCCAATGATGGGCAAGAATTTGAACCCATGGCCCGACCCACCCGTCGCCACGAACAGGCCCTTGTACTGCGGATGGTAGCTGATCAAGAAGTCACCGTTGCGAGTATCCGTATACCAGCAGATCTTGGATTTTGTAAAGGGGCGCGAGGGCGTGCTGAGCGAGGGGTGGATCGAGGCAAGGAACTCGCGGCACTGGCGCTGGCCCTCGTCAGGCACGCGCTGGTTCGGGTCGTCGACCGATGTATAAGGGAGAGAGACGGTGATGGCGGCGCTGGGGTCGTCCGACTCAGGGTGCGGGATGGTGGTTGGGTTTGTGTAGCCGTGGCCGTGGCGGGCGACCTTGAGCAGGTTCTGTGAAGGGGGGATCATGAACAAGCCATGGGAGAGATTGAGCAGGGTGGGGCGGTTCTCGAGCTTCGACTGCTCGGCGGAACTGATGGGCATGTAGACGACGGCCTGACCGGTCGACTTGCAGATGCCGCGCAGATCGATGAGGGCGGGGCTCCAGGCGCCGGCGGCCAGGATGGTGAGGTCGGCTGTCAGGGTGCTGGAGTCGGACAGGCGAACGCCGGAGACGGTGTTGGTGGCGTGGTCGATGAAGAGCTTGGAGACGGTGCCCAGGACAAAGTTCACACGGCCTAGCTTCTCGACTTCCTTGCGGAGCCACACCATGGCTCCCTCGGCGTTGGCCCAGCCTGAGCTCCAGTTCACGTAGCCCACACCACCACAACCTCGCTCGTCGACACCCTCGATGTGCTCGAGACCACACACCCGGGCAATGTCTTGTGCCGAGTTGAGAACCTCGACCCTGTCCTTTCCAATGCTCTGTACATTCTTGAGTGAGTCCTGAACATATTTCTGCTCCTTGCCCCAGGCGGTCAGACACAGTCCAGTCTCGAAATAATTTCCGGCTGCGAATCCGTTGCGCCAGTGCTCCTGGGCGATTGTGGCGAGGCGGGTGTACGGCGGGGAGGCATAGTCGGGTCTAATGATGCGGGAAGAATCTATCTATAGCCATTTGAGTGTTGGATCGAGGCAAGAGTCTGGTCGGTCCACGGGTGCTGTTGGGGGTGGTCTGATGGTGTTCGACATTGTCGGAAGGTGCTATGGATTGGCTCGGAAAGAGCACCAGAGCCGCGAGCAAAGAAACAAGGAAACACAAAGCTTACACTTGAGCCATCTTTGGAGGGGAAAGGCTGACGGTCTACAACTGTGATTGAAGTGTCATTGAACCTGGCGTCCTTGCAGAGCGCCCACGCGGTGGACAGGCCAAAAACACCGCTTCCGACGATAAGAATGGATGAAGGGATTTCTCGGTCTGAGGACGCCATGGTCTATGCACGAAAAAAAGAAAGACAAGAGCCTGTACAAAACCGCAAAAGTACAGCCCAACAAGGCGGAAAAGGAACGGAAGCTCTGCCTACCTCTGCGAAAATTGTCTACGGTGGGGAATGGTCCGATGTCGTCGTTGCTGTAGGGGCGTCGGCTTTCGGCGGTTCATCCCTTCGGCAGCGAGCTGGCCTGGGCTGGCCTGGGGGAAGCTCTAGCCACCTGCGACGCGCACGGGCCAACAGAGACGAGAAAAGATCCAGGCGGCAGCAAGTGAGCAGCTTTCCTTCCTTCATCAATTGCACATCCACGTCGCTCGCTATCTCTCCCCGGAGACACCAATTGCATCGCCATGCCGCCCAAGTTCCCGAGACCTCCCAAGTCGATACCGTCAAAACTACCCAAGCCGCCGCCGTCCCTCCCCAAGGCACCGCGGGCACTCGCCGAGCCAGCCTACCCGACATTCAAACACGCACCGCAGATATCCCGCCGCGAGCAGACAGACAGGGAGAGATACCAGAAAGTATGGGAGGCAAGGCCGAAGCTGGAAGATGTGAAGTTGACCGAGGAACAAATGAGAGCGCCCGAGCATAGGGCCAGGGTGCAGAGGTGGAGGCAGTGGCCCATGTTCTTCGCACTCTTCGCTACCTTTGGACTGGGCGTGTACGGATCCCAGCTGTACATATCCCTCACGCGCGAGCAGGACGTGGGGGAGATTCCAGAGGACCTCCGGGACCGCTTTGACCGCGAGGCGGAGGGATACGACGAAAAGGTCAACGTGGCCGAGACGCTGCTGCGCATCAGCTCGCGCAGGAAGAAGCTCATGCAGAGAGCCCACGGACATGTATTGGAGGTGGCAGTGGGCACGGGCAGGAACATCCCCTACTACCCCACCAAGTTCTGCGCTACCGTCACGCTGTTGGACTCGAGCGCGCCCATGCTCGCGGTTGCGAAGCGCAAGTGGAAGGACACGCACCCAGAGTATTTCAGCCGGGTCTTCTTCAAACACCAGTCGGCCGTGGAGCCCATCACCCCGCCATTCGATGCACAGGGTGGGTACGATAGCGTGGTGCAGACCATGGGGCTCTGCTCGACGCACGAACCCGTAAAGCTACTGCAGAACCTGGAGGCGTGCACCAAGGAGGACGGACAGATACTGCTGCTCGAGCACGGAAAGTCACATTATCAATGGCTCAACGACTTCCTGGACAAGTCGGCGCCGGCGCACGCCAAGGAGCACGGATGCTGGTGGAACAAGGACATTGGCAAGATTGTGGAAGACAGCGGGCTCGAGGTGGTCAACATCCGGCGATACAACTTTGGTACAACGTGGTGGGTGGAGTTGAAGCCAAGAAGGGGGATGCAAAACAAACAAGCACAGCCTGTTGTCATTGCCGACCGGCCGTCTGTTCCGGCCGAATCCGCGCCGGAGCCACAGCGACCGTGGTGGAGTCTTTGGCGATGAGGCGTGACTGGACTGGACTGCACCGCACCCAGCTCAGCTCAGGAGCAACATGGCTACCCCGGAATCCCATTGCCCACAAAGCAACCAAGGTAGACTTTATCTCTGTTGTCGAAACAAAAAACAAAGGTCCGAAGGCAAACCCCCGGACAGATCTTGAGCCCTCGCAGCGATCCCTAAGACCATGTCGTCGTCATCGGGTGTTGGAGGGGGATGAAAGTGCTCGACTAGGCCATGCCCAATGCCGGAATGCACGTCGACGGCTTCTCCAAGAAGGTGAAGCGAGCCCCAGATGTGGGAATCCGCGACGATAGATAGCGCCGAGTCTAAGAATGATTTGCGATGTGATTTCCGGGCTTTGCGTTGGCCAAGCTCGCACATGGACACGGCATGGCATTGTTGCGAGGGGGACCGCAATGAGGTCGCTCACGCCCATCCATGACGCGGGCCGGCCATGCTCCCACGCTCCCACGCACCACCTCCCACCTCTCACCTCCCACACACCACACACCACACACGACGACGGCCATCTCGGGCGTGTCATGGCGAATGGCGCCCGGCGAGATGCCATTGTTGGCTGACATGCATGGGCGTGACTCGCCGAGGCGCATTGCCCACGGAAGCACGCCTCGAGGCGCAGGTTCCTGAATCAAGTGCGCGGTGCAGCTGGCCAGGCGGATGGACGAGGGTCGTCTGGTCGTCTGGGGGCCAGGCGGAGCGCATCCGAAGCGTTTGCACCAACGCGCGCGACCTTCCATTCCCCACAAAAGTGACGATGCGAGCAGACGCCTTGTGTAATGCGGGTGGGCCGATTGGGGATAGACAGGCAGCGCCCCCTGCCAATCATCTGCACGGCGGCCTGCTTTGGTGGCACGTCGCGTGCGTTGTCTAGCAGAGGCAGCGGGCGGTTTTGCACCGACAGCTCGTGAAACACGCAGCCCAGCTGTCTTCCAGAAGAGACGCAAATTGGCCGTTTCGCATGCGCCCGCGGCCTCGACAGCGAGCGCGCAGCATTGAGCTCGCCGCGCAGGCCGGCCGGCAGCCCGCCCCCAGGGCGAAGCCGTCTGTCGCCCCCCTCCGGCGGGAAGATGCGGCATGTCGCGCGCAAATTCTCTTCCAGCCTGCATCGGCCCATCTTCTGTCAATTGACCCAGCGCTGATTTGGCGAGCCGAGGCGCGCTTGTCTCATGGGCAGAACATTTTTCATCTTCGTTTTTTTTTCTTCACCGCCTTGGTTGGCTTTGGCCCTAGGGCCCGTCGGCGTTAGCCCGTTCAGGGGGACCCGGGGCATCCTGCATGCTGGGAAGCAAGATGTATGCAGCTCCTTCAGATCATGGCCAAACACCCGACCACTGCTGCCCGTCGACAGTGCTCCCTTTAGGCTGACCGCCAGCTCTCTCTCCGTGCGCTCCAGGGGCAGAAGAGAGAAGGGATTGCCGCCCAGGCAATATGGCCTCACCCGCCGGTGACGAAATGCAGCAGCCCTCCGCGACGCCGACGGGGCAGGGGCACATTTGCGAGGCCCTCGATTCGTCGCCGGCATGCGTTCATAGCAGGCTGCCGGGTCACGACGCTACGCGCAGAGGACCGGGCGCGCCCAAAGCGTGGTGGGCTTTCGCTGAGATCCCGGCCCCAAGGGTCCAGACGATGAGAAGGCTCAACGGGACGGCGGGGAGCGAGGCGTGCGTAATGGGCGCGCTGCTGTGGACGGTCGACGGTCGACGGTGGACTGTGTCCTGTGTCGACGCTCGTACGTTGCGAGGTGGCAACCCTCTGGCGTTGCTTTTTGGGTCACCCCCCAGGACCGTGTATAGAGATATGGTTTTGCCGTGGTGCTGCTGGGCGGTTTTTCTTTTTCATGGCCTCGGCCCCCCTGGCAGCCCTGGCAGAGCAAACGGTCTTCTAAAAGTAGACTGCTGTCATAGAATCGCAGAGCCCGCCGGAGAGGCATCCCTGAAAATAGGCACTTCCAATTCACACGGCGCACGGACTTGGTCCCTCTCAAGGTTCCTACGTCTCATCCCGTTCGTTCCACCGGCCTTTGGACTCTCTCCCCCCTTCACTCCTCAGGGTCGTCACCACCACACCCTCTGTCGAGACTGTCCTCTGCTCTGCCACGCCACCTGCGTTGACGCTGCCGCTGCTGCCTAGGCCTCAGACAAAAAGCAGCCTGTCCCCAGATCATTTATTGGAGGGACGCAGTCAGCACTGAGAGTGTGCATCGCCGCCTTGCGTGCCCAGAGACTGTTGCATCTCCATTCCGCCCCCCAGCGCCCTATCAACAACCTTGCCCTGTGTATTATTGTCACGGGCAACCGCACCTTTGGGCTACTCTTCTTCCCACCACCATCTCCACCGCCGTCGTACTATTATTCTTTCTCTCTCTCCCTCTCCTCTCCTCCCCTCCCCTCCCCTCCCCTCCGCCACCTCCCCGCGACCCGCGCTGTGCTGCGACAACATGGGCTACAACACCCGCCGCAAGTCGCTGTCGCTGCCGTCACTGGGCATCGCCGTGCCTGGTGCACCTCGATCGGCACGCTCACCGCCTGCCACCAGCGACAGTCAGCACGTCGCAAAGAAGCAGAAACGCTCGCACTCCAACTCCAACGCCTCGACGCCGCCGTCCCCTCCGCGCCCCTCGACGCTTCGCTTTGACGATCGCCCCAGGAGTTCAGCTGGGCGCGTGGCCGACACCCCGCCACCGTCGCCAGGCGGCAACGGACAAACAAAGATCGATACCCAGGGCATCGACGACACAATCGTCGTCGGCGTCATCGAGCAGCTGCAGAAGACGGGAAACCGACCTCACCTTCTCAAAGAACTCGCCGCCGTCCTGTCGTCGACCATTCCCATTGTCGAAAGGTACGTACCTACCAGACAGCGCCTCCCCCCTCCGGAGAGCTGCAGCCCTCGACCTCTTAGCCCCTGCCCTCCTGGCTCATCGTTACTCATGCTGACGTGCAACAGCTCCGCGAATCCTGCCGCAATTATTTCGTCACGTCTGGCCACCTACCTAAAACGCCCCTGGACCGCCCTATCGCGATGCCCGCTCGACAAGAAGTTGGTTGGCACGCATCCCAAGCGCGTCTACTACTTCCTCACCACTTGCCCGCACCAGCCGATTCCCGCCGATGCTGGAAATGGCCCGGCCACGGCTCGGATTATCTCGCCATCCCTGTCGTCCGCCGCCTCCGAGGAAGAGGATTTGGACGCTCGGTCACGGGATCGCATGTCGCCTTCGCCCGAGTTGGACCTCTCCGACTATGACCAGGACCATGCTGCCGATCCGTTTGCGAATCACACGCACCCGCCGACGTCGGTAAACATTGCGCACAACCGCCGCGCCCAATCGCCACCGTTGGAGCGGGAAGAGCGCGAGTTCACCCAGACGGCGTCATTCCTGCAGGAGCAAAAGAGGACGCGCGAGGCCGAGCGCGAACGATCGTCCAGCGCCAGCACGGCCAGCGGCGTCAGTGTCAGCACCGACATCACCATGGACGACGTCCAGGTTTCCGTTGAAGAGACGGAAGAAAGTGCGGCTCGGAAGAACTCGGAGACGGCGGCAGCGCTGTTCGGGCACATGGACCACGTTTCGAGCTTTCAGACCAGCTTCGCGTCGAGCCCACTCCTGAAACCGACCGTGGCCATGAGCGTCGAGATGCCCCCGCCCGTCTTCAGGGCTGGCGGAACCAAGGGCCAGCTGGCCGATGCAGATGCCGATGCCGATGCCAATGCCAATGCCGAATGGGGCTGGCCAGAAATGAGGAGCCCCGAGAACATTGAGCTGGACGAGCTCGACGACCTGCTCGGCGAATACTAACTAATGGAGTATCATTGATATTGGGGACTGGGATCTTTCAAAACGATACCGTTACGAATTTCCTTGCCGCGCGCGATTGTTTCTTGCTTGCACCTACGAGTTTTTAGTATATCCTCTCCTCCTTTCTCTTCAGTTCAGGCGTACATCCTAGATGGTTTCGTTTCGCCGCTCGCGCTGCATCAGGTTCAGGATGTCGGAATGTCGGTTGGAGTTTCAGCGATCTGGGTGTGTGGGGGTGTTGTGCGATCGGTTGTGTTGGGTTTTCTTTTACTGTACGATAGCTGTTGGCTGCGGGCGCGGGGATATGGCTGAGGCACTGGCTGAGCTTGGCTGATATCTGGTATCCGGGATCCTGGGAGGGCCGCTACTGGGAGGGTAACCAAAAAAAAAGAGGACAGGCGGCAGAAAGATTGCTACAAGACCTGCCTACTCCCACGGCCTACCTTAGACAAAAGTCGTCAAATTGGAAAAACAGTTGATACATCTCTTACACACGCACCGCACATACCTACCTTCCTATTTCTCTTGCGGCAGACAGCGTCTTTTTTTTCTGCTCCCCACGTGCAGTAGTGAAAAGTGAGGCGCATGTGCGGCTGCACGAGGGCGGCGGCGTTTCGCGCGCATGGAGGGCTCGGTGCGTGGTTCCACTACTCCTGCTGAGGGATATAGCTCGCAGGCGGTGAACTGTTGTGTTGTTCGTGTCCACCTCTCCGCCAACGTCCAAGTCGGCAGCCCAGGACCGCCCCTCCACGCCGCCCACTCGCCCACTCGCCCGCGCGCGCTGTCGCTGGCAGCCATGCGCCCCGCGTCGCCGCCGCTCCTCTGCGGCAGAGGCCTTGCTCCTTTCTGCAGGCCTCTAACGCAAAAGGAAGCACCATTGGGTAACCTCACCGGAGTAACCTTTCTGCCCAAAGACGCAGCGGGCCCTTCGACCAGGCGATCCTGGGCCGGGGCGGTAAAGCTGTCAGTCTTGGCCGGCCATCGGGGAAATTGTTGCTGTTCTTTTGCTGATGCTTTCTTCTTTCTCCATGCTCAGTCTCCCCATCTGCGAGCAATTTGGGTTTCGGTACAAGGCAGGCTCCTTTTGTAGCGACTCCAGACCTACCCCTCGTCGTCTCGTTCTCGCACCCCGGCTCCCACTGGCCAGGAGATTTTGAGAGCCTCCTCTCCCCAGCCACCGGTTCCCAGACTCCACCCAGCCACCGCGATCCGATCAGGGAAGGATTCGTGTAAGCGAGTCGAATAAGGCTGAGCGTCAGGCTCCGGCCCCCAGCCGCCATCGCATGCAGCACGACGCCCAACCTTCTGCAACCTGTGAGAAGCTGCACGTCTGAGCTACCTTTTTGCCCGCCAATCGCTGCGGAAAAGCAACTTTTCCTCTTGCTGATTTTTCCAATTTGCCTCCGAGAAGGTGAAGAATGCGACCGTGTCTGACGCATTGCCGACGACGACGACTTGACTGACAGCATCCTTCGCTCGGCCGGTCACGCGACGAAGGTTTGATCTGGGGAAACCTTTTTTTTAACCCTCTGTCCAGGAAGAAAGCCCCAAAAAGAGCAGGGTCTTTGCCTACCGGAGCAAGGCTGGGAGAGAGAGAGAGAGAGCGAGAGTTCATGCGCGCCGCGTTCCACGGGATTACCAGCCTCGACGGACCATTGGATCGCAAGTCGACGTTGCGCGCAGCTTGAGCCCGCACCCGCAAGCTCCCGCTCTGCAGCTTCACGACAAACCACGTGGAGCAGGCCAACCACCCCCCTAGCCGCCTTGCGCGAACCAGACTTGCAGTCCCCCTATCGCCGCGCTTTTTGCAGCTTCGTTTTCTTCGCACACAGCTTGTCGCTGCGTCCACCTTCCCTCCCCCCCAAGTCCAACTCCAACTCCGCGCCCGAGGATTCCCCGGCCCGTAGAGTGTTGCGTTGGCAGTGAGGAGCAACGCAGTCACGTTATTTCTGCGCCCCACCAGCCCAGGCCATCCACAGATCTGTGAAGCCAGCACTGCGAAGAGGTGGAGTCGTTTTCGGGGAGCGATTCGGGGTATTTCCCCTCTTCCGAGTCGGAGAAGCCCAAGAGTCGAGGAGCCATGTCGGTTGCTCCTTCGCGGGCGAGGAGTCGCAGTCGCGCACCCAGCCGCGCGACCGGCCCCATAGTCGTCGACCTCCCGCCTGCCAGCCCGAGGCCTCCCATCATCGTAGATGTCCCGCCGTCAACGGTCTCGAGGGCCGTGAGTAGGGCGCGGGCCCCGCCTGGCATGATGGATGCCCCAGGATTGAGTGGCGGGAGAGGCATGTTCAAGAGGTTGATTGTAGCGTGTGATGGTACGTTCATCGTTTGAGACTCGAACGCTGTTCCGTTTGAACTAGCGGGAGAGGAAGAAGGCGTATACAGGGCTAACTCTGTCGTGCAGGAACCTGGATGAACTCTGACAATGGCCTCAAGAACGGCAAGCTTTCGGTACCGAGTAACGTTACCAGGATATCGCGAGCAATCAAGGCAGTCAGCCAAGATGGCGTCCCTCAAATTGTAAACTATCACTTTGGAGTCGGGACCCAGGGAGGTCCCGTGAACCGGCTCATCAGTGGAACCACCGGCGAAGGTCTGGGGGACAATGTGCGCGAAGCGTACTCGTTCCTTGCCAACAACTACCACCCTGGGGATGAGATCTTTCTCATCGGATTCTCCCGCGGCGCCTTTACAGCGCGTAGTATCGCCGGTCTCATCGGACAGGTCGGGCTGCTCACCAAGAAGGGCCTAAACACTCTTCCCGAAGTCTTTGAAGATGTCCAACATCGCCGGGATCCCAGATATATTCCCAAGAACCCGAATGTGCCATTTCCGAATAAGCCTAGCGCCGACGACCCCATGTACGCCGAAGAGCTAGAACACAGGGGCCTCACGAGACTGGATATTCCCATCAAGGCGATCGCAGTGTGGGACACTGTGGGCAGCTTGGGAGCTCCTAGGGTGGGCTGGCTTACCAAAGTCGGTCTTCAGAGCAAGGAGAGTAGGGAGATGAGCTTCTATGACACGAAGCTCTCTGACTGTATCGAAAATGCATTCCAGGCGCTCGCGCTGGACGAGAAGCGTAGTGCGTTCTCGCCGGCTGTCTGGGAAAAGCCGGAAGGAAACAGGACGACCCTGCGGCAGGTCTGGTTGTAAGTCTCGACGTGGCATATCACGTGATTTAAATACACAAACTGACCTTTCTAGCCCCGGTACTCACAGCAATGTAGGCGGTGGGTATGATGACCAGGAGCTGGCAAACATCACGCTGGCATGGATGATGAGCCAGCTCGCTCCTTTCCTCGACATGCGAGACGAATATCTCTTCGAGCAAGACGAGGAAAACGACCGCTTCTACCGCAAAGACCGCCAGGAGCCGCGTCCGTGGGGTTTCGGTGAGATCTACAACTCCCTCACCGGCCTCTTCGCCCTGGGTGGCAACTCGGTACGTGTGCCCCGCCCTTGCTTTGGCAACCAACTCCACTAACGCACCCCAAGTGGCGCACCCCCGGCCAGTACTACGCCGTAGACCCTTTCACATGCCGCCAGACCGATCGCCCCCTCCGCCAAACAAACGAATACATCCACCCCTCCGTCCGCACCCGCATCCGCCTCCAGGGCCCGGGCATCGGCGACAAGGGCCTCTACGACTCCCGCGGCCTGACCGACTACTACAAGCTCGTCGTCGACTACGGCTCCGCCACGTCCAAGTCG
This sequence comes from Corynespora cassiicola, assembly GCA_022059125.1. Classification (NCBI taxonomy): domain Eukaryota; kingdom Fungi; phylum Ascomycota; class Dothideomycetes; order Pleosporales; family Corynesporascaceae; genus Corynespora; species Corynespora cassiicola. The sequence goes on along the minus strand of JAEUWY010000005.1, from coordinate 5,463,910 downwards.
GGCGACCCGGACGTCTTCTGGAAGCTCCGCTTCAAGGACTCGGACGCCGTCCGCGTCCTGCGCGAGTCCCCCCTCTGGTCCCTCGAGCGCGAGCTCGCACGCAAGGACCCGGACACGTACGACTACATCAAGCGGCCCCCCGCCAGCGGCACCGGGTCCAAGAAGCGGCGCAGCGCCGCGGCTGCTGCGCCGCGCCCCATGAGCGCCGACCTCAGCGGCAGGTTCAACACGAGGAAGAGCTTTCCGAGTGACGTCCGCGGAGCAAAGAGTAGCGTCGTGTCAAAGGGCCCGCCCGCCGCGCGGAGGAGTAGGAGTCGGCCGCGCAGCGTCGAGTATACGGACAGAGAGTCGGATTTGAGGGGCGAGATGCCGCATCGGAGGGAGAAGAATAAGGCGTGGTGGGAGGGGGTGAGCATTTCTGGGGGTGGTGGGGGTGGAGGAGGGGATGGGGGGAGGAGCCCGAGGAGGACGAGTATGAGGGCTTAGGGTGAGGGGGTTTTGGGAGGAAGGAGGGAGGAAGAAAAACATGTGTAGGAATAATTCTTTTCGTTGTAGCGGATACCCATTGGATAGAAAAATGATTTCCTTGTCTAGTCGTCAGATTAATAGCTTTGGATTTGGATGGAAAGTTTAGCATCGTAGTGTATCTGTCTGCTTTTGAGGGAGCTGGTAGTTTAGTCTTATTGTAAGCCCATTATTGCCATTTATAGCCATAAGAACTTGGCTTTTGTAGTCATGATATTTGACTTGGCCTGTTAATTTTGTTTACGTAGATTAGGAGTAGTGATAGTGGGCATTATAGTCGGCGTATTTCGATTACGTATGTTGAAGTACTCAGGTATATTTCAAAGTATACAGAGATCGAACCTTATCCTAATTGAAACAAAGTTAGTAAGTTGTTCATCAATGGAGAACGGCTATGGACTTCGCGAAATTAGCTGGATTTGGCTTGAGTATGGTCTACGAACCCATACGATCGACCTTTTCTTTGTACTGCCCTCTCGAGGGAGGAAGCACGCCGCAGCTACAGGCCACAAATCCAGTCCAGAAAAGGGCATCCTACTATGAACCTATTCAGATATGGTAATCGAGCAATTCGGGTCCCTAGCGCCAGCTAGAGTCTGAGGTTTTTGTGGCCAAACCACTCCAGCCCAGTCCCTGAGATATGTTACACACCTTGAGCTGGCAACCGATTTTTGAAATGGCTATTTCAGCTTTCTTGCATGGCCTTTCGATCATGTAGAAACAATAAATAACGGCAGCGCATTGCGGAAGTCTTATTACCTACCCTCTCTCCTCCCCCCTTAGCCAGACCCACTCGAATCATGTTGAGATTATTGAGCTTCAAGACCACGCGTTAATGTTAAATCTGTTTCTCTGAGGGCACTCTGTATAACAGACACGATTGTAAACCATATTTAATAGACATCAATTATAAGACGGCTGTAGCACTTTAGGAAAAGCAGCAACGGCTATCTAGAGTGGTCCTGTAGATGTGTTTTGGTTTTCATGGTCTGTCAATGATTCAAAGAGGTCTTACTAATATTAATTGGCTGACAGTTTGACTGGAACTGTATGGTTGCTAAGAAGATATATTATACACAATCATATCTTATTTACCATGCCTCTGCCCTCATAAATTCTAGAAATAATGAGGGCTTTTTATGAGACGGTGGGATATGCTAATGGTGCTTTTGAACGCACAAGAGAATTTTCAGACCCTTGTCTCCAGCTGCCCCTTTCTTCATCAACTTCGCGAATAGAATTCCCCCCTTGGAAAGTAGTCCTGTTTATCCGGGTTTCGTCTTCCCTATACTCCGGATTGGGCTCGTCAATTATTGTGACCAAAGTATCGAGTCTAATCGCAGTCGGATAATCGATCGAATCCTCGAGGGGATCAAATGTGCGGTTGTTTCTGCGGACGGTCGCAGATCCGAATGTGCGGACTGCGCGATCTTTCCACTGCTTCGCGCCTAGGTTCGATGATCCGCCGCTGCGCGTCGACGAGGACTTGAGAAATTTGGGTCGATATTTAAGGACGAGAGGATAGACCACTGGTATACTTCCGCAAAGTAATACCAGATCGATTTCGGCTATGGCCGTAAAAATGATATAGGCCCGAGTTTTAAGTGGATTCCTTTCAGTAGAAAAAAAGTCAATTTAGGTTCAGCATGAAAGCAAGGACCTGATCGTATCTACTTACGACAGATATATTCTTTCTAAGCGCCATATTACCACAGCTACAGTACTAACCAGCCGTTAGTTTGAACCCGATGAGGGCCAGCAATGCTGCACACACCTTAAACTGAAAGTAAATAAGCATTGTAAGCCTATCTTGTTGGACCGTCTCAAATTGAGGCGCCAAATCAAAGGCATGGGCAATATCAAGACTATCAGATCGCTTACGATTGCAATAGCGCATGCGGTCACGTATGGCGCGACACGACTTGAACACTTGCCTTCGACGTTTAAATTCCAATTCATGCTAACAGGACGACATATAAAGACGTCCCAGAGGGTTAGAGAGATAAGGAGCATGACTGTAATTGCCATGAAGGTCTTGATGACTGCCTGGAGCCTCAAATCGACAAAAACACGAAGGTACAGGAGCAGAGCGCTAAGCCGAGCACACACTATGCCAAATCCGTATAGTACTTCATTGGTCAAGTTTAGCTGTCGAACCCACTGTCAGCACGTTCCCAAAATCCAGAAAAAGGAAGTCAACTCACTTTTCCATTGAATGAATAGTTTACTATAGTCATGGCGGGGGGGTATCCTAGACCACTTCTGACTACTTGAAGAAATAGTAAGTATGGCTGAGACAGATCAAACACAGCTCAAGATGTTATGAGAGCTTACAGTAGCTGTAGAGAGCAAATATTATAGTGGACGTTATTGTGCCCAGTCCTGTGAACACATCGTCCCAACTGAGTTTTGTCTTCAATGTTATGCGAGATGCGAATCTAAGTAGGACAATAATGATAATAAAAGCGTGGATGACACATGTCGCGATGAATAAGTCTTTGCTTGTTTTGGTTATTGGGAATGCCACGTAGGACATGACTGATGGAACTTTTGCGCGAGTTGAGGGCGGCAGGACTCGGAAGAGCTGGAGGGAGCTAAACCATGTTTTTGGGTTTTTTTTGTGATCGGCGGGGTAACCGACCCAACTGGCAGATCATTTGGAATCGGAGTCCGAAGCTTGTGTAACAATCATATGATGCTGACATGAGAAATAGCATAACAGGTTACACTGCATCGATATGTGATGGAATGAAGTGGTTGGTCATAGCTCATCAGGGTGCATAATCCTTCCGCGGCTACTAGGGTTTTCGCTAGCTTATTATGTGCAGCATCGCCCCCCTTAATGACACCTTCTCTATAATGATAGAGATCTGCATGTACAGAATCATTCTCTGACAATATATTATACCGCCAGAACCATCAGATGCTCTGTGTTTGAAGAAATTCATAGCTTATACTTCTCGAAAGACTGGACCTTGACTATGGCATCTGAACCCGACTATGTTTTCACCCGCGACTACCTTGACAATAATCGGTACTATTGTCCATTTTCTGAGTCATCATCCTATCATAAGGATTTTGTTTTGCTGACTACAATCATTGAAAAAGAATTAATCTCCAGCATTATCTCTGGATTCAACTCTTTGGCTACCTCACCCACCCAAAGGTTTCCCTAGAAAGCCCAAACTTGAGAATTGCTGATGTTGGCACTGGAACCTGGTAATTCATTGTTATCAATAGAAAAATAACACATGAATTGATTATAGATTAGTATCTGGCTTACAGACTTGGCTGCCAAGCTACCAAAGTCGGTTCAACTGGACGGTCTCGATGTGTCCTTTGGCGCCACACCCCCTCGACAGTGGCTTGCTTCAAACATTTCCCTGCGAGACTTTGATGTTCTCGAAGATGTAGCAGATGATCTTGTCGGAGCATACGACATTGTCCATATCCGCTTGTTCTCCTTCGTACTCAGAGATGCAGATATCGAAAATGTGGTGGAAAGACTGAAAAAGCTACTCAGTAGGTTGCCTTTGACTACTTTTCCCCTTAAGCATCTAGAAAAGGCACTGATGGCAAGCGAAACCAGAGCCTGGAGGATTCTTGCAATGGGGAGAACCTGATGTGTCCTCATTCCGTATCTCAAAAACCCACGAAGAAAACAAAGTGGAAGCCTTGACCGAGCTATTAAAGATTTCCCAGGGTCAAGATACAAGACTGAGCCCGAAGTGGGTTCCCCAACTTCCCCAATATTTTTCTCAGGCAGGTTTAGAGGAGGTGGAAGCTGATGTAAAAGATTCACCCATGTATTTGGCGCTGGCAGCACATGAATGCAACCTTTTAATTCATGAACTTCTAGTGCGCAAGACACAGAACAAACAGGTTGCCCAGGCGCTTGAACGTCTGTTACCTGAAGTCTCCAGGGAGACCAGAGGAGGATCATGCTGGGAATTCACTAGATGGACTGTCATTGGGAGGAAGAAGCTAGAATGAAGTAGGATTGCGCATCTATTGTTCGGAAATCCTAGTACTTATCCTGTGGACTCATGCCTGATGGATGTTAGCATTAGCAGCTGTTGTTCTTACTCCCGCTTGTGCGGATATCATGTCAACAATACCTGTATTAATTCGCCAGATAATTTTTTGCCCCTTGTGGTATAGCTATATTGCCAAGGGAAGTGCCCCGCGCGTGCATGGATCAAATCTTGCACGGTAAAGCAGGCAAAATGGTCACCAGTATCACGTAAGCTAACTCTAGCTCAACAGACGTCGATTCCAAAGCAAGTTGTGCGCTCTTTTCCTTGTAATATTTTCCCATATCATAACCGACATCATTCTTCCGTCTGTTCAGCACTAGAAATCATATGCTTGAACGCTGCAGCGATAGCTGTCACCTCATCGAGCTGCGACGGCACTTGATGGCCGGCGCAATGCATCACCTCGGTTCGCAATGAAGCGTTGCACATGCGTACCAATCCCAGGCTCTGGCCAGGATAATCAGTGTCGTTCGCACTCCAGGCATGCAGAGTCGGGATACGAATCAATTCGCCCACCTCTGAAGCCTGTGGGATGTGCAGGTTGCCAAGCTCCAACTGAGTCCAATCGCACGGAAGAACGCCACACACAAAAAATGCGGTTCGTATTTTGCCGGCAGCCTGATTAGCGGGTCGCAGCAAGAGTGTCGCAGCCAGGGCAGCCCCCAACGAAAACCCCAGGATCGCATGGAACGGGCCGTTTTCCACTACGTAAGCCTCAAGATCGTCCACAGCCTGTTTCCAGCTCTCAGCTGATCCATCGGAGTAGGAAAAATATTCGTCATCAAGTCCAAAAACCTCGGCAACGCCGGGAGCTGCTGGCCATGCATGATCGCCATCCACAAAGTCGTACCGGTATTCTGGTCCGAGTTGGTATCTCAATGCCGCTGCAAGGAAATCAGATACCAGGGAATGTTTATCCAGACATACTCACCCGTCTGCGCCTCAAGTACCTTGACAGCTTAGTCATTTTTCTTTCCTTAAATGGTCTCAAGCACACACCTTGCTGTTTGTTCCGATACCATGGAGACATAGGACACGATAGTTCCCTTTCCTTTCAGGATATTTCTGATTGAAAAAGCCCGAAGACATACTTGCTGACCGGTAATCCAATGCCTGATCGTGATGCGACTAAAAGGCTTTGCCCATCAATTTATCTTCGGGGTTTGACAGCAACATAATCTGGTTCTGCACCAGACCAGAAAGGTAGTATGCTAACCTACGAAAATCTGAAGGAAGGATCAAAACCCGTGTCCGCAAGGCAAATGTTGATCCCTATCCCGTTTAGCACATCTAGCGCTTAACCCGTACCCGTCTACGTAATCCTTGTCCCCTTGTACCAGGTATATTGCAATCTTGCAATCTAAGTTAATCAAAAGGGAGGCGACAGAGGTCGCTGACATACCGGGGAATCATGGCTGGGTTCCTACACTCTCAATCGGTAGCCCCAAAAGCGGGAAGGTCGAATCCTAAAGATATCTACCACATATCACTCATTTCCTTTTTTTTTTAGTGCAGATTCCTGAATCATATCTGCTCACTATTGCTAAATCTACTCAAAGAAAATTCAGAGACGATTCTGATAGGAAGCGTCCCCGATTTCTGATATTCATTTATTGCATCTATGATGGATGCTACAATTTCCTTGGATGAATCCGGTAATAGCGAAGAACCGGTTGCCATTGCTATCGTTGGTATCGCATTGGAGTTTCCCCAAGGTGTGACTACAGCAGAAGAGTTTTGGAAGATGATCTGTGATGGCAGATCATCGACAACCGAGTTTCCTGCATCGAGGATGAACGTTGACGCTTTCTTTCATCCCGATGAATACAGACCGAGCTCTGTAAGTCATGTGAAATCAATACCAACGTATTTTTATATCTAATATCGGCTTTACAGGTCCCACTGCGTGGGGGGAATTTTGTTACCGAAGACCTGGCTGCATTCGATGCACCATTCTTTTCTATCACACCTGCGGAAGCGTCGTGCATGGACCCACAACACAGACGTATGCTAGAGACCGCTTATTTAGCACTAGAAGATGGTAGGCTAAAGACAGACATGATGTTCTTATCTGGAATCTGGCTCTGACAACTTATGCAGCCGGAATTCCTATCGAGAAGTGTGCGGGATCAGATACCTCGGTGTATACAGGCTGCTTCACCAATGACTACCTCAGTATTCTCCAACAGGATTATGATGCTGAGCAAAGGCATGCAGCAATGGGGATTGCCCCCTCGATGTTAGCGAATCGACTAAGTTGGTTCTTCAACTTCAAGGGAAATTCTGTAAATCTAGACTCCGCTTGCTCTAGTAGTTTGGTGGCACTGCATCTTGCTTGCCAGGACCTTAGAAATGGCAATGCTTCTATGGCAAGTACTTCCAGTAGCCGAAGAAAACCAAGATAACAAGTGAATAGGCCTTAGTTGGAGGAGCGAATTTCGTGTACCATCCCAATTTCATGAAGATGATGTCAGACTTTAACTTTCTCTCACCTGATAGCCGTTGTTGGTCTTTTGATCAACGTGCGAATGGTTACGCTCGTGGAGAAGGCACTGCAGTTATAGTTGTCAAACGACTAGAAGATGCTCTCAAGAGCGGTGACACGATACGTGCCGTCATACAAAATACGGGCGTAAATCAGGACGGACGAACACCAGGTATCACTCAGCCAAACCAGGATGCGCAGGTGCGACTAATCCGGGAAACATATGCGCGATGTAACATCGACGTGGGCCCGACTAGATTTTTCGAGGCTCACGGTACGGGTACGAAGATAGGGGATCCGATCGAAGCGAATTCAATTGGTGCAGCCTTCCGAAATTATCGAAATCCTCAAGATCCACTTTATATAGGTGCGGTCAAAGCAAACATAGGACACCTTGAAGGATGCAGTGGTTTGGCCGGCATCATCAAAGCCGTCCTAGTACTTGAAAATGGAATCATCCCTCCTATCTCCGGGTTCAGCAAACTCAACCCTTTGATTGATGCGGAGGGTATGCACTTGAAGGTGATAATAGAAGGCAACATTGGAAATCGCGATGAGCTAACTCGTCCAGTTCCCAAAAGAGCTCACAAAGTGGCCTGCTTCGCATCTTCGCCGAGCTTGTGTGAGTATTCTGCACCCACTCTATTGGAATTATTCCAACGAATATAATAGGTGAACTCCTTCGGGTTTGGAGGGACCAATGCTGTCGCGATACTCGACGATGCGGGCCATTATCTCCAAGAGCATGGACTCGAGGGCCATCACCGAACAAAGACACACGAGGGAAGCGGATCGAACTCAATGGGCGAAGAAATTTCCAAAAAAATGATTCAACCGATTGAACAAGATCCAATCCTCCTGATATGGTCAGCATCCGAACCAAAGGCTACAGAAAGACTATCCGAGGCCTACAAATTGTACCTCAACCAAGATGGTTCTCGTGCAAAAAGCCTTGCATATACCCTGACGAACAGAAGAAGTCTATTACCCTGGAGAAGCTTTGCTGTCGTAGGGGAATATGGTGAGGGAAAAGGATTATCATTCAACCCCACTAAATCGACCCGAGCTGCGGAAAACGTACAAGTCGCATTCGTATTTACCGGACAAGGCTCACAATACCTTGGCATGGGTAAAGAGCTACTGAAATACCCGATATTCAACCAGAGTATCAACGATTCGGACGCGTGTCTCAAACAGCTGGGCTGTACTTGGTCTTTACTAGGCGCAATCGAAGGAGTGTCACAAATACCAATTGACGACCCCATATACAGTCAGCCGCTCATTACGTGTCTTCAAATAGGACTAGTCGACTTGTACAGAGATTTTGGGATTACACCGCTGGTTGTCATAGGCCATTCATCTGGGGAAATTGCTGGAGCTTATACCTCAGGAGCGCTGTCTCGACTATCGGCTGTGAAGGTTGCGTACTTAAGAGGATTGTTATCATCTCAATTGGCAAACGAGATTTCTGATACAACAATGATGGCCGCATCGATTTCAGAAGCAGGTGTATATCCCTACCTGCAACGGTTGAAAAAAAGCAAAGGCAGCATAGACGTAGACGTGGGCTGTGTGAACAGTATCAAGAGCATCACATTGACTGGCAACATTAGACAACTTGAACTTCTGGGAGAATGGCTCAGAGCTGATTCCCATTTTGTTAGATTACTCAGGGTCCCGGTTGCATACCATTCTCGCTTTATGGGACGCATTGCCGATGCCTACATGAGTGCCATGTCGGAACTTGAACCGGGAAATCCATCTACGCCTGTTACTATGATATCATCAGTGACAGGAGAGATCATCAGCGCCAAGGATCTCGCATCTTCTACGTACTGGGCGCAGAATCTCACATCATCGGTTCAATTTGATAGCGCACTTTCGAAAATCACAAATACAGCACCAAGCAGCCAACGGAAGCAACTAGGCAGAAGAAAGTCACACAGCTTTGGAATCACACATTTGCTGGAGATAGGCCCCCACTCTGCCCTTCGAGGACCGATTCGGGAAAATCTCGAGCAGCACAGAAGAACCGATTCTACGATTTACATCCCTTCTTTGGTGCGACAGAAAAATGCAATTGTTGCCTCCCTAACAGTTGCCGGTATCCTCCACTGCACTGGATACCCTATCTGTGTTTCTGCAGTAAACAGACAAAACCTTTCGTCGCAACAGATCCCATCAAACCTTCCGCCATACCCTTTTAATCACGACAGATTATACTGGAATGAGAGCAGGAGAAGCAAGAACTTTCGTTTCCGGGAATCTCGACGAAACGATCTCCTAGGAACGCGCAGTCTGGATTGGAATCCGTACATAGCCCAGTGGCATAACAGTCTACGCATAAATGAGCTCCCATGGCTTGAAGATCATAGGATAAACGGAGAAATCGTCCTTCCAGCAGCAGGTATGGTTGTTATGGCTGTTGAGGCGCTGAAGGAATTACAAGATCATATTACAGACCTCCATGGTGTTGAAATCAGAGACTTGAACTTGATCCACCCCATCTCATTCTCACGGGAGGCTGAGAGAGTCGAGACACAATTCACTCTTTCTACCGAGCGAATCATTGCTGAAGATCCACAATGGTCTACTTTTCGACTTTTTGCGATTGAAGGTAACGCTTATACAGAATGCTGCAACGGCTTAATACGGCCCATACTCAGCAAAGCAGAGAACTATGGAGCTTCAAGGGCAGTTTCCTTTTTGAAGGATATCCTTCCAGAAGATTGGATGGAACACTTGTCTACAGTGTGTCAGATGTCCGAGTCAGAGCCGTACTCAATTTTGTCTGGAAATGCAGTACAATATGGACCCTCATTCCAGAGTCTAGAGAGAGTATGGTTGGGTCACAATGGAGAAGCCACTGGTTGTATAGATACAGAGTCCTGGAAGAATCAACTCGGATCGTCGCTACCCTGGACCTACAGTACACTGCATCCTTCGACGCTGGACGGGCTGGCACAGCTGATTCCAATGGCACTAAGTCAACAGCACGGAAATATTCCAACCATGGTTCCTGTTCGGGTAGCAACAATCTGGATCAATTGTAACAGTGCAGATCTACACGAACGTCAGATCTTGGCTGGAGCAATATGTAAATTGCGCGGTTATCGTGGCGCCTCAGCCAACATACTTGGATGCAATCCAAAATCCAAAACGCCTTTTTTATATATGGAGGGCCTTGAAACGACTTTTATTGAGGGCAACATACCGGATGCTCAAAAGAACAGTCCATCTCGCCAACTTTGCATGCAACTGGTTTGGAAACCAGATATTGACATGATGAGCTTGGATAGCTTAGCCAATTACTGCACGCGCAAAAGACCTAGCGACCCTGCCAATACAATTGGAAACCATCGCCTGCTTACTTTGGCTATATTGTGTCACATCGAGGAGGCCCTGGAATTTGTCGAAAAATGTCCGGATCTGCAACCGGAAAAACACATCAACGCTTACATAAGTTGGATGAGATACCAGCATGAGCGGCTAATTCAAGGAGTCCTGCCATTCAGTCATGAAAAGATCAGGACTTTGCTCCGTGAGCCCAATTCTCTGAAAAGTATTTTCAGCGAGACAGAGGTTTCCGGAATCGATGGCTTCTTAGTCATGCTTCTCGGTAGGAATCTGAAAGGAATACTGTTGGGAGAAGTGGATCCACTGGCTCTGATGTTCAGTGATGGACTGGTTGATCGCTACTATGAGCATATGCTTTCCAACGATTACCACTCTTATCCGTCATCTCGATACATTGAATTGTCCTGCTTCAAGAATCCATCTATGAACATTCTAGAAGTCGGCGCTGGCACTGGAGGACAAACACTACGGTTATTAGAGTGTATGAGCACTAGTGGAGTGAAAAGATGGAGAAAATACGATTACACCGACATATCCCCAGGATTTTTCCCCCAAGCAAAGGAGAAATTTCGCGAATTCCTCAGTCACATGGAATTCCGCGTATGTGATATCTCAAAAGATCCAATACCCCAATCATTCGAAGGTCACTCATACGACCTTATTGTCGCATCACATGTTCTACACGCAACAAACAATATAGAACTGTCGCTGCAAAATATCCATAAGCTTTTGAAGCCAAACGGAAAACTCCTACTTTTTGAGACCATAATTCCTGAAGTAGTACCTATAGGCTTTATCTTTGGTCTACTGAAAGGTTGGTGGTCGCCATTGGAACATGAAGAAAGGTCTCGACTAAGCCCTTGTTTGACTTCTCAAGCATGGCATCGAAGACTGATCAACTCCGGTTTTTCCGGGGTAGACATCGAGTTTCCAGGCCAAGAACACGTCGAATGCCGTTACAGCAGTATAATGGTATCTACTGCTGTTGAAAAAACCACCAGGTGTCGTGCTCTAGATGCCACATACGAAGTGTATTTGGTGTTTGACTGTGCACAAGCAGTTCAAACCTCTCTTACGCTCGAACTGGAAGCAAAAGTACGTACTTTGGGTAGGACTCCTATCATCTGTACCCTTGATGAGCTTTGCAACATGAAGACCTCGTCAACTTCGACTCTGGTTTTCCTGCTGGAAGTGGAAGATGTATTCCTGCATGGAATATCATCCACAGACTATGGACACTTCCACCGCGTAATGTGTCATACAAAGTCTGTCATATGGGTTACCAAACCCAAATCACAAGCCCAGATGCCACATCAACACCTAGCCGAAGGCTTAGGGCGTACTCTCATGTCTGAAGATGCAACATTCAAGTTTTTTACGCTTTCTCTCGATGATATTAGCCTCTCCGACGAAACAACAAACGCTATAACTCGCCTTGTCCAAGATATATCGGAACAGCCTGTAGACAATCTGGAATCTACATACGTTCTTTCGCGCGGTTTAATGCATACATGTAGAATCAGAGGATATGGTAGCATGGACACGCTGGTATCGAATACTTTACTTTCACATCGGGAGGAGCCTATTGAAATCGAGAGCGGACCCCCACTCTGCCTCCACGCAAGAACCCCGGGAAATTTGAAGAGTCTCGAATGGATCGAAGACACCAACAGAAATTTTGGCAGTTCATTAGAAGAGGATGAGATAGTTGTCGATGTTAAAGCCATTGGCTTGACATGGAGAGATCTTCTCATTGCTTCTGGCCGCCTTAATGAAGATCATTTTGGCACCGAATGTGCTGGTCTCGTCATCGCAGCTGGAACAAAATCTGGTTACAAGATTGGAAGTTTGGTCTCCATACTGAAAGTCTCCACAGCTCGAAGTCGAATTCGTGTCAACGTCAGGAATGTGGTTTCAATGCCTTCAGAAATGACACCTACACTGGCTGCCTCACTTCCAGATGCTCTTTGGACGGCATACCACTCTCTCGTAAACATAGCCAGAGTCGGGAAACGCGATCAAATTTTGATATATCATGGTCAGAGTTCCTTTGGCCAGATGGCGATACAAGTTGCGCGGACTCTAGGAGCCACGGTATTTGTCACCAGTGACTCGGCAGATACCTTCGATTTTCTCACTCGGGAAATCGGAATTCCGGGCAATTCAATCTTCTCAACGACAGATCTTGATTATCAGAGAAATGTCCTCCTCGCTACGAACTCAATAGGCGTAGACGTCGTAATTGGAGCACTTCCAAATGACCTAGAGTGTCTGTCGCCCATTATCGCCCCTTTCTCTCGTATTGTCGATATCAATATGGGGCAGATTACTGGTTCAAAATCAAAGAGACTTATGAGTCTTGGTTCTAACACATCCATAGCCTCTATAGATATGGTCGACATGATTGAACGAAATCCCGTCTTGGCTTCCGAGATATTCCAAAAGGCTATGGAATTCTTCTTAGAGCATGGTTTATCAGCGACAAGACATCTTCGAGTGTTTCAAGCGAGCAACCTAGTAGAAGCTTTCGGAAGTTTATTAGAAGAAGGCAATTGGGGCAAGAGTGTTCTCGAATTCCAACCGCAGATGAGTATAACCGTGTGTTAGACCTGTTGAATGCAATTCGATCAGGCATAAGCTAACGTGTCACAGGCAAGAATCTTGACCAAGCCGAAACATTTGTTTTCTGCCGAAGGCACTTATGTGATTGCTGGAGGCCTGGGGGGTCTTGGACGCAGTATTGCTCGTTGGATGGTTGAGCACGGTGCTCAAAATCTCATCTTACTCTCACGGTCAGGCCCGAAAAGCGGCGTCGCAAAGTCACTAATTCACGAGCTCAAAGCTCAGGGTATCCGTGTTGCTACACCTTTGGTGGATATTGGCAATTTCGATCATCTTCGAGACATACTCGATGGCTTGGCTAAATCAATGCCGGCAATCCTCGGCTGTATACAAGCTACAATAGCCTTAAGGGTAGGATTCCTATACAAGAGACAGATTTGCATATATTCTGACAATCAATATCAAGGACAACCTATTTCCAAACATGTCGCACAGCGATTGGGCTGTTAGTACGGCCTCCAAAGTCACAGGCTCCTGGAACCTCCACAAATTGTTGCCTCACAACTTATCGTTCTTTGTCCTCCTTTCTTCCATCAACGGCATATTCGGTGGCCGTGCTCAAGCAAACTATGCAGCGGGGAACACGTTCAAAGACGCCTTGGCGTCCTATCGCAGGTCTCTTGGCCAAAAGGCCATATCAATAGACCTCGGTCTCATGGTAGAAGAGGGTAGAGTTGCAGAAGATGATTATCTTATGTGGCAGATGAAGAGAATTGGACATAACATGGAGATAAAAACAAAAGAGTTCTTGGCATTGTTGGAGCATTACTGTGATCCTGGGCTAGAGGTTGGAAGCGAAGACAATGCCCAGATTCTAGTAGGCATCGAGCTCCCGGATAACGTTTTGAAAAAAGGCATTGAATTGCACCACTCCATCCAACGGCCAATGTTCAGAGAGTTGTTCCAAATGTCATCAACTGCGTTCAATTCCGAGGATGGCCTCGGAGACACCGAGTTAAACGCTGTTGACCGCCATGCTCTCCTGAGATCAGAGACACTGGATCAAGCCACGACGCTCGCTACTCAGTGGTTCAGCTCAAAACTTGCGCAGACACTTGGTCTCGAGGAAGGCGGTATTGATATACACAAACCAATCAGTGCTCTTGGAACTGATTCCTTGGTTGGAATTGATCTAAAGAACTGGGTGAGCAAGGAGCTAGGCGCAGAGGTGGAGGTGTTCACACTCTTAGGAGGCAGTAGTATCCAAGATCTCTGCTGTGAATTTATGAGAAAGAGTAGATTTAGGCAGGTTGATTGAGAGCGTTAGATGGAGAAAAATTACCAAGTTCGTTTTCAGTTCCTGGCCCTCCCGAATCTTGCCTGTACCAGGAATGCACAATATACAGTAGGAAAGGATGATAGGTGTACGCAAACCCGCCAGAGCCGTACGTGAGTTACATGCTACAAAGTGGCGTAGTGGTGCGGTGCATCGAAGCGAGGGGCTCCAGCACTAGAAACTTGCGGCACAGGCACCGAGTGGGTCATTTAGAGCTTGCACAGAGGCCAGCCAACATGGCTGATGAACTCCTGAAGAATAAGCCACGATCCTTCAAGATTCCCAAGAATTGTATGAGACCTATGGCGCATCAGTATTTCCTCGCATGAGGCGTAAGAAACGTACGATTTGGGCAGATTAGCCGAGCCCATGCAGTTTCTACAGACCATCAAGTAAGCTCACATGCTCAGCTGACCTAGACTATCGAATACCCCTGCACCTACCGTGCCGCAAGATATATGCCGAAATGTTGGACAAGAGCCAGAAACTTAAAGGCCAGGACATTGCTCGAACCGCAGCTCAAGGTTTTTAGCATCGACCAAAGCCCACCTCGTCTTCCCCCCTCCCCCAATACGCGACCAGAGAAAATGGGCTCTTCAAAACCGACCCTCGTGTTTGTACACGGAGCATGGCACACACCCAAGCACTACACGAAGATGAGGACCGGCCTGCAAAAATCCGGGTTCGAAGTCCATATCCCGCACCTCCCTTCCGTGAGCGAGGCCCGACCACCCGTGGGCGACATGTACACGGACACTTCCCTCATCCGCTCCTACGTCGAAGGGCTTGTGGAAGCCGGCCGCAAAGTCGTCGTGGTCGGGCACTCGTACGGCGGCTTCGTTGCCACAAACGCACTCTACGACCTCGGCCTCGAGACGCGACAAAAGGCAGACCCGACCGTGACCGGAGGCGTCACCCACCTCATCTTCCTGTGCGCCTCGGCCTTTGACGTAGGCGACCATATGATCTCCTTGACCGAGAATCAGGGGCAGGAGTACCTGATCGACCTGGCGTTTGAGTTTACAGACGATAAATTGGCGTTGCTGCGGGCTCCGAGAGATTTCCTTGTGGGTTCCGGCGAGGGCGGGACTGCTACTGAGGAGGAGATTGAGGCTCATGTGGGGTCACTGATCAATTGGCGCAGTGAGGCCTTGTACCAGAGGCTGGAGCATGCTGCCTGGAAAGAGATCCCGACGGCGTATCTATTCACAACCCTCGCTGCATGTCAGCCTGTCGAACACCAGCGTCTGGTAGTCGAAAACATGAGAAAGAATGGGAGGGAGGTCGTCACGGCTGAGCTTGCTACTGGACATTGCCCGACATTGACGATGCCGGAGGCCTGCGTCGATTTTATAAATGAGGTGGTTGCTGGGAAGAAGGCGTAAGCAATGACTGACAATCGTACTTTCCAATCTCAAGAAGGGCGGTCTTTGTCGCATGCGCCCAGGTGGTAACCTTGGAATGAATAGGGCATCGAACTGCATTCCAATAGAATATTTCAGTGCGCTGTAGACAGCTGTCGCATCTGCTAAGCGTCGACATTTAGAATCGTGGCCTACGTGAGAAACTGGTGCATCCGAGACTCTGTTTTAATAGGTGTATAGTGACCACTCTGCCTTATAAGGAGGAGGAGGGCATGCACAAACCAAGACAACCATTGTTGCTCTCCTTGAAATGACCGATCATGGGCATGAAGGCTGGGCATGCAATGTGTTATATGCAATATGCTGACTCCGTCTAGACCAAAAGCACTGTCCTTGTATTGGGCCGGGGGTTTCCAAGGTTTGGGCCGAAGTCACGTGCACCGTAACATGCTGGGGCACTTGCCCACTTCGGTGCCTATACCGAAATCGATATCCTTGGTCTTCCGGCTCGACAGAGGGATGGTCCGATTAAACAATGCTCTGACGCCGGTAGTTGTGATGGATGACGTTTGCAGACCCGAGACTTGTGTCTTGCGGCTTGCAGACTTGCAGCTGTCAGAGACGTACGCGGAGGAAATCAACATCAAAGCTCCATGCCTTAGCCGTGCATTCGCCGTATCGGAGAAACGGGATTTCAAGCGCACCGTATGGAAATGCCTGGTATCTGCGCGCCGGCAGCACGGGATAAACCTAGTCGACCAGAGCTACCCGGAGTTATCCAGGAGATCACGTGCGACCCCTGGGTATGCGTTTCGCCTGTAAAAAAAAAAGAAGTCTCCTGAAGCATTTTGTCTATCAAACGCAGAGTCCTCCACGTGCAGATATGTGATGGTTGAGACAGCAGTGAGCACAAGGATGCTGTGCCACGCGTCGTGTACTCGGGCTACTAGCCCAGCGTTACCACGGTTCAGGGTAGCATTGGCTATCGATCAGGTGCACGAGGCTGAGCGGGGCTCCAGAAGGCCGGAGAGGGTTTGCAGTGGGTGTCAAAAGTGGAGAGAGGTTCTTTGCGCTGTGCCTATATCGAGCTGAGGTGTATAAGCTGGTGATGACCAATAAAGGTGATACGAGACAGAGGCGTGATGAGGTCTAGCACAGCTCATCACGGCACATCAGGCTGTGCCCAGACAGCGTCCCGGTGGTTGCGCGGGGGAGCCAGCCGTGGAAAAGCTGGCGACGGCGATGTCTTGTAACAGACCCATGACGTCTCGACCAAGGCGAGACGAAAGAAAAACGCAAAAGCGCAAAAACGCAGAATGGCAGCGGGATAAATGAAGCAGTCCCAATGAGCGAAATGGGTGAGGGCCAAGGCAGTGAATGGTGTCAATAGGAGGCGGGTCCGGCCAAAAATAGTGCCTGAGGGGGCGCGTCGCGGCCTGCGCTCAGCGTCGATTTGCCACTAAGCCTGGACGCCCCCCCGGCCCTGCTGGCCATTTCCTGGTCCACCTCCAGCCCATCGTCAAACTCCTAACAGCCGTTGGTCTCTTCATCCCAACCCCTCCCTTCGTTCAGGTCTGCCGCTACATCTTCTCCTCGCCAGTCGCTCGTTTTGTGGTTTGAGAAGCTGTTGCACGCAACCGCCAAGCCTCCCCTTCGCTCTTGTTGACATCCCGCCCCAAAGGAACAACATCCCAACTGCTCGACCACACCGAACCCACTGCTCGCTTCGTCGCATCGCCAACCGCCCTGAACTCCACTGTTTAGGTGCTCTCCAACACCACCCGACGTCCAATTCCCGATACCTACCATGAGGCCATCCCAGCTCCTCGCAGGCCTTGTCGCCTTCTCGTCCGTTTCGGCCGCCTGGCCCGACATGTTCGACAGCATCAACGCGCTGGGCGATGTGAAGAATGTCCTCTACGGACGACAGAACGACAGTAAGTAGTGCACGAATCCGCCTGACCCGAGCAAGTGTCATTGACCTGCTGCACTCAGACTCCGAGCCCTCCTCCTCCGCCCGTGAAACACAAGCCGCCTCCTCGTCCCGAGAACAAGAGCCCGAGAGCACCGGCGAGTCCAGGTCGAGCAGAGCGTCGGCTACCAACAGCGACAGTGAACCACAGAGCACCGGAAGGGCCAGTGGCACCCAGAGGCAGTCGGGTACCAGGACCACAGGCAAGCCGAAGTCGACCGAGTTCGACCCTCGGTTGCCAGCTGGAGGCATCCAGATGGTTACGCCCGCGGCCATCGCTGGCGCTCAGTACTACAAGATCGGTGATTGGGTGACTTTTGCCTGGAACTACACCTCGCTCTCCGTTACCCCTTCAGCCATTGACATTATGGCTTCGTGCTCGGCAAACCAGGCTACCTACACCATTGCTTTGAACCAGACCGTTGAGGCGACGGGTAGGATAGAGTGGGACACCAATGCGACCCAGGCTACACCGTACCTCACCGAGACGTACACTCTGCTCATCTACGACTCCCAGTCCAGCGTCAGCGCAACGGCAAAGGCCGGATACTTGGGCACTTTCAATCAGTTCACCTTTGGCATGTACCAACCGCAATCCTACACACCCTACTCCGGTAAGCCCCCCTCTATTGTGCTACGTAAACTGCGGGCACATCTACCGTCCCTCATGGTACATTCCACTAACGCAATTTAGCCGACTACAAGTGCGCAAACTGCAGCGGCGCCCTGTCAGCCTTTGAGACACTCACTCTCAAAGCACTTCTCTTGACCGTGGGCACCACCGTCGTTTCGCTGCTCTACTTTTCCAGCAGCTTCGGCGTGTGGTGATCCCGCCATCACAGTACATGAACACGCCGCGCACACTTCCAACAAAACACGACCCTCATCCCACAAACGATCCAGCATCTGCATAACGGTCACGGCATTTCCACTTTACAATCATGTTCATATATTCGCTCCTTTTTCCAGCCCGCAATGCACGGAGTTTTTGCGGTACGAAGGAATAGAGCAAGGCCTCCCTCTTCCCTCTCTGTCCGGCGCCCGCTACGAGAACCCGTGTGCTGCGTGCACAGTACACCCACCTATCCTTTTCAAAGCACATCACACACACTACCTCGGCGCATCAAAAACAACCCATTTGACACTTTCCATGTACGGCGTTTTGAAAAAGGAATGGTTCCGGGGACGGCGGGGGGGATCGGTGCATTGTAACTTGCTGCTTTTTTTTGTGCTCCGTGTCTGTCCTTTTTTATCATTTATCACTTGCGCTTTTTTAGGCCATTTGCTCTCCTTTTTGGGAATTCAATGGGGAGCGTCATGTATGGCGACAAAGTCTTTTTTTAATGGGGGGGGGGGTCTGATATAGGTCCAAGGGAAGAATTAGGAGGGAATGAGGCACCCGTTCTTTAGGGTGGGAGTAATTTCTGTCGGGGCGAGGGGGGAAAGAAGCGATGGGTTCGAGGTGGCTGTTAATAGTGGCAGTGTTTAGCTGTCGAATCCATCGCTTGATCGATCACTCAAACGTTGCGTGCTTGCTGCCTTGATTTGGTTGTGTTCGTTTCATGAAAGCCACTAGATGGCGATCGACGCCTGGCGTATGCCTCATCTTCCTGTTCACAGCCTATGCAGTCTGTACACAATTCTCAAACCATGATGCTATGATTCATTAACCTGATTTCCGCGCCATATCCCCGACGCTGCCATCGTCGGCGTGGTCGTCGCCAACAATTGCACAACCAGATAGCTGCGGAATGAAGGCAAATGCAGACGCAAGTCTTCCCCTGCGCAAGTGTTTGCTTGGCAGGAACGCTGTATTGTACAAAGTGGTATCTCTGGAAAGGGTGAAAAAAGAAAGCAAAGGAAAATGGTAATAAAAACCCGCCAACGCCATGCTATGCTCATGCATGCTTATGCAATGCAATGCAATGTAGCGCCCCGTGATGCCCACCTTACGAAAAACATATAGACCGTAAAGCCTGAGCCATGTGCATGTAAACTAAATCATGATAAAAATCAATGTGGTCGTCCGTGAACGACGCTTGGAAATCTCGAAATTCATGTCTTGAAGGCACGTGCCGAGGTAGTAGACGTGCAGTCAGGGGATTGAGCATTCAGTGGCGCCGGGTAGCGTTGTAATCTTGCTTGTACTCGTCCTTGAGAACCCAGCGGTTGCTACGGGCGGTGTTTCCACGCTTTAGCGTAGCAATATTCTTAAGCATCTCCTGGAACAGCTCGCTACGACCTCGAACAGCACGGCAGTAGTGGTCAAACTGATCGACCAACATTTTAGTGGGTACTGAGCCGCCGTGGGTGAGCATAAAGTCCCGAATCATCTTCATCATACGTTGGCCACCGAGTGAGGGTCGTACTTGATACGAAGTAGTATCGCGAGCACGGTCTGATCCATCACTGGCGTACGATTCACCCTGACGTCCTGAAAGGTTGTTAAGTATGGCGTTGGACGAGGGACCACCGCGGCCGCCACGACCACCGCGGCCCGAGGGAGGAGCGCGCGGTGCAGGACGACCGGCTTCGCCATGTTCACCAGTCCAGGTAGGTACACCGGCAGGTACCTGACGGGCCTCCTCCAAACTCTTCTTCAGCCCCATGGCAGCAAGAGTGGCTTGCTTCTTAGCCTCGCGCTGAACAAATGCGGCGTCGGCCTGGACCTTGCGCTTACGACCACCACCTGTGGTGGAAGCTATGACAGATTCATGCTCGACAACTGAGTGAACACCGGACTTTGCAAAAATGGTGGACATGAGGCGTGCGTTGGATGGATCTTCGTTACCGCTCCCCGTGGCAGCCGGCGTGGATGCCGATGGAGAGCCACCGTTGGAATTGGAGACAGAAGTCCTGAAAGCTTCTGCATGGTCAATCCCTTTAACATTTGCAAGTTCGTCCTGGATCGTGGCGTCGGAAACATCCTCAGCGACTTCCTGGTTCTTGAAGTCTACTTCAGAACCACGGAACAAATTGCCCGTTTCGGTTTCTCCGTCGACATTATCAGAGCCCAGCGAGAACAAGTCGTGCAAATCGCTCATGGCAAAAGATTGGCGTTGTGTAGGATCTTTGAGAACCTTGTTGGTAAGGAACTGCTTGAAAATTTGGCGATGATAAATCTTCTCTTCAATCGTGCCCGCAGACATCAGGCGATATATCTCGACCGCTCGCTTCTGACCCAGGCGCCACGAACGCTCTCGAGCTTGGATGTCGGTAGACGGATTCCAGTCAGGATCGTAAATTATGACACGGTCAGCACCCGTGAGGTTCACACCCAAGCCACCGACCTTGGTCGTAAGTAGGAACACATGGATATCAGGGTCGTTGTTGAACTCATCGACAAGATCCTGGCGCTTCTTAATGTCCGTGTTACCATCCATGCGCAGATAGTTGATTCCAGGCATATTGCCGATGAACTTTTCCATAATGTCGAGCATGATGCGGTGCTGGGCGAAGAGAAGCGTCTTGTGGCCTCCCTTGGTCCAAATCGACAGCAGCTCCTTTACCACTTGCATCTTTCCAGACTTGTGCCCTGCGCCATAATCGTACCCTTCTTTTATGGACAATATGCTGTGTTCTGTGAGATCAGGATGATTGCAGATTTTACGTAGGTAGTCGATCCCGAAAAGAGCGTTTTTGTTGCCATTAGCGATGGACCGCATCATCTCAGAACCCAAAAAGTTCTCGTACGACCGGCGCTGCGTGCGCGTCAACTTGCAGAAGAGGACTTGCTCCTTCTTTTGGGGAAGGTCTGCTGCAACATCGACCTTGTATCGTTGAAGCAGGTACGGGCCAACGGCTTCCTTGAGCGTTTCTGCACACTGCCTAGCCGTCTCGAATTCGAGGTTCGACGCATTTGCGTATCCACCACGCTTTATCGGAAACTCAAACTGCTGGCGGAAATTCACAAGAGTTCCGAGACGCATAGGAAAGACAAAGTCGAAAAGCGACCACAATTCCACGAGGTTATTCTGCATGGGAGTGCCAGACAAGATGATGCGATTAGATGTGCGCAGTTCCTTGCAGTGAATGGTGATGGAAGTGTTGGGATTTCGGATTTTGTGGCCTTCATCCAAGATGGCTGTTTCCCATTCCATGGGATTGAGGAATTCAGAGTATGATTGAAGTCCAGTATATGAAGTGATCAGTACATGACCATCCCGTTTCACCTTGTGAATAATCTTTTTCGCGGCCTTACCGGCATTCGTCAGGGTCTTGTCGTACTCACCGTAGTTGCGCAGCTCCATATCGCGCTCCAAACGATCCTCGCGGCGGGTGTCAAGCATGCCGCTCCCGGAGGCGTGGAGAATGCAGACGCGTAGAGCGGGCCACCATCGGTGGAATTCATTGGCCCATTGCTTGAGAAGAGTAGCGGGACATACGATGATTACGGGCTTTGTGAGTATCTTGGAGTAGTGGAGCCCTGCAATGAAAGAGATGGCCTGGATGGTCTTGCCTAGACCCATCTCGTCTGCGACAATGCCGCCAACGTTCTGCTGGTACAACTGCCATAGCCATTCGACCCCGATCTTTTGGTAGCCGAACAGTGCAGGATAGATGTCTCCAGGAATGCGGAAACCACCTTCGAATTCGTGATCAGGTTCCGTGGGATGGGGCTGGTAACACTCTTCAGTATGCGTGTCATCTACCAAGTCTTCACCTATAGCTCGGCGTGCCTTTTCACGGGCAGCAAAGCGCTTGTCGGCCCATGAGCGCAGTCGGTTTTGGTACACCTTTTCGTTTCCGTCGTCGATGCCAGCAAGGTCTTCCTGTGCGGTTTCTGCGATATTGGTAGCTTTGGCTTGCTTCTTTGATTTCTTTGATGGCGCCTTTCCCTTGCGACTGGGGACTTCTTCATATTCGTCGTCATCTGGTATATCATCTGAATCAGGCATAGACTCGGGGGTATAAGCATCTCCAGACTCGGTGGCGCCGCCTGCACCAGCTGCATCGCTTGCCTCGGTAGGCGGAGTACTGCGGCGTCGTTTTGTGGGTCGGTATGATGTGAGGGGTGGAGTACCCCCACCACGCTTCCGCCCTCGGGAGGTCGTGGCCGGAGATGCGCTCTCTCCCGGTGACGACGCAGCCTCTTCGGATTCGAAGCCAGGCTTCCTGAGGTTGCGATGTGACGTTGGTTCCTTGGAGTCATCCTCAGCAATGTCATTGACTTCGGCATCAAGTAGGGTATCAGCGAGTGTTGTGTTTTCAGACTGGTCGTACGCCAGCTTCGAGAAAGGCGTGATTTTGCCTGTACGAATGAGAAAGTCGCGACGACTCTCATTTGGAAGTGGTTTGTTGACGTTTTCTTGTTCACCAGTTTCTTCGCCAGGAACCTTGTGTCGGTCATTTATGCGTTGTTGAATAGAGTCCTGCTCTTTGTCTAGGTCCTCAACCTTCTTCTGGTATGCTGCAATCTCACCGCGAATCTTGACTTTCTGCGACTCGACGACAGGCATTGCCAGACGGCTGCGCAACTTTGCTATGGCGGCCTGATTCCGTCGTACCTCGGCTTCAGCCTTTTCGATGCGTTTTTTATCGCGCTCATCTGCTTGCTCAGTGAGCAGCTGATCTGCCTGGCGGCCAATGTCGCGCTCCAAGTCGTCCTGATCTCGGGCGCCGGCCGTGAGAAACTTGAGGCGAGTCTCCTCGTCGGCATCCGAAGGTATATCAGAATCTTCGCGAGGGCTCTCTGCGAAGGCGTCGTCTGTGACGGGGGTGGGCGTCGATTCTCGTGCTGGGGCCTGGGTTGCCTCCGTGGGCGGGTTTGCAACCGCGGTCGCGACGGCGGCATCGTCGGACTCGGGCAACATGGTGATGAGATCTTGCGCTTCTATTCTATGAATGAGACAAGAAAAGCGATAAGGTGTGGATTGTATACCGAAAAGAGTACAGTTGCGGTTCTTGAATGCCCGAGAGATTGCGACTGGAGCAGCGGCGGGGAGAGAAAGGTCAAGTGCTCAGGCCGGCAACCGGTGGGGCAAACGAACTCAAGTGGCGAGCAGCGGGTGGCAGGTGAAAGAATTTATTTCAGTCGCGGCAGGCGTGCCGACAGATTGCAGCTCAGTGCATGGCGATTGCGATGAGGGCGTGGTGAAAGGGCGCAGGTCATCTATTTTAGACTAGCGATTAGGCATACAGGATGATATCATCCATGGATCAGTCGCGCCAAGAAGTCGGGTGATCACGTGGACACGCCCCTCCCTCTTCCCGCCAGATCTGAATCATCTTCTTGACGATCTTTCTTTAAACAGGATTAAGGCTCCTGAGACAATCTGTAGTATTGATTCTTTGTATGAATAAAGGACTTTATTGCTTTACGAGGACCAGCTTACCTACCTCTTGATCTTGATTCCCTTATCCACGATCCCTAGGCAATTTCTCACTTTTTAGAAACGAATGATGTAGGGGCAGCAAAGTACGAAATACAGCCGGATAATGGCCAGCAATCTAATAAGTCGTCAGGCCAATGGCCAAACTAAACGCTCCTAGCCTTAACACAACACCGAGTGCGACTCGTTGGTACCTTTAACTGTCCATTAACACTCCAGGCACGTGTTAGAGAATTGAACCTTTTGCAAGTTTGGTGCAGTTTTTTTTTTACTAGGGCTACTGTTTGGATGAAGATGACTACGCATGGCGGAAGTCTTTTTATCCTCCATTTGGTTGAGATCGTTGAATTTTGAAGCGACGTTTGTTCTCGAGTCGCCTCAACAGAAAACACCATTGCGAACTAATCCCTAGAGCCACCTCCTTGATTGAGAGGACTAAAGCCGCCTGCATTCCCAAATTCTATATCTGCTTCCCCTTTCTTCGTGCAGAAGCCTCAGATGAAACTATTGTCGTCAAAATTCCTGCATGCACAGTTAAAAAACTAATGTCCATAGCACTGCGGGCATATCAAGACATAGAGCTGGGATGACCACTCGAAGTTGGAATATGTTCAGCGATCAAATCTATCTATTCTATAGCTTCTTCATTTGCGACTCGCAAGTCAGTTCTGATGTTGTGCGGCCTTTGGCCAAGTTTTCCATGTGGCAACCCACCTACCCCCGAAACTCCCTGTGACTATTCGACTTTGGCCCCACCCCGAGACTCCCCGCGGCTTCTACGGCTCACTATGATCGTGTGATTCGCACTCCATACATGCCCAACCTGAAGCGCTCAACAGAGGAACAAAGAAGAATCGCGCCACAGTTAAGTCTTGTACAGAAAGAAATTCAGCCATGAACATTATTAGTCAAGAGGCGAGAACGCCATCTCATAGTCCAATCTTGGCATCTAGAGCTCGCTCATCTGGAGATGCAATATATATTTTGTTGACTTTCACATACTCCTGACATTTCCCATCAAGTCATAGCTAATTTTATTGAAATTTCTCATCCTCCAAGTTTCGCATATTTTGCAATGGCCACCAACTACAAATTCGAGGGCTGGCTAGGTTTGAACAAGTCCTCGTCCGAGGGTAACATGGAATGGAGTAAATTCGAGCCAAAATTTTGGGAAGAGAGCGGTGTGGACATCAAAGTCACGCATAGCGGTATTTATAGCTCGGATCTACACCCTCTAAAAAGCGGCTAGGTACGATTATCTCAAGTATCACATTGGCTACGACTTACAAAGCTTGAGTATAGTCAGAAACGCCTTACCCTATCTGTGTTGGCCATGAGATTGTCGGCAGGGCCGTCCGTGTGGGCTCCAAGGCAGAAGAAACATCAAAGTGGGCGATCGTGTCGGTGTCGGCGCCCAGGCAGATGCCTGAACCGCTGGAGATACTGCAAGCCTTGTTCAGACGGCCTCGAAGCTTACTGGATCAAAGGAGCGGTTCATACATTTGGCGGATTCCACTATGATGGTGGTAAATCCATGGGTGGTCACGCCACGTACCATCGGGCTCCGTCCCACTTCGTATTCAAGGTACCCGACAGCCTCAATTCGGGTGCAGTGAGGCCCATGCTTTAAGGTGGAATATCTACTTATTCGCCTATTAGATTCTATGGCTCACCAGGCAAAAGGGTTAGCATCATTGGTGTTGGGGGCTTGGGACACTTTGCTATTCTTTTTGCCAAGGCCATGGGCGCCGACAAGATTGGCATATCGCGAAGTAGAAGTAAGCGGGATTAAGTACTCAAGATAGGAGCTGATGAGTATATTGCGGCTGGTGAAGACTCTGGTTGGGCGGAAAATCACCTCAGATCTCTCGACATTGTCATTTGCACCGTCTCGTCCAACAAAGCTCCTTTTAGAGAGTATCTCGACCTCCTTGGGCTTGATGGCGTTTTTGTACAAGTAGGACTGCCAGATTTTGAGGCTGGTAAGGCTCGCTAGCGTTACGTTTTGACTCAATAAATGAATGTCTGTGGTTTTTACCTTTCAAGCACTAGTTAGTGAAATGTTTATCACAAAAGAACTGCAGGAATATAGATATGTTTTAAACAACAGACATTTGATTTTTAAAAAAACATATTTTAGCATAACTATCGTGGGGACTATGTGTTGTAAAGTATGTAATCTTGTGTGGGTAGTTATAGCGAAGAATAGCACGGGGAGTAAAGGCAGAAGCAAGATAGTAGTGCAAATTAGAAGCCTATCTTACTTATTCTCTTTGTAAATAAGCTCTATGATTGTAAAATTTCTGCGCTACACTACATAATTTTAACATACTTAATTTTTTTTAATTTAAACTTAATAATTATAGTCATTCTTGCTAAGAGAATGTATTCAATTTTAGCACTAAATTAACTCATTACACATTTAGAAATAGAATTTTTTCTAAAAATTTGCTGTAAATAGTAAAAGAGATATTTTCTTACAAATATAATAGACGCTAATGTTATTTTCTATAGCTGCCCTCTAAAAAGTACATAGCAGTCTGAAATTAGAAAGCCGTAATCTTCAAATTTCTTTTTTTTTTAAAAAAAAACGGCGGAGTTTATTTTTCTTCTCAGTGAGGAAAATTATCAACATTGATGTGGATGGAACCGAACCAAGTCTTGCCCTTGTCCGATGTAGTTAACTTGCCGCTGGCGCCGGTAAGTTGCAAGTTGGATCCAAAGTCTCCATCGACTTCGCTGAGCTCTATTTCAATATTGTTCCAACCTAAAAGATGTTAGCATTTCGATTTGAATTACATGGTGGCTCGTACTATATCCTTCCAAAGAGCCACATCTATTCTGGTAGCATTCATTACTTGAATAGAGAAGAGTGGGATTGCCGTCAACTTCTGTAATTTGCGCGTTAGCGACAAAAATTCAGGTAAAGGAGAAGTATTTATACCATCTGTTTGGTCTGAAACAACAATTCCCCCAATTGAGACTGTTTGGTGAATCATTTTGCGTCCATCGCAGGTGACTAACTGAAATCAGTATGATAACATGCTGAATGCGAAGATTCTACCGAGCCTACTTTCAAAATTGATAATTTGGCCATTTTTAACTACTTTATATGGCTGTGCAACTTGAGTTGCTGCATATGGTCAATCGATATCCAGCTATGGAGCGGGAGTTTTTGGATACTGACATCCAGTATAAGTCGAAGCTGCGACGCACCATTCATCTGATGCGGCGGGGCATTGTCTTGACAGTTTATTAGATTCGAAGTAAAAATTTTTCTACATGGAGACCCGACTCACTGAGTGGATTGGTCTGGAGCCCAGTTCAGCAGAGGTTGGACGAGAGGAGCGGACTGATCACTAAGACTCGTCGAAACTCCTATCCAGATAGACATGAAGCCATCACTTGGTCCATTTCCTCCAACAGGAACTGGAGGGGGAGTGACAGACCAAGTAGCCCTCTTAATGTAGCCTTTCGCAGCCTCGCTGGTCGAAAACATGTTGCCAAAGGCCCAGTCATCGAACTGAGCGCTGGCCTGCAGGCCCATCGTAAGGATCGTGATCACAAAACAATGGAACATCTTAAACGAGTGACTTAGAATGCAGCAAGAGGAATGATAGAAGGGAAGGAGATACGATTGGAAATATACCAAGCAACTAAGCTTCGTCCACTGCTTATTTGATCATGCTTGGGCATCTTGTTGCGCAAATTGGACCTGTTTAAGGGATTATGCCAATCTTCTAGAACGTGGAGTCTTCTTGTTTCAAACTAGTCTTATGCCAGTCCAATTACCTAAAACATAGTGGTGCGCAAATAAGAATGCTGTCTGGGAAGCAAATTTCTATTACTAGTCATACGATATTGGTCTTCGGCTTAATTTGACGAAATGAGTATGCGGAATTTATTGCCCCATACGGGTGTGACTACCATGTTGAGTAGCGCAGCTCCCCACTCTCTCCATTGTTTTCACCTGATTTTCGATGTATGCACTTTTCGTATATTTTGTTAGTTTTATGGCCATGTATCATTTTGTTGATATGAGTCTTGAAACCGCGGTTCTTCTCTCTCGTCATTCTGAAATCTCGAGTCACTCTCAACGGGAAATACAAATTCGAACATCACCTCAGAGCTATAGCCATGAAATTCAATTGTCTCGGACCATCCTTTTTCTCTCAAAACAATACGTATCAGAGATTATTTCCCAAACTGATTATTCGCATGCAGCCGATTAGGAAATAAAAACATATAGATTGGTTTGTCTTAATCCATCAACTTAGACCTACAACTTCGTCGTGGCGCACAGACTCCGCAACAATAATAGGTGGATACAAACCGCAAAGCTTCTATTTACCATCATGCTTGGCATAGGAAAATTCTACAAAGCTACTAGAGTCCCATTCAGGAGTTCTTCCGTCTTTAATTTTCTAGCGTGTCGAGCCGGTCCTATTTTCAGCCCCCAAAGCCTCGCATAAGGCATTTCGTCACATTAATACTGGCATTCACATATATAACCAACTCGGAACTCTGGAATGAAACCTCTTACTAGATACTATACTTCGCCAACCGAAGAAATACTCTTTTTTAAATATTCATCAATTTAAAGTACCAACCTTCTAAAATCTGGAGCCCTCTTTCTGGCCCGTAGTAGACAAAGCCTGGTAAGACTTCGTCTCTAATGAATTATTGAATAAATTCTATCAACGATCCATGCCACCTGAGAGGTATTTTCGTTTAAGCAGCATGGATATATACCACTCTTTACCCTGCCGGGTGCACTTCTTGGCTGTTACCCCGCTTTTGTTCAGTGGCGTACTCCAAATTTGGCAGCCTACTTTTCCCCTAGCAGTTTATTAGCTTCCTAACTAAGATGTAAACATGCAAATATTGTAACCTATGTATAAGCTTGTCTTGCAGGAAACCGAATGATCTAATCTTATATGGAAGCGATCCGGCCTACTTTCGTTATTATTGTGATGATAGGTTTTTTGAGAAGGCACGCAAGTTACCAAATATGAAGCTCTTAGCAATTCCGGATTCAGCTGACTAAAGTGAAGGTGTTTACGATGTTTTGTTTCTATCCGAAACTAGGCGGGGCAAGGATGTTACTAATGGCTTGCATATTCTCGAGTGAGTTCGACCCAATAGCCTATGGAATAATGCTTTCTTTCCAATGAATCACCTTACATCTACCATAATGGCTTACAAATCGATGCAGTGCGGGGGGGGATTAATAAGCACCAAGAACAATCTGTCGGCTATTAGGTCACCTGAGAAACAGCAAGACGGCGATGTTATCACCATTCCAAACGATGGGCGGCCAATATCAAACGCACTTTGTTCCTCTTGAATCAGACCCAGATATTTTTAACTTTCTCCTACACTCCTTGGGAGCCAACGCGAAACTCATCTTCGAAGAGGTTTACATCCTCGACGAGCCTGGTATAGGCTCTAGCCCTCATTCTCATTTTCCCGACATCTAATGCATACGAAAGCCGAAAGATGCTAGAGGAGGCGTCTACTACAGAGCATCTACGCAATGTTGTATGGTTCAAACAGACCATCAACAATACATGCGGGCTTTATGCTATACTCCATGCTGCTTGTAACGGCGACGGCAAAAGCTTTATCAGCAAGTTTGAGTCTGTACAAATAGCCTTGGCTAATTTCTAGCAGAACCTGGATCCTTTTTCGCCAAACTCCTTGATGAAGCACCCCAAAGTCGTACACGCATGTTGGAAGACTCTGAACAACTCAAGACTGTATATGCAGAGGCTGCGAACAAGGGCGCCACAACATCACCAAATGCAGAGGATGAAATCGATTTCCATTAAATTTGTTTTGGCAAGACAAGCCAGACCTCGCCCATATACGAACTAGATGGCGACAGGAAAGGGCCAGTGGACAGAGGCATACCGCATTCCTCCGATGACGATGTATTGATGAGCACGGGTCTTGACATCATCAAAGAAGCTATAGGTAGAGAGAATGGGGAGAGCATCGGCTTTAGTTTGCTAGCACTGACGGTTTGAAATGAGTAAGCAGTTTTTTGGGAGAGTATTCATGAATGTCGGCACGACTTTGTTCCTTTTCCGCCTCGGGGCGCTAAGATGCATCTGCTCCCGTTCGACAGAACCCGACCTGACGCACGGAAAGTACCGCTTTGCAAAGCCACCGAACTACCGCAGTCTATGCTTTAGTTGCACCTCCCATCTTACATCCTGTTTTAGAGAATTTATAGCAAGATTGGAAAACCGCGGTCAGAATCAAATCTCCGCAGGAACAAATGACTACACACGGAGCGGTCAAAAATGCGCAGCACCTCCGCATTCTTCCCAGAATATGATAGCGCTGCATGCGTCAGCCACGTTGGCCAGCTAATGGCTCAGCCTTGCGCATAGTGTGCAGCCTTGTTCTGATCGCTTCAGCATTCCCACTACTTTTTGTGGATACTCACCGTCCTCGATCCGGGAAATCGGGCGTCTGTCGAGCTGAAATGACCGGGCTGACACGAATTATTCGGGCTGCAAAAGAGAAGGAATGGGCGGACGAAATGGGGCCGTGTTCAGCGCCGAGGCATCGCCCAGAAAAAGCATCACGATCGGCGCATGCAGCCGAGACTAGCATAGCGTAGTTTTCCTGCACAGAATTCTCCGTTTTGGGAAAAGGATGGGGGCCTAATCGTCATACGCACCTTGCAAGCCACATAAATAGGCTTGTAGCACTCTACAACAGAATTCCATACACGCATCCAACACCTCTTCTCTTTAAGCAACCTGTCACCATGCGGCATTCCTTCCGCCTTGCCGTCTCATTATGCGCGGCCTCGCCAGTCGTTGCCGATTTCCTCGGTCCCAGGTATGTCCCGCCAGTGGACTTGAGTAGCGACAAGAGCACAATTCCAGCGGCGTGGAAAAAAGCAACATCAGATATCCAGAGCGCGCTCAATGGCGATGAGAACTCTACACTTGCCGACGTAGTAGGACTAAAGAATGTCACCTTTTCCCTGGGCATGTTTTCACTTCATGATCCATCCGCGAGCAAGCTGCAGTTTCATTACACTTCACCAGAGATCATCGCGTCCAATGGCACTCACAAAGTAGATGGGGACAGCATCTACAAGGTTGCCAGCATCAGTATGTGCTTCAATAGCCTCGCAGACGAATACTGACCCCCCAAAGCCAAAGTCTTTACCGTTCTCGCAGGACTGCTCAACCTCAACACGACCGACTGGGAGCGTCCCGTGACAGAAATCTTTCCTGCTTTAGCCGAATTTGCCAAAACATATCCTGGACAGGACGACCCCGCATACACCATCCAATGGGAGCAAGTCACCCTTAGCAACCTGGCTGCTCAAATTGCAGGCCTTCCAACCAACCCATTAGTAGGAGACACTGCTATCTCTTACTTGCTTCAAGGAAGGGGCCCTGAACATGATGGTTACCCCATGGTCAACATCAGTAGCCCGCGAATTGCCGACGCTATTCCTGTTCTTCCCGGTTTTCTCGCCGGTACATCCACTTACACCACGGACAACTTTATTCCCATGGTAAAGGCGGCACTGCCCAACTTCGCGCCGTGGACACAGCCATTATACTCTAACAATGGCTTTATTCTCCTCACGGCCGCAATTGGAAGTATCACTGGCCAGAGTCTGTCCTCGCTGAGCCAGAAAACTATCTTGGACCCTCTCGGATTGACTTCTTCTTTCTATAACGTCGTCCCCGCATCTTTATCCGAGCGCAGCGTAATCACCAATGATTACGAGTGGAAATACCCGGCCGGCATTGCTGAAGGATCTGGTGGCCTTGCTTCTACTACCAACGACCTGGCCAAGTTTGGGGTTGCGGTTCTCAACTCGACTCTTCTCCCAGAAGCTGAGACTCGAAGATGGCTTAAGCCCGTCTCACACACAGGCCGGTTTGAGTATGCAATGGGCCGTCCCTGGGAGATATTGCGCTATACCCACGCGTCTGGGGCCGTGACTGATCTCTACACCAAAGCCGGCGACTCAGGAAGCTACGGCAGCTATCTCGTCATCATACCAGACTACAACGCTGGCTTCACCGTCTTGGGCGCCGCTTCGGTCGCTGTGACTCCTACCAGAGTTGACGTGATTGCAGCGATTGGAGACGTACTTGCCAACACCATCTTGCCGGCATTGGAGGAGCAAGCTGCCGCCGAGACAAAGCACAATTTTGCGGGTACCTATGCTTCATCCATTGAGGGGCTCAACTCATCAGTCATCTTGTCGGTCAACGAGACTGAGGGCGCCGCTCCAGGTCTCCTGATTGAGTCGTTTATCAGCAACGGGACCGACTTTTCGTCCACTTTTCCTCTTTACTACAAGCCTGGCTCGCGTCTTACGCCGTCAATCTTGACGGACAAGTCGGGAAAGCTGGCATTCAGAGTAGCCCTTGCAGACGATGCTCCTTCAATCGATAAGAGAAAAGCGCTGTTCACGGGTGCTGGGTCAGCAAACTTTCTGGTCAGCGATGCTGCCAGTTATGGTGGTTCATCGCTCAGCCATTGGGTATTCCAGGTGGATGACAAGGGAAAGGCGACTTGGGTTTCGCCAACCTGGCTTCAGGCCACTTATGATAGGAAGGAATAGCCTTTTTATTCTGTAACAGTAGTTTTTGACGTTATAACATGTCTATAATTCCATCTTTTCGTTGTCATGCTTCGAAAGTAGTCTGTGGTCCGTCCCAAGTCTTGTTATCCGACTTGGCCGGCTTGTCGTCAGCCTCATCTTCGTCTTCAGCTGAATTCCTGAAAGAATACTTCCTTAAAAGGTCTAGCGAAAAAAATAGGCGCAGGCTAGCTGCGGTGCTTCTTTTTGTGCTGACGGGTGAGGCGCAGCTTAAAGTTTTGGCCCCCAACGTTTCAGTGACATAAGAGGCGCTCAAAATCATTACAGGATATTTGACATGAGAATGCAAGTTGGTATTTTAAGACTCTGGGACTTCTTTGTAGTCCTAAAATGACTTCAAGCTGCATTTGAAGTGGCACAAGATGATGTACTATATTGTTAGGCTTTGCGTTGACCCTAACAAACATGACCAAAACAGTTACACGTGCAGAAGTACTTTTCTGTTTCGCCTCACTTAACAATCATCGTCATGGCTTTTACCTTGCACCTTAAAACTACATAAAATCTATCGCAATGCTCAAAAATGTACATGTGCTGTTCTGCACCTACAAGCAATAGCCTGAGTAAAAGACCCTTTAAGCCTATATTGAGCTACATCTATTTTGTAAGTCTCAACGAAAAAACCCAAACCATTCAAGGCTTCCAAAAATGCCAGTTCTGACTTGATAGCATCCTTGCTGCCGCGATCAATCATGGCCACTTTGTCGGTCTAATGCGTTCAAGTCTTTCATGACCACGGAAACTAGTAGAGTCTAAAAGCACCTAGAAAAGGATCTGAAGGAACATATTACGCATAGCTCATCCAATATATAAAATAATATGCTGTAGGGTGAGCCAGTGGGTGAACCACGGGTCGTCCCAAAACACACTCCACAGGTAGGCATTGACACCCGAGGCCCGAGGGGGTGGCTGGGCCGGGCCTAAGCAACAGCGTATCAGTTTCACTAATCTTTCAAATGGACTGGAATAATGATCGTTCCATCCAGGATACAAAAATGTGCCAGATTAGTATTGTTGACTCGATTACTAAATGCGCCAAGACGACTAATCACACAACCACATCCGTATAAACACTTTCCAAATCCGAACTTTTGAGAACCACAGCATATCAACATGTCTAACTACAAAGTTTCTACAATTTTCATTGTTGGCGGCACCGGCGCCCAGGGCAGGCCGGTTGTGCGCGGCCTCGTCCCCAAATACCACTGCAAGATCCTCACCCGGGACCTCAACTCAGCCAGAGCCAAGGAACTCGCAGCCCTACCCAACGTCTCCCTCGTCGAGGGAACATTTGCAGACGAACAAGCCTTGCGCTCTGGCTTCGCCGGCTGCGACGGCGCATTCATCAACATTGATGGATTCAATTGCGGCGAAAAGACAGAAATGTACTGGGCCATGCGCTCCTACGAGATCGCCCTAGAGCTCGGCATCAAGTTCTTCGTCTACGGGAACCTCGACTTTGTCCTGAAGAAGTCTGGATATGATCCCAAGTTCCGCACCGCTCATTACGACGGAAAAGGGCGCATCGGCGAGTGGATCCTGCAGCAGACGCGCGA
The DNA here is from genome assembly GCA_022059125.1 of Corynespora cassiicola. Classification (NCBI taxonomy): domain Eukaryota; kingdom Fungi; phylum Ascomycota; class Dothideomycetes; order Pleosporales; family Corynesporascaceae; genus Corynespora; species Corynespora cassiicola. Next base: position 5,429,734 of record JAEUWY010000005.1, on the reverse strand, counting down.
CAATGGGCATAAGATGAGCGCGGCTTTGTTCACTACGGGCCCCTACATTGAAATGTCCATATCCTCCCGCACTCCCATGTCACCGACCATCGAGGACGGAATCGTGACTTGGCGGGTGCCGCTCGGAGACGGGGCTGTCGTGCATGTCGCTCTGGATGACTGCGAAGGCTATGTGCGCTGGTTGTTTGACAATCCTGGTCGCGCCAACGGCATGGATTTGGAGGTTGCCATCGACCACATCGGATACAAGGAGCTCGCTGCAGCGTTTGAAAAGGTCACGGGACATCCTGCCCGCTACATTGACACGACGCTTGAGGAGTACTGGGAGTCGGGATCACTGTCCCCGGCCAAGCGGACTTCGTCAGGTTACAATGCGAGCCTTGAGGACAAGGCGTCTATGACTATCGAGAAAAACTTTACCGGCTTTTGGAACATGTGGAAGTACTCTGGAGGGAACAATGGCGTGATTCGCCGCGACTACAAACTATTGGATGAAATTTTACCAAATAGGATCAAGAGTGCGGAGGAGTGGTTTCGCAGGGAAGAAGAAAAGGGCAAAAGGCTGGGTCTGAATGGATTATGGGATCGTGTACAACCTGAAAATTTGCGTCCCGCCTTAAAGTTGGCAGAGGACGGCAGGGTTGGTAAGCTTTAGTGGTATCTGTTCAGATCTAGTTGCTGAATAGAATATTGACAAATGAATGTTTGTGCGGCTATCTTATATGAGCGGGCAAATAATTATTGATATCAAGTGATAGAGAAGAGATTTGCGCCACTACCGGACCCTAAGGGTTGCTTGAGAACGAATGAAAAACATAGTACTGAGAAGAGGTGAGGTTGGTGCCACGTGGGGAAAGCATGGCACCACGTGCCGACCATGTGCCGATCTCATAACTGCCAAGATTCAATTTGTGTGGCAAAAAGCAACATTTCCAAAGTAATCACTTGTACGAAGTGAATAACAATGTTTAATTTTGGTTTTACAATTTTGGCCGCATAGAAACATTAATAGACAGCTTGTAACGCAATTTGGAATACGTCCAATGCTACCCGCAAGCAGTTACGAGGCGCGGTGTACCCTGACATTAAGGTAGTGATTTCTATGAATGGCATCCTTATAGTAAAGACTTCTTGTGCCAATTTACGTGTATTCCGTAGTATGATCATCACAAGGGACGTTTCATGACATCTCCTGAGTGTGTGATTTTTATTACAATCTTACTAAATCCATGTGTGATTATGGTATTCAAAGCTCCGTCTTGGGCGCCACTCCTCCGGCCTTGGAGATCTTGAAGCCACCAGGGACACGGGTCTGGAACACCTGTTCAGGGTCATACTTGGCGGCAGCGGCACGAATCTTTGCCACATTTTCCGCACCATAGCTTGACAAAGGATCCTGTAGAGTTGTTAGACTAGTAATCATGGTGATATTGGCTTTCCATACCTGCGAGCCGTCGGCATAGTTGAGATACGTCCAATCGACGAGCCCATCCAAGCTAGCGGCGTACTCCTTCATCGCCTCTCCAGACGCACGAAGCTTCTCGCGTGCCAAAACCTCCTGCTCGGGCGTCTTGACAGCAATGTCATACAAGAGCATGACAACATTATCAGTCTCCTTGTCCAAACCAAGAACATTGCCTCCCTTGGCAACGCTGTGCTCGGAAAAGCTTGTAGCGATAGACTGGAACATGCACTGGGTGATGAAATCCGGGTCAGAACTCTCAGCCTTCCACTCATTGACAAACTTCTCGTGGAGTTCGACAATCTTCTGGTAGATGCGGACATCGTTCTTGAACGTCAAAGTGTACCAAACATCGCTGATATTGTCAATAGTTGAACATGAAATGATGAAAAGAAGACTCACCGGTATCCCGCGGGCTGTTCAAGTTCGTCTGTCAGCTCCTTGTGGCTTGCAATCCTCATGGTCGAGGACATGACGTCTGGAATCGCCATAAACTTGTCAAACCCGGCGGGTGCCTCGTTGCCGGTAGTATCCTCGTACGCAGCGAGAATTACAATATCCCCCATGGCTGGAAGGTAGCTCCAAAAGATGATTGAGGATCCCTCGGGGTAGTTGTTAACGTTGTCAGTCCAGGCATGGTAGGCCTCAATGTGTTGCTCTCCCACAGTCTTGGGGTAGACCAGCGTACCGCCCCACAAGTTGCCGGCTTCAAAAGCCTGCACGTCAAACTTCGTGATGATACCGAAGTTGGATCCCGAACCACCTTTGAGAACCTGGAACAGGTCGCTGTTCTCATCGGCATTCGCGTTAATGACTTCTCTGCCATTACATCAGCTCCAAGTTCAATAAGCAAATGAGTCAGACTAACCCTGAGGCAAGGACAATCTCAAAGTTCTTGACATTGTCGCACGCGAACCCTTGCTGGGCAGTGTAAAACGAGTTGCCACCTCCCGTCAAGAATCCGGCCACGCCGACGGTACCAGCTCGGCCTCCGGCCACCGTCACACCTTCTGGATCAAGTGTCGAGTACACCTGATTCCATCGAGTACCTGGCTGGATCGACGCAATCTTGGCTTGAGCGTCATACGTGGTTGCATTCATGAGGCCAAGATCGATAGTCACTCCCCCATCGATGTTGTTCGAGCCGGCCCATGTCGTGTGGCCGCCACTGCGGACCGCAAATTGCGTCTGCTTGCAGCTTACATCTGAAATAGCCTTCACAGTCTTGACAACCTCTTCGGTAGACACCGGCTGCACAATGCAGCTAGGCGTCAGTTGTGCGCTGACGGACCAATACGACGAGGTACGGTTCTGATATTGCTCGTCGCTTGGATACAAAACATGGGTCAGTCCCGCAGTCTCGAGCGTTTTGCACTAGGTGCCAAGTTGTCAGTTGTTTCACGAGCAACGGTGTGATCGGACCAACGTACGCAAGTATCGTTCAACGCGATGGAGACATCCAGCCCTTGGGCAAGGGCGGCATACAAGCCCAGGAGCGGCGCCGACGACAACGAAGAGGTTCTCATAATGGCGATTGCGTATTCTCACGACTGTGTCTGTACGCTGAAGAGACAGGTTCGTTCCGAGCAGAGGAAATATTGTCGCAGTTGCCCGGTCCTCGGTAGTGCAGGCAGTGCACCGAGTCAAGATGCTTGCTCGACGCCGAGCGGAAACTGACAGCCGACGACCAGCAACTGGTCGTCGGCTCGGCATTGACCCGCTTCTCCTAGCATGCCGTTGTAATTCGGTCCGATCCGCAGCCGATCTATACTGCTTTTTCCCGCGGACTTGCCCCCCACGAATATGTCACACGCAAAGGATCTAGCGCATAAGGTACAGTGGCTTGGCCAACGGGAAACGTGCCTGTAGCCGTAAGCCTCGTCTGCCGCTGCGGAGCATCTTTCGAGATAACTGCCCACGCTCAATCGGCGTGCTTGAAAGGGGGCACATGGGGTTTCTGGTTGCCTGAATTTTCCACCCTCGAGTTCCCCACAAGGGTTCGCAGGGTGATCGGGCCATTTGAAAGGACTGCCTGCCTTGTATGGCCGACCGAGTTTCAACTAGTCTCAGAGGCCGAAAAACCACCTCGATCGACAGTCCCTCGATCGAGGTGCGGCCTTTTGACATTGAGAGCTCCCAGGAAGTACCTTTGCTCGAAAAGATCTCCAGTTCCCTCTACGGTTGCTCCACTCCCTCTCCAGTTGCGATCCACTCTCCACCATGGCCAATGTCAACGGAACGCTGACGCTAGTGCCACCTCCGCCTGGTTATGTCGTCGATTTTGAGAATCCGCAACGTCAATTCGAGACGCAAGTATACACGGTCATTGTGGTCGAAAACCTCTTTGCACTTGCTTTCTTGCTGCAGTTCCTGTATACGAGAATCTATGTCATGAAGCTTTTCCAACTCGAAGATGGTAAGACTCAGTCCTGCAGCTCATAGAACTTTACTAACAAATGCAAGGCGCTGTGGTCGGCGCGTGGATTTCTTCCATTGGCACGCAAGCTGTTTTACTGGTCGGTTGGCTCCGCGGAGTTATGGGCGTACATGCTTGGGAAATATCCCTCGAGGACTACGGCCTCTATTCGCGACTCATTCTCGCAGCTCCTCTCGTATACGCTCTTTGCACAGCTTGCGCAAAATCTGCGCTTTGTCTCTTCTATGGCCGCCTTAGCCCCAGCGTTGCTTTTCGAATCGCCATCAACGCCACCTTATTCCTCATCGTCGGAGCCTATACCGGCATATTTTTCAGCCTCCTGTTCGCCTGTCGCCCTATTGCTGCGAGTTGGGATCCTACTCTTACACCCATTGCCAAGTGTGTCAATCGTGGTGCAATCTACATTACCACCGCTGTGATTGGCATTGTGACGGATGTAATTCTTCTAGCAATACCCATCCCCCTGATTTGGCGACTGCAGATGCCGCTGAAGCAAAAGATTGGCTTGACGGGCATGTT